>CM038682.1:631501208-632188668 GCA_021605205.1 Aegilops longissima
AATTTGAACAACTTTGTACTACCAACTTTCTCTCCTTGACCCCAACTTTTGTGAGCATGTTCATAGGACCAAATGAGGCCACTACACCAAGTGGTACATCAAGGAGAAGTGATTTACTCAACTAGATCTACACAAGTTCATTTCTGCCAATTTCTAGGGTTTGCCAAAGTTACATTAGCAAACTTTTCCAAGTGAGCTGATCTTCCTTCCACCCTGTCATTTTGTCATGACAAGCACCCCAGCCAAGTGGCACAAGAAGGAACTTAGTGATAGTGCCCCAAAATCATATCAAACACCTTCTGCACATCAACTAAAAACCATGTTTGGACCTCTTCCACTAATCTCCATGTGCTCTACTTGTTACCACAACCCCTCCTAGTTCCCCTCTAGCACCTGGATGCTTTTCTGCCCGAGGAAGCAATGATGAAGGGGTGAAGAACCCCATTTTTCTTCTTCGGACACTGGATTCCTCCCTCTCTCTATCAGCCTCCTTCTCTTCCCTCAGCTTTCCAGAGCATCCAAGGCTCCCCATGACTTTTGTCCACACCTTCTGCAGCCTCCAGACACTAGTGGACGCGCGCGGACGCGGGAAAACCGCGGATGCCGGCCAAAGTCGCGCTCTGGAGCGCCTGGCCACCTCGAGTCTCCCCCCGCGCGCTAGTCGATGCCCCCCGACGTCCGCTCCACGCCAGCAGGCCGCCCACTTGCTCCCGCGCCCTCCTCTCTCTCTCTCGCAGCTCAAGGCCAGAGCGCCGCCTGCTGCCAATGCTTGCGCCACTCATGTGGCCCGGGTGCAGCTCGTCCCGCTCCTCCTCTCTCTCCCTGGCACCCTACACCACTCCCACAAACACCCCCGAGCCCTCCATTCCCTCTCTAACGGCCACCCGAGCCGAACCCACGGGCACCCGTAGGCCGCGCCTACGATGGACCTCGGCCAGCCTATAAAAGGCAACCCCGAGCCTCTCTCTCGCTCCCTGTCGCTCCCCTACACCCCTAATATACCTCCCGACCCATCCATTCAACCCCAGGGAGTCCCGAGCTCGAGATCGAGCTCGAGCTCCGCTGCCTGGGTCGTCGACGTCCACGCGGTACAGGCCTCCTCCGCCCTTGTTTTCTCTTGATCTGGAACCGCAAGGCGTCGCTGACCCTTTCCCCTCTCTTTCCCACTCTTTTTGCAGCCGGGAATGGCCGGAACCATCAACGCACGAAGCACCTCCACCGCGAGACCTCGTCGCCGGCGAACCAGGCTGCTCCGGCGACATCTCCACCACCACCCGAATGGCGACATCCCCCTGAGTCCAACGGTACCACCCACGCATCCTCCCGTGCCCTATATTGCCGCCGGCGAGCTCGCCGTCGCCTCTGGACGGAGGTAGACGATGACGGCCGTGGGCCCTGTCCATCAGCCTCACGCCCTGACGGGTGGGATCCACCCGTCAGGTTTAAAAACGCACGCGCACGCGCGCCGGTTCGCTGTCGGCTGAAGGCGTACTTCGCCTTTACCCCAGATGGCGACCCTGCTCCTCGCCGTTGAGACTATTGCACTCAAGGCGCTGACCCGCCTTTGAGATCTTCTGCTCGAGATGGCAAGTGAGCCAGCCACTCGTTACCTGCCTTATCGTAAGGAGGGTGATGACGAGAGCAGCGCACCAGCTCCACCCCTGGACGAGGGGCTTCCCCTCCGTTTCCAGACCTACTTCAGCTTGTGTGCTGACAGCCTTGCACAACACTTGGCCTCAGAGTCGATGGAGCTTCGGAGGGAACTCCATGAGACCAAGGAACTCCTCCGCCTAGCTCAAACAAAGGCGGACATTATCAAGAAGGATGGTGCACCCCCTGGACAGCCTGTTGTTGCCTATCAAGGCGGGCGACCCCCGCAGGTCACACATGCCAAGGGATCATCTCAGCCACGCCGCATGATGGTGAATAAGTATCGCAACCTCTTCACGGTGCCACCGGCGAAGCAGCGCCGTGTTCAGCTCCTCCACTCCCCCACTCCCTCTAGTGACGAAGAAACTGAGACGGATGAAGATGAGGAGGAAGACCCAGAGGAGCCGAAATACGCGACCGAGCATTCCACCACCTAGACACCGTTCAGGACTAGGATAGGCCAGTCTGTAACCCTTAAGGCAGGATAGGTCATGTACCCCTTATGCGAAGTCTAGTCCATGTAATGGTTCAAATGAAATCATGTTGTGTTTGCTTTCGACTTGTTTTGATGGAAGTTGTACTTTCCCTTTCGGGAACTTGTAAACAACTACATCACCCATTTGGATTTTAATGAATGAGTTTGGCCTTTGGCCCTAGCATGAAAATAATTAGTGTCATACCGATCCCCTTACTAGGCATCCCTTTATATTGCTTTCCTCATTTTTCCCAATCATGAGCTCCTTGACCGCCTCCAACAGATGCCTGTTGTAACACGATCGGTACTCTACCCAGCAAAGAAGAACCGAGCAGAGCCAATCAGGCCAAACCCAAGGACAAGCTCCACCACCGCCACCACCTCCAAACATGGACATGGCTCAGCTTCTCCAAGCCTTCCGAGAGGAACGCCAAGCCAACACCGCAGCCCTCCAGATGATTGCTCGTTGTCAACCACACGGGCGGGAACGGCAATGTATGCTCCACGCTGGCAGAGTTCAAGAAGCATGCACCACCCACCTTCATCGAGACTGTTGAACCCCTGGATGCAGACGACTAGGTCCGCACCATTGAGGATCTGTTGGAACTAGTCGGCTGCACTGAAGACCACGAGAGGGTGGCATATGCTGCCCACTATCTCGGAGGAACTGCCAGAGCTTGGTGGGATGGATTCAAGGTCATGCATGCTGGGCAAAACATCACTTGGAATGACTTCAAGACAGAATTCCGCAAGGCCCATATTCCTTCCGGAATCATGGCCATCAAGAAGCGTGAGTTCCGAGCCCTGAAGCAAGGAAGTAGCACTGTCAAGGAGTACATGCAGAAGTTCAGTGTTCTGTCAAGGTATGCTCCTGACGATGTCAGAACTGATGCTGCCAAAAGAGAGAGCTTCATGGAAGGCCTTAACCAGAATCTGCAGTACTCGCTTGTTGTGTGTGACTGCCTAACCTTTCCTGATTTGGTGAACAAGGCACTCATGCTTGAGGACAAGCGACGTGCTATGGATGATATGCGTAAGCGCAAGATGATCAGCAAGGGTAGCTCCAGCAACCAGAAGCCTCGTCCGTGGCAGCCAGCCCCGGTCAAGCCAACCTATCACCAGCCGAGAGCCCCGTCACCTCGCACCAACTACCAGCCTCAGCAGTACGTCAACCCCAGGCCAGTTTACAACAACCCCAATAACAATGCCGGCAAGAGCAGCAACCCCAATCAAGTCACTTGCTTTGGATGTGGTCAGCCAGGACACTACTCCAAGCATTGCCCCAACAAGAAGCCTGATGCCCCGCGCCCCAATGCATAGGACCCAGGACAAGGCCGTGGAATGCCACCAAGGAACCAGGCTCCCCGCAACCCGCCCAACAATGGCAACGGTCGGGTGAATCATGTCACTGCAGAAGAAGCCCAGGAAGACCCGGACGTCGTGCTGGGTACGTTCCTTGTCAACTCAGCACACGCAACTGTTTTGTTTGATTCTGGAGCCATGCATTCATTTGTCACCCAAAGGTTTGCATTAAAAAGTGGCATGACCCCTACACCCCTGAATAACCCTATGGTGGTACAAACCCCCATAGCAGAGATGAGAGCCAAGATAGGATGTAAAGGAGTCGGGATTGTCATTAACAGGGTAGAATTCCTAGCACACTTTATCATCTTAAGATCACAAGGCTTGGATGTGATCTTAGGAATGGATTGGCTCAACAAGCACCAATGCTTGTTAGATTGTGCCAACCGAACCGTCACTGTGACCAATGACCAAGGAGTCGAAGTTAAGTTTGCTCCCAACCCCTCCTCTGCTCAAGGCTCCCAAGTCAACTGTCTGTCAGAAGTTGGATTGGAGCAAGTGTCGGTAGTATGCGAATACCCCGATGTCTTTCCTGATGAGCTACCGGGAATGCCTCCTGACCGAGACATTGAGTTCATTATCGAGCTCATGCCCGGAGCAGGACCCATCTATAAGAAGCCTTATAGAATGGGATCGGAAGAGTTAGCAGAGTTGAACAAGCAACTGGAAGAGCAGTTGAGGAAGGGATTTATCCGCCCTAGTGCCTCCCCTTGGGGATCACCTGTTCTGTTTGTGGCAAAGAAGGGCGGTACTATCCGCTTATGCATTGACTATCATTCCCAAAATGAAGTTACAATCAAGAACAAGTATCCGCTTCCCAAGATTGAAGATCTGTTTGATCAACTCAATGGGGCCAAGGTGTTCTCCAAGATCGACCTCAGATCTGGGTACTACCAGCTGAAAATCAGAACCCAAGATATTCCGAAGACGACATTTGTAACCAGATACGGCCTGTATGAGTGCACGGTCATGTCCTTTGGATTGACCAATGCACCAGCTTACTTCATGTATCTCATGAATAAGGTCTTCATGGAATATTTGGACAAGTTTGTTGTCATCTTCATTGATGACATTCTTGTCTTCTCAAAGACGAAAGAAGAGCACGAGCAACACTTGAGGATGGTCCGAGACAAGCTTCGAGAGCACCAACTATACGCCAAATTCAGCAAGTGCGAATTTTGGCTGCATGAGGTTGGATTCTTGGGTCATAAATTGTCTGCCGAAGGATTGTCAGTGGATCCCACCAAGATCCAAGCCGTGACTGAATGGCAAACCCCGAGCAATGTGAAGGAAGTCGAAGCTTCTCGGACTCATGGATATTACCGCAAGTTCGTTGAAGGATTCTCGAGCACGCCCACCCATGACCCAGCTCTTGAAGAAGGACAAAAAGTTTGAATGGACGCCAAAGTGCGAAGGAAGCTTCCAGGAACTGAAGAAGAGATTGACCTCTGCCCCAGTTCTGGCCACACCAGATATACACAAGGAATTTGTGATATATTGTGATGCGTCGAGAGCCGGGCTTGGAGGTGTTCTTATGCAAGAAGGTAGAGTCATTGCATATCTATCCAGATAGCTACGTCCTCATCAAGAGAACTATGCTACTCATGATCTTGAGCAGCAGTGGTTCATGCCCTGAAGACATGGCGACATTACCTCGTAGGGAAGCGGTGTGAGATATACACGGACCACAAGAGTCTGAAGTATATCTTCACTCAGAAAGAATTGAACATGAGGCAGAGAAGATGGCTAGAGTTGATTAAGGATTATGACCTCAGTGTTCAATACCACCCTGGGAAGGCTAATGTGGTAGTAGATGCCTTAAGCAGAAAGGCTTGTTCCTTGAACACTATGATTAGGAAAAGGCTACCCGCCTTGTATGAAGAACTAGAAAGCTTCGGGTTGGAACTGGTTATACCAGGATTCTTGGCCAACCTCGAAGTTAGGCCTACCTTGATGGATGATATTAAGGAAACGCAGAAAGGACACGTAAGCATCGAAGGTATCAAGAAGAAGATGAAGCAAGGCAAGGCCCCAGGATTTTCAGAAGATGAGCAAGGAATTGTGTGGTTTGGGAATCGCATTTGCGTACCCAAAAAGGTTGAGCTCAAGAATTTGATCTTGCAAGAAGCTCATGAAACCCCGTATTCCATCCACCCCGGAGGAACCAAGATGTATCAAGACCTGAAGGAGAGATTGGCATGGCATGAAGAGAGAGATAGCCACTTTCGTCGCTAAGTGTGACGTATGCCAGAGAGTTAAAGCTGAACATCACAATTCACCGGATTGTTACAACCTCTCAAGGTGCCTGAATGGAAGTGGGACAAAGTCGGGATGGACTTCATCACCAGATTACCCAGGTCAAGCAAGGGACATGACTCCATATGGGTCATTGTTGACCATTTTACCAAGGTGGCCCACTTCATTCCTGTCAACACGACCTACAAGGGGAACCAGTTAGCCAGTCTCTACATCAACCGAATCATAAGCCTTCATGGTGTTCCCAAGGAGATTGTGTCAGATAGAGGAACCCAATTTATCTCAAGGATCTGGAAGAAGTTCCAAGAGGCCATGGGGACCAAGTTGTCCTTCAAGATCGCTATCATCCATGCATCGGAGGTCAGACGGAACGAGTGAATCAGATACTCGAAGACATGCTCCGATCATGTGTCTTAGCATATGGAGCTAAGTGGGAATATTGCCTACCCTTTGCCGAGTTCTCCTACAACAACAGCTACCAGTCTAGTCTTCAGATGGCACCGTGTGAGGTGCTATATGGACAGAAGTGCCGCACTCCCCTCAGTTGGTCCGAGAACAGAGAAGGACTAGTCTTTGGGCCCGATATCCTCCGTGAAGCAGAAGAGCAAGTCCAACTTGTCAGAGAGCGTTTGAAGACTACCAGGACAAGACAGAAGAGCTACGCTGACTCACGTCATCGAGACATGACCTTCCGAGTTGGAGATCATGTCTATCTCCGAGTCACACCTCTCAAGGGAACTCAGCGCTTCCATGTCAAAGGAAAGCTCGCACCAAGATACATCGGCCCCTTCAAGATTACTGACCGACGAGGAGAAGTTGCTTACCACTTAGAACTGCCACTTGAACTATCCGATGTGCACAACGTATTCCACGTGTCACAACTCCGAAAGTGTCTCCAAGTTCCAGACAAGCCTGAGCTTTACAAGGACGTCGATCACCAAGCCATTGACCTTCAGCCTGATTTGACCTACCGTGAGAGGCCCATCTGCATTCTGGACGAGGAAACATGACGCACTCAAAGCCGCACTATCAAGTACTTCAAGGTCCAGTGGAGCAACCACACAGAAACAGAAGCAACCTGGGAACGTGAAGACTACCTTCGATCCGAGTTTCCCGATCTCTTTCAAAGCCTAGTTTAGGAATCTCGGGGACGAGATTCTTGTAAGGGGGGTAGGTCTGTCACACCCTGCATTTTGTAACATGTCATTTGCATTAATAAAGCATGAAAAATTGGACCAACAAAAACTTTTGTATTATTTTGCTTTTATTTGGAGTTGGTTCTCTCTCTATGATTCTCAAGTGCCCTTTTAAAGTCAACACAACTTCACCTTGTATACTTCATCTCCTTGCCCCAAACTTCTGCCCAATGATCATGCCATGTGTATAGGACATAAAAATAATTTCTTACAAAAATAATTTGGCCAAATAGTATTTTCAAAAATTAGTTTTCCAAAAACCCCTGAATTGAGATTTGCACTGCAAGTACTTAATTAAGGGCAGCAAAAATCTTTCGAAAACTATATTTGACTCCTATTAGGTATAGGACTACCAAAGACCACAAAAATATACTTTTAAAAGTTATTTTCCTATTTTATTTAAAGGCTTTTTCTTTAGGCCAGAAATGGTCTTTAATAGGTTAAAATTATTTAAAAGCTTCAAAAATATTTTAGAAAAATCAGGCAAACTCAGTGGACATATATTTTCCATATATAAGAGTTTCAACACATGGTCATGTTCAAAATATTGGACAAAATCTCCCAAAACCATTTCTGCCCATTTCAAGGATTTGAAATATTTCTATAGGAAATATTTTTATAAAAATCCAAGGAAAATCCAGCTAGTCACAAATGCATATTGTGATCACCTCCCAAAGCCTCATCTCAATTAAGGTCATTTTGGTCCACCCAAATGCCCCAAAACCCTCTCTGTCCAGAATCAAATTTGAACAACTTTGTACTACCAACTTTCTCTCCTTGACCCCAACTTTTGTGAACATGTTCATAGGACCAAATGAGGCCACTACACCAAGCGGTACATCAAGGAGAAGTGATTTAATCAACTAGATCTACACAAGTTCATTTCTGCCTATTTCTAGGGTTTGCCAAAGTTACATTAGCAAACTTTTCCAAGTGAGCTCATCTTCCTTCCACCCTGTCATTTTGTCATGACAAACCCCCCTGCCAAGTGGCACAAGAAGGAACTTAGTGATAGTGCCCCAAAATCATATCAAACACCTTCTGCACATCAACTAAAAACCCTGTTTGGACCACTTCCACTAATCTCCATATGCTCTACTTGTTACCACAACCCCTCCTAGTTCCCCTCTAGCACCTGGATGCTTTTCTTCCCGAGGAAGCAATGATGAAGGGGTGAAGAACCCCATTTTTCTTCTCTGGATAATGGATTCCTCCCTCTCTCTCTCAGCCTCCTTCTGTCCCCTCAGATTTCCAGAGCATCCAAGGCTCCCCAGGACTTTTGCCCACACCTCCTGCAGCCTCCAGACACTAGTGGACGCGTGCGGACGCGGGAAACCCGTGGATGCCGGCCAAAGTCGCGCTCTGGAGCTCCTGGCAGGGCACCCAACCGTTGACGTCGTGCCCCCCGACCACCTCGAGTCTCCCCCGCGCGCCAGTCGATGCCCCCCGACGTTCGCTCCACGCCAGCAGGCCGCCCACTTACTCATGTGCCCTCCTCTCTCTCCTGCAGCTCAAGGCCAGAAGGCCGCCTGGCGGCCAATGCTCAGGCCACTCCTATGGTCAGCGTGCAGCCTGTCCCGCCCTCCTCCTCTCTCTCCTCGCACCCTACACCACTCCCACGAACACCCCGAGCCCTCCATTCCATCTCTAACGGCCACCCGAGCCGATCCCATGGCACCCAGAGGTCGCGCTTATGGTGGACCTCGCCAGCCTATAAAAGGCGCACCCTAGCTCTCTCTCGCCTCCCCGCCGCCTCCCCTACACCCCTAATCTACCTCCCACCCATCCATTCAACCCTAGAGAGGCCCGAGCTCGAGATCGAGCTCGAGCTCCGCCGCCTCGGGTCGCCGACGCCCACGCTGTACAGGCCTCCTCCGCCCCTGTTTTCTCTTGATCTGGAACCGCAAGGCGTCGCTGACCCTTTCCCCTTTCTTTCCCACTCTTTTTGCAGGCGGGAACGGCTGGAACCATCAACGCCCGAAGCACCTCCACCGCGAGACCTCGTCGCCAGTGAACCAGGCTGCTTCGGCGACAATCTCTACCACCACCCGAACGGCGACATCCCCCTGAGTCCAAGGGTACCACCCACGCGTCCTCCCGTGCCCTATATCGCCGCCGACGAGCTCGCCGTCGCCTCTGGATGGAGGTAGACGATGACGGCCATGGGCCCTGTCCGTCAGCCTCACGCCCTGATGGGTGGGATCCACCCGTCAGGTTTAAAAACGCACGCGCGCGCGCCGGTTCGCCATGGGCTGAAGGCGTACTTCGCCTTTACGCCTTCGACGTGGCGGCCTCGCGAGGGCTGATTTCCCCGGCCTGCTGCCTGTGGCCTTTCGCCCAAAGGGCACAAAGGCCACTTTTCTTTTTTCTTTCTATCTGTTTTACAAAAATTCCACAGGATAAAATACTTATCCAAATGAAATAATTCCAACTACTAAAATCTCAGAATAATCCCACCTATTTATTGATGTAACTTTCATGCACATCCATTACACTTTTCTGCACTGTTCAAATTTAAATTCAAATTTGAACAATAAAATCTCTGTTTGAAAATCCACAACTCTGTCCCCCTAACCCCAAATCCAAAACCAAGAATTTCCCCCTTCCTAGTTTTCCTCCTAGTATTTTACAAAAATAAGTTGACATTTTTATGAGCACTTTGAATTTTCTGTTTTTATTATTGTCTTATTTTTCCATTGTTTTCTTGTGACGATTAGATCCCGTGTTCGACGAAGTAGTTGGAGAAGAAGAAGGAGAAGGGCCTGAAGACTTTGAAGACCAAGCCAACCAAGGCAAGCAGCCCTTTGACCATGTCCATGAAACTCTTTTTATGCATGTCATATAAAACTTTATTATTGTTGCATCAGAATCATGATGAGATGGTAAACCACGTTGGTTGGTTGCCTCTGTTACTTCCTCGTTGATACTTGCCTTGTGCATGATCCTACCTTCTTATGAGGGTTATGCCGGTGGGAGTAGTTAGGATGCTAAATAGCTGCTACGCAAATGGTTGGGTATATGCATGGTGATGGAAGCAAAATTGTTTTCAAAAACTTTTCGAAAACCCCATCGGGTGCCACTTATGCCCGAGGGAGATAATGAGTTGGGTAACCACTTGATGACGAAGTGGTGTACCGAGGCAGGTGTGTGTGTTGTTTTCAAAACAGATTGGTTTAAGTTGCGACCGTTATTCCAACCTTACATGCGCAACCACTCTACCCTTATATGGAAAAGGGCATTATTGATTACCTAGGACGATACTAGCTTGGAGCCCGCATTACTAGTGACGGGAGAGTCGTTGTTGCGCTCTCTCGGAACGGGGTCGTGCCAGGTAGTGCGGCCATGACTGTTTTCACAGGGCACCAGACCGTTGGTACCCCGTGCTTGTGGTATGACATGAATATGGGAGCGAGGCTCCACAATTTTAAGTTGTGAAATGTTAGGCACGGGGGTTACTACCAATCGAGTGGACTCTATGTTAGTGTCGTCTAGGGAAAGATAGTGATCGGGTGCTTACCCCAGGTACTTGAGGTACCGCGGGTCGTGGATGACACGGAAGTTCCCCGGATCTTGTGGGTAAAGTGTGCAACCTCTGCAGAGTGTAAAACTATTCGAATAGCCATGTCCACGGTCAAGGACAGTTGGGTAACCGCTCTTGGGCTACGTCCACGGTTTACAAACCATTGTGTGTGTTTGGATAAGTGGAAGAACCACATGGGTCAAGTCAAAGGACTTGACATGATTGAGTTGGGTTGGTGCCCACTCCATTTATGTTGATACCTGTAACTAGGCCCTATGGATACTTGAACTCGTATGATGCATGTTTTACCAAATTGTTGAACATGTCATAGCACAACAAAATTATCTTTCTGCAAAAACTTATCTATGTCATGCATTGTTGTATCTTGAGCCAAAACATGGGTTGCTTGCGAGTACATTCACAGTACTCATTGGCTTGCCACTGGTTATTTAACTGACCAGGCATGGAAGAACATGAGTTCGAGGAAGAGTTCCTTAGTGACGAACACGCGAACTAGGACGCTTCCCAGTCAGAATGCATGTAGGGTTAAGGCAGATGGCATGGGTTCGACTTATCAACGAAGATTTCTGCTGCTTGTGTTTCATTTGATGTTCAGCCCTTAAGGCTTTATCAATGTAAGACTTGACCATAATGGTCATAATTCGTGTAAGACGGTATGTATGATGTAAGACTCTTGTTATTCAGCTTATATGTGTTCAGTGAGCATTGATCTCTGGGGTCACCGTACACGTGCATTCGGTGATCTCGACTTATGAGTCGGGGTCCCCACACACCACATGTTGTGAATCTCCTCGAATGATCAGCTTCTTGATTCCCAATTCAGTGGCAGTTCTGAGCCGGGGAAGGAGCCCTTCATACTCTGCTGAATTGTTGGTCGCTTCCTCCTAGAGAAAGTGCATTTGGATGACGTACTTCAGGTGCTCCCTAGTGGGAGCAACGAGAAGCACGCCAGCCCCTGCAACTTGTAGGGAGAAAGCACCATCATAATACATGATCCATTCTTGGGGTGCTTCCTTGCCGGGGATAACTGTTTCCAGCACTTCTTCATCAGGGGTTGGCGTCCATTCTGCAATAAACTCTGCCAATGCCCTGCTCTGAATTATTGATGTGCTTTCAAATTTCAGGCCAAAGCTGGATAACTCCAATGCCCATTCCACTATTCTGCCGGTAGCCTCTGGGTTTCAGAGTATCCTTTGCAATGGAAAGCGGGTCACAACCATGATCTCATGGGCTTGGAAGTAGTGGCGCAGTTTCCTTGAGGCCATGATGAGCCCAAAAATCAACTTTTGCACACCAGAGTACCTCGATCTAGCCCTCTGTAATAGGGAGCTGACGAAGTACACTAGGCGCTGCACCACTTTCTTCCTTGCCGCATCCTTGGGGTTGTCTCCGCTGACATGCTCTCCTTTGTCCTGATCCATACCTGGCCTTGTCGGGCTATGCTCACTCTCTGTCTCTTCTACTTCCTGCTGCGCCACTAGGGCTGCACTAACCACTTGATTAGTTGCCGCTAAGTATAGCGGCAATGGCTCTTGTGGTTTGGGTGCAACTAAAGTGGGCACAGTGGACAAGTAGGTCTTCAAATCCTGCAGTGCTGCATCTGCCTCCGGGGTCCACTTCATGGGTCCTGCCTTCTTCAAAATTTTGAAGAACGGCAAGACGCGCTCGACAGACTTGGAGATGAATCTGCAAAGCGCGGCAATGCATCCTGTCAAACGCCTCACATCATTAACTGTTTTGGGTGCCTAGATCTGCTCGATAGCCTTGATCTTATCCGGGTTGGCCTCGATCCTGCGATGGGACACAAAGAAACCAAGTAGCTCGCCGGAGGGAACGTCAAACACACACTTCTCTGGGTTCAGCTTCAAGTTGATCTTGCACAGATTAGCAAATGTCTATTCTAAATCCTGAATGAGGGTTGATTTGTCCTTGGTCTTGACCACAATATCATCCATATAAGCCTCAATGTTTCGGTGCAACTATGGTTCATAACCAATTTGAACTACTCTTGCAAAAGTGGACCCGTCACTCTTTAACCCGAAATGCATGCACACGAAGCAGTATGTGCCACATGGGGTGATGAATGAAGTCTTCTCCTCGTCTTCCTTAGACATGATGATCTGATGATATCCATAGTATGCATCCAAAAAGGAGAGAAAATCACAACCTGATGTGGAGTCCACAATCTGGTCAACGTGCGGCAAGGGGAACGGGTCCTTCGGGCAAGCCTTGTTGAGGTATGTGAAATATATGCAAAGCCTCCACTTTCCGTTAGCCTTGCGCACAACCACTGGGTTTGCTAACCATGTTGGACGCTATACTCCTCTGACCAAACCAGCTGCCTCAAGTTTCTTGATTTCCTCTGCAATGAAATGCTGCAACTCCAAAGCTTGCTTCCAAACCTTCTGCTTGACGGGTCAGGCATGTGGCCCGACAGCAAGGTTGTGCTCGATTACCTCCCTGGGAACACCGGGGATATCAGATGGTTGCCAAGCAAACACATCGATATTCGCCCGCAGGAAGGCAACGAGCGTGATTTCCTATTTGTTTTCAAGGGTGACACTGATAGTAAAGGCACCATCAGCGCCAGCCAGCCCTGCAGGGACCTTTTTCACATGAGGTGCAGCAGCTTTGGATCTCTTGCTATTGGAACTCTCCGGCTAGTCATCAACAGGCGTAGCATACTCCGAAGAGGTATGCTTCCCGGATTCCTTGCTGGCGTCCCTGCTATCCTTCTTCTTTCCTTTATTTTCCTTGGCGGGAGCTGTGGCTACCACGATCTCTGCCGCGACTGCGTCCCAGTACATCTTATCTATGCAAATGATTGCGCCCTTCTCGTCTGACGGCATGGAAATAACTCCCACTGGCCCCGACATCTTCAAAGTGTTGTAGGCATAGTGGGATGCCACCATGAATTTTGCCAGAGCTGTGTCACGTCCCTAGTTCTGGTATGACCTAGGCTAGCCTTCATGTGAGCATCATGTTTAAATTCAATTTAAATTTGAATTGGGGACATGTGAAAGCCTCAGAAATCATTTCTGGAAATGACCAAGATAAAATTTGCTCCAAATAGGTCCAAGAAAATGTTCATGTTTCTCTGTGCAAACCAATATTTTTAGGAGCACATAAATATTTATTTTGGGCATTTGGAATTAATTCAATAACTATTTGCATTGGATTCATATTTGATATATTTTAAATATGCTCCAATAATTCTAGAAACTTGTGAGGGACCCAAAATTTGCCCCAGGAGGACAGGGGCGTGTGCCCGCCGCACGCCGGCACGCGCGTGCGCCACCTCCTGCCTGCCTGCCCCTCTTCCTCGACGCCTGGACGCCCTGGACATCGCCACGCACCCCCTAGACCTCTCTCACTACTCCCCCATGCTCATCCCCTCCTCTGCTGCTCTCTCGCTCTGCACCTCATGGCCGAGCGCCGCCGTCGCCACCGTTTGCTGCCCACGCGCTCCCCGCGATCCCCTCGACCGCCCGTCATGCTTGTGAGCTCCGCCATGTCGCCTTCTACCTCTCCATCAAGCTACGAGACGCCGGAAGCCCCGTGTAGCCGTCACCGCCGTCTTCTTCATCGCCGGCCACCCGAGATCACCGGCGCCGCTCCGTCATCTCCAGAGCCTGCCCGAGCTGATAAGCCCTCCATGCGACGCGCTGTGAGCCCGTGCTCCGTTTCCCCCTACTCCCCTGCTCTCCTGCGCTCTCTAGCCCCTCCTGCCGCTTGAGCCGAGCTCCGGCGCCGCCTCGAGCTCGTTCCCGACGAGCTCCGGCACCCCCGCAGCCTCCCGCTTGCTCCAAACAACGCGGACGAGCTCCAGCTCCTCGTCTGTGGTCTCCGCCACCCATTTGGTCGTCGGGGCGACGTTCCCGTGCCCTCCGCCGCATTCCGCCTCGCCGGCGGCTAAACGCCGGCGAGTTGACCGGGTTTGACCCCCTGTTGACCTAGATTTGACCCGTGTGGGTAAATGACAGGTGGGGCCCAGCCCTGACTAACTTTTAGTTAGGATTGGAGTTAGGATTAATTAACTCCGTTAATTAAGTATGACACTGACGTGTGGACCCCACACATCAGGTTTGACCTGGTCAGCCATGGTTGACTCGCTGATGTCATGCCACTGACATGCTGACGCAGTTATCCATTTTCTCGTATTAAAATAAATCAGGAAATTCCAGAAAATGATATAAACTTCAAAAATTCACAGAAATTCAACGGTAGCTCAGATTGAAATAATTTATATATGAAAAATTATCAGAAAAATGCAATCTATCCATCTGTACCAGTTTCTAGCATGAAAAACGAACCTAAACCTGTTTTATAGGTGAAAACACATGAATGTCATTTACAAATGTTAAGTTTGGAGTTGCATTTGAACCCGTGGTTCAAATGGACGTCATTCAAATAGAATGCTAGATGCATTAGCACAAACCACATCACATCTTCATGCCATGTTAATGCACCATATTTTTTGCATATGCTTGTGTTTTGATTGCCGACACCGTCCTTCTCAATAGGTTCTGCTCCGGAGAGTGCTCCAGAGTACCTGTCAGAGGAGCAGTGTCTCCCTGTTGATCTACCAGGCAAGCAAAACCCCCTTGTTCATTCTGATACAATCCCACTCTCTCACTCCTGCTCTCTTTTATTGCATTAGTAAAACAACGATTCAACTGCTACTTTATGTTGCGGTAGTTGAACCCATTCCTCTGCATGACCTGTCATTGCCATAGTAAATAGTTGAAACCCACTAGCATGTGTAGGAGTTGATTGAGCATGTTGTGTTCCTACCATGCCATGCCTGCTATTGCTTAGAGTTTTGTCAGGTCTGATTCATTGGGAATGAATTTGAGTGTTATGATATGTTCTGATGCTCAGAGTAAAGTGTGTGAACATGATTTGGTAAAGGTAGCAGTGAGAGGCCATGTAGGAGTACATGGTGGGTTGTCTCACTGGAACCGTCCCTAAGAACCGAGTTCTGTGTATGTTGTCCAATGACTAGCTACTACTACACATTGGGTTCCGGTAACTCGACCCTCTCGACTTACTAACAAACTTGATCTCTGTCCAGGAGTCGCAACTAGTTTCTGGTGTTTGTAGGCAGTGCTATTTTTCTACCAAGTGGTACCCGGCAGGGTGGGCTTGGGACAGATTAGGCACAGGTGGCACGGTGTACCAAGCGTAGATCCATCCGACGAGGTGGGCTTGGGAACCCTGCACACATCGTTTGGGGCCATGAGTGAAACCCCGGCCAGATCTCCATGCGGATGGAACCCGAATAGGCGATAAACCTAGACTAGAGTCTTGTGTGGTTAGTCAGGTCGTGGCCGACACCCTCGCCAGGCTTCCGCTTGAAGGTTGCCGAGATACATGACGTGTACATGGCGGTAAGTGGCAAGAGCGTGTGTGAAGAAGTACACCCCTGCAGGGTTAACATGATCTATTCGAATAGCGGGGTCCACGGTTATGGACTTCTTGGATGCTTATGTGGTACATAGACAACTTGAAGTGGATACCCTAAAATGCTCAAGACAGGTGTGAGTGCTATGGATGGCCTTCTCGTAGGGAGACGGGAATGAATCCATAGTAGCGTATTGATGTGGTGATTAGTGGACTCGTGTGCGCCACCTCAAAAGAATTACCAGCAGTCGTAGTTCAGGATAGCCACCGAGTCAAAGCTGGCTTGCTGCAACTAGACCCCACATTGCCTTCTTGATACTAATGCATGTATGATAGGATCTGATGTAAGTCTTGCTGAGTACCTTTGTACCCACGTTTGCTTAATTTATGTTTTGCAGATGAGACATCTGTCTCACTAGTAGTTTCGCTAGGACTTCGACGAGTAGCTTGTTATCTCAGCTACGATCTTGTACCCTTGGGAGGGTCTTGTAGATAGTCAGGCTTCTCAGCCTTCTTCATTTGTAGTTGTCTGTACTCAGACATGTTATGCTTCCGTTGCTTGTATGCTCTGAATGATGGGTCATGTGACCCCTATTTTGTAATAAATGCTATGTGGCTCTTCTGGGCCTTTATCTATATGAGTTGTCGAGTTATGTTGTGATGCCATGTCGTACAGCACATACTTGCATGTTATGCGTATGTGTAATGTGTATTGCTATGTGTGGGGTCCAACAACCTAGTTGTTTATCCTTGGTAGCCTCTCTTACTGGGAAATGTCTCCTAGTGCTTCCACTGAGCCATGGTAGCTTGCTACTGCTCCGGAACACTTAGGCTGGCTGGCATGTGTCCTTCTTTGTTCCTGTGTCTGTCCCTTCGGGGAAATGTCACGCGGTGTCTACCGGAGTCCTGTTAGCCTGCTACAGCCCGGATTCTCCGGAGTCCTGTTAGCCCAACTGCTAAAGCCCGGATTCACTCGCTGATGACCGACACGTTCGTTGCTGGGTCATGTATGCCTGTCCCTGTAAGTTAGTGCCACTTTGGGTTTATGACTAGTCATGTCGGCCCGGGTTCTTTGTCATAGGTATGCTAGCGACACTATCATATACGTGAGCCAAAAGGCGCAAACGATCCCGGGCCAGGTAAGGTGGCACCCCTGGCAATACCGTGCCTGAGGCCACAAAGTGATATCATATGTTACATGCTAGATCGGTGTGACTTAGGATCGGGGTCCCGACAGCTTTGGTAACAGAGCCTGACTGCATGTAGGATTACTAAGCCAAACTGGTCGAAGTTGAGTCTAGAAATTCTTTAGTTATATAGGGGAAGTGATTGTGGAAGGGAACGTAAGGCTCTTTTTACTCCTACTACCTCATGCCCTTCTGATCTGAGTCATCCTATCTTTCCTACGGGGTTAAGGAATTAGGCTTTCTCTTCCGTTTATCGGGATCACGAGTTACTACTTTGTAGTCTCTTAGGATTGGTTGATCAAAGTCATATTCCAGTTTTCAAGTACTTCTGGTGTAGTCTGTTAGTACTATCACAGAACCTTGAGTGAGTATGTTGAGTATGGTACTACCCCATCGTTTGCAGGACGTCTCATTTTGAGCATTTTACTGCCGTTATGCTGCCGAAATTGTCCTAGGAGTTCGAGAGATACTAATTCCCTTGTGCTACATTCTCCATTCTATAGTTGATGCTAACTCCGCCCTTGGTTTCGTTTCTCAGGATGTCATCGGTTAACCAAAGTTTTGTTGCTCGTTGCCTGAACCACGGAGATGGTAGGGATGAGGATCCTCCCGACCAGTCTTTGTTGGCCGAGTTCTTGTTAGAGATGGAAAGGAACAAGCGAGAGATTAACCGCTTGTTAGGGCGTATTGAGGAGAACACCGTACATCAGTGCAAAGAGTCAGCGACCATCCATGACTTAACTAGTCTGAAACTACCCACCTTCCATCATTCCATTGAGCCGCTCGATGCAGATGACTGGCTCCGTAGTATCACTCACAAGCTGCGTTCTACGAACGTAGCTGAAGGTGACAAGGTCACCTATGCTGCATATCATTTGGAAGGTCCTGCTAGCCTTTGGTGGCAGAACTATGAGGCTATGCTTCCAGCTGGCCAGATACCTACCTGGAGAGATTTCACTGAGGCTTTTCGCGAACATCACATTCCTCTAGCTCTCATTGACCGCAAGAGAGAAGAGTTCTGTAGTTTCACCCAGAGTAAGATGGTTGTTGATGCTTACAGTAGAGAGTTTGAGAACCTCGCCCGCTATGCTCTGTAAGAAGTGTCCTGACGCCAAGAAGCGTGCTAGGTTTCGAAGGGTCTCAACCCCAAGTTGCGTCGTGATCTCCACTTGCACCATTGCAATACATTCAAGGCTCTTGTGAACAAGGCCATTAATGCAGAGACAGCTGAGCTCACTTACGAGGAGTCTCGTAAGCACACCCGTGATTTGGGTTCTTCCTCCGGTTCTAGTTCTCAGAAGTGCCGGATTTGGGTTCGAACTCCGCTCTTCCACCCGGATATGCACCAAGGCCATCTTATGTGGCACCTCACCCAGTTCAGCAGTATGCTCCACCCAGGCCTATTGGTGGACCACCTGCTAATGCGGGTCCACGTCCTACCTCCACGATTTGTTACAAGTGCGGAGAGCCAGGCCACATTACCCATAATTGCACTCAGACTAGTGTTGCTCCACCCCAGCCCGAGAAGCCTGTTGGCCGTGGTAAGCCATCACGCAAGATGATCAGTGCCAAGTCAGCTCCCACTGAACGTGGGCGTGTGCATCACGTCTCAGCTAAAAATGCTCAAGATGATCCGGATGTCGTTCTTGGTACGCTCCTTGTCAATTGTCATCCGGCATCGGTTCTGTTCGATACTGGAGCATCTCATTCCTTCATTTCCGAAATCTATGCCCTCTTGCACGACATGTCATTTTGTGATATGCCCTCCCCACTACTCATTCAAACTCCTGGATCCAAATGGCAAACTTCTAGGATAAGTTATGGCAATGAAATCCATGTTGATAGACTTGTATTCCTTGCTTCCATTATATCTCTCAAGTCTTCAGATATTAACATCATCTTGGGTATGGACTGGATGACAGCTCATCATGCCAAGATTGATTGTTTCACCAGGTTTGTTCAGCTTACACACCCATCTGGCAAGATAGTCATTGTCTCCACCAGAGTTGCAAAGCGCCAACTCTATTCTCTTAATGCTAGCCCTCTCCCAGACCTTCAAGATATCCCGGTAGTTCGTGACTTTCCGGATGTCTTTCCAGAGGAACTGCCAGGCATTCCACCTGACAGAGATGTAGAGTTTGTCATAGATCTTATCCCAGGAACCGCTCCAATTTCTAGGAGACCTTACAAGATGGCACCCTTAGAACTAGCCGAGCTTAAGAAACAACTTGATGAATCCTTGCAAAAGGGTTTCATCTGTCCTAGTTCTTCTCCTTGGGCTTGCCCCGTCCTCTTCGTCGAGAAGAAGGATGGTACGGACCGGATGGTTGTAGATTATCGTCAAGTTAATTTGGTCACGATAAAGAACAAGTATCCACTCCCCAGGATCAATGACATGTATGATCAGCTCGCTGGATCCTCAGTCTTTTCCAAGACGGATTTGAGGTTAGGCTACCACCAAATCAAGATCAGAAACGGGGACATTCCTCAGACAGCTTTTGTCACTCGTTTTGGCCAGTACGAGTACACCATCATGTCTTTCGGTCTAACCAATGATCCAGCCACATTCTCCCGCTTGATGAACTCGATCTTCATGGAGTACTTAGATAAGTTCGTCATGGTTTACCTCGATGATATTCTCATTTACTCGAAGAACGAGGAAGAGCATGCCGAACATCTTAGACTTGTGCTAAAAAAACTCAGAGAGCACCGCCTCTATGCCAAGTTCTCCAAGTGCGAATTTTGGTTGCCAGAAGTGACCTATCTGGGCCACGTGATCTCTGGTAAGGGCATTGATGTCAATCCCGAGAGAGTTCGGGCCGTCCTTGATTGGACTCCACCTGAAACAGTTAGACAAGTTAGGACTTTCCTTGGTCTAGCCAGTTATTGTTGCCGCTTTGTTGAAAACTTCTCTAAAGTGGCCCAACCCCTCACGGAACTTCTCAAGAAAGATAAAAAGTTTGAGTGGTCCCCACAGTGTGAGTACAGTTTTCAGGAACTGAAAAGACACCTGACTTCTGCTCCCATATTTGTGCCACCGGATTTCACTAAAGACTTTGCTATCTACTGCGACGCCTCACAACAGGGACTAGGTTGCATTCTTGTGCAGGATCGTCATGTGATTGCCTATGCATCTCGATAGTTGCATCCACATGAGGAGAATTATCCTACACATGATCTAGAGCTTGCAGTCGAAGTCTATGCACTCAAGACCCGGCGACATTACCTTCTTGGTAAACGTTGCGTGATCTACACCGATCACCAGAGTCTCAATTATATCTTCACCCAACCAGATTTGAACCTTAAGATGTTGGTTGGAAGTGATCTCAGATTATGATCTAGGGATTACTTACACCCTAGGCAAAGCCAATGTCATGGCTGATGCTCTAAGTCGTAAGTCCTATTGCAACAATCTCAAGTTGCAGCAGGGCCAACCACTTCCCCATGAGGAATTCTGTAAGCTTAATCTTCATATTGCTCCTCACGGTTTCCTTTCTACCTTGGTGGCGAAACCTACGCTTTTGGAACATATCGTAGAAGCCTAGAAGCATGATACGGGGATTACCTGGATCAAGAGAAACATTGCCAAGGGTATTGCTGGTAGTTTCTCTATAGATGACCGAGGTGTTGTTTTCTTTGGGAATCGCCTGGTGGTCCCCAAGAAGCAGCATCTTTGACAACTGATCCTTAAGGAGGCGCATGAATCTCCTCTCACGATTCATCCCGGTAGTACTAAGATGTATCAGGACCTATGCCAGAGGTTCTGGTGGACTAGGATGAAGAGAGAAATTGCTGAGTTCATTGCTAACTGTGACGCTTGTCGTCACGTTAAGGTAGAACATCAGAGGCCTGCTGGTAGCCTTCAGCCTTTAGCTATTCCCGAGTGGAAATGGGACAAAGTTGGTATGGACTTCATCATCGGCTTTCCCAGGACCAAGAGAGGGAATAATTCTATCTTCGTAGTCATTGATCGTCTTTCCAAAGTGGCTCACTTCCTACCAGTTCGAGTGAGTATCACTGCTAGTCAGCTCGCTGACTTATATATTTCGCGAATAGTGTCACTTCATGGTGTCCCACTAGAGATCAATTCAGACCGTGGTAGTCTTTTCACTTCTCATTTCTGGGAGAGTTTCCAGACTGCCATGGGAACCCATCTTTCCTTCAGTACCGCTTTCCACCCTCTGTCAAGTGGTCAGGTGGAACGGGTCAACCAAATTCTCGAAGACATGCTTAGAGCATGTGGTATCTCATTCAGTATGGATTGGAAGAAGTGCCTTCCTTTTGCCAAGTTTGCTTATAACAATAGCTACCAATCCAGTCTTAAGAAAGCTCCTTTCGAGATTCTTTATGGACGAAGATGTCGAACACCTTTGAACTGGTCAGAAACCTGTAAAAGAAAATTCATTGGACTGGACATGATCCAGGAAGCAGAAGAGCAAGTTCGCGTTATTCGTGAGAATTCGAAAGCAGCCCAATCTCGTCAAAAGAGCCAATATGACCGTCGTCATAAGGAAGTGGCTTATGAAGTTGGCGACAAGGCTTACCTTCGGGTTACTCCTTTGAAGGGTACCCATCGTTTCGGTATCAAGGGCAAGTTGGATCCTCGTTACATTGGTCCTTTTTGCATTCTCGCTAAACGAGGAGAGGTTGCCTACCAGTTGGAACTACCCCCACATCTTTCTCGAGTTCATGATGTCTTCCACGTCTCTCAACGCAGGCGTTGCTTCTCGGATCCCATCCGCGGAGTGGACCATGAAACGCTTGATCTCCAAGATAACCTCACATATCGAGAGTACCATGTTCGCATTCTTAATCAAGCAGAGCATGTCACTCGACGTCACAACATCAAGTTTCTCAAGGTTTAGTGGTATCATCATTTTGAGACAGAAGCTACTTGGGAGCGAGAAGATCGTCTTGGATTGGAGTACCCCACTCTTTTTCCGCCGACTCCTGAATCTCGGGACGAGATTCAGTGGGGGCGAGTTGTCACATCCCTAGTTCTGGTATGACCTAGGCTAGCCTTCAGGTGAGCATCATGTTTAAATTCAATTTAAATTTGAATTGGGGACATGTGAATGCCTCAGAAATCATTTCTGGAAATGACCAAGATAAAAGTTGCTCCAAATAGGTGCAAGAAAATGTTCATGTTTCTCTCTGAAAATATTGGTCAGAGGTAAAATTCAAACCAATATTTTTAGGAGCACATAAATATTTATTTTGGGCATTTGGAATTAATTCAATAAGTATTTGCATTGGATTCATATTTGATATATTTTAAATATGCTCCAATAATTATAGAAACTTGTGAGGGACTTTGGAATAACTGTATAAGTCCCTACAAATTTTCTCAGAAGCAGCAAAATTGATTTGGTTCAAACCCAAGTTAAAACAAATGTCAAAAATAGAAAACAGAAACAAAATGGAAAAGGAAGAACTTACCTGGGCTTCTTACCTGGCAGCCCAGCAAGTCGGCCCAGCCGACTGGCCCCTGCCAGTCGTCCCTCTCCTCTCGCCGGGAGGATAGGGCGCAGTTCGCCAGACGCCGGGCACGCCAGGCGCCACCTCCTAGACGCCTTGGACGTCACCATGCACCCCCCCAGACCTCTCTCACTTCTCCCCCGTGCTCATCCCCTCCTCTTCTGCTCTCTCTCTCTCTGCACCTCGTGGCCGAGCGCCGCCGTCGCCGCTGTTTGCTGCCCACTCGCTCCCCGCCATCCCCTCGATCGCCCTCGTGCTTGCGAGCTCCGCCATGTCGCCTTCTACCTCTCCGTCAAGCCACGAGACGCCGGACACCCCGTGTAGCCGTCACCACCGTCTTCTTCATCGCCGGCCGCCCGAGATCGCCGGCGCCGCTCCGTCGTCTCTAGAGCCTCCCCCGAGCTGATGACCCCTCCATCCGACGCGCTGTGAGCCCCTGCTTCGTTTCCCCCTACTCCCCTGCTCTCCTGCACCCTCTAGCCCCTCCTTCCCCTTGAGCCGAGCTCCGGCCGCCGCCTCGAGCTCGTTTATGGCGAGCTCCAGCACCCCCGAAGCCTCTCGCTTGCTATAAACGACGCGGACGAGCTCCAGCTCCTCGTCCGTGGTCTCCGCCGCCCATTTGGTCGCCGGGGTGACTTTCCCGTTGTAGCGACCAGACCTCAAACAACTGATCTCTCGTGCTCGGTGTCATCCTGGATCTGTAATGTCGACACCACACAAGATCAAGGATTTATAACAGAGTAGCAATCACACACTTATTACAATCGAATGTCTCAAGGAGAGCTTAATAAAATAAATATGGCTTAAGGCCATCTAATAACGATAACAGCGAAGGCTTGGAAGAATAAGCGAGTCCATCAACTCCAACGACATCATCGAGTATAGAACCACGACCTATGCACCTTACTCGTCGTTCGAAAGTCTCGCAACATGAAACGTTGCAGCCCAAAACGGGTCAAGACATGGAATATGCCGCAATGTAACACATAGAGAATAATGGAATAATAAGCCTATACTACATGCATATATGGCTGGTGGAGAGCTCTATGGTTACAGTTTTGCATAAAGCCAATTTTTCCCTACTGCAAAGGAATAAATTTATTTAACTATCATGGTGGTTGTGAAACATTGAGAATGGTTGACAGCATCCTCAATCCCAATTAAAAGTACTCATTAAAAAAACCCAACAATATTAATTAGAAGTAACATGATGAGATTCACATGATATTCAAGTACTAGATACTCAAGACGTCCATAACCGGGGACACGGATAACCACGATTAGTTTATACACTCTGCAGAGGTTTGCGCACTTTTCCCCACAAGACTCGATCGCCTCCGTTGGATTTCTCGCACTACATGATGTTTGAGAAACGGATGACCGAGACATAGTCTTTCGAAGCACTAGCACCTTACTTGTGGGTAGACCGTACACCTACTTTCCCTACATCTGCTAGTCTACCCGTAAGAGTTCGCACAACTTAATCAACTATGCCGAGCCCATAATGGCTTGTGGCTGCACACGAAGTTTCTAGTTTGAATAATCTCATGATCCCTTTGAGCCCTGGGTGGCGGTCCAAGAAATACAGAAAGTCTCGATAGAAACCAGTGCCTCAATCCACCCATATGTGTGTTTGTTGCCACCTTAAATAAACCATTAAATAACAATCTCACATCCGTCATGGATACACTCACCCAATCCACGCCTACTAGCATAGCATGGCATAATAAGCAAACGTAGAAGTAACTCCCAAAGGTTTGATAATAAAACAGGTAATAGGTACTACCTAATCTACTTCCCAAAACCCACAATTTAATTAGATCCTAATCATGCAACGTTTGAGGATAGATCTAATGCATAAAAACTGGGTAGTAGAAAAGATATGATCAAAGTGTTACTTTGTGACGCCCGGGTAATTAAGCTATAGTAATCCCCGCTAATGATGCCATGTCACCTCGGTTACTGTGGATAAACTCGCGTTAGTTCGGAACCTAGTTCGAATTTTAAATTCAAAATCGAGCAAACAATAAAAGTTTTCAAATATTAAAATTTAAATGTTCGGAGTGAACCAAATAATACATAGGTAATTATGGTGGAGAAACCAAACTTTGATAAAATGTTTAAAGGCCCTAAAACAATTAAAACAATAGTGAAAACAATTAAACAAATGCCTATTGAATTTATAAAATGCTAACACTATTTTATTATGGTTTAAGAATGAATCTCGTAGTAGTTTATTGGTAAATACAAATTAGGCGCTAGTGGTACTAGTGGTAATTTTTTAAAACTGAAAATAAAAGAAACTACAAATAAAAAGAGACAAGAAAATATATAAAAAAAAGGAAAACAGAAAACAAGCAAACAAAAAAAAAGGGAAAAGAAAACAGGACACCCCCACTGGCCTCACCCAATCGTCAAGAATCAGCCAGCCGCCCAGCCCGCCCCCTTAACCCTCCCGATCCACACCAAACCCTAGCCCTATCCCCCGCCCTCCCACTTCGATCTGGATCGGATCCACCTGACGCCGCCTGCGAGAACCCAGCGCTTCGGCCCGCCCGCCTGCCGCCGGCCTCGCCGAACACTCGCCCTTCTCCTGAAGCCCGCCCTCATTGGACCGCCTCTGGATCGATTCCTCGACTCCTACTTTCGTCAGGCTCGCACCACCGCCGCCGAGTCCGCCGCCGCTGCCGACCACGCCGGCGCTGCCCTTCGCCACCGACTCCTCCCCAAGCTCGCTGCCCAGACACCTACAGCCCCCGTGAGCTCCCCTCTCTTCGCTTTCTTGCGCCACATCATCGTGCACTCAGACACGCCCGACACTGCACGCCGCTGCGTTCGTCGTTACAGCAAGACGCTGCTAGCCTACCTCTCAGCACGGTTCGGGCTGCACCCCGCCAGCCTTCGGTCGTGCTCCGCACCACCGACCGCGCTTTGGCTCGCTTTCCTCTTCACAGACTGCCACGGGCGCCTCTCTCGGCAACACTCGCGACAAAGGCCGGCCGCGCCCTCGCCTCCTCGCCTCAAGGCCGTGGCTAGCCCCTTTCGCTGCTTGCTCTCGGGCGACGACGCCGGGCCGCCAAGGTCCGCGCTGCTGTGGCCGGCCGGGCGAGCCTGTCGTGGCCACGGCCTGTCTCTGCTCCGGCGAAAGCAGCGCCCCACCATGAGGGCTATCGCCTGCTCGGGTGCGCCCAGAACTCGGCGCCGCTATGCCCCTAGGGCCATGACATGTGGGGCCTAGCCCCTTAACGCTTAACAAAAAAAAAGAAGAATTAAAATAAAAATCATAAATAAAAATAAAATGATTGAATAAAATTAATTATTAATTAATTAATTAATTGAGTAATTAATTGTTAACTAACTCGATTAGATTAACCTAATCACTAATTAAATTAACTAATGTAATTAACCTAAACAGAGAATGATAGGTGGGTCCCATCGACACACACGCCAGTTGACCAGGTCAATGGTCAACGCTGATCGCTGAAATCACCTCGATGTCATGTCAAGGCCATCATTTACTATTCGGATAATGTTGGATTAAATTATTAATTAAATTCCGAAATTAATAAAATCTTTAGAAAATCATATCTTTTAACCGTAACTCGGATTAAAATATTTTCAACATGAAAGTTGCTCGTAACGACGAGACTAATCCGGATACACAGTCCGCTTGTCCGCCACACACCCCTAACCTATCGAACTCGCAACTTTCCCCTCCGCTCCTCCGTCTGAAAACACTAAACACCGGGATCTTTTCCGGATGTTTCTTAACCGTACCACCTCATACCACGTTAGGGCACGCCTTAGCATCGTTATTTGTCATGTCATGCATTGATATGCATCTATTTACATGGTATTCATTGTTTCTTCCCCTCTTCTCTCCGGTAGGCTACGAGACCGACATCGCCGCCGCTGCCCGGTTCGACTACGGAGTTGACGACCCTCTCTCTTGCCAGAGCAACCTGTGCAAGCCCCCCTTGATCACAAGATATCGCTTATTCTACTCTATACCGCTTGCATTAGAGTAGTGTAGCATGTTACCGCTTCGTTATACCTATCCCGATGCATAGCCTGCCCTTGTTACTATCAAGTTGTTATTTTTACCGCAATCCTATATGCTTAGTATAGGATGCTAGTATTTTCATCTGTGGCCCTACATTCTTGTCCGTCTCATTGTGCTATATATTGGGCGAGATCACTCGGGACGTGATCTCGGTATATACTATATACTTATACATGATACATGTGGAGACTAAAGTCGGGTCGGCCGGTGGAGCACCCGCGAGTGGATCTTTGTATGGAGCGACAGGCAGGTTGAGACCGCTTAGGAGAGAGGTGGGCCTGGCCTGCTCGGCGCTCATGGATACTTAACACGCTTAACGAGATCTTGGTATTTGATCTGAGTTGGCTACGAGCCTATACGCACTAACCAACTACGTGGGAAAGATATGGGCACTCGGCGCCGTGGTATCACCGGCACTTCGTGACGTCACGACGGAGCGCGCGCCGGATTGGACCGAACGCCTGCTAGGCTAGGTCTGCTTCCGCCGCCCGCAACGCAGGTGTGCTATGGGCGATGGGCCCAAACCCCTGGCGCTTAGGTTTAGACCGGCGTGATGGCCTCTCACAGCCTAGGTGGGCTGCGACGTGTTGATCTTCCGCGTCGGGCATGACCCAGAAAGTGTGTCCGCCAAATGGGATCAAGCGTGTTGGGTAAGTTGGTGCACCCCGCAGGAAGTTAATCTATTGAATAGCCGTGATCTTCGGTAACAGGACGACTTGGAGTTGTACCTTGACCTTATGACAACTAGAACCGGATACTTAATAAAACACACCCTTCCAAGTGCCGATACAACCGGTGGTCGCTCTCTCGTGGTTACGAGGAGGGATCGCCGGTAGGATTATTGCTATGTGATGTTACATTGGAGGACTTCAACCTACCCTCTTCTACATTTGCTGTAAGACGAAGGTAACTGTAAGCGTAGTCTTTGATAAGACTAGCTATCCCCTCTTATTCTCGCATTCTCGCGATTCACCACCGATATGGCCCTTTACACATATATCCATGCATATGTAGTGTAGCTCCTTGCTTAAGTAGTACTTTGATGAGTACTCACGGTTGCCTTGTTCCCCTTTTCCCCTATCTCTACTCGATTGCTGCAACTGCACGATGGAGCCCAGAGCGACGCCACCGCCGATGGCGACTACTACATCAGAGGGTGCCTACTACTACCGTGAGTCTACCGACGATTTACGCACTGTGAGTAGTTTAGGAGGATCCTGCAGAGGCCCGCGCTTCTTTCGATTTGTATCCTAGTTTCGCTAGCCTTCTTAAGGCAAACTTGTTTAACTTATGTCCGTACTCAGATATTGTTGCTTCCATCGACTCGCCTATGATCGAGCACTTGTATTCGAGCCCTCGAGGCCCTTGGCTTGTATTATGATGCTTGTATGACTTATTTTACTTTAGAGTTGTGTTGTGATATATTCCGTGAGTCCTCGATCTTGATCGCACACGCTTATGCGCATGATTAGTGTACGATTGAATCGGGGCGCCACATACTTGTTTTGCCGATGATCCGCGAAACCTAGAGACTCAAGTAACAAAGGCGACCGGTATTCTATCGCAGATAAACAAACAAGCATACAATAAGTACTCATCTAATGCATAGGTAAAACTCAAATAGATCTAACCAGATAGTTCAACTTAAGAACTCCGGTTTGCAAAAAGAATCAAATCAAACGAAGCAACGCAAGTCAAACGGCGGAAGAAAACAGCTCCGTTTTACTAATCTGGATCTAGGTCAAATTTTACAGAAGCAAAAACTTGTTTAAGTAGATTATTCAGAAAGAGGGTTTCGAGACGAAACTCTAGGTGCTTGAATCGCCTGATTCTGATAAACGAGCGAAAAGTTATACTAAAACGAAAATCGGATCAGAATCGCGATCGAAAAATCGCGGATTAAATCCGAGAAAAGAAAATCATTTAACGGGTTAACGTAACGACGCTTGTTAACTAAACTAATCGACGAACGCGTTCGCTTAAACGAACTAACGGACGAACTCCGCTAATTAGCCTAAACCGAAAAAACCGAATCTAATAAAAACGAAACTAAAAACTAAAATAAAACCGAAGAAAACCCCTTTTTAGAAAACCGCGACGCGGATCGAGGCGGCGGCGAACCTCGCCGGCGGGCGGCGGTCAGCGGGCGGGTCGGCGGGTCGGCGGCGGCGGCGATCGGCGGCGGCGACGCGGGCTCGAGGCACGGGCGGCTCGGGCTAGGGTCCTCGGGTGGGCCGGCTGATAAAGCCTCGCGGGCCGGAAGTCCTAGGCGGACAGGGCCCTTAGGTCGGTGGCGTTTTTTTTAATAATTACGTGCAGAAAAAAAAATACTAAACGGACTCCAAAAATCCGGAAATAAATTTTCTCCGGCTTCTAAAATCAAGCTGGATTTAATGAACATTTATTTGGGGCCTAAATGCAATTTTGAAAAACATGCATTTTTCCTAAATTCAAATAAAAAGGCGAAAAGCTCCAAAATAAAATCTTATTTGATTTTATTATTAAATCTTCATTATTTCTTTATTTTGGGAAAGTCATTTTATTCCCTCTCTCATATTTTGGTAGTAGAAATAATTGAAGATAAAATAATTAAAATCAAATGATCCTATTTTCAAAATTTGAGAAAACTCAAATATGAAAATAACGAAAATCCCCAACTCTCTCCGTGGGTCCTTGAGTTGTGTAGAATTTCTAGGATCGAGCAAAATGCAACGACAAATATGATATGCAATGATGCTTTATGTATAACATTCCAAATTGAAAATTTGGGATGTTACAAACCTACCCTTAAGATGAATCTCCCTCGAGATTCGGGTTGGCTAGAAAATAGGTGAGGGTGGTCCTTAGCAAGTCCTCCTCTCGCCCCTGTGTGGCTTCATCCTCGGTGTGGTGGCTCCACTGAACTTTGCAAAACTTAATGACCTTGTTGCGGGTGACTCGGCTGGCATACTCCAAAATCTTAACCAGTTTCTCCTCGAGGTCAAATTATCATTCAACCAATCGCTTCCATTGGCAATCAGATCTCTCAAATGTATATCGCCATCTCTGTGACACTTCTTCAACCGAGAAACATGAAACACATCATGAACTCCCGACAATCCTTCGGTAGTTCCAACTTGTACGCAACTTGTCCCATGCGCTCCAAGACACGATAAGGTCCTACAAATCGGGTGCTAACTTTCCTTTAACTCCAAAACGCTTAACTCCTCAAGCGGCGATATCAAGATAAACTCGTCTCCGACTTCAGATTTCGCCTCCTTGCGCTTTGAATCCGCATAGCTTTTTCTGTCTTGATCGGGCTACCTTGAGCCTATTATGCGAATCAACTTTACTTTCCGCTCGCACTCCTTAATCAAATCTGGTCCAAACAATGGCGGTCTCCAACTTCATCCCACAACAACGGGTCCTGCACCTCCTTCCGCATAAGGCTTCGAAGGGGCCATCTTCGATCGATTGATAATCTGTTATTGTAAGAAAACTCTGATATGGCAAATTGTCATCCCAACTTGATCCATAATCCGAGCACAAGCTCTAAGCATATCCTCCAAAATCTGGTTGACTCTCTCGGTTTGTCCATCTGCTCAGGATGAAAAGCTGTGCTAAACTCCACCGTTCCCAAAGTTTCGTGCAACCGCTTCTAGAACTTTGAGGTAAACCGGGTTCCTCTATCTCGACACGATACTCCTCGAACTCCATGCTAGCATACAATCCTGGTCATGTATATCTTAGCCAATTTGGCACCGCTGTAGGTAGTCTTTATCGAATGAAATGAGCTACCTTCACAAATGATCGACTATAACCCAAATCGAGTCGTAGTTGAACGAGTCCTCGGCAATCCCGTGATGAAATCCATACCTAGTTTATCCCACTTCCATTCGGGTATAGGCAATGGCTTTATCAATCCTGCTGGCTTCTGGTGTTCAACCTTCACCCTCTGACATACATCACAAACTGCTACATACTCTGCAATGTCCTTCTTCATTCCGGTCCACCAGAAAGTATTCTTCAAATCCAAATACATCTTGGTATTTTCTGGGTGAATCAAATATGGTGAATCATGTGCCTCTTGTAGAATCAACTTCCTGATCTCCGGGTCATTGGGCACATAAACACGGTCCTCAAACCATAGGGTATCGTGCTCATCCTCACGAAATACCTTTGCTTTTCCTTCGCCATTTTCTCCTTTATAGAGGCAATCTCTTTGTCGGTCTCCGAGCTTCCTGATTTTATCCATCAAAGTTGATGAATCTCCAATGTTGCTACATAGCCTCTCGAACTATTTCCAAACATAGCTCTCAAGATCCTCGCTAACTCCTTTGGTATTTCTCCCGTCATTATGTGTTGATGTGACTCTTACGGCTCAACGTGTCTGCTACAACGTTAGCCTTTTCGGGGTGATAGTGTAATCTCATGTCATAATCTTTGATGAGTTCCAACCATCTCCTTTGCCTGAGATTTAGCTCCTTTTGCGTGAAGATGTACTTCAAACTCTTGTGATCCGTATACACCTCACAATGATTTCCAATGAGGAAATGTCTCCATGTTTTCAACGCATGCACTACGGCTGCTAACTCCAAATCATGCGTAGCATAATTTAGCTCATGAGGCTTAAGCTATCGTGAAGCATACGAAACAACTCTCCCCTCCTGCATAAGCGCTGCTCCAACTCCTCATCGTGAAGCATCACAATACACCTCATAATCCTTGGTCTGATCTGGCAGAATTAACACAGGCGAGGTAACCAAATGTTTCTTCAACTCTTGGAAACTAGCTTCACACTCCTCGGTCCAAATGAACTTGGTATCCTTCTTCAACAATTCTGTCATAGGCTTCGCAATCCTTGAGAAATTCTCAATGAATCTCCAGAGTATCCCGCGAGTCCAAGGAAACTCCGGATCTCTCCAACTGTTGTTGGCGCTTCCCGCTTTTACTGATTACAACTTTAGTGGGGTCTCTGCTATACCTTCTCCGGATATAACATGTCCAAGAAATACAACTTCCTTCAACCAAAACTCACACTTGTTGAACTTGGCATATAACCGGTGTTCTCTCGAGCTTCGAGTACCAAACGCAAATGCTCCTTATGTTCCTCTTCATTCTTCGAGTAAACCAAAATATCATCAATGAACACCACGACGAACTTATCCAAAAACTCCATAAACACTTTGTTCATCATGTTCATGAAATAGGCAGGTGCATTAGTCAGACCAAATGACATAACGGTATACTCATACAGCCCGTACCTGGTGGTAAAAGCTGTCTTAGGTATATCCTTCTCTCGAATCTTCAACTGATGGTACCCTGATCGCAAATCGATCTTGGAAAACACCTTATCTCCTTGCAATTGGTCAAACAAGTCATTGATCATCGGCAACGGGTATTTGTTCTTGATGGTCACTTCATTCAATCCGCGATAATCAACAACCATTCTTAATGATCCATCCTTCTTCTCCACTAGAAGTACTGGTGATCCCCAAGGCGAAGAACTTGGGCGAATAAAACCTTTATCCAGTAACTCCTTAATATGCTTCTTAATTTCTTCCAAATCTTAGGCTGGCATCCTATACAGTCTCTTAGATATCGTCCCAGTGCCTGGCAATAGTTCAATCAGAAACTCAATGTCCCTATCCGGTGGCATGCCTAGCAACTCTTCCGGAAACACGTCCGGGTAATCCCTTACCACTAGTACTTCCTCCTGCACAACTCTTGATAAGGAATTTACATGTGCTCTCCTCGGCTCATATCGTGATACATACTTGATTCTCCTTCCTTCTGGTGTCGTAAGCAAAATTGTCTTACTGGCGCAATCGATGTTTCCTCCATACATCGACAACCAATCCATACCAAGAATTACATCCAAACCTTGGGATTCCAATATAATTAAATCCGTTGGGAAAACATGCCTCCCTATACTTAATGGCACTTGAAAACATCCTTGACTGGCCATATACTCCGCTCCCGGTGAGCTTACTAGCATGGGTGTCTTAAGAGTTCTAGTGGGTAGGCTCAACTTAGCCACAAGTCCCCTTGATATGTATAAATGCGATGCACCAGTATCAAAAAGAACAACTGCAGTAAATGACTTAACCAAAAACTTACCTATTACTACATCTAGCTGAGCTTCAACCTCCTCCAGGGTGACGTGGTTCACTTGTCCTCTGTTGAAAGGATTCGGCTTCTTTCCTGAGCTTCCATTGCCATTTCCATTCTGGCCTTCTGGACAATCGTTTGCATAATGCCCAGTCTTGCGGCATTTTAAAGCAAGTGATGCGGCTCAGGTCTACCTTGGATGGTGTTGACGGGTTGGTGCGGTTTTGTCCATTGCTTCTTCCATTCTCGTTCCCATTCTTGGTGCCATTATGGTTGTGCGAGCTACCTCCTCCATGGGTATGCTGAAATTGTCCTCCTGGCTTCGAGGTAAAGCGAAGTTTCTGCTGAGCTCCAGAGTTATTCTTCCCCTGTCCATACTTCCTCTTGCGATTGTCAATCTGCTGTTGCTTCCCTTCAATCATGAGAGCACGATCTACTAACTCCTGGTAGTTATTGAAAGTGGCTACCATCAACTGCATGCTCAGCTCATCATTCAGTCCTTCTAGAAACTTCTCCGCTTAGCTGCGTCCGTAGTAACGCTATCCGGGGCATAACGTGCTAGCTTATCAAATCATCCACATATCGCCAACTGTCTGTCCTCCTTGGCGTAAGTTGCGAAACTCACGCTTCTTCATGGCCATGGCTCGCTGAAACATGGGCAGACGGAAAGCTTGTCAAATCGATCCCATGTGACGGTGTTCACAGGTAAGTGGCTGTAAAATTCTCCCACCATGCTGCTGCGGGTCCTTCAAGCTGATGTGCGGCAAATTTCACCCTTTCTCCATCTGTACAACCTGCAGTGGTCAACTCCCTCCCTATCTTATGGAGCCAATCATCTGCAACAATTGGCTCGGTGCTACTGGAAAACACCGGTGGATTCAGCCTTAAGAAACGGGTCAAATGGTCAACAGGTGGTGGTGGCGGTGGGTTGTTGTTGTTGCCTTGGCTCTGTACCAATGTTTGAATCAAGGCATTCTGCTGCGGAATCAACTGAGTGATCTCTGGCGGGAAAACAAATCTGGGGTCGCGTCTCGGAGGCATCTGAGGGGTTTAAAGAAAAGACGAGAATTTAGAATAGAATGAGGTCTAGAGAGAAACACTACCCATATGCACATGAGACAAATCACACAATATCACTCCAATCAATTCAAACAAGGGCATACAACGGTCTATCTATCGTTACAAAGTGCTGAAACTAAAACTAATATAAAATGGGGTAATCTACTATCGTTATGGTGGTCAACTAGAAAACTGCCCGATGAAGACTCCATGATATCTCGCTCCAGTTTCATCTTTGAAATCATCATCACTAGGATCGAATCGGTGTCGCCGATGATGATGTAGTTCTCTCGACAGGTGCTATCTTCATCTTCTCCTCCGGTGCTGAATTTCCCATGAGTTCTTCAATCTTCTCCTTAAGATCGCCATTTTGTCCCACTAGAGCTACAATCTCCTCCATGTAGTCCTTGCGAGTGGCCTTCGTTCTCCTTCTAGTTCGATAATCTTGGCTTTTGCTGTCTTCAACTCCATCATGTCTGCGCACATCTGGTTCTCCTGGCGCCGAATGTGCTAAGTTAACTCCTGGATGAAAGCTGCAATGGATTGGTCCTTCTTAGTGCCAACTATCTCCCATTGTTCATCTCGGCGCCCACAAATCTGGTAGATAGTATCCTTGAGGTCTTCTTTATAAACTTCTCCAATGCGTCCCATGGTTATGTGAGCTGCCATGCTCTTTCCCAGACTCCAGATTGGTGCATTGAAAACACAGTCTATGGGCTCCGTGATTGGCGCAAATGTCCTTCCGGGAACTTGAGCGTGAATCTTCTAGCGCTCTTCTTCAAGTAAAGTGGAATTGTAGGTCCCGGTGAAGCTTGGTAATCCGATGTTAAGGTACTTAGTGACTTCCTTCAGGTGTCGTCCGAAGGGTGTATCCTCATCCGGCTGAGTGAACTTGATCCTCGCTTCCGTCATCCTAAAAGAGTAGAAAAGATGAGGAGTTAGAAATGAGAAGAGAGAGTAGTGATCTAGGGCTTTAGCTTAATGGTCGTGTCCATACGATCAGGTGCTCGATACCATCTTTGTAGCGACTCGCACCTCAAACAGTCGATCTCGTGCTCGTTGTCATCCCCGGATCAAGAATCTCGACACCACACAAGATCAAGGATTTATAACAGAGTAGCAACCACACACTTATTACAATCGAATGTCTCAAGAGAGAGCTTAATAAAATAAATATGGCTTAAGGCCATCTAATAATGATAACAGCGGAAGGCTTGGAAGAATAAGCGAGTCCATCAACTCCAACGGCATCACTGAGTATAGAACCACGACCTATGCACCTTACTCGTCGTCTGAAAAGTCTGCAACATGAAACGTTGCAGCCCGAAAGTGGGTCAACACATGGAATATGCTGGCAATGTAACACATAGAGAATAATGGAATAATAAGCCTATACTACATGCATATATGGCTGGTGGAGAGCTCTATGGTTATAGTTTTGCATAAAGCCAATTTTTCCCTACTGCAAAGGAATAAATTTATTTAACTATCATGGTGGTTGTGAAACATTGAGAATGGTTGACAGCATCCTCAATCCCAATTAAAAGTACTCATTAAAAAAATCCAACAATATTAATTAGAAGTAACATGATGAGATTCACATGATATCCAAGTACTAGATACTCAAGATGTCCATAACCGGGGACACGGCTAACCATGATTAGTTTATACACTCTGCAGAGGTTTGCGCACGTTTCCCCACAAGACTCGATCGCCTCCGTTGGATTTCTCGCACTACATGATGTTTGAGAAACGGATGACCGAGACATAGTCTTCGAAGCACTAGCACATTACTTGTGGGTAGACCGCACACCTACTTTCCCCTACATCGCTAGTCTACCCGTAAGAGTTCGCACAACTTAATCAACTATGCCAGAGCCCATAATGGCTTGTGGCTGCACACGGAAGTTTCTAGTTTGAATAATCTCATGATCCCTTTGAGCACGGGTGGCGGTCCAAGAAATACAGTAAGTCTCGATAGAAACCAGGTGCCTCAATCCACCCAGATGTGTGTTTAAGTTGCCACCTTAAATAAACCATTAAATAACAATCTCACATCTGTCATGGATACACTCACCCAATCCACGCCTACTAGCATAGCATGGCATAATAAGCAAACGAGAAGTAACTCCCAAAGGTTTGATAATAAAACAGTAATAGGTACTACCTCATCTACTTCCCAAAACCCACAATTTAATTAGATCCTAATCATGCAATGTTTGAGGATAGATCTAATGCATAAAAACTGGGTAGTAGAAAAGATATGATCAAAGTGTTACTTGCCTTGCTGATGATCCGCGAAACCTAGAGACTCGAAGTAACAGGCGGCGCACTCCGGGTATTCTATCGCAGACAAACAAACTAGCATACAATAAGTACTCATCTAATGCACAGGTAAAACTCAAATAGATCTAACCAGATAGTTCAACTTAAGAACTCTGGTTTGCAAAAAGAATCAAATCAAACGAAGCAACGAAAGTCAAACGGCGGAAGAAAACAGCTCCGTTTTACTAATCTGGATCTAGGTCAAATTTTACAGAAGCAAAAACTTGTTTAAGTAGTTTATTCGGAAAGAGGGTTTCGAGACGAAACTCTAGGCGCTTGAATCGCCTGATTCCGATAAACGAGCGAAAAGTTGTACTAAAACGAAAATCGGATCAGGAATCGCGATGAGAAAAATCGCGGATTAAATCCGAGAAAAAGAAAAACGACGAACGGGTTAACGAACGGACGTTCGTTAACTAAACTAATCTGACGAACGCGTTCGTTTAAACGAGCTAACGGACGAACGTCCGCTAATTAGCCTAAATCGAAAACAAATCGAATCTAATAAAAAACGAAAATAAACCGAAATAAAAAAAAAAAAACCGTTTTTCAAAAACCATGCACGCGGATCGAGGCGGCGGCGTAACATTGTCGGCGGCGGCGGGTTTCGGCGGGTCGGGCGGCGGCGGCGATCGGCAGCGGCGGCATCGGGCTCGAGGCGCGGGCGGCTCGGGCTAGGGTCCCCCCCCCCCCCCGGGTGGGCCGGCTTATAAAGCCTCGCGGGCCGGGAGTCCTAGGCGGACACGGCCCGTAGGTCGGTGGCGTTTTTTTTAAATAATTACGCGCAGAAAATAAAATAAAAAGAAATACTAAACAGACTCCAAAAATCCCTAAATAAATTTTCCCCGGCTTCTAAAATCAAGCCGGATTTAATGAACATTTATTTGGGGCCTAAATGCAATTTTTAAAAACGCGCATTTTTCCTAAATTCAAATAAAAAGGCGAAAAGCTCCAAAATAAAATCTTATTTGATTTTATTATTAAATCTTCATTATTTCTTTATTTTGGGAAAGACATTTTATTCCCTCTCTCATATTTTGGTAGTAGAAATAATTGAAGATAAAATAATTAAAATCAAATGATCCTATTTTCAAAATTTGAGAAAACTCAAATATGAAAATAACGAAAATCCCCAACTCTCTCCGTGGGTCCTTGAGTTGTGTAGAATATCTAGGATCGAGCAAAATGCAACGAAAAATATGATATGCAATGATGCTCTATGTATAACATTCCAAATTGAAAATTTGGGATGTTACACCCGTGCCCTCCGCCGCGTTCGGCCTCGCCGGCGGCTAAACACCGGCGAGTTGACCGGGTTTGACCCCCTGTTGACCCAGATTTGACCCGTTGGGTAAATGACAGGTGGGGCCCAACCCTGACTAATTTTTAGTTAGGATTGGAGTTGGGATTAATTAACTCTGTTAATTAACTATGACACTGACGTGTGGACCTCACACATCAGGTTTGACCTGGTCAGCCACGGTTGACTCGCTGACGTCATGCCACTTACATGCTGACGCGGTTATCCATTTTCTGGTATTAAAATAAATCAGGAAATTCCAGAAAATGATATAAAATTCATAAAATTCACAGAAATTCAACCGTAGCTCAGATTGAAATAATTTATATATGAAAAATTATTAGAAAAATGCAATATATCCATCTGTACCAGCTTCATGCATGACAAACCAACCTAAACCTGTTGTATAGGTGAAAACACATGAATGTCATTTATAAATGTTATGTTTGGAGTTGCATTTGAACCCGTGGTTGAAATGGACTTCATTCAAATAGAATGCTAGATGCATTAGCACAAATCACATCACATCTTCATGCCATGTTCATGCATCATATTTTTGCATATGCTTGTGTTTTGATTGCCGACACCGTCCTTCTCAATAGGTCCTGCTCCGGAGAGTGCTCCAGAGTACCTGTCAGAGGAGCAGTGCCTCCATGTTGATCTACCAGGCAAGCAAAACCCCCTTGTTCATTCCGATACAATCCCACTCTCTCGCTCCTGCTCTCTTTTATTGCATTAGGATAACAACGATTCAACTGCTACTTTATGCTGCGGTAGTTGAACCCATTCCTCTGCATGACCTGTAATTGCCACAGTAAATAGTTGAAACCCACTAGCATGTGTAGGAGTTGATTGAGCCATGGTGTGTTCCTACCATGCCATGCCTGCTATTGCTTATAGTTGTGTCAGGTCTGATTCATTGGGAATGAATTGGAGTGTTGTGATATGTTCTGATGCTGAGAGTTAAGTGTGTGAACACGATTTGGTAAAGGTAGCGGTGAGAGGCCATGTAGGAGTACATGGTGGGTTGTCTCACTAGAACCGTCCCTAAGAACTAAGTAAGGTGTATGTTGTCCAATGACTAGCTACTATCACACATTGGGTTCCGGTAACTCGACCCCTCTCGACTTATTAACAAACTTGATCTCTGTCCAGGAGTAGCAACTAGTTTCTGGTGTTTGTAGGTAGTGCTATTTTTCTACCAAGTGGTACCTGGAAGGGTGGGCTTGGTACAGACTAGGCACAGGTGGCACGGTGTACCAAGCGTAGATCCATCCAACGAGGTGGGCTTGGGAACCCTGCACACATCGTTTGGGGCCGTGAGTGAAACCCCGGTCGGTTCTCCTGGCGGATGGAACCCGAATAGGCGATAAACCTGGACTAGAGTCTTGTGTGGTTAGTCAGGTCGTGGCCGACACCCTCGCGAGGCTTCCGCTTGAAGGTTGTCAAGATACATGACGTGTACATGGCGGTAAGTGGCGAGAGCGTGTGTGAAGAAGTACACCCCTGCAGGGTTAACATGATCTATTCGAATAGTCGGGTCCGCGGTTAGGGACTTCTTGGATGCTTACGTGGTACATAGACAACTTGAAGTGGATACCCTAAAATGCTCAAGACAAGTGTGAGTGCTATGGATGGCCTTCTCGTAGGGAGACGAGAATGAATCCACAGTAGCATATTCATGTGGTGATTAGTGGACTGATACGTCTCCAACGTATCTATAATTTATGAAGTATTCGTGCTATTATATTATCTGATTTGGATGTTCATGGGATTTATCAAACACTTATATATTATTTTTGGGACTAACCTATTAACCCAGAGCCCAGTCCTAGTTTCTGTTTTTTCCCTTATTTCAGTGTTTCGCAGAAATGGAATATCAAACGGAGACCAAACGGAATGAAACCTTCAGGAGCGTGAGTTTTGGAACGAACGTGATCCAGGAGACTTGGAGTTGAAGTCAAGGAAGCTTCGAGGTGGCCACGAGACAGGTAGGCGCGCCCCCCACCCTCATGGGCCCCTCGTGGCTCCCCTGACCGACTTATTTTGCCTATATATATCCATATACCCTAAAAACATGGGGGAAGAGGATAGATCGGGAGTGCCGCCGCCGCAAGCCTCTGTAGCCACCAAAAACCAATCAGGACCCTGTTCCGGCACCCTGCCGGAGGGGGAATCCCTCACCGGTGGCCATCCTAATCATCCCGGCGCTCTCGATATAAATATACTATCTTGGACATCTTTTGTAATTGTGAGCACTCATTAAAATATGACATGCTAAAAGGTTGATGTTGGACAAGGCAGACAACGTAATGGGTTATGTTTTCTTATATCCGAAATAAAGTATATTGTCATGGATCACCCAACACGTTGAGCTTGCCTTTCCCCCTCATGCTAGCCAAATTCTTTGCACCAAGTAGAGATACTACTTGTGCTTCCAAACATCTCTTAAACCAGTATTGCCATGAGAGTCCACCATACCTACCTATGGATTGAGTAAGATCCTTCAAGTAAGTTGTCATCGGTGCATGAAATAAAAATTGCTCTCTAAATACGTATGATCTTTTAGTGTGGAGAAAATAAGCTTTATACAATCTTGTGATATGGAAGCAATAAAAGCGATTTGATTGCATAATAAAGGTCCCTATCACAAGTGGCAATATAAAGTGACGTTCCTCGCATTAAGATTTTGTGCATCCAACTATAAAAGCGCATGGCAACCTCTCGCTTCCCTCTGAAGGGCCTATCTTTTATTCTTGTCTTTTACCTTATGCAAGAGTCGGGGTGATCTTCACCTTTCCTTTTACATTTTATCCTTTGGCAAGCACATTGTGTTGGAAAGATTCTATATATATATATATATATATATATATATATATATATATATATATATATATATATATATATATATATATATATATATATATATATATATATATATATATATTCATTTGGATATAAGGCATCATGAGCTATTATTGTTGACATTACCCTTGAGGTAAAAGGTTGGGAGGTGAATCTATAAGCCCCTATCTTTCTCTGTGTCTAATTAAAACTTTGAACCCATAAATATCGCGTGAGTGTTAGCAATTGTGAAAGACTAAATGATAGTTGAGTATGTGGAGTTTGCTAAATCAAAGCTCTGACATAGACTCTTCCTGAAAAAAAGATGAACTATAATTATTTGATGACTAATAACACGGTTTGTTAGTTTTCAAGAAGGTTTATGATCTATACTTTAACATGTGAATAGCTTGTTACTTGATCATGAGAAGCTTTATGAGATGAGCTTCTGTTATGATATATAATGATGCTAGAAAAGGTGATTGAAATTATCATTGATCAAACTTGTGCACCTGCTAGCATTCACACTTCATAAATTATTTCTTTTATCATTTACATACTCGAGGACGAGCAGGAATTAAACTTGGGGATGCTGATACGTCTCCAACGTATCTATAATTTATGAAGTATTCATGCTATTATATTATTTGTTTTGGATGTTTGTGGGCTTTATTAAACACTTTTATATTATTTTTGGGACTAACCTATTAACCTAGAGCCCAGTGCCAGTTTATGTTTTTTCCCTTGTTTCAGTGTTTCACAGAAAAGGAATATCAAATGGAGTCCAAACGGAATGAAACCTTCGGGAGCGTGGTTTTTGGAACGAACGTGATCCAGGAGAATTGGAGTTGAAGTCAAGGAAGCTTCAAGGTGGCCACGAGGCAGGGAGGCGCGCCTACCCCCCTGGGCGCGCCCCCCACCCTCGTGGCTCCCCTGACCGACTTCTTTCGCCTATATATATCCATATACCCTAAAAACATTGGGGAACAGAATAGATCGGGAGTTCTGCCGCCGCAAGCCTCTGTAGACACCAAAAACCAATTGGGACCTGTTCGGCACTCGCGGGGGGGGATCCTCACCGATGGCCATATTCATCATCCCGAAGCTCTCCATGATGAGGAGGGAGTAGTTCACCCTCGGGGCTAAGGGTATGTACCAGTAGCTATGTGTTTGATCTCTCTCTCTCTCTCTCTCGTGTTCTTGAGGTGGTACGATCTTGATGTATCGCGAGCTTTGCTATTATAGTTGGATCTTATAATATTTCTCCCCCTCTACTCTCTTGTAATGGATTGAGTTTTCCCTTTGAAGTTATCTTATCGGATTGAGTCTTTAAGGATGTGAGAACACTTGATGTATGTCTTGCATGTGCTTATTTGTGGTGACAATGGGATATCACGTGATCTACTTGATGTATGTTTTGGTGATCAACTTGCGGGTTCCGTGACCTCGTGAACTTATGCATAGGGGTTGGCACACGTTTTCGTCTTGACTCTCTTGTAGAAACTTTGGGGCACTCTTTGAAGTTCTTTGTGTTGGTTGAATAGATGAATCTGAGATTGTGTGATGCATATCGTATAATCATACCCATGGATACTTGAGGTGACATTGGAGTATTGTAGCGACCCGACCTCAGATGGTCAAGTCTCTGTGCTTCTGTGTCATCCCTGGATCGGTAATGCTGACACACACAGTACTCGAAGGATTTATAACAGAGTAGCAATCACACACTCATTACATCGAATGTCTCAAAAGAGAACTTATTACAATAATATGGCTTAAGGCCATCTAATGCGATAATAGCGGAAGGCTTGGAAGATAAAGTGAGTCCATCAACTCCAACGGCATAAGCGAGCTGCACGGCAACGACCTACAATCCTTACTCCTGGTGCGAAAAGTCGCAACATAATACATTGCAGCCGAGAACGGGTCAAGACATGGAATATCTGGCAATGTAACACATAGAGAGTAATGAAGGAATAAGCTATACTACATGCATATATGGCTGGTGGAAAGCTCTATGTTTACAGTTTTTAAAAGCCAATTTTTCCCTACATCAAAGGAATAAATTTTACTTTAACTATCATGGTGGTTGAAACATCATTGAGAAGGTATAACCCCAACTCAATCCCAATTAAAGTGATTAACAACCCAACAATATTAATTTAGAGTGATGAGATACATGTGAATACTCAAGTACTAGATACTCGAATTGTCCATAACCGGGACACGGCTAACCATGATTAGATTGTACACTCTGCAGAGGTTTGCGACTTTTCCCCACAAGACTCGATCGCCTCCGTTGATTTCTCGCCTTTGCATGGTGTTTGAGAAGCGGATGACCGAGACACGATCTTTCGTAAACATTAACTCTCTACTCCGGATAGATCATACCAAACCTATAAAACCCACTACTGCTGACCTACCTCTTCGAGAGCTTCACGTAACTTACTCAACTATGCTAGAGCCCATAATAGCTTATGGCTGCACAAGGAAGTTTCTAGCATGAATAATCTCAGTTCCCTTTGAGCACAGGTGGTGGTCCATAGGAAGATCACACGGTACCCCGGATTTCCAAAAATAAAAGCAGACAACACTTTGGGTTCCCTGGTGCCTCAATCCACCAGATGTGTATTTAAGTTGCCACCTTAAAGTAAACCATTAATTAATAATCTCACATCTGTCGTGAATATCTCTCAAACCCAAACCAGGTCTACGAGCATAGCATGGCAATATAAGCATAACGTAGAAGTAACTCCCAAGGGTTTGATAGTAACAGGGCAATAGGTTCCTACCTCATCATCTACTTCCCAACCCACAAATTAATGACATCCTAATCATGCAATGTTTGAGGGTTGAGCTAATGCATAAAAACTGGGTATGAAAAGAGTATGATCAAGTGTTACTTGCCTTGCTGACGATCCGTGAATCCTAGAGACTCGTAGTAACACGCTTCGCACTCCGGGAATTCTATCGCAAGCAAACAATACATACATAAGCAACCAAAAAAGATGCACAAACGAAACTTCAACTGAAAGAGGTTGACCGGAGAGTTCAACTTAAGAACTCCGGTTTGCAAAAAGAATCAAACCAAACGGAACAACGAAACTCAAACGGCGAGAAAAACATGGACCGTTTACTAATCTGAACTAGAGTCAAATTTACAAAGATAAAAACTGGTTCAAGTTGATTATTCGGAAAGAGGGTTTCGAGATGAAACTCCAGGCGCTTGAATCGCCTGATTCCGATAAATGAGCGAAAAGATAAACAGGTTTGAAAATCGGATCAGAAATCGCGATCAGAATAACCGCGGAATAAATCCGATAAAAGAAAAGCGACGAACTGCTAAACGAACGAACATTCGTTAACAGAAACTAAACAGTGAACGCGTTCGTTAGAACGAACGGACGAACGGACATTCACTAAGTAAATAAACCGACGGAATAAACCGATCTATATATTAAAAAAACGATCCAGGGTTTTATAAAAAAACTGAAGGGTTTAAAAAAAACCGGCGGCGGGGTCGGGTACCTCCGGCGAGGCGCGTCCGGCGGGGCGGGCGGCTCCGGCGGGTTCCGGATGGGGCGGGGTCGGCGAGAGGCGGCGGTGGCTCGGCGACTCGGCGAGGGGCGGGCGGCGACGCGGAGGCGGCGGCGACGGCGGATCGGGCTCGGCGGCTCGGCTCGAGCTCCGGCGCGGCGGCGGGTTGGGTGGTGGCGGGTGGTGGTGGTGTGGCGGGCGGCGACATATATAGGAGGGCGGGCGGGCGGCTTGGGAAGGGGCGCCGGGGTGGAGTCCGCTCGGACTCGCCCTCGGCGTCCGTGCAAGCTGCGGTGGTGCACGGGAAGGGCGGCAAGGGGCGGGCCGGCTGGCTCGGTGGGCCTTTGGCCCGATCGGTATGGGTCCATTTAAAAAAAATCATTCTGCTGAAAATAAAAAAATCCTAGAAAAATAAATAAAATCTAAGAATTCCAAAACAAGTTTTCTCCGTCTAAATAAAATATTTAGAACGAGATGAACTTTTCTTGGCCCCTAAAATGCAACTTTTAAAGCGTGCAAATTTTTCTAGGGCAATTAAATTCCAAATAAAATCAAATAAAAACCAAATAATGATTTTAACATTTTCCTCCGTTATTTCAATTATTTTGGAGAAGTCATATTATCTCCCTCATTTATTTATTTAAAATGAAATAGTTTCGAGAGAAAAATAATTAAAACCAAAAATCCTCGTCTTCACTACTTGATAAAAATCAAATATGAAAGTTGAGAAATCCCCAACTCTCTCCGAGGGTCCTTGAGTTGCTTAGGATTTCGAGGATAGCAAATGAATATGCAATAAAATATGATATGCATGGATGACCTGTGTATAACATGCCAAATTGAAAAGTTGGGATGTTACAAACCTACCCCCCTTAAGATGAATCTCACCCTCGAGATTCGGGTTGGCTAGAAAATAGGTGCGGATGGTCCTTGCGAATATCCTCTTCTCGCTCCCAGGTGGCTTCCTCCTCGGTATGGTGGCTCCACTGAACTTTGCAAAACTTGATCACCTTGTTGCGAGTGACTCGGCTATCAAACTCGAGAATCTTTACTGGCTTCTCCTCATAAGTTAGATTATCATTCAGCTGAATCGCCTCCAAAGGTACTGTATCGTTCAACGGTATGTCGGCCATCTCAGCGTGGCACTTCTTCAGCTGCGATACGTGAAACACATCGTGAACTCCTGACAGTCCTTCGGGTAACTCCAGTTTGTAGGCAACTTCTCCCATTCGTTCCAAAACACGATACGGTCCTACAAATCTTGGGGCTAACTTTCCCTTTACTCCAAAACGTTTCACTCCCCTCAGGGGTGATACTCGCAGATAGGCTCTGTCTCCGATTTCATAGGTTACTTCCTTGCGCTTTTGAATCTGCGTAACTCTTACATCTAGACCGAGCAATCTTTAGTCATCTCTCGATCAGTTTAACCTTCTCCTCTGAGTCTTTGATCAAATCTGGTCCAAACAACTGACGGTCTCCAACCTCATCCCATATCAATGGTGTTCTACATCTGCGTCCATACAGAGCTTCGAACGGTGCCATCTTCAAACTGGCCTGGTAGCTGTTGTTGTATGAGAACTCTGTGTACGGCAAATTATCATCCCAACTAGATCCATAATCTAGCGCACAGGCTCTCAACATGTCCTCCAAAATCTGATTGACTCTCTCTGTCTGTCCATCCGTCTGCGGGTGGAACGCGGTACTAAACTCCAATCTGGTACCCAAAGTCTGGTGTAGCTGACGCCAAAACTTTGAAGTAAAATATGTTCCTCTATCTGATATGATGCTCCTCGGAACTCCATGCAAACATACGATCCTGGTCATATATATCTTGGCCAACTTGGCACTTGTATAAGTTGTTTTCACTGGGATGAAGTGAGCTACTTTGGTCAACCGATCCACTACTACCCATATTGAATCATATCCTGCTTTGGTTCTGGGTAACCCGGTGATAAAATCCATGCCAAGTTTGTCCCACTTCCATTCGGTATTGGCATAGGCTGCAACAGATCCTGCTGGCTTTTGATGCTCTGCCTTCACTCTCGGCATACATCGCAAACGGCTACATACTCGGCAATATCCTTCTTCATACCAGTCCACGTAAACGTTCCTTCAAGTCCAAATACATCTTGGTGTTTCGGGGTGAATCGAGTATGGTGAGTCATGGGCCTCTTCAAGTATTAACTTCCTGATCTCCGAATTGTTGGGCACATAAATCCGATCCTCAAACCATAAGGTATCGTGCTCATCCTCGCGAAAACCTTTGGCTTTTCCTTTGCCCATCTTTTCCTTTATCTCGGAAATCTTTTTATCCTCCTTTTGAGCGTCTCGAATCTTGTCTAACAAGGTCGACTGAACCTCCATTGTTGCAAGAAAACCTCTTGGAAAAATCTCCAACTGAAGTTCCATAACATCCTCTGCTAAATCCTTTGGCAGTCCTCTACCCTTAAGGATATTGGCATAACTCTTTCGACTCAAAGCGTCTGCTACGACGTTGGCTTTTCCTGGATGATAGTGTAGCTTCATGTCGTAATCCTTTATAAGTTCCAGCCATCTCCTCTGTCTGAGGTTTAACTCCTTCTATGTGAAAATGTACTTTAAACTCTTATGATCCGTGTACACATCACAACGGTTTCCCATGAGATAATGTCTCGGTCTTCAACGCATGTACTACAGCTGCTAGCTCCAAATCATGCGTGGCATAGTTCAACTCATGAGGCTTCAGCTTGTCGTGAGGCATCTGAAACAACTTTTCCTTCCTGCATAAGAACACATCCAAGTCCCAAGCGAGAGGCATCACAATACACTTGAAACTCCTTATGTATATCCGCAATGTCAAGCCTTTGGGGCTGTAGTCAACCGCTTCTTCAACTCTTGGAAGCTTGTCTCACAATCCTCTGTCCATTTGAACTTGGTATCCTTCTTTAGCAATCTGTCATTGGTTTAGCAATCTTGGAAAAATTCTCAATGAATCTCGGTAATACCTGCCGGTCCAAGGAAGCTGCGAATCTCGCCATCTTGAAGTGGGTGCCAACCATTCGGTGATTGACTGAATTTTTGGGATCTCTGCTATACCCTCTCCGATATAACATGCCCAAGAAATCCAACTTCCTTCAACCAAAACTCGCACTTGCTGAATTTGGCGTATAAGCGGTGTTCCCCGAGTTTCTCAAGAACCAAATGTAGGTGTTCTGTGTGCTCCTCTTCGTTCTTCGAGTAAACCATAATGTCATCGATAAACACCACAACAAACTTGTCCAAATACTCCATGAACACTTTGTTCATCATACTCATAAAATAGGCAGGGGCGTTAGTCAGTCCAAATGACATGACCGTATACTCATATAATCCATATCGTGTGGTGAATGCTGTCTTTGGTATATCTTTCTCTCGGATCTTCAACTGATGGTATCCTGATCGTAGATCAATCTTAGAAAACACCTTAGCTCATTGCAACTGATCAAACAGATCTTTAATCATCGGTAAGGGATACTTGTTCTTTATCGTTACTTCATTCAGAGCTCGGTAATCAACAACCATCCTTAGGGATTTATCCTTCTTCTCCACCAAAAAGTTTGGAGCTCCCCAAGGTGATGAACTTCTATGAATGTAACCTTTCTCCAATAGCTCCTTGATCTGCTTCTTAATTTCCTCCAGATCATTTGCGGGCATCCGATAGGGTCTCTTTGAGATTGGCCCTCTACCTGGCATTAGTTCTATCAGAAACTCGATGTCTCGATCCGGTGGCATGCCTGGTAACTCTTCTGGAAAAACATCTGGATAATCCTTCACTACAGGTACTTCCTCTTGTACAACTCCCATGAGGGTATTCACTTGGTTCCTCCTAGGCACATGCCTAGATACATACTTAATCCTTTTTCCCTCTGGGGTGGTAAGATAAATTGACTTGCTAGCACAGTCGATACTTCCTCCAAACTTCGACATCCAATCCATACCTAATATCACATCCAATCCTTGCGACTCCAAGATAATTAGGTCGGACGGAAAAACATGCGTGCCAATGATTAGGGGTATCTGGGTGCACCATCGCTAGCCATGTACTCTGCTCCAGCGAGCTCACTAAAGAGGGTCCTAAGGGTGCAGGTTGGTAACTTAAACTTATCCACAAATCCCTTGATATGTATGAATGCGATGCACCAAGATCGAAAAGAACAATAGCGGTAAATGGTGAACCAAAACTTTCCTATTACCGCATCCGGCTGCTCTTCAACTTCCTCCACGTTAACGTGGTTCACTTGTCCTTTGTTGAATGGATTGGGCTTCTTCCCAGTGCTCCCATTTCTGTTTCCATTCTTTCCTTCAGGGCATTCATTGGCATAGTGCCCTGTCTTCCCGCACTTAAAGCAAATAACTTGGCTCAAGTCCCTCTTGGCGGGTGTAGCTGGGTTAGAGCGATTCTGATTATTGTTGGCTGCATTTCCATTCCCATTCTTCGCACCATTATGCGATCCTCCTCCAGTATGGTTATGTCCTCCATGGTTATGAACTAGTCCTCCCGAGTTCGGGGTTAAGCGAGGCTTCTGGTGAGCTCCTGAGTTATATTTCCCTTGTCCATACTTCCTCTTACGATTTTCAATTTGCTGCTGCTTTCCTTCAATCATTAGGGCCTTATCTACCAACTCCTGGTAGTTGTTGAAAGTTGCCACCATCAACTGCATACTCATCTCATCATTCAGCCCTTCCATGAACTTCTCTTGCTTCGCGGCATCCGTGGCCACATCATCAGGGGCATAGCGTGATAACTTGCTAAACTCATGCACGTACTGGGCCGCAGTACGGTTCCCCTGGCGTAAGTTGCGGAACTCATGCTTCTTTATCTGCATGGCTCCAGTTGAAACATGGGCCGTGCGAAAAGCTTGTTGGAACTGGTCCCAAGTGACATTGGCTATAGGAAAAGTAGCCGTGTAATTCTCCCACCATGCGGCTGCTGGTCCATCCAATTGATGTGTGGCAAAGCGCACTCTTTCAGCATCCGTGCATCCTGCGGTGGTTAACTCCCTTCCATTACGGCGTAACCAGTCATCTGCAACTATTGGCTCGGTGCTACTGGAAAACACCGGCGGTTGTAACCTCAGAAAACGGGCTAAATTGTCCACTGGCGGCAGGTTATTGTTGTTGTTGTTGTTGTTGTTGTTGGCATTGCCCTGGTTCTGAACTAGCAATTGCTTCAAGGCATTCTGCTGTTGGATCAACTGAGTGAGCTCCGGTGGGAAAACAAAACCGGGGTCACGTCTCGGAGGCATCTGAGGGTTTAGATGGGAGAGATTAGAAATAGAAAGAGGTCTAGTGAGAAAACACTACCCATATGCACATGAGGCAAACACACATTCATTCAATCAAACAAGCAAGGGCATACAAAACGATCTAGGACTATCGCATAAGTGCTCAACTACTACTAGTTACATGGGGTAATACTACTATTATATGGTGGTCATCTAGAAATTTTGATCGGTGGAAGACTCCATGATGTCTGCTCCAGCTTCGTCTTCATAGTCATCATCACTTGGATCTGAGTCGGTGTAAATCGATGATGATGTAGTTGTGCGGACAAGCGGGTCTTCTTCCTCTTCTTGCTCCTCTTCCTTGGGTGCTGGTCCTCCCATGAAAACTCCAATCTTCTTGACTAGGTCGTCGTTCTTCTCGATAGTATCTTGATTTCTTCCTCATATCCATCGCGTGTAGACTTGAGTTCTTCCTCCAATTCGATGATCTTAGTTTTTGCCTTCTTCAAATCCAGCATGTCTGCGCACATCTGGTTCTCATGACGTCGAATGTGCTAGTTTAGTTCCTGGATGTAGGCTGCAATGGATCTATCCTTCTTGGTGCTGATTACTTCCCATTGCTCGTCTCGGCACCCACATATTTGGTATATGGTGTCTTTAAGCTCCTTATTGTAGACTTCTCCAATGCGTCCCATGGTAATGTGAGCTGCCATACTCTTTCCCAAACTCCATGTTGGTGCATTGAAAACACATACTATGGGCTCCGTGCTTGGCGCAAATGTCCTTAGGAACTAGAGCTTGAATCTTCCAGCATTCTTCTTACGGTAAGGTGGCGTTATGCGTCCGGTGAAGCTTAGTATTCCAATATTCAGGTACCTAGTGACTTCCTTCAAGTGGCGTCCAAAAGGTGTGTCTTCATCCGGTTGTGCAAACTTGTACTTCACCTCCGTCATCCTAAAGAGTGGAAAAATGGAGAGGGTCAGAAATGAGTAGAGAGGAGTGACCTATGGTGTTATCTTAGTGGTTGTGTCCTACACTCAGCGTGTGCTCTGATACCATCTTGTAGCGACCCGACCTCGGATGGTCAAGTCTCGTGCTACATGTCATCCTGGATCGGTAATCTTGACACACACAGTACTCGAAGGATTTATAACAGAGTAGCAATCACACACTCATTACATCGAATGTCTCAAAAGAGAACTTATTACAATAATATGGCTTAAGGCCATCTAATGCGATAACAGCGGAAGGCTTGGAAGATAAAGTGAGTCCATCAACTCCAACGGCATAACTGAGTTGCACGGCAACGACCTACAATCCTTACTCCTCGTCTGAAAAGTCTGCAACATAATACGTTGCAGCCCGAGAACGGGTCAGCACACGGAATATGCTGGCAATGTAACACATAGAGAGTAATGAAGGAATAAGCTATACTACATGCATATATGGCTGGTGGAAAGCTCTATGTTTACAGTTTTGCGAAAAGCCAATTTTTCCCTACATCAAAGGAATAAATTTTACTTTAACTATCATGGTGGTTGAAAAATCATTGAGAAGGTATAACCCCAACTCAATCCAAATTAAAGTGATTAACAACCCAGCAATATTAATTTAGAGTGATGAGATACATGTGAATACTCAAGTACTAGATACTCAGAATTGTCCATAACCGGGGACACGGCTAACCATGATTAGATTGTACACTCTGCAGAGGTTTGCGCACTTTTCCCCACAAGACTCGATCGCCTCCGTTGATTTCTCGCACTGCATGGTGTTTGAGAAACGGGTGACCGAGACACAGTCTTTCAGAAACATTAACTCTCTACTCCGGATAGATCTACCAAACCTATAAAACCCACTACCTGCTGACCTACCTCTTCGAGAGCTTCACGTAACTTACTCAACTATGCTAGAGCCCATAATAGCTTGTGGCTGCACACGGAAGTTTCTAGCATGAATAATCTCAGTTCCCTTTGAGCACTGGTGGCGGTCCATAGGAAGATCACACGGGTACCCAGGATTTCAAAAATAAAACAGACAACACTTTGGGTTCCCTAGGTGCCTCAATCCACCCAGATGTGTATTTAAGTTGCCACCTTAAAGTAAACCATTAATTAATAATCTCACATCTGTCATGAATATCTCTCAAACCCAAACCACGTCTACGAGCATAGCATGGCAATATAAGCATAACGTAGAAGTAACTCCCAAGGGTTTGATAGTAACAGGGCAATAGGTTCCTACCTCATCATCTACTTCCCAACCCACAAATTAATGACATCCTAATCATGCAATGTTTGAGGGTTGAGCTAATGCATAAAAACTGGGTATGGAAAGAGTATGATCAAGTGTTACTTGCCTTGCTGACGATCCGTGAATCCTAGAGACTCGTAGTAACACGCTTCGCACTCCGGGAATTCTATCGCAAGAAAACAATACATACATAAGCAACAAACAAAGATGCACAAACGAACTTCAAATGAAAGAGGTTGACCGGAGAGTTCAAATTAAGAACTCCGGTTTGCAAAAAGAATCAAACCAAACGGAACAACGAAACTCAAACGGCGAGAAAAACATGGACCGTTTACTAATCTGAACTAGAGTCAAATTTTACAAAGATAAAAACTGGTTCAAGTTCATTATTCGGAAAGAGGGTTTCGATATGAAACTCTAGGCGCTTGAATCGCCTGATTCCGATAAATGAGCGAAAAGATAAACAGGTTTGAAAATCGGATCAGAAATCGCTATCAGAATAACCGCGGAATAAATCCGATAAAAGAAAAGCGGTATGGCGACCAGACCCAAATGGATCAAGTCTACGTGCTCGATGTCATCCTGGATCAGTAATCCGACACCACGATGCCGAAGGATTTATAGCGAGTAGCAATCACACACTTATTACATCGTTGTCCACAAGGGAACTGAATACAATAATATGGCTTAAGGCCATCTAATAATAACAGCGGAAGGCTTGGAAGATAAGCGAGTCCATCAACTCCAACGGCATCACTTGAGTATAGAACCACGACCTAACACCTTACTAAATGCGTGCGAAAAGTCTGCAACGTGAAAAGTTGCAGCCAAACGGGTCAACACATGGAATATCTTGGCAATGTAACACATAAGAGCAATGAATGAATAAGCCTATACTACATGCATATATGGCTGGTGGTAAGGCTCTCTGGTTACATTTGCATAAAGCTGATTTTCCCTACATCAAAGGAATAATTTTATTTAACTATCATGGTGGTTGTTAAACATTGAGAATGGTTGTGACATCCTCAATCCCAATTAAAAGTACTCATCAAATCCCAATAATTTTTATTTAGAGGTAACATGTTGAGATACACATGATATTCAATTACAGGATACTCAATTTGTCCATAACCGGGGACACGGCTAATCATGATTAGTTTATACACTCTGCAGAGGTTTGCGCACTTTTCCCCACAAGACTCGATCGCCTCCGCTTGGTTCTCGTGACTACATGGTGTTTGAGAAGCGGATGACCGAGACATAGTCTTTCGAAGCGCTAGCACCTTACATGTGGGTAGACCGTACCAACCTACATCCCCTACATCAGCTAGCCTACCCGTAAGAGTTCGCACAACTTAGTCAACTACGCCAGAGCCCATAATTGGCTTGTGGCTGCACACGGAAGTTTCAGTTTGAATAATCTTATGATCCCTTAGAGCACAGGTGGCGGTCCGAAGAAATCTGAGCAAGTCTGATGGAAACCAGGTGCCTCAATCCACCCAGATGTGTGTTTAGGTTGCCACCTTAGATAAACCATTAATTAACAATCTCACATCTGTCATGGATATTCACTCACCCAATCCACGTCTACTAGCATAGCATGGCATGAACAAGCAAACGTAGAAGTAACTCCCAAGGTTTCATAAGTAAAACAGGTAATAGGTACTACCTCAATCTACTTCCCAAACCCACAATTTAATTAGATCCTAATCATGCAAGTGTTTGAGGAAAAGATCTAATGCATAAAAACTGGGTGTGAGAAGGGTATGATCAAAGTGTTACTTGCCTTGCTGATGATCCGCGAGTCCTAGAGATTCGAAGTAACAAGCGGCGCACTCCGGGTGATCTAACGCAGACAAACAACAAGCATACAATAAGTACTCATCTAATGCACGGGGAAATCTCGAAGAAAAGATCTAACCAGAAAGTTCAACTTAAGAACCCTGGTTGCAAAAGAATCGAATCAAAATAAACTCAGAAAGTCGAAACTTCGAGAGAACGTCTCGGTTTAGTGATCTGAAATTAGGTCAAAATTTCACAGTGGCAAAACTCTGTGAAAGTAGGGTAGTCGAACAGCGGTTTAATTCTGAAACTCCAGCGCTTGAATCACGATTCCGATAAGCGAGTGAGAAATAAAACAGTTTTGAAAATCGGATCGAAATCAAATCGAAAAATAACGGATTAAATCCGATTAAAAGAAAAACGACGAACGAGTTAAATAATGAGCGTTAGTTAACGAGCGAATCCAACGAACGCGTTCATTGAAGCGAGCAGTTCGGTTAGCGTTCGTTAATTAAGAAAACCGAAAAAAATAAAACCAATCTAGGGTTTAAAAAAAACCAAACATATATTTTTTAAATAAACCGGACAGTTCACGGGAAAACCGAATCGGGTGGCGGTGGCTACCTCCGCGATCGCGGCCAGGGGCTCGAGGCTCGGGAGAAGGCGGCGGGTTGGCGTCGGGCGGCGGGGTCCACGGCGCGGCGCGGCGTCGGTGGCGTCACGGTGGCGGCGGCTGCTGGCCGGCGTCGGGCGGGCGGGCGCGCGCCGTGGTGGGGGTGAGAGAGAGGGGGGGGTCGGGGGTATTTAAGAGGGGGGGGAGGCGGTGGCTTGGGAGGGGGGGGGCGCGGGTCGGGCGGACTCGAGCGGGCGGCGATGGCGTCTTGCGTGAGGCACCTTCGGGCGACCGAGCGAGGAGGAGGAGGAGGTGGGTGGGCGCTGGCCTGGGCCTGGCTGGCTTGGGCGGTGGGCCTCGGTCAGTGGGGCGCTATTTTTTTAAATAAAATTAAACCAAAGCAATTAAAAAATACCAAAGCGAACTCAGATTTAAATAAAACAAATTTTCCCGACTCCTAAAAATGAGTGAACAAAATGAACTTTAAAAACAATATACATGCATAAAAAATTTTAAATGCTCATTTTGCCTAAGCAAAATAAATCTTTCAAAACCAAATTTGGTTTATTTATAATATCTTCATTTTTCCTAATTGTTTGGGAAAGTCATATTATTCCCTCTCAAGATATTTTTTATAGGAAAACTTTATGAAGATAATTTAAATAATCCAATGATCCTATTTTCAAAATTTGAGGATTCCCAAATATGAAAATAATGAAACTTCAACTCTCTCGAGGGTCCTTGAGTTGCGTGAAATTTCTAGGATCGGAAAAATGCGAGAAAATATGATATGCATGATGACCTAATGTATAACATTCCAAATTGAAAATTTGGGATGTTACAAACCTACCCTTAAGATGAATCTAGCCCTCGAGATTGGGTTAACTAGAAAATAGGTGAGGTGGTCTTTAAGCAAAACTTCCTCTCTTTCCCGGTGGCTTCATCCTCGGTGTGGTGGCTCCTTGAACTTTGCAAAATTTGATAACCTTGCTGCGGGTAACTCTGCTGGCATAATCGAGAATCTTAAGCGGCTTTTCCTCATATGTCAAGTCATCCTTCAACTGAATTGCCTCCAATGGCCTTTGTGTCCCTTAACGGTACCTCTGCTATCTCGGGTGACATTTCTTCAAGCGAGAAATATGGAATACATCATGAACTCTGACAGTCCTTACCGCAATTCCAACTTATCATAACTTCTCCCATGCGTTGCAAAATCTTATCTGGTCCAACGAAGCGGGTGCTAACTTTCCTTTAACTCCAAAGCGCTTAACTCCTCGAGCGGGGATACTCGAGATATACTCTGTCTCCAACTTCATACTCAATCGCTGCGCTTTGAATCGGCATAGCTCTTACATGCAGGTGGGCTACCTTGAGCTGTCTCGCATCAACAACCTTCATTCAGACTCCTTAATCAAATCTGGTCCAAACAATGGCGATCTCGGTTTAGTCCCATGACAATGGTGTCCTACACCTTCTTCCATACAAGGCCTCGAAGGTGCCATTTTTAAGCTGGTTTGGTAGCTGTTATTGTAGGAAAATTCTGCATCGACAAATTATCGTCCCAACTAGATCCATAATCTAGTGCACAAGCTCAAACATGTCTTCCAAAATCTGATTGACTCTCTCGGTCTGTCCATCGGTGCGTGGGTGGAAAGCTGTCTTGAATTCAATCGGGTTCCCAATGTTTCGTGCAAGCTGGTTCCAAAATTTGAAGTAAACTGGGTTCCTCATGCGATACAATGCTCCTCGGAACTCCGTGCAAGCATACAATTCTGGTCATATATATCTTTGCCAACTTAGCACTGCTATAGGTAGTCTTGATTTGGAATGAAATGAGCTACCTTGGTCAAGCGGTCGACTATGACCCAAATCGAGTCATATCTGGCGGGTCTTTGGCAAACCTGTGATGAAATCCATGCCTAGTTTATCCCACTTCCATTCGGTATCGGCAATGGTTGTAACAATCCTGCTGGCTTCGATGTTCGCCTTTACTTTCGACATACGTCGTAAACTGCTACATACTCCGCAATATCCTTCTTCATTCCGGTCCACGGAAAATATTCTTCAAATCCAAATACATCTTGGTATTTCTGGGTGAATCGAATAGGGTGAATCATGGGCTTCTTGCAAAATCAACTTCGATCTACGGGTCATTGGGCACATAAACACGGTCTTCAAACCATAGGGTATCGTGCTCATCCTCACGAAATCCTTTAGCTTTTCTTTGCTCATTTTCTCCTTTATAGAGGCAACTTCCTTATCGCCTTTTGGGCTTCTCGATTTTGTCCATCGTGTCGATTGAATCTCCAATGCTGCTACATAGCCTCTGGAACTATTTCCAAACATAGCTCTCGAAGGTCCTCGGCTAACTCATTGGGTATTTCTCCCATCATTAGGGTATTGGCGTGGCTCTTACGGCTCAATGCGTCTGCTACGACATTAGCCTTTCCGGGTGATAATGCAATCTCATATCATAATCCTTGATTAGTTCTAACCATCTCCTTTTGCGAGATTCAATTCATACGTGTGAAGATGTACTTCAAACTCTTGTGATCCGTATATACTTCACAATGATTTCCAATGAGAAAATGTCTCCACGTCTTCAAGGCATGCACTGTGACTGCTAACTCCAAATCATGAGTGGCATAATTCAACTCATGGGGCTTAAGTTGTCGTGAAGCATCTGAAACAACTCTTCCTTCTTGCATAAGCACTGCTCCAAGTCCTCGGCGTGAAGCGTCATAATATACCTCATAATCCTTAGTTTGATCCGCAATATCAAAACTGGTGAGGTAACCAATCTTTTCTTCAACTCCTGAAAACTTGCCTCACAGTCCTCGGTCCATATGAATTTGTTTTCCTTCTTCAACAATTCTGTCATAGGCTTGGCAATCCTTGAGATATTCTCAATGAATCTTGGTAGTATCCTGCGAGTCCAAGGAAACTCGAATCTCTCCAACTGTCGTTGGTGCTTCCCACTTGGTTCGGTCTCAACTTTTGTGGGGTCAACTGCTATTCCTTCTCCGGATATAACATGTCAGAAATCCAACTTCCTTTAGCCAAAACTCACATTTGTTGAACTTGGCATACAAGCTGGTGTTCCTCGGTTTCTCCAAAACCAATCTCAAATGTTCCTTATGTTCCTCTTCATTCTTCGAGAAAATCAAAATGTCATCAATGAACACCACGACGAACTTGTCCAAAAACTCCATAAACACTTTGTTCATCAGGTTCATAAAATAGGCTGGTGCGTTAGTCAGTCCAAATGACATAACGGTATACTCATACAGATCCATATCTCGTGGTAAATGCTGTCTTGGGTATGTCCTGCTCCCGAATCTTCAACTGATGGTACCCTGATCGCAAGTCGATCTTAGAAAACACTTTGGCTCCTTGCAAGCGATCAAACAGATCATTTATCATACGTAGTGGGTATTTGTTCTTGATTGTTACTTCATTCAATCCACGGTAATCAACAACCATTCTCAAAGATCCATCCTTCTTCTCCACTAACAAAACGGGTGATCCCCAAGGTGAAGAACTTGGGCGAATAAAACCTTTATCCAATAGTTCCTTAATCTGCTTCTTGATTTCCGCCAAATCCTTTGCGGGCATCCTCTGACGGTTAAGCCGATATCGGGCCTGTTCACGGCAACAGCTCGATCAAAAACTCAATGTCTCTATCCGCGGCATTCACGCAACTCTTAGGAAATACATCGGGATAATCCTTCACCCTGGTACTTCTTCTGTACCACTCGATAAGCAATCAACTTGTGCTCTCCTCGGCTCGTGCCGTGATACATATAATCCTCCTTCCTTACGGTGTGGTGAGCAAAATTGACCTTGTGGTACAATCTATGTTTCCTCCATACTTTGATAACCAATCCATACCTAATATCACATCCAATCCTTGGGATTCCGAACTATTAGGTGCGAGGGGAAAACATAGTGTCCAATCCGTAGTGGCGGTCGATCACACCATTTACTAGCCATGTACTCTGCTCGGGTGAGGTTACTAGCATGGGTGACCTAAGGGCTTGGGTTGGTAACTTGTACTTATCCACAAATCCCTTGATATGTATGAATGCGATGCACCGGTATCAAAAAGAACAAGCGCAGTAAATGACTTAACCAAAAACTTACCGATTCTTGCATCGGGCTGATCTTCAACCTCCTCCACATCAATGTGGTTCACTTGTCCCCTGTTGAAAGGGTTGGGCTTCTTTCGAGCTTCCATTGCCATTTCCATTCGCCTACGGGCGATCATTTGCATAATGCCCGATCTTGCGGCACTTAAAGCAAGTAATGTGACTCAGTCTACCTTGGATGGTGTAGAGCGGGTTGGTGCGGTTATGTCCGTTGCTTCCTCCATTCCGTTCCCATTCTTGGTGCCATTATGGTTATCTGAATTACCTCCTCCATGGGTATCTGAAACTGAATTCCTGATTTAGGGGTATAACGTGGCTTCTTTGGGATCGAGTTATACTTCCCTTGTCCATACTTCCGCTTGCAGTTCTCAATTTCTTCTTTGCTTCCTTCAATCATGAGAGCTCGGTCTACTAACTCCTGGTAGTTGTTGAAACTTGCTACCATCAACGGCATGCTGAACTCATCATTCAGTCCTTCTAGAAACTTCTCTGTTTAGCTGCATCCGTAGTAGCGTCATCCGGGGCATAACGTGCTAATTTGCTAAAGTCATCCACATCGCCAACAGTCCTTCCTCCTTAGCGTAAGTTGCGAAACTCACGCTTCTTCATAGCCATGGCTCCTGCTGAAACATGGGCTGTCGAAAAGCTTGCTGGAAACTGGTCCCATGTGGCGGTGTCTCACGGGTAAGTGGCTGTGAAATTCTCCCACCATCTTCTTGCGGGTCCTTCAAGCTGATGTCTGCAAACTTCACTCTTTCACCATCTGTGCATCCTGCGATGGTCAGCTCCTTCCTATCTTGCGGAGCCGGTCATCTGCTACAATTGGCTCGGTGCTCTTTGGAATACACCGGCGGGTTCAGTCTAAGAAGCGAGTCGGATGATCCATGGTGGTGGTGGTGGTGGTGGGTTGTTGTTGTTGTTGTTGTTGTTACGCACCAATGTTTGAATCAGGGTATTCTGCTGCTGGATCAATTGGGTGATCTCTGGCGGAAAAGCGAATCCGGGTCGCGTCTCGGAGGCATCTGAAGGGTTTAGAAGAGAAGAGAAATGTAGAATAGAATGAGGTCTAAGGGGATCACTACCCAAATGCACATGAGCAAATCACACAAAATCACTTCATTCAATCAAACAAGGGCTTACAACGATCTAACTATCGAAAAAGTGCGTGTAATATAATGTTTACATGGAGGGAATACTACTAATATGTGGGGGACTTCTACTAATTTGAACCGGTGGAAGACTCCATGATGTCTGCTCCAGCTTTGTCTTCAAAATCGGGTTCAATTGGATCCGAATCTGTGTCGTCGATGTTGATGTAGTCGATTGGGTATTCGACGTACTGGTCTTCATTCCTGAGCGCCAACTTCTTCTTGAGCTCTTCGATCTCGTATTTAAGATCGTTATTGTGTCTTGCGAGAGCTACGATCTCGTCCATGTAGTCCTTGCGTGTAGTCTTTAGTTCTTCTTCCAATTCGATGATCCTTTCCTTTGTCTTCTGCAACTCCAACATGTCATTGCACATTTGATTCTCCTGGCGTCGAATGTGCTGGTTTAACTCCTGGATGAAAGCTGCAATGGACCTATCCTTCTTGGTGCTGACTATGTCCCATTTGTCATCTCGGCGTCCGCAAATCTGGTAGATAGTGTCCTTGAGGTCTTCTTGATAAACTTCTCCAATCGTCCCATGGTGATGTGAGCTGCCATGCTCTTTCCGGACTCAAGTTGGTGCTGAAAACACTATCTATAGACTTGGTGATTGGGGCGAATGTCCTTCTGGGCGTGAGCATGAATCTTCAGCGCTCCTCTTGAGCGAGTGGCGTTGAAAGTCCGGTGAAACTTGGTAATCAATGTTCGGTACTTAGTGACTTCCTTCAAGTGAAATCCAAAAGGTGTGCCTTCATCCGGTTGGGTGTACTTGATCTTCGCGTCTGTCATCCTAAAGAGAGTAGAAAAGATGAGGAGTGAGAAAATGGGAAGAGAGAGTGATCTATGGCTTTAACTTAGTGGTCGTGTCCTACAGTCAGCGTGTGCTCTGATACCATTCTCTGTAGCGACCAGACCCAAATGGATCAAGTCTCTCGTGCTTAGTGTCATCCTGGATCGAGAATCTTGACACCACCACAGATGCCGAAGGATTTATAGCGAGTAGCAATCACACACTTATTACATCGTTGTCCACAAGGAACTGAATACAATAATATGGCTTAAGGCCATCTAATAATAACAGCGGAAGGCTTGGAAGATAAGCGAGTCCATCAACTCCAACGGCATCTTGAGTATAGAACCACGACCTAACACCTTACTGTAAATGCGAAAAGTGCATAGCGTGAAAAGTTGCAGCCAACAGGTGACACATGGAATATCTTGGCAATGTAACACATAAGAGCAATGAATGAATAAGCCTATACTACATGCATATATGGCTGGTGGTAAGGCTCTCTGATTACATTTGCATAAAGCTGATTTTCCCTACATCAAAGGAATAATTTTATTTAACTATCATGGTGGTTGTTAAACATTGAGAATGGTTTGACATCCTCAATCCCAATTAAAAAGTACTCATCAAATCCCAATAATTTTTATTTAGAGGTAACATGTTGAGATTCACATGATATTCAATTACTGGGATACTCAATTTGTCCATAACAGGGACACGGCTAATCATGATTAGTTTATACACTCTGCAGAGGTTTGCACTTTTCCCCACAAGACTCGATCGCCTCCGCTTGGTTCTCGCACTACATGGTGTTTGAGAAGCGGATGGCCGAGACATAGTCTTTCGAAGCGCTAGCACCTTACATGTGGGTAGACCGTACCAACCTACATCCCAAACATCAGCTAGCCTACCGTAAGAGTTCGCACAACTTAGTCAACTACGCATGAGCCCATAATTGGCTTGTGGCTGCACGGAAGTTTCCAGTTTGAATAATCTTATGATCCCTTAGAGCACAGGTGGCGGTCAGAAGAAATCTGAGCAAGTCTGATGGAAACCAGGTGCCTCAATCCACCCAGATGTGTGTTTAGGTTGCCACCTTAGATAAACCATTAATTAACAATCTCACATCATCATGGATATTCACTCACCCAATCCACGTCTACTAGCATAGCATGGCATGAACAAGCAAGCGTAGAAGTAACTCCCAAGGTTTCATAAGTAAAACAGGTAATAGGTACTACCTCAATCTACTTCCCAAACCCACAATTTAATTAGATCCTAATCATGCAAGTGTTTGAGGAAAAGATCTAATGCATAAAAACTGGGTGTGAGAAGGGTATGATCAAAGTGTTACTTGCCTTGCGATGATCCATGAGTCCTAGAGATTGAAGTAACAAGCGGCGCACTCGGGTGATCTACGCAGACAAACAACAAGCATACAATAAGTACTCATCTAATGCGGAAATCTCGAAGAAAAGATCTAACCAGAAAGTTCAACTTAAGAACCCTGGTTGCAAAAGAATCGAATCAAAATAAACTCAGAAAGTCGAAACTCGAGAGAGCGTCTCGGTTTAGTGATCTGAAATTAGGTCAAAATTTCACAGTGGCAAAACTCTGTGAAAGTAGGGTAGTCGAACAGCGGTTTCGTTCTGAAACTCCAGCGCTTGAATCACTGATTCCGATAAGCGAGTGAGAAATAAAACAGTTTTGAAAATCGGATCTGAAATCAAATCAAAAAATAGCGGATTAAATCCGATTAAAAGAAAAAGCGACGAGCGAGTTAAATAATGAGCGTTAGTTAACGAGCGAATCCAACGAACGCGTTCATTGAAGCGAGCGGTTGGTGAGCGTTCGTTAATTAAGAAAACCGAAAAAAATAAAACCAATCTAGGTTTTTAAAAAAAAACCAAACATATTTTTTTAAATAAACCGGACAGTTCACGGGTTGAAAACCGAATCGGTGGCGGCGGTGGCTACCTCCGGCGATCGCCGCCGGGCGCTCGAGGCTCGGGAGAGGCGGCGGGGTTGGCGTCGAGGCGGCGGGGTCCACGGCGGCAGCAACGCGGCGGCGGCGGCCCACGGGCGGCGGGCTGCGAGCTTCGGCGTCGGCGGGCGGCGTCGGCTCCGGTGGGTGGGGTGAGAGAGAGGGGGGTCGGGGTATTTAAGAGGCGGTGGCTTGGGAGGGGCAAGGCGCGGGGTGAGGCGGACTCGAGGCGGATGGCGTCTTGGTGGCGGGCACCTTCAGGCGACCAGCCTTGAGGAGGAGGAGGTGGGCAGGGCTGGCTGGGCCTGGCTGGCTTGGGCAGTGGGCCTCGAGTCCAGCGCGCTTTTTTTTAATAAAAATTAAACCAAAGCAATTAAAAAATACCAAACGAACTCGGATTTAAATAAAACAAATTTTCCCGACTCCTAAAAATGAGTGAACAAAATGAACTTTAAAACAATATACATGCATAAAAAATTTAAATGCTCATTTTGCCTAAGCAAAATAAATCTTTCAAAACCAAATTTGGTTTATTTATAATATCTTCATTTTTCCTAATTGTTTGGGAAAGTCATATTATTCCCTCTCAAGATATTTTTTATAGGAAAACTTTATGAAGATAATTTAAATAATCCAATGATCCTATTTTCAAAATTTGAGGATTCCCAAATATGAAAATAATGAAACTTCAACTCTCTCGAGGGTCCTTGAGTTGCGTGAAATTTCTAGGATCGGAAAAATGCGAGAAAATATGATATGCATGATGACCTAATGTATAACATTCCAAATTGAAAATTTGGGATGTTACAATGACAATTGCTAAGCGAGCGAGCGTTCGTTAATGAAAACTAAGCAGTGAACACGTTCGTTAGAAACGAGCAGACGAACGGATGTCCGCTAAGTAAATAAACCGATGGAATAAACCGATCTATATATAAAAATGATCTAGGGTTTTATAAAAACCCGAAGGGTTTTAAAAACCGGTGGCGGGTCGGGTACCTCCGTGGCGCGTCCCGTGGGCGGGCGGCTCGTGCGGGTTCGAGGTGGGGCGAGGGTCGGCGAGAGGCGGCGGCTCGGCGACTCGGGGGAGGCGGGGGGAGGAGGCGGCGTCGGATCGAGGCTCAGGCGGCTCGGCTCCGGCTCGGCGGGTGGCAACAGGTGGTGGCGGGTGGTGGTGTGTGTGGCGGGCGGCATATATAGGAGGCGGGCGGGCGGCTTGGGAAGAGGCGCCGGGGTGGAGTCGGCTCGGACTCGCCCTCGCCGTCCGTGCCAAGCAATGGCGCCTGACGGGAAAGGCGGCGGCGCGGGCGGGCGGCTGGCTCAGTGGGCCTTTAGCCCGATCGTAGCGGATCCATTTTTTTTTGAAAAATCATTCATGAAAATAAAAAATCCTAGAAAAATTAATAAAAATCTAAAATTCCAAAACAAGTTTTCTCCGTCCAAATAAAATATTTAGAGCGAGATGAACTTTTCTTGGCCCCTAAAATGCAACTTTTAAAGCATGCAAATTTTTCTAGGGCAATTAAAATTCCAAATAAAATCAACTAAAAACCAAATAATGATTTTAACATTTTTCCTCCGTTATTTCAATTATTTTGGAGAAGTCATATTATCTCCCCTCATTTATTTATTTAAAATGAAATAGTTTCCAGAGAGAAAAATAATTAAAACCAAAAATCCTCGTCTTCACTACTTGATAAAAATCAAATATGAAAGTTGAGAAATCCCCAACTCTCTCCGAGGGTCCTTGAGTTGCTTAGGATTTCGAGGATAGCAAATGAATATGCAATAAAATATGATATGCATGGATGACCTGTGTATAACATGCCAAATTGAAAATTTGGGATGTTACAAGTATCTAGGTGACATTAGGGTTTTGGTTGATTTGTGTCTTAAGGTGTTATTCTAGTACGAACTCTAGGATAGATCGAACGGAAAGAATAGCTTCATGTTATTTTACTACGGACTCTTGAATAGATCGATCGGAAAGGATAACTTTGAGGTGGTTTCGTACCCTACCATAATCTCTTCGTTTGTTCTCCGCTATTAGTGAATTTGGAGTGACTCTTTGTTGCATGTTGAGGGATAGTTATATGATCCAATTATGTTATTATTGTTGAGAGAACTTGCACTAGTGAAAGTATAAAGCCTAGGCCTTGTTTCTACACATTGCTATACCGTTCGTGCTCACTTTTATTATTATTTACCTTGCTGTTTTTATATTTTTCATATTACAAATACCCATATCTATCATCCATATTGCACTTGTATCACCATCTCTTCGCCGAACTAGTGCACCTATACAATTTACCATTGTATTGGGTGTGTTGTGGATACAAGAGACTCTTTGTTATTTGGTTGCTGGGTTGTTTGAGAGAGACCATCTTCATCCTACGCCTCCCACGGATTGATAAACCTTAGGTCATCCACTTGAGGGAAATTTGCTACTTTCCTACAAACCTCTGCACTTGGAGGCCCAACAACGTCTACAAGAAGAATGTTCCATAGTAGACATCATGGACTTATGTGCGCCACCTCAAAAGAGTTACCAGCAGTCGTAGTTCAGGATAGCCACCGAGTCAAAGCTGGCATGCTGCAACTAAACCCGACATTGCCTTCTTGATACTAATGCATGTGTGATAGGATCTGATGTAAGTCTTGATGAGTACCTTTGTACTCACGTTTGCTTAATTTATGTTTTGCATATGAGACATCTGTCTCACTAGTAGTTCCGCTTGGACTTCGACGAGTAGCTTGTTATGTCAGCTACGATCTTGAACCCTTGGGAGGGTCTTGTAGATAGTCAGGCTTCTCAGCCTTGTTCATTTGTAGTTGTCTGTACTCAGACATGTTATGCTTCCGTTGCTTGTATGCTCTGAATGATGGGTCCTGTGACCCCTGTTTGTAATAAATGCTATGTGGCTCTTCTGGGCCTTTATCAATATGAGTTGTCGAGTTATGTTGTGATGCCATGTTGTACAACACATACTTGCATGTTATGCGTACGTGTAATGTGTATTGCTATGTGTGGGGTCTGACAACCTAGTTGTTTATCCTTGGTAGCCTCTCTTACTGGGAAATTTCTCCTAGTGCTTCCACTGAGCTATGGTAGCTAGCTACTGCTCCGGAACACTTAGGCTGGCCGGCATGTGTCCTTCTTCGTTCCTGTGTCTATCCCTTCAGGGGAATGTCACGCGGTGTCTACCGGAGTCCTCTTAGCCTGATACAGCACGGATTCTCTGGAGTCCTGTTAGCCCAGCTGCTACAGCCCTGATTCACTCGCTGATGACCGGCACGTTCGTTGATGGGTCATGTATGACTGTCCCTGTAAGTTAGTGCCACTTTGGGTTTACGACTAGTCATGTTGGCCCGGGTTCTTTGTCATATGGATGCTAGCGACAATATCATATACATGAGCCAAAAGGCGCAAACGGTCCCGGGCCAGGTAAGGTGGCACCCGTGGGAATATCGTGCGTGAGGCCGCAAAGTGATATGATGTGTTACATGCTAGATCGGTGTGACTTAGGATCGGGGTCCCGACAAGCTAGGCGTCTAAGGATTCCATTGTACGGCAGGGGGAGGTCGACCACATCAAACACAACCTTCTCTGTCCGGTAGTTCAACTCCCCTCCAAATGTCACTGCAATGTGATCTTTCCCGTAGGATGACTCCTAACAGGGTTGATTCCTTGAAACGTGCCTGTAACCTTGAGTTCTTCCTCTGCTATATGAAGTTTGCTGATAACTTTTGGGGAAATTGCATTCAACTCGGCTCCGCCGTCAACCAATATCTTTGTGACTTTGAGGTTGCGAATTGTTGGTGATACCAACAATGGCAAACACCCTACCGCGGTGGTGCGGTCAGGATGGTCCTCCTCGTCAAAGATGATGGGCGTGTGTGGCCATTTGAGAGGCTTCCGAGACTCTGCCGCTTGCTGCACGGCATTGACCTCACGCGGCCACCTTTTAACTGGGCGGTGAGAGGAGTGCAGAGATGCACCCCCGTCGATGCATAGGGCACTACTAGGAAAAGGGCTATAGCTAATATGGACATTAATGGCGCACCATGTATGTGGTGTGCCACTGCTATATAGCAGTGGCGCACCAGATACAGGTGTGCCATTAGTGTCCTCATTACTAATGGCGCACCACACACACGGTGTGCCATTACTAACAATTTTTTTCCGAAACTATTAATGGCGCACCGAGGCACAGTGCGCCATTACTAGTTTTAACTAGTAATGGCGCACCACACACTCTGTGCGCCACTACTAAATTTTTTTACTTTTCTTTTCCAAAACTAGTAATGGCGCACCACGGTACAGTGCGCCATTACTAGTTCAAACTAGTAATGGCGCACCACAACCACGGTGCGCCACTACTAACAATTATATTTTTTTTGCAAAACTAGTAATGGCGCACAACGTAACAGGTGCGTCATTAGTAACCATGGTTACTAATGTCACATTATTAGGTGGTGCGCCATTGGTAACCTGAGAGCAGCTAGATATTTTGGACAGCCACCTACCACACTCACTTTCCCCACTTCATTCTCTCCACTTCCTCCTCCAAGCTTGTCTCGGCGGCCTCCTCCTCCTCGCCTCATTTTCACCATAGATTCACCCAAATTAAGTGGTTAAATTACCTTTTTTTGATAGGTAAGTAAGGGGAAAGCTTTCTTTATGTTGTAGATCTACTTTTTTCTCCCTCCAGCAACGTGCACATGCATTTTTTATGGCCTAGATCTACGTATGTTTGTGGTGTTGCATATGTTTGTGTTTGCAGGTACCGGTATTTGAAATGCGATAGTTGCCAATATTTGGCCGGAATGTTGATTCATTTCCATTCCGGCAAGAATTTGGTACTATGCATTCTTTTTGGTCCTATTTTTACGCAAAGTCATGCCAATTTTTTTTGGTTCTAAAATATCATTTTGCTCTACCCCGTAGGCGACCATGGTCTGCACGATGACCGAAGGTAATATGAATAGGTTTTTGATCTCTGCGAAGGCCGAGATGCTTCAAAAGAACGAGACGGAGATAAGATGTCCGTGTCGAAGATGCAAGCTGAAGAGCCTTATTACGGACCCGGATTCCGGACAGGTGCGGGACCACCTGCTCTTGCGTGGTTTCATGGATGGCTATCGGTGGCAAGGTGATGAAGATGACTATGAAGTCGTCCATGGGGGCGGGCAAGAAATGAGGAAGGGCAGCAAGACAACAACAGCGTAGGGCGGCGAAAAGGCGAAGAATCTCGAGGACATGATCACGGCGGTGATGCGATTACGATCATCATGTAGAAGATGGTGGACATGATGATGAGCAAGATCAAGACGAAGGGCATGATCATGAAGATGAAGATGCCGGAGCAGACGACGATAGACCATCGATGGGCTAGGTGTAGGACCCTCATATTCAAGAGCTGCTTCTCAAGCAGACGGATACGCAAGAGCTGCCGCCGAGAGAAAGCCAAGCTGGATCAGCCCCGGAGATAGATCGTTTACTCCATTGTATGAAGGATGCAGGCCGAGGATACCCACTGAAAGTAAGGCTCGTGGGCTCGGAGATGAGCGTAAAACACAAAATGACCGGCGCGTGCCGGCGAGAACATGTCATTACGCACGAGCGTCTTCCCAAGGGAACAAGTGCCCGACCAGTTCGAGGAGGTGAAGAAAATTGTGTGTCCTCTGGATTTACCTCACGTGAAATACCATGTGTGCATGAACAATTCGTCATTTATCGGGACGAGCACGCTGAGTCTACCATATGTCCGATGTCTGGCGTCACTCGATACAAGAAGAGGAAAAAGCTCCTCGAAAAGTGGTGTGGTACTTTCGGTCCTCCTCGTCTACAGCGGTATTTCGCGGACCCTAAGCTAGCAAAGCTCCTGCATTGGCACGCGGATAGGGAGGAGAAGAAGCGAGAAGATGGCGGAAATGATCCGGAGATAAATAAAAAGATAAGATGTTGAGTCACCCTAAGGATGCGAGCGTGTGTAGCGTTGAACTTGAACACCCAGAATTTGGGGCGATCAAGGAAAATCATCTGGGCGCAAGCACCGATGGAGTCGATCCGTTTGGCAGCTAGAGAAGCACACATAGCACCTGGCCTGTGTTTGTGTGGATGTACAACCTTCCCCTGGTTGTGCATGAAGAGGAAATACATTCACATGAGTATGCTAATTGAAGGGCCGAAACAACCAGGGAACGACATCAATCTGTATCTGGGGCTGCTGAAAGAGGAGCTAGACACACTGTGGAAAACGCCATCCAAGACGTGGGACGCCGCAGAGAAAGAATATTTCCCTATGAGAGCCGCACTGCTCACGACGGTGCACGACTATCTCGGTTACGGATATGTCGCGTGGCAGATGGTCCACGAATTTTCTGGATGCGTCAGGTGCATGGATGACACAATGTATCGCCTGCTAGATAGCGATCCTGGGTCTTCGAAAACCGTGTTCATGGGATATCGAAGGTGGCTTCGCGACGATGACTCATGGAGAAAATGCAAGGATCTGTTCGATGGTGAAACCGAACCCGAAGAGCGCCAGCGTCACGAGGGCGGCGAGAAATATCTGAGCTTTGAAAAATTGGAAAGATTGCCCTTGCGGGAAAGAAGCAAAAGGCGCGAGCCGGAAAGAAGAGAAAGGCGCCAGAGCCGTTGCTGAAGGTATGGAAAACGAGGTCTGTTTTCTGGGACTTGTCGTACTGGAAGATCCTCCGTGTGCCTCACAGCCTTGATGTCATGCATATCACGAAGAACGTGTGCGATTGTCTGCTTGGTACCCTGCTCAACATGCCAGAGAGGACCAAAGATGGGCTGAAAGCAAGGGCAGACTTGAAATCAATGGGCATCAGGGAGGAGCTTCATGCTAATGATGATGAGGCGAAGCAGGACACGGAAAGTCGTCGCAAAGGCAAAAAGGCCAAGAAGATCGGAAATGACTACCCTCCCGCGTGCTTCACTCTAAGTCAGGAGGAGATCGTGCAGTTTTTCACCTGCCTCATAGGAGTAAAACTTCCTTACGGTTTCGCGGGGAAGATAAGCAGATACCTAGACTCAGCCAAAGCGAAGTTCAGCGGGATGAAGTCTCATGGTATCACGCGTTGATGACGCGAATACTTCGATTGCAATCTGTGGGATCATGGGCGCGCATGCGTCCGTGAAACGCTATTTGGCCTATGCAACTTTTCGATGTCATCTCGGAAGTCGGTTGGTGTGAGGCAACTCAAAGGCTACGAGGAAGAGATCATGGTGATACTATGCGAGCTTGATACGTACTTCCCGCCCGCATTCTTCGATGTTATGGTGCATCTGCTGGTCCATATCGTGGAGGATATCATCCAACTCGGGCCGACGTTCCTGCACAGCATGATGCCGTTCGAAAGGATGAATGGTGTCATCAAAGGATACATTCGCAGCATGTCACATCCAGAGGGAAGCATGGCCAGGGGCTTTCTGACCGAAGAGTGCATCTCCTACTGCACGGATTATCTAGGCATCGAGAACCCCGTTGGTCTACCCGTCAACAGGCACCTCGGCAGGCTCGCCGGATGGGGTCACCGCGATGGTCGCAGCGAAATGCATGTCGACTTCGAGGGTCGACTCGCCGACTTTGAAAGAGCAAACCTAGTCGCGCTACAACACATAGACGTGGTCGATCCTTGGGTGGTAGAGCACAAAACCTTTATTGAGAAGGCGTACAATGACCGAGGCCAGCAGAGGATGGGCGGAGATATAATAAAGATCACAACTCATGTTTCACGCGTTGGTTCAAGGAGAAGCTTCATCGTACCCTTTACATGAGGATTCTTCGCGGAAGAAAACTCATATTCGCCTTGCCATAGGGCGCCGAGCACAATCGATGAACTATGAAGCGTCACGATATCAGCGGCTACATTCTACATCGAGGAAAGGACATGAAGGCGATGGTTATCGAACTCCGGGGTAGCGGTGGAATCCTACACGGTATCGACAAGGACAGATACTACGGAAGGATCGAGGAGATCTAGGAGCTGAGCTACTTGGAGAGAAGGTCACGATGTTCCAAGTCGAGATGGGCCAAGGCGTCCTAAAGAAGACCGGTATTTCACCACCATGGTTATACGAAGCCAAATCCAAGACCCATGGTATAAGCGTCACTGCGAAAAATGAGCCATGGGTACTGGCTTCCCATGTGGACGAATGCTTCTTCATTACCGACCCGTCAAAGCCTAGTCGTGTTGTCGTGAGGAGAGGCAAAAGGAAGATCGTTGGAATGGATGGAGTCTCCAATGAGCAAGACTTCGACAAGTACGACGACCCGAAGATGGAACATGACGACGACAATGAAGTGCCATACACCACAAGAATAAGCAGGACCACCCTACCTAAAGGACGTCCGTTCAACAAAAGAACTCCATTTGCGAAAAAGAAGGGCAAGAAGATTGTGAAAAGATAGCTAGCTAAGATTGATTGTATTTAAATCGTAGTCTTCATTTCTCAATTGTATTTCGACATATTGAAATGATATTTCTTCTGTTCTAGTCCTCATGAATATTTATTTATGTTTATTATGGTATTGAATTTCTAACTCACAAAAAGTATTGAATTTGTTAATATTTTTTGAAATCATGAATATTTTTAAATTTCATGGGAACTTTTTGAATTCATTAATATTTTTCAAATTTGATTATATTTTTCATATTCATAAATGTTTTACCAATTCACAAATGAATGCAACTAAAATCCAAAAAAATATTGATGATATTTTTAAATAACAAATTTGATGATATTTTTTCATATTCATAAATATTTTGAAATAACAAATTTGATGATATTTTTTCACATTCATAATTGTTTTCAAATTTGATTGTCATTTTCTAAAAAATTATTACATGCAACTAAAAATAATAAAAAAAAGTTACTAATGGCGCACCAGGAGAAGGTGCGCCATTGCTATCAATGTACTTATGGCCCACCCCTAGGAGGTGCGCCATTGGTATACCATTTTTTATGATATTTTTTCAAATATTTTCAAATAACAAATTTGATGATATTTTCGAATAACAAATTTGATGATATTTTTTCATATTCATAAATATTTTCAAAAAACAAATTTGATGATATTTTTTCACATTCATAAATGTTTTCAAATTTGATCATCATTTTCTAAAAAATTATTAGAGGCAACTAAAAATAAAAAAAGTTACTTATGGTGCACCCCTCGGTGGTGCGCCATTCTATGAATGTACTTATGGCGGACCCCTAGGAGGTGCGCCATTGCTAACTCTTCCCCTCGCCCCCACGCTAGATCCCCTCCATCTCGATCGCTATCCTCCTCGCTTGAGATCCCCTACGCCATGACCCCCGCACCTCCCGATCCACGCTGCCGGCGAGCCCGCACCTCCCAGCTCCACCGCCGCCGACGACCCCTCGCACCCTCCCTTGTCTCCTTGCTCGGTTCCCCTGAACGGAATCGGCCGAGCGTGCTAGGGTTCCTCACCCCGCCGCCTGGTCCTCCACCTCCGACGAGCGAGGGCCTCCTCCGACCGGTGCAGCAGCCGGCGAGCGCGGCCGTGACGCGCCCACCCCACCAGCCCCTGCCGTCCTCCGCCCTGGTTTCCAGCAGCAGCCGGTGAACCAACGGCGGACGCTGCCGTGACCCTCGCCGCCACCTCCCGCCGTCTCTTGCTGTGCATGGCCGACCGCTGCTCTCCTTCGACGTGCTGCCCTTGGTGAGCCCCTCTTACTTACTCACCTATATGCTCCTTGTTCATCTCTCTGTTCCCTGTTCCTCTCATGTTCATGCTGCTACTTACTACATGGATCAATGATCTGTCTTCCAGAATGTGGTCGTCAAGGTTGAGACTTTCTTGGGGTTCCTAGGAACTAGCATCAATTGTTATTTAGATAGGTAATGCAAGTGGTTCCTGGGTGTTGTCACTCCATATTGAAATGAGAAAGGAAAGTCAGCTAGATTTCCTATTACGATATGTCGTTGTTAGTAAATTGTCTTTGAGTCGGCGGTACAATTTGGTGTTAATAAATGGACTCAGTGAGGTTACTGTCTTTGGAGTCAGCGATACAATTTGGTGTCGATAATTTGTTTGTATATCTGTTGTGATTTGTGGGTAGTACTCGGCTTGATGTCTCCAGCGGCGCTTGCATTGCAACAATGAACCGGGTGTGGGAAGAATCATGAGCCGACACCTCGGCAGCAAGCGACCCCTCCGTCACTTGCCGCCCGTTAGCGGTGCCTCGACGATAGCCGAGCTCGGCGCCATCACGGTAACTAATTAAGCCTCTCAGCAAATGACTTCATCTCCTTGCCTTTGACTGGGCATCCCTGATGCCCTACATGTTTTTGCAAGGCGCCACCGACATTCCATGCACTCTCCTGCACTTCGTGGACGGTAAGTTGATCGATGTCGCCAAGGCCAGAATCGTTCAACCGGGCAACCACCTGTTCCACGGTAATCCGATGCCACCCAACGTGTATAGGGTTCAACTGGTTAGGGTGCTGCGGGGCTGCGACGACTTGTTACCTCTGTTTTGACCCCCTGGGGCCGACGAAGATGATGTGATGACCCTCAGCGCCTGCTTAAGCTGGCCCTTGCTTTGGCTTAAGAGCCAGATTCGTTTGGGGGTGGGGGACACCACCCTGAACAACACCGCCCGATCGTGCGGCGCCAAGCCATAGCAAGACCGCCGCCGCCTTCACGGACATGCGGACATGCATATGGCACAGGATCAGGACATGCATATGGCACACGATCCGGACGATGATGACGGTACATTTACCAACGTCGATAAGTACTTCAACGAACATGGGTACGATGACGAATTCTTGGGGCCTCCTTCTCAAGAACCCAACCCTGCAAAAGACGATCGCGATCTAGCTGGTACCACGAAGAAACCCAATTGCAACAGGCGTCATCTGGCTTTCAGTTCTCAGGAGACACCTCCAGCTGCCGCATTCACCGAGCCTTAGATAGCCGAGGTGCAAAATATTATCAGCCCCAGCACACTCAAGAAGGCGGTCTCTGAGCAGAACTCTATCCCATTATAGCAGAAGAAGAAGGGACGGAAAAGAAAGAATAACAAGGGTGCGAGTCAGCCGGCACCGAGTATGATTTGTGCTCGGGGCGGGCCACCTTCACCTAAGGATATCTCGAGGAGGTGCATGTGGTGGGTAGGCCGATGCTACCGACTAATGTGCTCAATGCTGGCCCGGTGCTATCACGGAGTCGCATGGCGGTGTTCTTTCTTTGGAGAAGCGGCGTCTCTCGAGAATGATGTGGCATACCGGTTTTGTGGCCAAGGTGCGGAGGGCAAGGGCTTTGTGGATAAGCGCCATCGGGGTATGATCGTCCTGCGGTTTGATGACATCTTCGCTATGTTTAAACTTCATCCGCTGCACTACACCTTCGTTGGGCTATTTTATTTGAGTATGGAATGCGGATCATTAGAGACAAGACCCGGACATCGTGATAGTCGACCCCTTCTACATGCGTGCCAAGATCTTGGGCAGCGCTGGGGACCGGCAAGTCACGAGTTCATACCTCGAAGGCATCATTCTGGCAAACCCAGATAAGGATAACTTCCACGTGCCTTACTTTGCCGAGTAAGTCATCCCCTCGCCGCCCCGTAACATATGATTTCATAGATTTCGATCATTCTTTTTTTCTAACATTCTGTGTTTTGTGCAGTGACACACATTGCACACTCATCCTCTTAAACCTAAAATATTCCATGGCCACGTATTTCGACTCGGACCATCAGTCGAAGAAAGACTACACAAATATCAAGAAAGTTCTTGATGATGTTCTCCCGCTCGCCCGATCTGGAAGCACCTTGGCCAGGCCAATTCGCTAATGCGGCAAGCGCGTGTTCACCCTGTCGATGTTCCCCTGCGTCAAGCAGCGATCATGATCGAAGGATGCCTACTCGCCATCCATCACATGCGGGCGATCGTATGGGACCATAATCACCTTCTGCTACCAAATAATCTCAAAGATTGGGCCATGAATCGTGTTATTAATGTGTAGTTTTTCTCTTCCGATCCTTTTGTTGCATACTTATATATTGCTTATGTATTTTCTGTGAATTGCTACTAACGTTTTATTTGGCTAGTGCATAGAGGTGTCGTCGTATGTAGGTGTACAAGGGTAAGGTTCGAGTCTCGACAAGCTGGGAGGAGTGTCGGAGACAGGTTCACCGTTCAGCGATATGAGATACAAAGGTACACCACTAGGGCGGGCGGAAGCTGAATCTGGCGTGCTATCTAGCGGGAGAGAGGAGGGAGCGGAGGAGGAACCGGATGAAGAGCAGTTTCATCACGATGATGCTAATCGTGATGACCACAGCTCTCTTCTATGTGATGGTAGTTTAGATGATCGATATCGACTTGTAATGTGAAGACAAACTCACTACTCGCGGTCTCGAGACTTGTAGTGTACTAACTTTGTTCGGTCTTTTGAATTCGGAGACTAATATGATGAATTGTATTTGGAGACTAATCTTCTATTGTATTCGATAAATCTGTTGTTTATATGTTGTGATGTCTATATTTTGTGCAGTAATATATTTTGTAACCTGTGCAAATATCAGAAAAGAAAAAATTCCTAATATTCATACTAGTGGCGCCCCACACTGCACTTTAGTGGCGCACTTCAATAAACACACTAGTGGCGCATTATCTAGAAGTGCGCCATTAGTAACCGAAACCTGAGGTAAATATGGCCCCACAGGAGGTATAGTAATGGCGCACCATTTGACAAACTAATGGCGCACTCCACAGTGCGCCACTATTGTCAGTATACTAATGGTGCACCAGGGGTGCACCATTAGTATTAGTTACTAGTGGCGTGATGATAGTGGCGCACCTGTAGTGCGCCATTAATGGCCAAAACAGGTGCGCCACTAATTAGCCTTTTCCTAGTAGTGGGGTGTCAGTAGCCTTCTGGAGTTCCTACTCACTGGTCTCCTCCTCATCCCCTCCATCACTTTCCTCATTGCAGTCCTCTTTCTCTCGGCCCTTGGCGGGTTTTCCTTGGTTCCGAAGAGCCTTGCCAGGCCGATTTGCTTCACCGCCCCAGCCCTTCCCGCCAGTGCCATTCTGACCTTTTTCCTTATCACGCTTCTCATATTCAGCCCTCTGTCTCTTGACGAGCTTCTCAACCTGATGACACTCCTGGAGATCGTGTCCCTTGGTCCGATGAATCTTACAGTATGGCCCATCACCTTTCCCAGCTTTCTCGGCAGCCGCAGCCTCGCAACAGTCAATGCACCCGGCAACTTCCTTGCCGGGGGCCTCGGCCTTTGCCTTCTTGCCGGTACTACGTGTGCTTGATACCTCAACGGTCAACACTACCTTGTCCTTATGCCTCTTGTTGCGCTTCTTGTTCTTCTTCTTCTGGTTGGTGGTCTCGTCGTCATCTTCTGAATTGATGTCGACGCAATCTTCCTCTCCAGGGAGTTTCCTCCCCTCCTCCACCCGAGCACACTTTTCCACCAAGCTGTAAAGCTCCTTCACAGTCATGGGCAGCCAAACGTTCATCTTGGAACATATTCTGCGGTTGTGCACGTTGGACTGGAAGCAGCTATCACAGCTGCCGGGTGGATATCTGGGATATTTCTGTGGACTCTGCCGAATCTCTGCAAGTACTTACACAGTGTCTCTCATTCCTTCTGCTGGAGAAGCTGCAAGTCGCTGGGCCGCCCTGGTTCTTGATGGCCGCCCGTGAAAGCGCCAATGAACTCATGGCACAGGTCAGCCCAGGTCGAAATGGAGTTCTCCGGCAAGTGCATCAACCAAGACCTCACATTTGACTTGAGTGCCAAAGGGAAGTAATTAGCGAATACCTTCTCATCTCTTCCCCCGGCAGCCTGAACAATGATGGTGTAGATGCTCAGGAACTCTGCCGGGTTCAGTCTTCCATCGTACTTCTCTGGAATCTCTTGCTTGAACGTGTGAGCGTACGGCCAACGGACTTGCCGCAGCTCACGAGTGAAGGCACGGCACCCGACCTCGAAAGGCAGGCACCCGCTACTCTCGAGCATGGGCTCGTCGACGTCGGGGCCATAGCACCCATTGGTCCGGCTGTCGATGTTGCAACATTGCTCGATGATGACGCGCGCGCCTTCCCTCCGCCTGTCCTCCAGGGCTCACCGTTGGCCTTGACGTTCTCGAGGGTCGGAAGAGGCCATTGAGACGTCGTCGGGTTCTTGATTTCGTGGCTCCCATGATGATTGCTGTGGCAGGGACTGCACCGTGAGGGTGGCCCCTTCTACACGGCCAGCAGTACGAGCCGCCATCATCGTCTGGGGAGGCTGTGGCGGGCCAGCTCACTGTGAGCCCCCGTCCTCGGCAAAACCGATCAAGCTTTGATGGTGGCTCTCCACTCATCCATCTGATCAGCCGCCGGTGGAAATCTCAACAGCAGCTGGGCCCGCGCCATGGCCTCCGAAGCGGTGCTTGGCATTGGTGATGAGGATGTAGACCGCAACGTTGCTTGGCTCCTAACGGTGCCGGCAGCGACCGCGTCGCGCCCCCGTGGTTGTGAACCAGCCGCTTGGATGGCATGGTGACGCGGTGGAGGCGCTTGAGGGCCAGAGGCTCTATTGGCAATAGTGGTTGGGTCAGCCTGCTCCGGAGGAGGCACGCACCTTGCGGTCGTGCCCATGGCGGGGGCGGACAGAGGATGGCGATTCGCCCCAGACCGGGTGCCACCACTACGGTTGTGCCCTTCGGTGAGGAGAAGAGCTACAGACGGAATAACCCCTTCGTCCGTACCTCGTGGAGCATGACCGCTAGGATGTTGGTGATGCTGCTCTTCTCCGGTGCCTCCTCCTCCTGCTTCGGCCGCGGGGGATGTGGTGACAACGCCGCCTGCGCTGACCACGTCCCCTGCAGCATACACATCCTCGTGCACCCCTACGTTCCCCATAGCGTCGGCGGCCAGTGGCGGCGGGTCCTTCGAGGCGGACGGGTGAGCTGCGGCACCGGACTTATTCTTAGGCGCCATAGTTGATGGAGCCGTCGATGATGAAAATGGCGATGAAGATGATGCGTTGCTCACGCTTTCGGGGTTTGCGCAAGTGATCCCCCTACCTGGTACGCCAAAGATGTTGTGGGAAACCATGGCCACCTATGGGGCCATGAGCCCCTTTCTGGTTCGGCGGGGGCATGGCACGTTGCACAAAGAGCGGAGAAGCGTAACACAGTGCGGCAACAATCACACATGCTGTTTTACCCAGGTTCAGGCCACCATGAGGCGTAAAACCCTACTCCTGCTTTGGTGGATTTATGGTGGAAAATGGTGATGAATGCAGCGCACTTTCCCGGCAGGGTTGCCTCGGGGCGATAGTGGCTACGCGCGTATGAGTGTGAGGGGGTTTGGATCAGCCAACCCTTTCTACAGTTGCCATGGGCCTCCTTTTACAGATCAAGTGGTCACCACAATGGAAAATCAGTCATTCCATACTGATTAGATAGCAAACAGTGCTACCATACCTAACTCTGCAGGCTGATAGAGCACATTAAATGCGCCGCTCAACATCACATCACAGCCTGCCCGGCAGGCCCTGCCGGGCTGCTTTGCCAACTTCGTGCCTACTTGCTTGACATGTCTCTGGACGAGTGTCGCTTGGGGGTATTTTCTGTAGGAAATGGCCCATGTGGTGAACAGCAGCCACTTAGTCACTTTGTGGCTTGACACCGCACTGACCGACGACATGTGTCGTGATGAGGTGGAGCAGTGCAGTGGCATGCCTCCGTGAGCCCTAGTAGGCCTGCTGGGGTGACCTTGGGACTTGCTTCCGGGGCAAACCCAGCCTCGCCAGACTCGTATGCCCGGCAAGGGAGGTTCCCCTTGTCGTGGTTTCCCGTCTCTCTGGTTCGTCTTGGTTATCTTTGATCTGCACTTTGGTCCTTCAAAGGACTGATCCCTCGGGCTTTGATATGTCCTGATGCTTGTAATCTTGTTCTTGTGCTTGTACACAGTTTGGGCAACGGGCCCACGGTTTGTTGCACCGACAGATATCAACTCTAATTCAACAATTTTCCTCCGGGTCAGAAATTCATTTTCGGCTCCCTAAGTTCCGCCGCCAAAATGGTGGGGCGGCTAGCTAGACATCAACACGCCTCCCGTCATAGACAGAACCCCCTTTCACAAGAGCTCAAAGCCCCTCTTCAACAACTACAATGGTGCCTGCCTACGTGATCACATGATACAATGGGCCCGATCGACACCTATGACCCCAGCAACAGCGGCTGGATCTTCAACAACCCGCCAGCCCTCCCAAAGCATAAGGAATCCACAGGCTCAAAATTGACAACAATGAAACACACATTTCACTAGTTTCAATAATTCCATAAATGTCATAAACACGGTCACATCATATCATTTATATCTAAATTGTTGATCCCCACTATCTCTAATTCTCTAAACATGCAACTATGCAAAATCAACATGTCACTAGGCATGAGAAAAATTCTACCTTAACATGGCATCATTGTTGGTGCAATAATTTGCCTCCTTGTGTTTTGGAGCTTGTTGACATAAAATGTATGGGACTTATGTGTTTTCTAGTGCACATAGAGTAACAGGTCCCTAGAATCAAGAGGAGTTTGACTCAAATGACGAATATAATCTCCTGCATGGCAATGAAGGTTATCACCAAAAATTATGATAACAAGAGTGACCCCTCGAAAATTGCTGACGTGAAGCAATTGGTTCAGTGCTCATCCGAAGGAAGTGACTGTGACCGAGAAGGTTGAAGACGAAGTGAAGATGTAGCATTTATTTTGTTGTTTTTCTTCTCTTTATTGAGTCACAGGACCACCATACTATTAAGAGGGGTGTAGCATTGGAAAGTTCGATTCTTTGATGCTAAACCCAAATCCTATGAAAGTTGCGAGAGAGATATCTTCGTGTTCCAAGCAAATACTTGCCAGCAAGAGACTATGATCTTCTTCGCTGCGAGAGATTTGTCTCTGGCCGAGGAGTTAGCATTACTTGGTCCTCAAGAAATATTACCGTTGCTCCAAAATCCGACCGTTGTGAACGTGTCAGTTGGCCATTGGCTGGACCGCGTGCCCAAAATGGTCATTTCCCAGCAGGGAAGGCTGCGGCTACAAATAGCCACCCCGCACCGGTGTTGTCCGGTGGCTGCTCCATTTGATTATGAAAAGATTGTTGAGTAACCCCTCTCCGAGTGATTTGAGTTTAAAATCCACCGAGAGAAAACCCCTAGAGCCTAAAAATTAGATAGTGGTTTAGCATCACTCGAATCTAAGTCCAGTATGCTCCGCCTATTACTCTTGAGAGCTGCAAACTCTCTAGACGGTTAGGTGTCAATTTCTTCAGAGACCCAGAGTAATTGTGGTTCTCGAAGAAGAAGTCTGTAAAGGTCCGGAGATCACCTCAAGTATCTGCCATGAGTGATCGACATTGGTTGATGAACCAATTGTCGAGGAGAATTGGGCAAAGAGAGTTTATCTTCCGTGTTAAGTCACAACCCCTCCAACCAGACGTAGTCCTTGTGCAGAAGGACGAACTGGTCTACCAAATTCTTTGTCGCCATTGAGTATCACTGGTTACATCTGATACTTCTCTTTACGTTCGAACTGTTTCATCATGTGATTTGTCTCGATGCATGCTTTAGTTTCCATTCGGTAGTTTGTACTCGCTCACTATACTCTGTTTACATTCGCTCCGCTGTTGGGTTCCAAGAGTTTTGATATTTCTGAAGAAATTTAAAAAAACTCCCATTCACCCCCTCTGGTAGACATACTTCGTTCCTATAATTGGTATCAGAGCAAGGTACTCCTTGACTCTGCTCATTTTCTTCTAACCACTTTTGAGTTTAAGTATGTCTTCAGTGAGCAACAAGTCGCTTCTCAAGATTCCCATCTTCGATGGGACGGACTATCCCTTTTGGAAAGAGAAGATGAAGATCTGTCTCTGAGCCATTGATGATGATATGTGGAACGCGGTGCAGAATGGAGTCACAGTTGAAGTACCCCAGGTCCCCACTGACTGCAAGAAGAGACTCATTTAGTTGGATACTCAAGCTAAAGATGAAATTGGTGGCCATCTCTCTCGTGCTCAATTTCTTCGCCATCGTCTGTGTGAATCTACGAAGGAATTGTGGGACATTCTCGAGAAGATTAATGAGGTGTTTGAACTTAGAAAGAAGCTTGCATTGATACTCTTCTGGCAAAATTCAGTCGGTTCAAACAAATAAATGAAAGCTGTCAGCAAATTTTCGATCGTTTGAGTGACATTGCAAACAAGTTGCAAGGTCTCGGCGCGAAAGATATCACTGATCACGAAGTTGTGAAGAAACTGCTCTGATCTCTTGACAGTTCATTCAACACACTAGTTCTGATGATCAGGGAACGAGCTGATCTCAAATATCTCGACTCTGCTGATATCATGGAAAGGCTAAACACTCACGAAGAACAAGAAGAAGAAAAGAGAGATCTCTATGGCTCAAGTCACTGCAAAAGTCATGCTCTCAAGGCTGTGGCTGATTCTTCCTTAGAAGGAAATGCCGAAGAAGATTCAGATGACCCAGAAAGGATCAGGACAGATCTGGCACTACTCACGAAAATATTCCGGCGTTTCCACAGGAAGAACCAGTTTCAAAAGAAAGGATCCAACAACTCTGGCGGTTCAAAATCTTCATCAAAACCCACTAGATATTACACATGTTTCAAGTGCAAAAAGCTAGGACATTTCATTTCGGACTGCCCTCTCTGGGAAGCTAAAATTCATGCCAGTGGAAGATATGATTCAGGAAACTACCATGGCAAAAGCAAGAGCAAGAACTATGACTCCAATGATGCGAAGAAAATGAAGAGTTTATTCAAGAACAAGGACATCTCCTCCTCCAAGTCTTCGTCAAGATCTTCCTCCAGGAATCCTTCCAAGTCCTCCTCCAACCACAAGAATACATCTCGCAAGGCCAAGGCATACATCGGAAAGGAGATGGACTCCGATGAAGAAGAATCATCTGACTCCGAAGAAGTTGATGAATCCGATGAGGATTCTGATTCCGGCATGGCTGGCATCACGTGTGCCTCCACTCCTCCATCAAACTTCTTCATGAATCATTCAAGCTACAATGAATCTCCTGCATACTGCTTCATGGCCAAAACTTAAAAATAAAAGGTATCCTCCAAAAATCACAAGGTTGACTCAAGTGGCCAATATTCTTCGGATGAGGATGACCATGCTAAACTGATCAAAATTGCTAATATACAAAAAAATTCTCTTGAGAAAATTGAGAAAACCCTCAGGAAATCCGAAGGGTTGTTGGTTGAGGAGATGGAGAAAAATCAGTTGTTGATAGAAGAGTATTCCACTCTCATGTCACGAATGGAAGAACTGCCAATTTGTCATGATTTTCTCTCGGCTGACCACAAGAGATTGAACTATGATTACCTGATAAAGAAACAGGAACTCGAGCCGCTGAAAGAGGCTCGTGAGGATTTGACAGATAAATTCTCTTCTCATCCAACAACTCAAAGAGAAACCTGAAGTGTTGGTTCCACCTTGCTTAAAGTGCCTTGAACACAACAATGCTGGATCAAATGATGAATCTTCTGTCAATGCTAACCACTTTGTCGAGGAAAATGGTTATGTGTCTAATGACAATGCTAGGTTGAAGGATCTTATTCAGACAGGAATGTTCAAGTCTCTCAAAGGGCATCAAACCCTTTGTGTTGTTCTGAAGAAACCCAATCTTCAAAAAAAATCCTAGGAAAGAAGTTATCGGTTTCAAAAGGAAACAGAATGAAAATGGCTCCTACTGGGAACCTGATCAATAGCCTAGCACTTTGTGGGTGCCTGCCAAGAGAAAAACGCTCGATCTAGCATTACTTTCGGGATATGACTTTCCTATCCCTGAGTACTCTTATGATGATTCTCTAGACAACTATAAGTTGTGAAAAAACCAACGTGGTGAGGCTGTTGCTCGCTATGTTGGACCAAACAGCAGGAATGTCCCCCCAAAGAAAGCTATCTGGGTGCCCAAGAAAACTATCGAAGCATTGCCTATTTCTCCATTGCTAACCATGCATATAGAAAATACTTGTTACGTCCCAGGAAACGTTCAACAGAATGAGTACATGCATACCTCATTCAACCACTATACTCATTCGTATGGAAAGAATTTCAATGCCTATTCTTTCGATTATGCTCGCACTACTTTGAGTAACAATTATGGTTACCAAAAGAAATCATATCCTGCTCGCTCTACTGTTTTGAAGCCACCTACAAAGTTGTGGGTGGTTAAGAAAGCCTAATTATTCTGCAGACTATGTCTCCGGGTGTACCGAATGGATAATGGATAGTGGATGCACTAGTCATATGACCGGAGACTAGTCATTGTTTGTTGACCCCAACTTAACTTCTTCATCTCTGAAGTACATCACTTTTGGTGACAATAACGAAGGAAAGGTAATTGGGTTAGGTAAAGTTGCTATATCCAAAGACAAGAGCATTGATGATGTTTTACTTGTTCAGTCTCTTCAATTCAATCTCATGTCAGTTGGCAAGCTTTGTGACCTAGGCATGCCAGTTCTATTTTCTATATCAAAATGCATTGTCTTTATGGCCTCTGACGATTCATTCGTCTTTGAGGAAAATAGAAAGGGTGCTCTATATATTGTGGATTTCTCTAAGGGTCCCTCGGTCCAAACTTGTTTTCTTGCAAAAGCAACTGAAGGATGGATGTGGCACCGAAGACTTGGTCATGCAGGTATGAGAAATTTGTAGACTCTTGTGAAGAAAAATCATCTCCGTGGCATTCCTGATGTGAAATTCGACAAGGATCATCTCTGTGGTGCATGTGAGGCTGGTAAATTGGCCAAGAAGCATAATTCGTCAAAATTGTCATGACCACAACAAGATCTCTGGAAATTCTTCATATGGATTTATTCGGACCTCAAAACTATGCAAGTTTCAGAGGCAGTCATTATGGTCTGGTTATTGCGGATGATTTCTCTCGTTACACTTGGGTATTCTTTCTCGAAGACAAAACCTGCACCCAAGACATCTTCAAAAGATTCACCAAGAAGGCCTAAACTGAATATGATGTGCGAATTAAGCATGTTAGAAGCGACAATGGTACTGAGTTCAAAAATACTGATATCGAATATTTTCTCGAGAAAATGGTATAAATCATGAGTTCTCTGCCGCATACACTCCCTAACAGAATGGTGTTGTTGAGCGAAAGAATATAGCTCTCATCGAAATGACGAGAACAATGCTCAATGAGTATAAAACTCCTATTCGTTTCCAGGGAGATGCTATTAACACAGCTTGTCATGTTATCAATCATGTTTATATTCAGCAGTTCCTTGATAAAAAAATCATATGAGCCTACCACCGGCAAGAAACCAAATGTTTCTTATTTACGTGTTTTTGGTGCACCTTGCTATATTCGTGACATGAATCATAATTCCAAGTTTGCACCTATGGCATGATACGTCTCCGTCGTATCTATAATTTTTGATCATTTCATGCCAATATTATACAACTTTTACATATTTTTGGCAACAATTTATATGATTTATTGGACTAACCTATTGATCCAGTGCCCAGTGCCAGTTCCTGTTTGTTGCATGTTTTTTGCTTCGCAGAAAATCCATATCAAATGAAATCCAAATGCGATAAAAATTTATGGAGAATTATTTTGGAATATATGTGATTTTTGGGAGGTGGAATAAACGCAAATGGGGGCCCACATCCCCAAGATGCACCAGGGCGCGACAGGGGTGCCAGGCGCGCCCAGGTGTCATGCCCTCCTTGTAAGGAGGTTGGGGCCCTTTTTCTGGCGCAAGAAAGATAATTTACGGCAAAAAATATTGTAAAAATTTCAGTGCGGAGTTACGGATCTCCGTGAATTTAAGAAACCGCGAAGGGTCAGATTTGGGAACATGAAACAGAAGAGAACAGAGAGGGAGATCCAATCTCAGAGGGGATCCCGCCCCTCTACTGCCATGGAGGCCATGGACCAGAGGGGGAACTCTCCTCCCATCTAGGGGGGAGGCCAAGGAAGAAGAAGAATGAGTAGGAGGGGGGCTCTCTCCCCCTCTCTCCCAATGGCGCCTGAGTGTCGCCGGGGCATGGATCGTGACGGTGATCTACATCAACAATCTTGCTACCGTCAACACCAACTCTCTCCCCCTCTATGCAGCAGTATAACCTCCCTTCTCCCCACTGTAATCTCTACTTAAACATGGTGCTCAACTCCATATATTATTTCCCAATGATATTTGGCTATCCTATGATGTTTGAGTGGATCTGTTTTGTCTTATGGGTTAATCGTGATCTTGGTTTGCATGATTGTATATTTTATTTATGGTGTTGTCCTACAGTGCCCTCCGTGTCGCACAAACGGAGGGGCACCTGCTGTAGGGTGTTGCAATATGTTTATGGTTTGCTTATTGTCGGTGTTGTGGGGGTGACATCAGCCTAAATGTGGATAAGTGGGTTATGGCATATGGGAGTAAAGAGAACTTGATACTTAATGCTATGGTTGGGTTTCATGACCTTAATGATCTTTAGTAGTTGTGGATGCTTGCTAGGGGTCAATCATAAGTGCATATGATCCAAGTAGAGAAAGTATGTTAGCTCATGCCTCTCCCTCATGTAAAATTGCAAGAATGATTACCGGTACTTGTTATCGATTGCCTAGGGACAAATGACTTTCTTACTGAAAAAAGCCATCCACTTTTATTATCTTGAACTTTATTCATAGTTTTATTCTCGCAAAGTACTCGTAGTTTTATTCTTGCAAAGTAGTTTCATACTTTTTTTAGGTAAAGCAAACGTCAAGTGTGCGTAGAGTTACATCGGTGGTCGATAGAACATGAGGGAATATTTTCCTACCTTTAGCTCCTCGTTGGGTTCGACACTCTTATTTATCGAACAAGGCTACAAACAATCCCATATACTTGTGGGTTATCAAGACCTTTTTCTGGTGCCGTTGTCGGGGAGCAATAGCGTAGGGTGAATATTCTCATGTGTGCTTGTTTGCTTTATCGCTAAGTAGTTTTTATTTTGTGCTCTTGTTTTCTATCTTTAGTTATGGGTAGGAAACACAAAATACCAAATAAATTAGTTGTACCTACTAAACCAATGGTTGAAGAACCACCCAAAATCTATCATACTACTGAAGCTTTCTACTTGGATCATCTTCGATTCGTATGTGCTCGTGCTGAAACCCTAACTAGCTTAGTTGAGGGCAAATCATTAGATGATCATGCTCAATTTGTGCAACACCGCTTATCTCAAAAAGGCAACTTTTATGGCATCATATTAATAGTTTGTATTGATGTGCTTTGAATATATGTGAAATACATGATTTTACTTGTTGTTCCGGAGACCCTAAAAAAACACCTTCCCTTCCAATGTGAGTTTAAGGATAATGGAATCGTATCTTCTTATGCCAAGGGTGTTTATAATTGCTATGATGTTGAACAAATTGAAGAATTTGTTGCTTGTAAGGATGCTTACAAAATTGCTTCTTTGATTGAAAAGTATGATGCTACTCTTTACAAATCTGAAAATTTTGTCGTACTTAAATATTGCTATGAAAACTATGCTTCCAATGCTTATGTTAAGGAATATATTGAGTACTTCTCCGCTATCCAAGAAGAGACTAACATTTTGCAGGAGTCTATGGAAGAAGAAAATGATGGAACTATGATCTCATTGGATAAAAAATGATGAGGAGAGCGAAGAACAAACGGAGGAAGAGTAACTCATGCCCACCTTCTAATAAGAGTAACTCTTCAACTTATACATTGTTTAATTTCCCTTCGTGCTTACCGAAGGATGAATGCTATGATAATTGCTATGATCCCATTGATTCTTTTGTAATATCCCTTTTTGATGAATTTGATGCTTGCTATGCTTGTGGCCAAGATGCCAATATGAATTATGCTTATGGAGATGAACTTGCTATAGTTCCTTATGTCAAGAATGAAATTGTTGCTATTGCACCCACACATGATAGTCCTATTATCTTTTTGAATTCTCCCAACTACACTATATCGGAGAAGTTTGCACTTATTAAGGATTACATTGATGGCTTTCCTTTTACCGTTGCACATGATAATTTTGATGAATGTAATATGCATGTGCTTGCTGCTCCTACTTGCAATTATTGAGGGAGTCCTGGAATTGGGGGGTCTCCGGACAGCCGGACTATATCCTTTAGCCGGACTCTTGGACTATGAAGATACAAGATTGAAGACTTCGTCTCGTGTCCGGATGGGACTCTCCTTGGCGTGGAAGGCAAGCTTGGCGATATGGATATGTAGATCTCCTCCCTTGTAACCAACTCTGTGTAACCCTAGCCCCCTCCGGTGTCTATATAAACCGGAGGGTTTAGTCCATAGGACAAGAAGGACAACAATCATACCATAGGCTAGCTTCTAGGGTTTAGCCTCTACAATCTCGTGGTAGATCAACTCTTGTAATACTCATATCATAAAGATCAATCAAGCAGGAAGTAGGGTATTACCTCCATCGAGAGGGCCCGAACCTAGGTAAACATTGTGTCCCCCGCCTCCTGTTACCATCCGCCTTAGACGCACAGTTCGAGACCCCCTACGCGAGATCCGCCGGTTTTGACACCGACATTGGTGCTTTCATCGAGAGTTCCACTGTGTCGTCACCATAAGGCTTGATGGCTCCTTCGATCATCGGTAATGATGCGGTCCAGGGTGAGGTTTTCCTCCTCGGACAGATCTTCGTATTCGGCGGCTTCGCACTGCGGGCCAACTCGCTTGGCCATCTGGAGCAGATCGAGAGCTACGCCCCTAGCCACCAGGTCAGGTTCAGAAACTTGAATTACACCGCCGACATCTGTGGAGACTTGATCTTCGACGGATTCGAGCCCATGCCAGGTGTGCCACACGATCACGACGAGCATGATTTAGCTCTGCCGTCGGACAGTGTTTGACAGATCACACCTGCAACTACTCTGGCTTTCAATCCGGAGCAAATTGCGCCATCCGAGGACGGGTGGATAGACCCCGCCATGGAGGTTGCACTCTCAGCGGCGATGGAGCAGGATACTGACTTCACCCCTCACAAGAGCCGTGATGCCGAACCATTGGATTCGTCTCCGGCCACGGACTCCGAGCCGCCTGCGTCCGTGCCTATCGAGTCTGATTGGGCGCCGATCATGGAGTTTACCTCCGCGGATATCTTTCAGCACTCGCCTTTCGGAGATGTGCTAAATTCGTTAAGGTCTCTCTCCTTGTCAGGAGAACCTTGGCCGAACTATATCCGGCTAGAATGGGATGCGGACTGCCCGCCCACCACCCACTTAGTAGCCACTGTCGACGATTTAACCGACATGCTCGATTTTGACTCTGAAGACATCGACGGCATGGACGACGATGCAGGAGAAGAACAGGAACCTTCGCCCGCAGGGCGCTGGATAGCCACTTCATCACATGACATATACATGGTGGATACACCAAAAGAAAACAATGACGAGGAACGGAAGGAAGCAGCGAAGAACAACTCCATCGAGAAGCAAACAAAGCATCGGCGTGACGCGCGCTCAAATCCACCTCGGCAAAAACTGCGATAACAGCGAAGAGAAACTAACACCCGATCGACTCGGAGAAGCGGCGACCACATCGACCAAGCGGCAGAGCAAGATGAACCAGCAAACAGCGAACATAGTACGGATCCGCTGTCCGAACACGGCGACGCTGAGGATAAAGCTCATCAACCTCCCTCCGGAGAGGAAAACAGCCCGGACGAAGATGCACACATCATCCTGGAAAGGCACTTGGAACAAGAAAACCTCCACAGAAGGCTTACTGCCACCGCGAGGAGTCTGAAGAAGCAGAAGCAAAGGCTTAGGGACGCGCAGAATACGCTCAACAATAGATGGAACAAAGTGCTCGACAATGAAGAAAAGTATGGTGGAAGTTACCACACAAAGAGCTATCCAAAACGCAAGCTATTGCCCGAATTCGACAAAGAGGCCTTAGAGCCCACACGGACGAAAAATAAAACGGCCAAACGGTCGGATCAACCACCTGGTGCCCACGATAGAGCGGCTAACAAGGCTGCACATAAGTCAACACACGATCTACGTGAGGACTTGCGCCAAAAATTCAGTATGACCAGATCCATCTATGGATCTAGGAAGCGCGCTACGGCACAAAATCAAAACCGAATAGTACAACCGTCTGAATGCCACGATACATCTAAATACAGGGGTGCCGCACACCCCCTATGTTTCACCGATGAGGTGCTGGAGCATGAATTTCCAGAAGGATTCAAACCAGTAAACATAGAGGCGTACAACGGGACCACGAGACCACAGGGTGCGGATTGAGACTTTATCCTCCATATCCATATGGCTCGCGGAGACGATCTCCACGCCATCAAGTACTTGCCCCTCAAGCTTAAAGGACCAGCTCGGCACTGGCTGAAAAGTCTCCCCGAAAACTCAATTGGAAGTTCGGAGGAGCTCGAGGATGCTTTTCAGGCTAATTTTCAAGGGACCTATGTCCAACCTCCGGATGCAGACGATTTAAGTCATATAATTCAACAGCCCGGAGAGTCAGCCTGAAAGCTTTGGAACAGGTTTTTCACTAAGAAGAACCAAATCGCCGAATGCCTGGACATCGAAGCCTTAGCAGCTTTCAAGCACAGCGTCCGAGACGAATGGCTCGCTAGACACCTCGGCCAAGAAAAACCGAGAACAATGGCAGCCCTGACAAGCCTCATGACCCGCTTTTGCGCAGGCGAAGATAGCTGGTTAGCCCGCAGTAGCACCAGCAACCCAAGCACATCCGAAGTCAGGGATGGCAATGGAAAACCACGACGCAGTAAAAGCAAGCGGCGAAATAAAGAAGACAGCCCAGATAATACGGCGGTAAATGCCGGATTCAGGGGCTCCCGACTAGGTCAGCGGAAAAAGCCTTTCAGAGGCAGCAGAGATGGACCGTCCAGCCTAAACAAGATTCTAGAAAAACTATGTCAGATTCATGGCACCCCCGATAAACTTGCAAATCATACCCACAGAGAATGCTGGGTCTTCAAGCAGGCCGGTAAGCTAAATGCCGAACACAAGGGGAGAGAGACACCAAGCAAAGACGAGGACGAACCTCGCCAGAAAGTACTGGAGGACAGAAAAAATTGCCACCAGAGGTTAAAACAGTAAACATGATCCATGTGATGAAAAGGAGAAGCAGACATGCACTCCGAGACACACTCGCCGTAAAGCCCGTCACCCCTAAGTTCAACCCCTGGTTTGCCTGCCCGATCACTTTTGATCGCAGGGATCACCCGACAAGTATCCGGCACAAATGATTGGCTGCCTTGGTGTTAGACCCAATAATAAATGGATACCATCTCACACGAGTCCTTATGGACGGCGGCGGTAGTCTAAATCTGATATATCAGGACACAGTCCGCAAAATGGGGATAGACCCGACAAAAATCAGCCACAGTAATACTACCTTCAAGGGAGTAATACCAAGCCCAGAGGCCCATTGCACGGGCTCTCTATTACTAGAGGTTGTATTAGGTTCTCCCGACAACTTCTGAAGCGAAAGTTGACCTTCTACATCGCTCCATTCCGAAGTGGCTATCAAGCACTACTCGAAAGAGCGGCTTTCGCTCGTTTTAATGCAGTAACGCATTATGCTTCTCTCAATCTTAAGATGCCCGGTCCACGTGGCATCATCACCATTAGCGGAAACGATGAACGCTCCTTACAAGCGGAAGAATGTGCGACAGCTTTAATAGCCGAACACTAAATGGCCCCTCCAACCAGAATAAAGGATCGGTCGTCAAGACCGCGGACACGGCTAGACGAGTCCGGCGCATTACTAGCTATAACAGCTTGGATAAACCCGAGAATGGCTTGATGGTTATACCCCCATAGATGACACCAGGGGCTTCCCGCGTGTAATCAGGGCTAGTTCGGCTCAACTTGACTTATCTTGAATTTTAATGGTTTTTTGAGAATAACCAATTTTTTGGCACAACAACTTTCACCTAAGTTCTTCTCCTTTACAGATGACAATCGTGCCACACCCGTCCAGGATAAGGCACAACGGAGACACAGGCGTAGACGTGCAGCAGGGACCCTCTCAAAGGTTTCTTTTTTAGATTAAGACCCTGCGTAAACCTTTTTTATTGTCTCTTGTTGTTCACATCCTCCGGATACTTAGTATAACCGAGTAGGATGCTGACATTATTGGCATTTCACCACGTCAGAGCTTTGCACGTACCTGGACATTCGGGATTCATTATCAAGGGCATCGCTCAGCCCGGCATATGTTATAAAGACTGAATACCTTAGGGAGTGTTCGGCGTCGCGAGTTTGGCCTTATATGCATCAGCTCTGAATCATGTCTTTGGTCAAATGTTGGGTTTGCCCGGCTCCCATGTTTTGCTACCTTACATTCCGCTCTATCGGCTAAGGTGGCACCGGGAGAACTACTGCGATTGTGCCCTGGTTCGTCCGGATGAGCACCTCGATGAAAGCGAAAACTCCTTTGTCATGATAAAGCGGGAGACTGGTCAACCACTCGATGACTTAGCGGAATCTTCAGGATTCCTCCGCATTAACAAAGGGCCGTTTTCCGGTCATGTACGTACGCGCCCCGTATTTGGACGAGCGCGGAGGTACCAGGGGCTATATAGTAGTCCCACCGTCAAACTCCTATGGCTAAGTGAAAGTGTTAAAGCAATATAGTCCGATTGCCTCGTTCGCTGCGCTACCACCTCCTTAATGGACCAAGACGTTGGATCAAGTGTGAATACGCGTTTTTTGCAAACACCCCCGCATTATATGTGTGGGGGCTGAAGCCGACGACTGCAAACTTTCAGGTTATATACATATATACATAAACGGCCGCACAGGAGGCATCATAATACTTTCAGGCAAAAGTATAAACGCGGCCTTTATAATTCAATAAAAAATTGTTTCCACAATGGGAATTAATGTCACTAGAACATAATATTCTTCGAGCACTGAGCCTCTATTGAATGAGCGCCTTCAAGGACTTCTTCAAAGTAGTGCTCGGCAGATACTCGGCCCACGGCCGAACTCTGGGTTGCAATAGCGGTGGCCTCCATCTCTGCCTAGTATGTCTTGACACGGGCAAGTGCCATCCGTGCACCCTCTATGCACGCCGACCTCTTCATAGAGTCGATATGCGGCACAACACCAAGGAACTGTTGCACTAAATTAAAATAATTGTTCGGCCTTGGCCCTTCCGGCCACAAATGATCCACAACAGACCTCATGGCAAGTCCGGACAACCTATGGAGCTCGGCCCACTCGGCCATCCGCTCATTCAATAGAAGCGGACGCACTGGAACATTGAATTGTGACCAGAACAGCTTTTCCACTTCATGATCTTTTTTATCTTTGAAGTATTTGGCCGCATCAGCAGCACTTGCTGCCAAATCCACATATGCGTCTGCCGAACTCCATAGTTGATCAAGAGGAGCGTACTTAGGATCTTCGAACTTCATCCGCAGCATAAAGGGCTTCCCAGCCGCGATATCCCCGGCTTGATGCAGCTCCTCCTTCATCGCTCTGATTGTAGAGCGGGCTTCCTTGGCTGCTACCATGGCCTTCTCCAGGTCCGTCACCTTCGCTCGGCTTTCTTTTTCAAGAAGCTGGTAACGGTCGGTGGCATCTTTCAACTCAATGGCCATCTTGGCTATTTTTTCCTTTCTTTGGCAATGCGCAGCCTGTTCGGCTCTCAGCTCTTCGACCGCCTTTAGGGCGGCCGCATCACTACTCCTGGCTTGTTCCTTGGCTCGGGCAAGTTCCGCCCGAAGGGTCTCCACGGTGGCAGCTCCATCTGTAGTCACAAACATATTAAAGATACTAGCATCATGCTCCTCTTACTATGTGTTGATCACCAGAGAAATCACATACCCTGTGCCTCGTCAAGCCGCTTGTTGACAAGCACGATGTCGGCATCTGCCGCATCAAGTTGCCGCTTTAGCTCGGCAAACTCACCAGTCCGGCTAGCCACCGGACCCTCCGCCACCTGCACATGAAGGCGGACTGATTATTACCTGGGACTATGATCCTCTGTTTGCCGCCGTTCTCGATGGCAACCAGAGTCTCAGGGGCTACTATCTGCATAGGGTACACCTAACGTGTGCGGTACCGTCAAAAACATACATTATTTCGCGTACCTCAAAGCCTTTCAGCAGACTCATAAAAGCTTCATGCAACCCGCTTTCGGCGGACGAAATCCTCTAAATCACCATACCCATTAGCGTACGATGCGCTTCTGAGATAGCCGCTTGCTCCAGAAGATCCTTCAGTGCGTCCGATCGCTTTGCCGGACGGTTTCGGACTCTTTCGCTGCTCTCCTTAGGGCGAATCTTTGAGGACTTGGTGGCGAGGATTACCCTCGGCCTTGGCGGATCGGGAGAAGCCCTTGGCGGCGACACTTCAGCGTCGCCCGCCTCATGAGGCGGGTGGCATGGGGAGGTGTTTAGCTCTCCATCATCTCCGGAAGAAGATCCCGAAGACAAACTCTGTCGAGAAGGGATACGATCCGAACTACAAGATATATGCTTCTGTTATTGTCCTCAGAGGTAAAACATGATATTTTTACTATTAAGTACCTTTTGTTTATTTACATCTCGGTGGAAGGCTGATCCCCTTGTGGACACTGTGCGGCAAGGGTACCCTCCGAGGCAGGACCCTCTGGCGAAGAATTCTACCCCCGTTTAGAAACCTTTGTTTCCAGGTCTTCAGAGGTGGTCCTCTTCCTTCCTTGGGGAGAGGGGATTTCAGATCCTTCTCCCCGGTTATCCTCCTTCGCGGAGACGCTAATTCCCTCGATTTGGATGAATACTGAGTGAGGCCCGCTTTCAGCCTCTTTATTCCCCCCTTTATCTTCCCGTGAGGGCGCCTGATAAGGCGCTGGCTCGGCATTCAGCGATATTGGATCCGCGAGCCTTGGGAAGGGGCGAACACTGATCATCTTCGCCTTTGTTACAGTCCTGGTCAAAGAGCGACTTTTCAGAATTATGTTGTGATAAATAAAAAGACAGCGTATTCGGCCACGGGATTACTTACTTGGGTATCTGGGCGATTGCAGCTCAGACCCGCATCCTCGATGAGGTCCGGACACCTTATTTGTGGTCCAAAGAACAATTTGTACATCTCTTCGAGCGTCATGCCGTAGAAATGTTGAATAGCTCGCGGTCCTTCCGGGTTGAACTCCCACATTCGGAGGGGTCGCCGTTTGCAAGGCAGGACCCGACGAACTAGCATGACTTGCATTGCCGTGACCAGGCCGACATCTCTCTCGAGGAGATCTTGGATGCAACTTTGCAATTTCAGCACATCATTTACTGGCCCCCAGTCCAGCCCCTTATTGATCCATGACGTCAGTTGTGGTGGGGGGCCCGAGCGAAAGGCAGGGGCGGCCACCCACTTGGTACCCCGGGGAGTTCTGATATAAAAACACTCCCGTTGCCATAAACTAGACACCTCCGGGAAGGAACCCTTTGGCCTTGGAACATCGATGCCTTTGCTCATTACGGCACCTCCGCACTCTGCGTGTCGCCCCTCAATCATTTTCGGCGTCACGTTAAAAGTTTTGAGCCACAGGCCGAAGTGTGGGGTAATGCGGAGGAAGGCTTCACACACGACGATGAACGACGATACGTGAAGGATGGAATCTGGGGCCAGGTCATGGAAATCCAGCCCATAGTAGAACATGAGCCCCCTAACAAAGGGATCTAGAGCAAGGCCTAGCCCTCGAAGGAAGTGAGAGATGAATACAACGCTCTCGCCGGGTTCGGGAGTGGGAATGACCTGCCCTCAAGCAGGCAACCTGTGCGAGATTTCGCCGGTCAAATACCTGGTCTCTCTTAGCTTCTTGATGTCTTCCTCTGTGACAGAGGAAGGCATCCACCAACCTTGAAGGTTGGATCTGGACATGGTTGAAGGTCCGAAGCGCCTGACCTGAGCCTTGGGTGTTGGGACTCAAGGTGGGGGAAGGATTCAATTGAGTGCAAGAAGAAAAAGGACAGGTGTCGGTGTCAAAACCGGGGGATCTCGGGTAGGGGGTCCCGAACTGTGCGTCTAGGCGGATGGTAACAGGAGACAAGGGACATGATGTTTACCCAGGTTCGGGCCCTCTTGATGGAGGTAAAACCCTACGTCCTGCTTGATTGATATTGATATTGTGGATGTTTACAAGAGTAGATCTACCACGAGATCAAGGAGGCTAAACCCTAGAAGCTAGCCTATGGTATGATTGTAAGGGTTGTTGTGATTGTTGTCCCTCGGACTAAAGCCATCCGGTTTATATAGACACGGAGAGGGCTAGGGTTACATAGAGTCGGTTACAATGGTAGGAGATCTACATATCCGTATCGCCAAGCTTGCCTTCCACGCCAAGGAAAGTCCCATCCGGACACGGGGGGGTGTCTTCAATCTTGTATCTTCATAGTCTTGGAGTTCGGTCGATGATGATAGTCCGGCAAATGATAGTTCGGCTGATGATGGTAGTCTGGCTATCCGGACACCCCCTAATCCAGGACTCCCTCAGTAGCCCCTGAACCAGGCTTCAATGACGATAAGTCCGGCGTGTATATTGCTTGGCATTGCAAGGCTGGTTCCTCCTCCAAATGATAGAAGATTGGAAACACCAGGATAGTGTCCGTCTCTGCAAAATAAATTCCACATTCCACCGTAGAGAGAATAATAACATATACACAAGCTCAATCTGCGGCGTTTTACGTGGCATGGCGTCACACCACTACCAAGCCATTACTCGAATTGTTTTTACTTTACCACCTCATCGCATTTAGCGGCGGTTTCTTGGCACGTCTTGTCGAGCAGAGATCGTGTTTCCCTTAATCCGGGATTCTCATCAATACAGGCGTGGGTAACCCAACGCGCCGTTCGCCACCCCTCTATCGGCGAGTTCCAAACAGTCACGGAGGCGACTCTTGGTATTCTCCCTCTTTATAACGGGACCAAGGCTCGTTTCTTTTCTTCAATCTTCCATCGAATCCTCTCCACGCTCCAAGTTCCAGCACCTAGAGCCCCAGTTGGCGCCTTGGACCTTCAACGATGTCGGTTCCGACCTCCAGGGCGGTGGATGCCCTCCTCCATCACGGAGGAGGGCGTGCTAAGCTGCGGAGGCCAAGTACTGTCTTACGAGATTTCGCTTGGGTTGCTGCCGAAGGGCAGGCCATCCCAACCCCGAGCCCGGCGAGTATGTCGTCTTCGTATCCCACCTCCGTCGGGTTTAGGCTTCCCGATGGATCCTTTTGTGAGAGGGCTCATGTTTTACTATGGGTTGGAATTCCACGACTTGGCTCCGAGTCCATCCTCCATATATCTGCATTTATTGTCATCTGAAGCCTTCCTCCGCGTCACCCCACACTTGCCTGTGGTGAAGACTTTCAATGTGGCGCCGAACATGATCGAGGCGTCAAGCGGAGTGTGGCGGGCGGCCATAAGTAGGAGAGCTGATGCCCGTGGCCGCTGGCTCCTTCAAGAGGAGCTTGGCTGTGGCAGCAAGAGTGGTTCTATATTACCGTTCCGAGGGGCGAGACAACAGCCGCGCCCTATTCCGCCGGGACCTCCACGACAATTGATGTCGTGGGTCAACCAAGGGCTCAGCTGGGGGGCCGTCAAGGATGTGCCCCTCTTGCAGGGCGGATTCGAGATCTCTTAACGAGGGAGATCGATATGGTGGTGGTGATGCAGGTTATGCTAATTAGGCGTCTCCTGCCCTGCAAATGCCGTCCTCTCCGGCTATGGGAGTTCAATCCGGAGGGCCCATGGATTCTTCAACACTTCATGGGTATGACACCCCTGGAGATGTATAACTTATTCTTCGGATCGCAAGAGGTGCGTCCGGAATTGACCGAGGATGCTGGACTAAGCTGCAATCGCCCGGATACTCAAGTAAGTAGTTCCAAGTCCGGACATACCGTTTGTTTTCCTTTCAATGATCCGCCTTATGACCGATCTCCTTCTACACAGGAGTGGATAGCGGAAGCAAAATTATCTGACGTCCGGCCCCCCCCGAGACCGCGCGGATCCGTCTGGTCCGGATCTTGGAGGTTGCGCCGGAGGAAGCGAAGGGAAAGCGGAAAGCTACTGCCTCGCCTAAGGAGGCTTTTGAGCGAGGGGATCGAGAATCCCTCCTACCAAGGGGAGAAGAGGACTGCCTCCGAGTACACTGGGAAAAAAGCCCTAAGCGGGGAAGAAATCTTCGCGGAGGTCCTGCGTCCGGGAAGCCCGGCGCACAATCTCCCTCAATGAGCCAGCCCTCCAGCGAGTCGTAAGTAGAAAGAAAGGAGTTTTACAATAAGGGACATCCCTATTTATGCTTACGAGGATAACGAAGTTTTTACCTTGTAGTTCGGATCTCCGTCCTTCGCAGATGAGCTCGTCTTCGGGGACCTTCGTCCGGAGATGATAGAGAGCGAGCGCCCCGTCCGAGTGCCGTTGGATAGGGTGGACGAGCCTGAAGTGTAAATCACGGAGGAGCCCCGAGTGTGGCAAAGCCGGATAGTTCGGCACCAAGCGGTGTACTGGTGAAGGATCTGCTTGAGAAGGCGTCTATCTCGGAAGATCAGCGCGTTGATGAGCGTGGTGATTGAAAGGATTTAAATCCGCCCAAGGCGGTTGCATGATGCCGTCGAGGAGTTCTTGGCGGGGTTTGAGGTATGTAAAATGACACACCTTTTAACAGTTTTGCATATAGAATCGCCTGTATAGATAGTAGCCCACGAGACTCGGTAGGTTGTCGATATCGACAACGTGCGAGGATCAAAATCGCATGTTTTAAATTCCCGTCGTGCCTATGCAGGTGGCGGGTCGTCCGGGGCCAGCGGACTTATGGAGTTGCTGAACTAAGCGGCAACTCGATGTGGCGGATGAAGACATCGCTGATCAGCGAGCGACTTGATGAGTCGCAAGGTAAATGTTATGCATGGCGGACACATGGTAAGGGGCGAAGCCAACTCCTTACAAAATTTGCGTGAAATGCAGATAGTGCCGCTGCCGTGGAGAGTCTTTGGGCGAACTTGCTCAAGCCAAGGAGCAGGCGGAAGGAGTGATCTGGCAGCCTCGAAGCGGCCGAGGAGTTAGCGGCGAAAAGGCCGCTGCTTGCGGAGCAGGGAAGAGATAGCGAAATGGCTGTGAAGTTAAAAGAGGCTACCGACCGCAATGAGGCTCTTGGGAAGGAGCGCCTAGCGGGCAGGAAGACCTGCGGAAGGCCACCATCGAAACCAAGAATGCCCGCTCGCAATGCGGGCCACGAAGGAAAAACTGCGCCCGGCCGGGAGATTGTAGCTGGCAAGCCTTTTACGCTGCGCCGAAGGTTCACGGATTCAAAATATGCTCAGCTGGGCTAAGCTGTGGTGTCCGGAGGACCTTATATGGACTTAGCAGCGAGTGCGGCGGATGGTTGTGCATTCGAAGCCGGAAGGATCACCGGAGGGAAGAGCTGTTTTGGTCTCAATTCCATAGTCCGGGCGTCATTTCCGCTGACCGATCGTTTGGCTGAGTGGGCTGAGCTAAATAGGTTGTCGGGCTTGCTATGGCGGATATAGTGACCCATATCCGGCGGATAGGCCCCACCCAAGAGTTACTTTGGCTTATTGCAGCAATTTCTTGGGCGGTGCCGCATATCAAAGCGATGAAGCGGTCGGCCTGCATACGAGGTCTTGCGGATGGCTTTTCGCCGTGTGAAGACACATTGGACGAGATGGATGCCACCGCTATTGCGACCCGGGTTCGGATAATAACCGGCTACCCGCCGAGCACTATTTTGGCGAAGCGCTGCACGGTGCCGTGTAATAGAGTCGCGATTTTCGAAAAATGTTACGTTTGAATGAGCGTTTATATGATGTAAAAATGATTTTATGATGTAGGCGCCTTTTATACTTGTGCGTTCAAGTAATAGAATATCTCCTTTGCGGCCGTTCATGTATCGTATGTATAACCTTGAAAGATGGCGATCGTCGGTTTCAGCCCCCACGCACAAGGTGCGGGGTGTTCATAAAAATAGCGGCGTTTTCACATAATCCGACTTTCGGTCTGTAAAGGAGGTGGTAGCGTAGCAAGCGAGGCAACCGGACTATAATGCTTTATCACTTTCACTTAGCCATGGAGTTGAGGGTGGGGCTACGACATAGCCCACGGGGCACCGTGCTCTCTGAATTGGGCGTATGTGCTGGCCGAAGCGGCCCTTCGTCAAAGCGAGGAATCCTAAACATTCCCAAGGTCGATCGAGTGGTTGACCAGTCTCTCAACGTATCATGATAGTCAGTTGCCGCTTTCTCTTGAGGTGCTCGCCCGGCCGAGGCGGGGCACAATCGCAGAGTTCTCCTGGAGCCGCGTTAGCCGATGATACGGGCGTAAGGCAGCAAAACACGTGAGCCGGGCAAACCCAACATTTGACCAAAGACATGATTCGGAGCTGATGCATATAAGGCCTAACTCGAGGCGCGAACACTCCCGAAGGTGTTACGTCTTTATAATAGCGGGCAAAACAAAGCCCTAAGCCCCTTGTGTCCAGTGCGGGCAGGTTCAAGCTGGCGCGGCCGATGCCAAAACATGATCTCCACTCTGGTTATCTTGAAAACCAGGGATTATAGCAACAAGAGATAGTAAGAAAGGTTTACGTAGGGTCTTAGTCTGAAAAGAGTCCTTGCAACGGGTCCCTACTGCACGTCTGCGCTTGTGTCTCTGTTGTGCCGTATCCTGGACGGGTGTGCACGCTGTTCATCTGTAAAAAAGAGAGGAACTTGGTTGGAAAAGAAATCGTGCAAGAAAGTGCATAAAAATTGAAATATAGATTAAGAAAGCTGAGCCTATGCTAGCTCATTATGGCTTGTATGTGCAAACCCTTGTGAGAGGGTGTGCGGCTAGGTAGCCCCTATCTTATTTATTCTGGACTCGTCTAGCCGTGTCCGGGGTCTCAGGCGACCCTTTGATGAAACGATGCCACGTGGACCGGGCATTTGAAGCGTGAGAGGCGCGGAATGTGGTATTGTATGGAAGTGGGCGAGAGCTTCTCGTCCAGTGGTGCTTGATAGCTGGCTTAAGGGCCTGGCACCGCTCCTTTGAAGGAAGTGCGGCTATGCCGTATTGTAATAGGGTCTATCCCCACTTGCGGATTGTGTCCGGATATAGCAGGTTTAAGTCACTGCCACCGTCCATCGACACCTGCGTTAATTGCGGTCCGTCTATTATGGGATCCGATATCAGGGCAGTCTATCCTGCGCTCTGGATATACGGACTAATCCGGATGGTCAAAAGTGATTGGTTTTGACATCCAACCTTGGTCCTTGGGGTGGATCGTCCGACACTTGTCTTGGCGAGTGCCGTGTTGGCTTTCCGTGTTTATCACGTGAAGCAAGTTCTGTTTTGACTTCTCGAGGAAAGTCCTTTGACTTCCGGTGCTTTCTGCTGGTGGGGCTCGTCATTGTCCTCGCTTGGCGTGTCGAGCCTTGTGTCCGCATTAAGTCCGCCGGACTGTTTAAAACCCAACAATTTTGGTTGGTATGGTTTGCGAGCCTTCCGGGTATCTGTGGATTTGACATATCCGATCTAAAATTTTGTTCAAATTTGATAGCTCGTCTCTGTTGTCCTTAAGAGGCCGTGTTTTATTATGCGGCGCGAGCTTTTGCATCCGGCGTTGACCGCTGTGCCTGAGGGCTTTTTTTTCGTATTCGGCGCTGATCTTTCCTGCGCGTGACTTTCCGTTCCATCTCTCGATATCGGATGTACTCGGTATTTGGTGCTGCATCTTGCTAGCCAGCTGTCTTCTCTCGCGCAAAGCGCGTCATGAGGCTTGTTAGCGCGGCCATTGTTCTTGGCTTCTCTTGGCGAGGTGTCAGCGAGCCATTCGTCTCGGACGTTGTGTTTAAAAGCTGCTAAAACCTGCGTCGAGACGATCGACTATTTGGTTCTTTTGGTAAGGAACCTGTTCGAAATTTGCGTCTTGACTCTCCGGGCTGTTGGGTTATATGACTCGGTCGTCAAGATCCGGAGGGCGGACATAAGTCCTTGAAAATTTGCTCTAGCGCGTCCTCAAGCTCTTCCCAACTTGTGATGTTTTCGGGAGGCTTTTGAGCCAATGCCGAGCTGGCCCTTTGAGCTTGAGGGGTAGGTATTTTATGGCGTGGAGATCGTCTCCTCTAGCCATGTGTATGTGTAGTATGTAGTCTTCTATCCAGACTCTGGGTCTGTTGTGCGTCGTATGCCTCTATGTTTATGGGTTTAAACCTGCTGGAAATTCATGATCCAGCACCTCATCAGTGAAACATAAGCGGGTGTCGGCGTCCACATATTTGGGTGTGCCGCTGTCTTGAACACTTGTCGTGGTATGTTACTTCACAGGGTCCTCTTTTTGGCCCGTAGATGGACCTAGTTGGGCCATCCGTTTTACCAGGATTATAATTCGCTTGTGTGCAGCCCGTTTGTCGTTTTGGGCACGTCGTCGGCCGTCTATCCGCCAGCGGCCTCTTTATTTTTTGTTGTGAAGGCTCGATGGCTTCCTCGTCAAATTCTGGTAGCAACTTGCGCCGGGTAGCTCTTGGTTTGATGGCGTTGCCATATTTGTCCGATGTCTTGAATACTTTGCTCCACTTCATTACGGCGTGTCTTACGCTGTTTTAAGCTTCGTTTCGCCTTCTTCAAACTTCTTGCAGTGGCGACGAGCTTTTTGCGTATGCTCTTATGCTCTGGTGTTGTGGCCGGACTGTTGATTGCTTCATGAAGGGGTTGATTATCCGGCTCGTCCTGTTCGTTGTCAGCTGGCTTGCCCTGCTCTATCGCTGGGTCGTTAGGAAGGCTGCTTTGATCGAGGCGGGACTTGGGGCGGCATTTGCGTCGCCGTTTTGGTTCTTTATCGGCGAGATTATCCTCTGCCGTGTCCCGTTGTTCCTCGTTATCGCTTTCCTTCGGGGTGTCCACCATGTATACGTCATATGACGAGGTGGTCTTCCAGTGTCCTGTAGGCACTGGTTCTCGGTAGTCTCCGGCATCGTCGTCCATACCGTCGATGTCTTGGTCGTGGTCGAATCGTCGGTTAAATCGTCGGCGGTGGCTCTGAAGTGGGTGGTGGGTGGGATCTGAATTTCTTCGTCATCCGCGTCCCAACCGTCCCGGGCGTAGTTCGCTAGGGCTCTCCGGATAGCGAGAGATGCTTCAATGAATGTATGATATCGCCAAAGGCGAGTCTTTGAAAGATGTCCGCAGCGGTGAATTCCATGATCGGCGCCAATCGGATTCGACTGGCAGGGGCGCGGGAGGTACGGAGTCCGGTAGGGAGTCCGGCACCTCGGAGTCACGGGGTTTATGTGGGACAAGGTAAGTGTTCGGCTCCATCGCCGTAGATATTGCGGCTCGGCGGTGTCCAGCCACCCGTCCTCGATTCAGCGATCGGCTCCGGACTATGAGTCGGGCGGATCCGGTGCGACCTCAAGGTGTTGTCCGCGGCGAGTTAGGTCATGCCCATCGTGACAGCAGCGGCGCTTCGGCTGTAGCTCAAGTCCATCGAGATCAAGTCCCGCGGATACCGGCCGTGAAGTTTAGGCTTCAAACCTGACACGACGGCCAGGGGCGTAGCTTCGATCTGCTCCGGATGGCCAAGGGGTTGGCCGCGATGCACGGCCGCCGAATCTGAAGATCTGTCCGGGAGAAAGGTCTCACCCAGGACTGCGTCGTTGTTGATTGAAGAGGCCATCAAGCCTATCGGTGGCGACACGAGGAACTCTCAATGAAAGCACCAATGTCGGTGTCAAAACCGGCGGATCTCGGGTAGGGGTCCCAAGCTGTGCGTCTAGGCGGATGGTAACGGAGACAAGGGACACGATGTTTACCCAGGTTCGGGTCCTCTTGATGGAGGTAAAACCCTACGTCCTGTTTGATTGATATTGATATTATGGATGTTTACAAGAGTAGATCTACCACGAGATCAAGGAGGCTAAACCCTAGAAGCTAGCCTATGGTATGATTGTAAGGGTTGTTGTGATTGTTGTCCTACGGACTAAAGCCATCCGGTTTATATAGACACCGGAGAGGGCTAGGGTTACATAGAGTCGGTTACAATGGTAGGAGATCTACATATCCGTATCGCCAAGCTTGCCTTCCACGCCAAGGAAAGTCCCATCCGGACACGGGGGGAAGTCTTCAATCTTGTATCTTCATAGTCTTGGAGTCCGGTCGATGATGATAGTCCGGCAAATGATAGTTCGGCTGATGATGGTAGTCCGGCTATCCGGACACCCCCTAATCCAGGACTCCCTCAACAGGCCTTGGCCTCTTTATAAAGGGGATGAATATCAAGCATCCTCCGCGTGGCCGTTTGGGACTTGCCTAAAATCGAGGAGTCATACCAACGGGCACGATGGGGTTACCCACATCCGTATTGATGAGAATCCTGTAATAAGGGGGACACGATCTCTGCTTCGACAAGACGTGCCAATAAAATCGCCTCGCAAAACATGCAGTGGCAGGCTGATTGAGAAAGACGGTCCGTCATGGCCAGACCACGGCAATACGTCACATTATGAAAAACGGTCGGCAGATTGGATTTGTGGAAATATTATTCTCTCTACGATGGTATGTGGAATTTGTTTTGCAGAGCCGGACACTATCCTTGTGTTCAAAATCTTCTATGGAATATTCGGAGGAGGAACCCGCCTTGCAATGCCGAAGACAATTTGCGCGCCGGACTCATCGTCATTGAAGCCTGGTTTAGGGGCTACTGAGGGAGTCCTGGATTTTGGGGGTCTCCGGACAGCCGGACTCTTGGACTATGAAGATACAAGATTGAAGACTTTGTCTCGTGTCCGGATGGGACTCTCCTTGGTGTGGAAGGCAAGCTTGGCAATATGGATATGTAGATCTCCTCCTTGTAACCGACTCTGTAATTCCAAGCCCCTCGGTGTCTATATAAACCGGAGGGTTTAGTCCGTAGGACAAGAAGAACAACAATCATACCATAGGCTAGCTTCTAGGGTTTAGCCTCTATGATCTCGTGGTAGATCAACTCTTGTAATACTCATATCATCAAGATCAATCAAGCAGGAAGTAGGGTATTACCTCCATCGAGAGGGCCCGAACCTGGGTAAACATTGTGTCCCCCGCCTCCTGTTACCATCCGCCTTAGACGCACAGTTCGCGACGCCCTACCCGAGATCCACCGGTTTTGACACCGACAATTATTATGAGAGAGGAACTACATATCCGTTTCTCTATGTTTCCAACGCGAAAAAATGCAAAAAATGCTTATGCTATGTATTGGCCTTTACTTGATGTGCATGCATTTTTATTTTATGACACGCCGATGCATAGAAAGAGAGTTAGACTTCGTCATTGCATGATATATGTTGCTTTGTGCTCACTACTAAATGCCAAATCATTGCTAATTAAAATTGGCATTGATATACTTTGGGATCCGGGTGGATCCATTACTTGAGCACTTTATGCCTAGCTTAATAGCTTTAAAGAAAGCGCTGCCAGGGAGACAACCCGGTGCTACGTCTTGAGCTTGCGTTGGTTTTCCCCGAAGAGGAGAGGACGATGCAGCAGAGTAGCATAAATATTTCCCTCAGTTTTTGAGAACCAAGGTATGAATCCAGTAGGAGGCCACGCGCAAGTCCCTCGTACCTACACAAAACAAATAGCTCCTCACAACCAACGCGAATAGGGGTTGTCGATCCCTTCACGGTCACTTACGAGAGTGAGATCTGATAGAGATGATAGATAATATTTTTGGTATAAATATGCAAAGTAAAATAAAAAGCAAAGCAATAATAAAGCGTAGGAAGATTAATATGATGAGAATAGACCCGGGGGCCATAGATCTCACTAGTGGCTTCTCTCAAGAGCATAGGTATTTTACGGTGGGTGAACGAATTATTGTTGAGCAATTGACAGAATTGAGCATAGTTATGAGAATATCTAGGTATGATCATGTATATAGGCATCACATCCAAGACAAGTAGACCGACTCCTGCCTGCATCTACTACTATTACTCCACTCATCGACCGCTATCCAGCATGCATCTAGAGTATTAAATTAATGAAAACAGAGTATCGCCTTAAGCAAGATGACATGATGTAGAGGAATAAATTCATGCAATATGATAAATACCCCATCTTGTTATCCTCGATGGCAACAATACAATACGTGCCTTGCAACCCTTTACATCCTTCGGGTAAGGACACCGCAAGATTGAACCCAAAGCTAAACACTTCTCCCATTGCAAGAACTACCAATCTAGTTGGCCAAACCAAACGGATAATTCGAAGAGACTTGCAAAGATAACCAATCATACATAAAATAATTCAGAGAAGATTCAAATATTGCTCATACATAATATTGATCATAAACCCACAATTCACAGATCTCAACAAACACACCACAAAAAGAAGATTACATCGAATAGATCTCCACGAGAGAGGGGGAGAACATTGTATTGAGATCCAAAAAGAGAGAAGAAGCCATCTAGCTACTAACTATGGACCCGAAGGTCTGATGTAAACTACTCACACTTCATCGGAGAGGCTATGGTGATGATGCAGAAGCCCTCCATGGTGGATTCCCCTTCCGGCGAAGCTCCGGAACAGGCCCCAAGATGGGATCTCGTGGATACAGAAAGTTGCGGCGGTGGAATTAGGTTTTGGCTCCGATTCGATCTGTTGAAGTGCGAGGTATATATAGGAGGAAGGAGTACGTCGGTGGAGCTTCGAGGGACTCACGAGGCAAGGGGGCGCGCCCTCCACCCTCGTGGCTTTCTTAACGGAGGGTCCAAGTCTCCTGGATCTTATCTGATGAGAAAATCACGTTCCCGAAGATTTCATTCCGTTTGATATTCCGTTTCTTCGAAACACTGAAATAGGCAAAAACAGCAATTCTGGGCTGGGCCTCCGGTTAATAGGTTAGTCCCAAAAGTAATATAAAAGTGGAAAATAAATCCCAATATAGTCCAAAGCAATAGATAATATATCATGGAGCAATAAAAAATTATAGATACGTTGGAGACGTATCACCCGGAAGTTTTAGAGAGTCATTTATTTATGTCGAGTGCTTTTATATAGTTTAAAAACAAAAAACTATAGAGGGGGGCCTAAAAACTTTTTCAAAAAGAGAAGCGATTGAAAGGTGATGCATTGGAGAAGTGAGCGTCAACCTTGAACACTTGTGTTCATGCTCATGGAAACAAGTAAATTTTTCATGGAAGTTTCTCACAAAAATAATTATCCCCTTGTAAAAATCCATTGTATTATAAAAATAATTTACCAAGATTTGCCTTTAGAATGATTAGATTGCTTGTTGGTATGGGCGGTGTAAAAATAGAAACTTTTTCTGTAGCGCGTGAATTTTCATTTTTTTTACTGGAATGTCAAATGTTTCTGAAACTCTTTGCACACTATTTCTATGCAAACTGTTTATTTCATCTTAATTTTTCAGAATTTTTAGAGTTACATAAGTATGGTAGATGTTCAGATTGCTACAGACTATCCTGTTTAAGACAGATTCTATTTTTGATGCATTGTTTTACTTGTTTTAATGAAACTATCGATTCTATCAGTGGTATGAGCCATGAAAAAGTTATAATACAGTACTTAAAGTAGTGATTTGCATTATTATACTAACGGATCTCACGAGGTTTCTTTTGAGATTTGTGTGGATGAAGTGATAAAAGATTGAGGAGGTCTCGATATGAGGAGAAGGAGAAGAGGCAAGAGCTCAAGCTTGGGGATGCCCAAGGCACCCCAAGTAAATATTCAAGGAGAATCAAGTGTCTAATCTTGGGGATGCCCCAGAAGGCATCCCATCTTTCTTCAACAAGTATCGGTATGTTTCCATCTTTGTTTCTTTCACGTGACATGTGTTAATCTTGGAGTGTCTTTTGTGTTTAGTTTTCATTTTTCTTGTATGCACCATGCTGGTATGAGATAGTCCAGGGTTGATTTACATAATGCTCATTGCACTTCACTTATATCTTTTGAGTATGGCTTTATAAAATGCTTCATGTGCTTCACTTACATCATTTGAAGTTTGGATTTCCTGTTTCTCTTCACATAAAAAACCGTTATTTGTAGCATGCTCTTTTGCTTCACTTATATTTATTAGAGCATGGTATTTTGTATAAAGAACTAAACTCTCATGCTTCACTTATATCTATTTAGAGAGTCAACAGGAATTGGTCATTTGCATGGTTAGTCATAAAACCCTACATCAAACTTGTGGATCACTGAATATCATATGTTTGATTCCTTGCAATAGTTTTGCGATATAGAGATGGAATATGTGGGAGGTACTAGTCTGGTTAGTAAGGATATTGATGTTAAGGTTTGTGATTCCCGAAGCATGCACGCATAGTCTCTCATTATGCTATGAAGTTGGAGCATGATTTATTATTGATTGTCTTCCTTATGAGTGGCGGTCGGGGACGAGCGATGGTCTTTTCCTACCAATCTATCCCCCTAGGGGCATGCGTAGTATTACTTTGCTTTGAGGGTTAATAAACTTTTGCAATAATTATATGAGTTCTTTATGACTAATGTGAGTCCATGGATTATACACACTCTTACCTTTCCGCAATTTGCTAGCCTCTACGATACTGTGCATTGCGATTTCTCACCTCGGGAGTCGGTGCAAACTTCGCAGGTGCATACAAACCCCGTGATATGATACGCTCTATCACACATAAGACTTATTATATCTTCCTCAAAACAGCCACCATACCTACCTATTATGGCCTTTCCTTAGCCATTCCGAGATATATTGCCATGCAACTTCCACCGCTTCCGTTTTGATGACTTAAGCATTCACTGTCATATTGCTTTGTATGATCATATAGCTGACATAGTAGTTGTGGCTAGATCATTGCACATCATGGTACATTGCCAGAGGCATTCATATAGAGTCATACTTTTTCATAGGTATTGAGTTGTAGTTTTATTTCTTTTGAGTTATAAGTAAATAGAAGTGTGATGATCATCAATTTTCATTATTAGAGAATTGCCCCAGTGAAGAAAGGATGATGGAGACTATGATTCCCCCACAAGTCATGATGAGACTCTGAACATAGAGAGAGAAAAAAGAAAAAGAAACAAAAGAAAAAAGGAAAAGAAAAAAACAAAGAGAGAAGCTAGTTCCACACTTGTGCTTCAAAGTAGCACCATATTTTTCATATAGAGAGTCCCCTATGTTGTCACTTTCATATAGTAGTGGGAATTTTTCATTATAGAGTTAGATGCACACCCATTTAGTTTTCATACGGAGCTTTCATACACTTATATCTCTTAGTGCATTTGTTGCATGGCAATCCCTACTCCTCGCATTGATATCGATTGATGGGCATCTCCATAGCCCGTTGGTTAGCCGCATCGATGTGAGACTTTCTTACTTTTTTGTCTTCTCTGTATTACCCCTATCATCATACTCTATTCCACCCTAGTGCTATATCCATAGCTCGCGCTCATGTATTGCATGAGGGTTGAAAAAGCTAAAGTGCGTTAAAAAGTATGAACCAATTGCTCGGCTTGTCATCGGGGTTGTGCATGATAAATACTTTGTGTCAAGAAGACGGAGTATGACAAGACTATATGATTTTGTATGGATAGCTTTCTTTATCATGGATATTTTGAAAGACATGATTGTTTGTTGGTATGCCCGAGTATTGATGTTTTTATGTCAAATTATAGACTATTTCTTTGAATCACTCATGTCTTAATATTCAAGCCATGATTAGATATATGATCAAGTTTATGCTAGGTAGCATTCCACATCAAAATTATCTTTTTTATCATTTACCTACTCGAGGACGAGCAGGAATTAAGCTTGGGGATGCTGATACTTCTTCGTCATATCTATAATTTTTGATCGTTTCAAGCCAATATTATACAACTTTTACATATTTTTGGAAACAATTTATATGATTTATTGGACTAACCTATTGATCCAGTGCCCAGTGCCAGTTCCTGTTTGTTGAATGTTTTTTGTTTGCAGAAAATCCATATCAAACAAAATCCAAACGCGATAAAAATTTACAGAGAATTATTTTGGAATGTATGTGATTTTTGGGAGGTGGAATCAACGCAAACGGGGCCACACAGACCCATGATACACCAGGGCGCGACAGGGGGTGCCAGGCGCACCCAGGTGTCTTATGCCCTCCTCGTAAGGCAGTTGGGCCCCTTCTTCTGGCGCAAGAAAAATAATTTATGGAAAAAATTCGTATAAAAATTTCAGCGCTATCGGATTTAAGGATCTCTGGGAATTTAAGAAACCGTGAGGGGCCTGATCTGGGGAACACGAAACAGAAGAGAATAGAGAGGGAGATCCAATCTCGGATGGGCTCCCGCCCCTCCGCCACCATGGAGGCCATGGACCAGAGGGGGAACTCTCCTCCCATCTAGGGGGAGGCCAAGGAAGAAGAAGAAGGAGGGAGGCTCTCTCTCTCTCTCTCTCTCTCTCTCTCTCTCTCTCTCTCTCTCTCTCTCGGTGGTATCGGAGTGCCGCCGAGGCAAGGATCATGACGGTGATCTACATCAACAATCTTGCTATCGTTAGCACCATCTCTCTCCCCCTCTATGCAGCGGTGTAACCTCCCTTCTCCCCGTTGTAATATCTACTTAAACATGGTTCTCAACTCCATATATTATTTCCCAATGATATTTGGATATTCTATGATGTTTGAGTAGATCTGTTTTGTCAAATGGTTCATCGTGATCTTGGTTGGTATGATTGTATGTTTTATCTATGGTGCTATCCGATGGTGCCCTCCGTGTCGGGCAAATGGAGGGGCCCCCGTTGTAGGTTGTTGCAATATGGTCATGGTTTGCTTATTGCCCGTGTTGCGGGGGTGACAGCAGCCTAAACGTGGATAAGTGGGTTATGGCGTATGGGAGTAAAGAGGACTAGATACTTAATGCTATGGTTGGGTTTCACAACTTTAATGATCTTTAGTAGTTGCGGATGCTTGCTAGGGGTCCAATCATAAGTGAATATGATCCAAGTAGAGAAAGTATGTTAGCTCATGCCTCTCCCTCATGTAAAATTGCAAGAATAATTACCGATACTTGTTATCGATTGCCAAGGGACAAATGACTTTCTTGTTGACAAAAGCTATCCACTTTTATTATCTTGCAATTTATTCGTAGTTTTATTCTCGCAAAGTACTCGTAGTTTTATTCTTGAAAAATAGTTCCATACTTGTTTTAGGTAAAGCTAACGTCAAGTGTGCGTAGAGTTGTATCGGTGGTCGATAGAACTTGAGGGAATATTTGTTCTACCTTTAGCTCCTCGTTGGGTTCGACACTCTTACTTATAAAAGAAGGATACAAACGATCCCCTATACTTGTGGGTTATCAAGGCACATGAAGGTTTTATTCAAGGTTATGGCTCGAACTCGCATACTTATCGTGACTCTCACCATGGGAAAGTTATTCAAACGGTAAATGTGCGGTTTGATGAATCTAATGGCTATCAAAAGGAGTTGTCAGTGTCAAAACCGGCGGATCTCGGGTATGGGGTCCCGAACTATGCGTATAAGGTCGATGGTAACAGGAGACTGGGGACACGATGTTTACCCAGGTTCGGGCCCTCTTGATGGAGGTAATACCCTACTTCCTACTTGATTGATCTTGATGAATATGAGGATTACAAGAGTTGATCTACCACGAGATCCTAATGGCTAAACCCTAGATGTCTAGCCTGTATGATTGTGATTGCCTCTACGGACTAAACCCTCCGGTTTATATAGACACCGGAGGGGCCTAGGGTTGTACAGAGTCAGTTTATAGAGGAAGGAATCTTCATATCCGAACACCAAGCTTGCCTTCCACGCAAAGAAGAGTCCCATCCAGACACGGGAGGAAGTCTTATGTCTCGTATCTTCATGGCCCATCAGTCCGGCGCATGTCACATGGCCCGGACGTTCGAGGACCCCTTAGTCCAGGACTCCCTCAGGAGCACCTGCCATATTTTATAGATGAACCACTGATTTCAGACGGTATTCGGAAAATGGCTATTGGGAGTGTCAAGCCAGTTGAACGAAATGTACCTGATTCTTCCAATGATGATGCCCCCATGACTCGAAGTAGAACACGCCAAGCCACTGCCAAAGAAAATGCCACTCCAAACACAAATGGCAACCAGAATGCAAATGCCAATCAAAATGGCGATCCAAATGAAAATGATGGCTCAAATGCTCATCGTGATACTGATGTTGAGGAAAATGAAAATGATCATCAAGATGAAAATCTTCGCCCATGAGTGGCTAATAAAGTTGACCCTACATTAATTCTCAAAGATCTCGAGAATCCAGGTTATCGACCCACAACTCGTTCTCACACTCATTTGGCTAGCTACTGTGGCAGTTTGTCCTTTGTCTCTTTGGCAGAACCTACCAAGTATGAGGACGCCATGAAAGATCCTGATTGGATGAATGCTATGCAAGAAGAGTTGGTGCAATTTGAATTGAATGATGTATGGGAATTGGTTGACAAACCAAATCCTAAGAAGCACAATATCATCGGCACTAAATGGATACACTAGTACGCGTTGGTGCTATACAAAAGGTTTTTAACCCCTTTCCGTGACGGCATTTGGACTAAACCCTCCAGTTTATATAGACACCGGAGGGGCCTAGGGTTGTACATAGTCGTTTACAGAGGAAGGAATCTTCATATCCGAACGCCAAGCTTGCCTTCCACGCAAAGGAGAGTCCCATCAGGACACGGGAGCAAGTCTTCTGTCTTGTATCTTCATGGCCCATCAGTCCGGCCCACGTCACATGGCCCGGACATCCGAGGACCCCTTAATCCAGGACTCCCTCAGTAGCCCCTGAACCAGGCTTCAATGACGATTAATCCGGCGTGCAGATTGTCTTCGGCATTGCAAGGAGGGTTCCTCCTCCGAATACTCCAAAGCAGCCCTCAAACACAGAAAACGTGTACGGCTCTGCAAAACAAGTACCACACACAACCGCAGAGTATAATATTTCATGAGTCTCATCTACTAACAACTTTTGTAGCGAGACATTACGTCGCTGCCCGGCCATTATTTCGAACTGTTTTTTGGCCTCCCGCTCCATGTTTCGAGATTTGGTTTTCATTGTCACGTCTTGTCAAAGCAGAGATCGTGTCCCCTTATTGCGGGATTCTCATAAATACGGGTGTGGGTAATCCAACCGCGCCGTCTGCATGACCCTTGGGGAATAGGCGAGTTTTAAGGCGAACGGGGAGGCGCTTGATATTCACTGCCCTTATAAAGAGATAAGGATTCACCCTTTCACCCACGCCTTCTTTCTCTCTGCCCACCCATTCTCGAGGTCCAGCGCCCAAGCTTCCATCCTTTCTGCCTCAAAAGAGAACTCCGACAATGTCCGGATCTGGAGCGCAGGGCAAGTGGATGGCCTCCTCCGTCATGGAGAAGGACATCACGAAGCTCCGGGAGGCGGGGTACTTGGCCCAAGAAATCGCCCACCGGCTTCCGGCCAAGGGGCAGATCGTCCCCACCCTATAGCCCCATGAGAGGGTGGTATTCATCCCCCCACTTCGTCCAAGGGTTGGGATTTCCTCTCCACCCATTCGTCCGCGGACTCATGTTCTACTACGGGCTAGATTCCCATGATCTGGCCCCAAACTCCATCCTCAACATCTCCGCATTCATTTTCGTGTGCGAGGCCTTCCTCCGCATCCCACCCCACTTTGGACTGTTGCTGAAGACCTTCAATGTGAAGCCGAAGGTGGTGGGTGGTCAACACGTAGAGTGCGGAGGCGCTATGGTGAGCAAGCTGTCCAATGTCATGTGGCCCAAAGGCACCTTTGCGGAGACTGTCAAAGGGTGGCAGCAGCAGTGGTTCTACGTCACAGAGCCCCGAGACACCACCTGGGCCGCGGCTCCCAAATTCAAGTTCGGGGCCCCAATGTGGCTTACCTCATGGCTAGAAAAGGGCCTGGACTGGGCGTCGTCGGACGAGGTGTCAGCGCTGCAAACGCGCATCAAGAGCATGGTGGACAAGAACATCAAGCTCGTCAATGTGATCCAGGTGATGCTTTTCCGCCGGATCCTTCCTTGCCAAAGCCAGACTTAAAATTTGTGGGAGTTCGATCCAGCCAAGCACCAGACCTTGCAGTACTTCTTCGGCTCCACGCACGAAGGCATCTGGAAGGTGCTTTTTAAGGCCAATGAGACGTGGCCGCAGACGACCGAGGACCGTGGGTACAACCTGACCCATCCAGCCAGTTCGGTAAGTTTTTCATATTTCGAGGTGTATCCTTCACCTATATATTCAAGGAAGATGTCTAAGCTTCCCTATGTGTGTTTTCAGGGCTGGACAAAGAAGGCGGAGCGGATTCAGTGTCTGGCTCCGCTGCCCAAAAACCTAGCAATTCCACTTCTCACGAAGATGCTGGTTTCGGCGCCCTACCAGGCGCCAGAGAACAAGGCCAAGGAGACCAGAAGGGGCCTCCGCCGTAAAGGCACTTCGGACATGACGTCCAAAGATGCCAAAACCCACTCCTCCCCCGCCACCGAGGAGGAGGAGGAGGAGGAGGAGGAAATCAACTCTCCCCCTGAAGGGGGAAGAAAGAAAAGGACAGCCTCCACGGATCTGGAGGCAGAGGCGTCCAAGAAAGGGAGGGTCTCCCTCACGGACAACTCCGGGTTGGACACTGATAGCAGCTCCGAGCGGCGCCCCAGGGAGAAGCCCCTGGCCGCATCATAAGTACTCAAGGGCACTTATACACACATATACCCAACTTCTTTACTTCGCGGTTTTAATATGTCGAATCATGCGCTGCAGTCCGGCCCACGCCCTCCCCTAGCGATCCTCATCTTCGGGGAATTCGCTGGATCCGAACATGATGGACAGCGGGTCTCTTCTGGGGGCCTCCTCTCCCAAGGCCACGGACAACACCGAGGTGTTGTCCTGAAGGACCTTCCAAGGCTAGGGAGAGGTACAGGAGGCCGTCAGGGTGGCGCCAGAGGTTGATACCTCGGCCGCCGGACACATGGGGGAGCAAATCCCCCTGGAGACTGGCGATGGGGGCCATATCCAATCCAGCCCCCAGCCAAATACTATTCTGGAGGCCCATACGGCTCTGGAATCAGGCAAGCAGCCTCTTCGAAAGAAGGAGGTGCACCTATTCCGCCGGTAACCTCTGTACATCCAGAGGCACCGGATACTCTACTGGAAGCGCTGCAAAGTGCTTCCATTGTTGAGGAACACCGTATCCTCATTGGTACGGTGGTTGAGAGGGTTCAGTCCGCCAAGAGCAGATTGTCCGAAGCCTGCACCAGCCTTCTAACAGGCTTTGAGGTATGTGACATAATTATGCAAAAAAAATGTCATAGTATAGACAGTAGCCCCTGAGACTCTATCCGGTGTTCGGAAAGAAAAGTCGGACAGTGGATCAAATAATTTTGCAGGAGACTAACCATACATGTCTATGAGAATAAGCAGGCGTCGATGCTAGCTGCTGATACGTCTCCAACGTATCTATAATTTATGAAGCATTCATGCTATATTACTGTGTGTTTTGAATGATTATGGGCTTCATTATACACTTTTATATTACTTTTGGGACTAACCTATTAACCGGAGGCCCAGCCCATATTGTTGTTTTATTGCCCGCTTCAGTATTTCGAGGAAAAGGAATATCAAACGGAGTCCAAACGGAATGAAACCTTCGCCAACGTGTTTTTTTGGAAGATTATCATCCTGGAGGCTTGGAGATCAAGTTAGAAGATCCTCGAGGAGCACAAGAGATAGGGCCCCCCTACAGGGCGCGGCCCCCTGTCTCGTGGACCCCTCGAGCACCCCCCCCCCCCGACCGACTTCTTTCGCCTATATAGTCCCACGTACCCTAAAAACATCCACGGAGAAGATAGATCGGGAGTTCCGCCGCCACAAGCCTCTGTAGCCACCAAAAACCTCTCGGGAGTCTGTTCGGCACCTGCCGGGAGGAACCCATCACGGTGGCCATCTTCATCATCCCGGCGCTCTCCATGATGAGGAGGGAGTAGTTCACCCTCAGGGCTGAGGGTATGTACCAGTAGCTATGTGTTTGATCTCTCTCTCTCGTGTTCTCTCTATGGTACGATCTTGGTGTATCACGAGCTTTGTTATTATAGTTGTACCTTATGATTTTTCTCCCCCTCTACTCTCTTGTGATGAATTGAGTTTCCCTCTTGAAGTTATCTTATCGGATTGAGTCTTTGATTCGAGAACACTTGATGTATGTCTTGCCGTGTTTATCTGTGGTGACAATGGGATATCACATGACACTTGATGTATGTTTTGGTGACCAACTTGCGTGTTCCGCCCATGAACCTATGCAGAGGGGTTGGCACACGTTTTCTTGACTCTCCGGTAGAAACTTTGGGGCACTCTTTGAAGTACTTTGTGTTGGTTGGATGAATCTGAGATTGTGTGTTGCATATCGTATAATCATGCCCACGGATACTTGAGGTGACAATGGAGTATCTAGGTGACATTAGGGTTTTGGTTGATTTGTGTCTTAAGGTGATATTCTAGTACGAACTCTTTAATAGATCGATCCGAAAGAATAACTACCATAATATCTACGTTTGTTCTCCTCTATTAGTGGCTTTGGAGTGACTCTTTGTTGCATGTTGAGGGATTGTTATATGATCTATCTATGTTATTATTGTTGAGAGAACTTGCACTAGTGAAAGTATGAACCCTAGGCCTTGTTTCCTATCATTGCAATACCGTTTACGCTCACTTTTATCATTAGTTACCTTGCTGTTTTAAAATTTTCAGATTACAAAAACCTATATCTACCATCCCTATTGCACTTGTATCACCATCTCTTCGCCGAACTAGTGCACCTATACAATTTACCATTGTATTGGGTGTTTTGGGGACACAAGAGACTCTTTGTTATTTGGTTGCAGGGTTGCTTGAGAGAGACCATCTGCATCCTATGCCTCCCACGGATTGATAAACCTTAGGTCATCCACTTGAGCGAAATTTGCTACTGTCCTACAAACATGTGCACTTGCAGGCCCAACAACGTTTACAAGAAGAAGGTTGTGTAGTAGACATCAAGCTCTTTTCTGGCGCCGTTGCCGGGGAGGCTAGGTAAGCGGCACTCACGCCCCATCAACTAAGCTCTTTTCTGGCGCCGTTGCCGGGGAGGCTAGGTAAGCGGCACTCACGCCCCGTCAACTAAGCTCTTTTCTGGCGCCATTGCCAGGGAGGTGAGCGCTTGAAGGTATATCTTTAGATCTTGCAATTGAATCTTTTTGTTTCTTGTTTTATCACTAGTTTAGTTTATAAAAGAAAACTACAAAAAAATGGAGTTAAGTTTGTCTCGTACGCTTCATCCTTTTAATATCTTTCATGAGTATGATGGAAAGGAAAATTGTGCTCAACTGCTAGAAGAAGAATGCATTAAAATGCTTGGTACTAAATCTTTGAATGATGAGCATGATTGCAATGTTGTTAGTATGAATTCCTTGAATATCCATGATGCTAATGATATGCAAAGCCACAAGCTTGGAAGCTATGTTTGATGAATATGATATGTTTAGTCCCCCAAGTTTTGATGAGAATATTTATCATGATGATAGCATGCCTCCTATTTATGATGATTATATTGATGAAAGTGGGTTCGGAAGAGTGTCAACTTTAGGAAGTAGTGATCCCACTATTTTGGAGGATGTTGAATTTTATTGTGATGAATATGAAAGTGGATTTGGAAGAGTGTCAACTTTATTTAGTGATTCCACTATCTTGGGAGAGGTTTCAATCGATTATGATGAGAACGAAGTTGCTACTTATGATGATTATTGTGATGAAACTTATGCTATAAAAAGTAGTGATGATTATATTTGAAAATCTTGTCATGATTATGATTACCCTTTTTCTGAACATTACTCTTTTAATGTGGAAACAATTTTTAGTGTTCAAGTCTCTTATGATACTCCCACTATTCCGAATGAGAAGAATTTTGCTTATGTGGAGAGTAGTAAATTTTCTATGCTTGTAGATCATGAAAAGAATGCTTTAGGTGCTGGTTATATTGTTGAATTCATTCATGATTCTACTGAAAATTATTATGATGGAGGAATATATGCTTGTAGGAATTGCAATAATGTCAAGTTTCCTCTCTATGTGTTGAAAATCTTGAAGCTATGCTTGTTTTGTCTTCCTATGCAAGTTGATTATTGTTCCCATAAGTTGTTTTCTCACAAAATCCCTATGCATAGGAAGTGGGTTAGACTTAAATGTGCTAGTCATATTCTTCATGATGCTCTCTTTATGTTTCAATTCGTATCTTTTACGTGAGCATCATTGAAATCATCATGCCTAGCTAGGGGCGTTAAACGATAGCGCTTGTTGGGAGGCAACCCAATTTTATTTTAGTTTCTTGCTTTTTGGTTATGTTTAGGAATAAATAATACATCTAGCTTCTGGTTAGATGTGTTTCATGCTTTAATTAGTGTTTGTGCCAAGTAGAACCTTTGGGAAGACTTGGGTGAAGTCTTTATGATCATGCTGTAAAAAACAGAAACTTTACCGCTCACGAGATTAGCTTCAACTATTTACTGGAGAGTGATATTTAGTTGATATTTTTGCAGATGATTACTAGACAAATTACTAAGGTACACCAATTTATTTTAGAATTTTTGGAGTTCCATAAGTTTGCGTTAGTTACAGATTACTACAGACTGTTATGTCTTTGACAGATTCTGTTTTTCGTGTGTTGTTTGCTTATTTTGATGACTCTATGGCTAGTAAAATAGTTTATAAACCATAGAGAAGTTGGAATACAGTAGGTTTAACACCAATATAAATAAATAATGAGTTAATTACAGTACCTTGAAGTGGTGTTTTGTTTTCTTTCGCTAACGGAGCTCACGAGTTTTCTGTTAAGTTTTGTGTTGTGAAGTTTTCAAGTTTTGGGTAAAGATTCGATGGACTATGGAATAAGGAGTGGAAAGAGCCTAAGCTTGGGGTTGCCCAAGGCACCCCAAGGTAATATTCAAGGACAACCAAGAGCCTAAGTTTGGGGATGCCCCGGATGGCATCCCCTCTTTCGTCTTCGTTCATCGGTAACTTTACTTGGAGCTATATTTTTATTCGCCACATGATATGTGTTTTGCTTGGAGCGTCATTTTATTTTGTTAGTTTTTTCTTGATGTTATTGAGAATAATTTTTTGCATCTTTAGTTTCAATAGAAAAGTCAAGGATAGCCTTTGCCATGCTTATTTTTCTACTATACATGTTGCTGTTTAAAAACAGAAAGTTTACCGTTGTTGCAAAAATTTCCTAGAAAAGTCAGAGAGTGGTATAATGTTGAATCTTTTTGCATATTGAGCTCTGATAAATTTATTACAGTGGGAATTTTAGTTCATAATTTTTGGAGTCAGGGAAGTATTGATACTCTTGCATTCTTTACAGATTGTACTATTTTGGCAGATTGCTTTTATGTTTGCATTGTTTGCATATGTTTGCTTGTTTAATGATTCTATTTAAGGATAGGAGTATTAAATATGCAGAGGCATTTAGTATGCAATTTTGAATAATAATGTTAGTGATTTGTTACAGTAGAAAATGATAAGGTTTTGCATTGGTTTATACTAACCTATCTCACGAGTTCTTGTTGAGTTTGTTGTGAATGAAGCTTTTGATAAAAAGAGAAACCATGATATGAGAGGAATTAAGGAGACACAAAAGTTCAAGCTTGGGGATGCCCAAGGCACCCCAAGATAATATTTTATGAGGTCTCAAGCATCTAAGCTTGGGGATGCCCCGGTAGGCATCCCACCTTTCTTCTTCAACCACTATCGGTTAGTATCGGTTGAGCCTAAGTTTTTGCTTCTTCACATGAGTTGTGCTATCCTTGCAATGTAATTTTATTTTGTTTTGCTTGTTGTTTGAATACAATACCAAGATCTGAAATTATTTAATGAGAGAGAGTCTTCGCATAGTTGCATAATTATTTAGCTACTCATTAATCTTCACTTATATCTTTTTGGAGTAGTTTGTCATTTACTCATGTGCTTCACTTATATCCTATGAGTAAATTGTTGAATGAGTTGATTGTCATAAATCTGAAATTATTGTCTCATTTGCTTATCCCATGGGGAGTAATGACTTCACATCTAAGAAGTAGAGGTTGTAAATTTATTGAAGGATAGCAAGCATTGTATTGGTCATTTGAACAATTCATGAAAGAATATTGAAGGAAGAGAAATTTCACATATAAATACACTATCCTAGACATCTTTTATAATTGGGAGCACTCATTAAGTATGACATGCTAAAGAGTTGATGTTGGACAAGGAAGACAATGTAATGGTTTATGTTTTCCGACATCTCAGTTAAAGTATATTGTCATGGATCATTCAAACATGTTGAGGTTGCCTTTCCCCCTCATGCTAGCCAAAATTCCTTGCACTAAGTAGAGATGCTACTTGTGCTTCCAAATATCCTTAAACCCAGTTTTTGCCATGAGAGTCCACCATACCTACCTATGGATTGAGTAAGATCCTTCAAGTAAGTTGTCATCGGTGCAAGCAATAAAAATTGCTCTCTAAATATGCATGACTTATTAGTGCGGAGAAAATAAGCTTTGTACGATCTTGTTATGGAAGCAATAAAAGCGACGGACTGCATTATAAAGGTCCATATACAAGGGGCAATATAAAGTGACGTTCTTTCGGATTAAGATTTTGTGCATCCAACTCTAAAAGCGCATGACAACCTCTGCTTCCCTCTGCGAAGGACCTATCTTTTACTTTATGTCTTTTACTTTATGCAAGAGTCAAGGTGATCTTCACCTTTCCCTTTTTCATTTTATCCTTTGGCAAGCACTTTGTGTTAGGGTGATCCTAATATATATATATATATATATATATATATATATATATATATATATATATATATATATATATATATATATATATATATATATCAATTGGATGTACGTTAGCATGAACTATTATTGTTGACAACACCCAAAGGTGAATACGTTTGGAGGCAACATTATAAGCCCCAATCTTTCTCTGTGTCTGATTAAAACTTCATAACCGCAAGTATTGCGTGAGTGTTAGCAATTGTAGAAGACTATATGATGGTTGAGTATGTGAAGTTTGCTAATCAAAGCTCTGAAATAGACCCTTCCTGAAAATAGGATGAATTGCAATTGTTTGATGACTAAGAATGAAGTTTGCTAGTTTTCAAGAAAGTTTATGGTCTATGCTTTAACATGTGAATTGCTTGTTACTTGATTATAAAAAAAATTATAAGATGAACTACTCTTATGACATATTATCATGCAAGAAAAGGTGATTGAAATTATCATTGATCAAACTTGTGCACCTTCTAGCATTCACCCTTCATAAATTCTTTCTTTTATCATTTACCTACTCGAGGACGAGTAGGAATTAAGCTTGGGGATGCTGATACGTCTCCAACGTATCTATAATTTATGAAGCATTCATGCTATATTACTATGTGTTTTGAATGATTATGGGCTTTACTATACACTTTTATATTACTTTTGGGACTAACCTATTAACCGGAGGCCCAGCCCATATTGCTGTTTTATTGCCTGTTTCAGTATTTCGAGGAAAAGGAATATCAAAGGGAGTCCAAACGGAATGAAACCTTCGGCAACGTGTTTTTTTGGAAGATTATCATCCTGGAGGCTTGGAGATCAAGTCATAAGATCCTCGAGGAGCCTAGGAGATGAGGCGCCCCAGTAGCGGCCCCTGTCTCGTGGACCCTCGAGCACCTCCCCGATCGACTTCTTTCGCCTATATAGTCCCACGTACCCTAAAAACATCCACGGAGAAGATAGATCGGGAGTTCCGCTGCCGCAAGCCTCTGTAGCCACCAAAAACCTCTCGGGAGTCCGTTCCGACACACTGCCGGAGGGGGAACCCATCACCGGTGGCCATCTTCATCATCCCGGTGCTCTCCATGATGAGGAGGGAGTAGTTCACCCTCGGGGCTGAGGGTATGTACCAGTAGCTATGTGTTTGATCTCTCTCTCTCTCGTGTTCTCTCTATGGCATGATCTTGATGTATCGCGAGCTTTGTTATTATAGTTGGATCTTATGATGTTTCTCCCCCTCTACTATCTTGTGATGAATTGAGTTTCCCTCTTGAAGTTAGCTTATCGGATTGAGTCTTTGATTTGAGAACACTTGATGTATGTCTTGCCGTGTTTATCTGTGGTGACAATGGGATATCACGTGCCACTTGATGTATGTTTTGGTTACCAACTTGCGGGTTCCGCCCATGAACCTATGCATAGGGGTTGGCACACGTTTTCTTGACTCTCCGGTAGAAACTTTGAGGCACTCTTTGAAGTAATTTGTGTTGGTTGGATGAATCTGAGATTGTGTGATGCATATCATATAATCATGCCCACGGATACTTGAGGTGACAATGGAGTATCTAGGTGACATTAGGGTTTTGATTGATTTGTGTCTTAAGGTGTTATTCTAGTACGAACTCTTTAATAGATCGATCCGAAAGAATAACTTTGAGGTGGTTTCGTACCCTACCATAATCTCTACGTTTGTTCTCCTCTATTAGTGGCTTTGGAGTGACTCTTTGTTGCATGTTGAGGGATTGTTATATGATCTATCTATGTTATTATTATTGCGAGAACTTGCACTAGTTAAAGTATGAACCCTAGGCCTTGTTTCCTATCATTGCAATACCGTTTACACTCACTTTTATCATTAGTTACCTTGCTGTTTTTATATTTTTAGATTACAAAAACCTATATGCCATCCATATTGCACTTGTATCACCATCTCTTCGCCGAACTAGTGCACCTATACAATTTACCATTGTATTGGGTGTGTTGGGAACACAAGAGACTCTTTGTTATTTGGTTGCAAGGTTGCTTGAGAGAGACCATCTTCATCCTATGCCTCCCACGGATTGATAAACCTTAGGTCATCCACTTGAGGGAAATTTGCTACTGTCCTACAAATCTGTGCACTTGCAGACCCAACAACGTCTACAAGAAGAAGGTTGTGTAGTAGACATCAGCTGCGACCTCCCATTCTGCCGAAGTCTCCAAACTGAAGCAGAGTCTGGAGCGGGCCGAGGAAGAGCTCGACCGTGTGAAAAAACAGCTAGAGGACAAGCAAGGTATGCAATGGCCTATTCAGATCTAGAAAGATATGAATTGTTTGTGTTTATAATGTTATCATGATATTTTGTAGTAGCTGCGACCGAGGTGGAGACCCTCAAGAACGCGCTGGCCGAGGCCTAGAAGAGAGCGGCAAAGGAACAAGCTGCCCGCCAAAAGCACGAGGCAAGGGTCGGGGAAGTCCAGCAGGAGCTCCAGGATGCCGTAAAGAAATGCGAGTCCTCTGAGCGCAAGATTTCGGACCAAGAGTCCGAACTTGCTAAGGCCCACCAAAGCGCACAAGAGGCCCGGGTTGAAGCCCAAGGCGCCCTCCAGGAAATCCAGGAGGCCAGGAAAATCGCGGCGGGTAAGGCCTTTATTATGCAGAGCAAATATGTGAAGAAAAGGAACCTCTTACTGACCCGGATTTGGAGTTCTCCAGGAGCGTTTGTGGATCTGCCGCGCAGTGTTGCTGATGCTGTGGAGTTCTTCCGAGCCGAAGAGGGGAGCTCAACGGAGAAGTTGTTCTGGTCGCAATACCTTGCGCCAGAGCATCCGATGCCCTTTAGCGATCAGCTGAAACAGCTGATCGAACTTCATAGGGTGGAAAAATTGGCCATGAAGGATTTGATAATCCGTCTATGGCCTGCCGAAGCCTTACCCAGCAGCTACTGCGGGCTCGTGAAGCGGCGGGTCGATGCCTGCCCTCGGCTTGATGCCATCAAGCGGTCGGTCTGCATCGAAGGTGCGCGGATGGCCTTCGCGCGTGTCCAGGTGCAGTGGGCGAACATGAATGCCATCAAGCTCGCGCCCGAGGGACCGCCCGCGGGCAAGGAGCACCGCACGCCCGAGCTGTATTTTGATGATGTCCTAGAGGGATCCCGCATTGTAGAGGGCCAGTGTGCAAAAGACATTATCTTTGAATGAAGACATTCATGTTATCCCGTCTTGTATTATGAAACAAAGCCGATATGTAATATAATGCTTGTTGTTTATTTAAAATTTTGCCTCCTGTCCGGCCGTTTTATTAAATCTGAGAGTTGGCCAGTCGTCGGCTTCATCCCCCACGTAGGTAGTACGGGGGTGTTTGGGTTGAAACCTAAACACTCTTGATCCAAGAGTTTGGTCCTTGAAGGAGGTGTTTAGCGCAACGAACCAGGCAATCGGACTATGTGGCTTTATCACCCTCACTTAGCCATAGGAGTTTGACAATAGAAATGTAGGCGTAGCCCCTAGTTAGTATTTGTTAATCCAGACTAGGGTGTTGTAGACACCTGATCGGGTGGAGGCTGATCCGTCGCATAATGCGGGAAAAAATTGCAAGATATTTTAACCTCCGAATAGCTGACCAGCTCTCGCCGCATCATGATAGTCAGTTTTCGGCTTTGTCTACTGAGGTGTTTACCCGGATAAACCAGAAACACAATCATAGTAGTTCTCCCTTTACTATCCTAGCCGATAGGACGGAATGTAAGGTAGTAAGCACAGGAGCGGGGCAACCCAACTATTGACCAAAGACATGATTCAGAGCCGACGCATATAATGCTAAATTCGGGGTGCCAAACTATACTGTAAAAGTGTTCGGACTTTGTTGCCGTAGTATGGAGCGCAATGAATCCCCTGGCGAATTAAGGCGTACCGAAGTGTACGGGTGCAATCGATAAGAATAGCAAAATAAAATTAAGTAGTAAGCCAGTGCCACATAAGTTGGGCCGCAAACTGTTTCCATTATAATTTGATTAATACGTCAAAGCGTATTTGTACAAATAGTGCGATAAGCAACACGGCTATTTAACATGCCGAGACCAACGGGGAGCTGCGTGCGAGTCCTGAAAACAGGTAGAGTGATCGTCGAGAAGACCACCTAGAGATTCCCCCACACGTCTATGCTGCTTGCCGCCTTGGTATATCCATCCTTCGAAAGGATCGATGATCAGGCCGTCGTGAGGGGCCTGTGGAAAAGAAACATAAAAAGGATAAAAAAGAAAAGGGAAAGTATGTGTGCTCGGGGAAGGTCGAGCCGTATTATGGACCACAATCGAGTTATGCCTCCGTTTTTTCCCATGGTATTCTGAGTGCGTAGTTATGTATGCGCGGTACATACGCCGCCATTTGGTCGGGACTGAGACGGAGGCCGAATTGCTAGTCGAACTCCTGACGAGCTGGACTGTCGAGCTACGGAGTAGTCCGGACTCGTTTGACCGTGTTCGGGAGCTTGGCCGCTGAATTAAAATTCCGCTTGATAAGGCCGCTCTGTACTTCCGCTGCCAGGGCTGCGATGTGCTCCTCGATACGGAGGGAGCGTTCCGTGTTTCCATTGATTGTTATGACACCGCGTGGTCCGGTCATCTTGAGTTTGAGATAGGCATAGTGCGGCACCTCATTGAATCGAGCAAATGCAGTTCATCCTAGCAGTGCATGATAGCCACTGCAGAAGGGGACGATATCGAAGATCAAGTCTTCGCTTTGGAAGTTGTCCGGAGATCCGAAGATGAATTCCAATGTGATTGAGCCAGTGCAACGGGCCTCTACACATGGTATTACTCCTTTAAAGGTAGTTTTTGTGGGTTTGATCCTTGATGGATCGATGCCCATCTTGCCGACTGTATCCTGATAGAGCAGGTTGAGGCTGCTGCCACCGTCCATGAGGACTCGCGTGAGGTGGAATCCATCAATGATTGGGTCGAGGACCAGTGCGGCTGAACCGCCATGACGGATACTGGTCGGATGGTCCCTGCGATCGAAGGTGATCGGGCAGGACGACCATGGGTTGAATTTTGGGGCGACTGGCTCTATCGTGTAGACGTCCCTGAGGGCGCGTTTGTGCTCCCTCTTGGGGATATGGGTAACGTATATCATGCTCACCGTTTTAACCTGGGGGAGTTCTTCTGTCCCATGTGTTCGGCGGACAGGGCTCCTCGTCATCGTCCTCACTTTGCGACCCCTTCTCCTTGTTCTCAGTATTTAACTTGTCGGCATGTTTAAAGACCCAACAGCTTCTGTTGGTATGATTGGTTGGTTTATCGGGGGTGTCGTGGATTGTTTCTTTTAAATGGCTTCTTCCGCTGGCCGGACTTGGAGCCACTGAATCCGGCGTTGACCGTCGTGTCATTGGTATTGTCACTGTTGCTTCGACGCTTGTGCCTGTTGCGTCAGGGCTTGCCGTTGCTATTTCTGGCTTTAGAGGTGCCAGGTTCGCTTGCATTGCTATTGCTACGGGCTAGCCAGCTATCTTCGCCCGTGCAAAACCGGGTCATAAGTGCCATGAGGGCTGCCATGGACTTTGGCTTTTCTTGGCCGAGGTGTCGGGCGAGCCATTCATCGCGGATGCTATGCTTAAAGGCCGCTAGGGCTTCGGCATCTGGACAGTCAACGATCTGGTTCTTTTTAGTTAGGAACCTAGTCCAGAATTTCCTGGCTGACTCTCCGGACTGTTGAACTATGTGACTTAAGTCATTGGCATCCGGAGGTCGGACGTATGTACCTTGGAAGTTGTCGCGGAAGGCGTCTTCCAAGTCCTCTCAGCTGCCAATAGAGTTTTCTGGCAGGCTATTTAACCAGTGCCTAGCTGGTCCCTTGAGTTTTAGCGGGAGGTATTTGATGGCATGAAGATCATCACCACGGGCCATATGAATATGGAGAAGAAAGTCCTCAATCCATACTGTGGGATCTGTTGTTCCATCATATGATTCAATATTCACGGGTTTAAACCCTTCTGGGAATTCGTGCTCCATTACTTCATCAGTGAAGCAGAGGGGGTGTGCGGCGCCTCTATACTGGGCCAAGTCACGACGTAGCTCGGATGGAGTCCGTCTGCGGTTTTCAGCCCGGACATGGTTATGCTTGTCGCGTCCGGCTAGATAGCCGTCGTCGCGCGTCGGGGCACGCCCCCGCGATCCCTAGATCGATCTGGTCTGACCTGCTCTATTTTCCAGGTCCTGCCACAAGTCATATGTATATCCTCGAGTTGTTGTGTCTCTACCTTTGCGGCGAGGTAGTATGGGCTGGTGTTCGGCTTGAGTTTCCGTTTTGTCCCAGCCACATGGTGGTCGGTCAGCCGCGTTACATGCTGATGGTACGGGCTCAAGTGCCTCGTCGTCAAATTGAGGTACCAGTTTACACTTCGGGTAACTTTTGGTTGGGCGCTCGAGGCCATATTCCTCGGCTGCCATGACATTAGTCCACCTGTCGTCGAGTAGGTCTTGATCAGCTTGAAGCTGCTGCTGCTTCTTTTTCAGGCTCCTTGCAGTGTCTATTAACTGGCGCTTAAAGCGCTCCTGCTCGAGAGGTTCCTCAGGCACGATAAAGTCTTTGTTGCCGAGGCTCACCTCATCCTCGGAGAGTGGAAGATAATTGTTGTCCTCCGAGTCTTTGTTTACGGCATGTTCATCAGGGCTGACTTGCCCATCTTCCTGATCGTCCTGTTCGGAGGTTGGCTCGACGGGTTCTTCTTGGTCTTTGGCGTCGTCTGGAGTGTTGTTGTCTCTCGTGCCGGTATTGCTGTCTTTTCCACGGCGTGATTTAGAGCGGCACTGCTGACGTCGGCGCTTTGGTTGTATCTCAGGAGGTTTATCCTCGACTGTATTTTTCTCATTATCGCTGTTACCCTCTTTGGGTGTATCCACCATGTACACATCATACGAAGCGGTGGACGTCCAGCGTCCGGTAAACGGTGGGTTTTGGGCTGCTCTTCTCCGGCATCGTCGTCCATACCGTCGATGTCTTCGGAGCCATAACCGAGCATGTCTGTTAAGTCCTCGACAGTGGCTATGAAGTGGGTGGTGGGTGGAACGTAAAATTCCCCTCTCTCAGCCCTTAGTCCAGGTTGGGCGTAGTTCGGACGTTGCTCCTCCGTAATGACGAGGGATCGCATCAAGTCCAGAGCCTCGCTTAAAGGCGAGGTTTGGCTAGGGAGAAGAGAGTACGTGGAGTACGGCGGGAAGGAGACTCCTTGGCCGAGCTCACACGATGTTGACTCCGAGGGTTCGGAGCCAGTGTCTGGAGAAGATTCCGTCTTACTTCCTCCGGCTCCCCCGTACTAGGATTAGTTGCCGCAGATAGTCCGGCGGGCTCAGGAATCCCGTCTTCGGACCTGGCGATGTGCTCCGGATCTAAGGCCAGAGTGGAGGTTGGGGTCGTGAACCCTTTGAAGATCAAGTCTCCTCGGATTTCAGCGACATAGTCCAGATTTCAAAAACTAATCTGGTGACCTGGGGCGTAGTTGTCGATCTGCTCTAGATGGCCAAGCGAGTTGGCCCGCAGTGTGAAGCCGCCGAATACGAAGATCTGGCCAGGGAGAAAAACCTCCCCCAGGGCGGCATTGTTTTAGATGACTGACGGAGCCATCGAACCTTCTGATGACGACATAGCGGAACTCTCAATGAAAGCACCAATGTCGGTGTCAAAACCGGCGGATCTCAGGTAGGGGGTCCTGAACTGTGCGTCTAAGATGGATGGTAACAGGAGACTGGGGACACGATGCTTACCCAGGTTCGGGCCCTCTTGATGGAGGTAATACCCTACTTTTTACTTGATTGATCTTGATGAATATGAGGATTACAAGAGTTGATCTACCACGAGATCGTAATGGCTAAACCCTAGATGTCTAGCCTATATGATTGTGATTGCCTCTACGGACTAAACCCTCTGGTTTATATAGACACCAGAGGGGCCTAGGGTTGTATAGAGTCAGTTTACAGAGGAAGGAATCTTCATATACGAACACCAAGCTTGACTTCCACGCAAAGAAGAGTCCCATCCGGACACGGGTGGAAGTCTTCTGTCTTGTATCTTCACTGCCCATCAGTCCGGCCCACGTCACATGGCCCGGACATTCGAGGACCCCTTAATCCAGGACTCCCTCAGGAGCACCTGCCATATTTTATAGATGAACCACTGATTTCAGACGGTATTCGGAAAATGGCTATTGGGAGTGTCAAGCCAGTTGAACGAAATGTACCTGATTCTTCCAATGATGATGCCCCCATGACTCGAAGTAGAACACGCCAAGCCACTGCCAAAGAAAATGCCACTCCAAACACAAATGGCAACCAGAATGCAAATGCCAATCAAAATGGCGATCCAAATGAAAATGATGGCTCAAATGCTCATCCCGATCATCGATCTTGAGGAAAATGAAAATGATCATCAAGATGAAAATCTTAAGCCCACAGTGGCTAATCAAGTTGACCCTACATTAATTCTCAAAGATCTCGAGAATCCAGGTTATCGACCCACAACTCGTTCTCACACTCATTTGGCTAGCTACTGTGGCAGTTTGTCCTTTGTCTCTTTGACAGAACCTACCAAGTATGAGGACGCCATGAAAGATCCTGATTGGATGAATGCTATGCAAGAAGAGTTGGTGCAATTCGAATTGAATGATGTATGGGAATTGGTTGACAAACCAAATGCTAAGAAGCACAATATCATCGGCACTAAATGGATACACTAGTACGCGTTGGTGCTATACAAAAGGTTTTTAACCCCTTTCCGCGACGGCATTTGGACTAAACCCTCCAGTTTATATAGACACCGGAGGGGCCTAGGGTTGTACATAGTCGTTTTACAGAGGAAGGAATCTTCATATCCGAACGCCAAGCTTGCCTTCCACGCAAAGGAGAGTCCCATCAGGACACGGGAGGAAGTCTTCTGTCTTGTATCTTCATGGCCCATCAGTCCGGCCCACGTCACATGGCCCGGACATCCGAGGACCCCTTAATCCAGGACTCCCTCAGTAGCCCCTGAACCAGGCTTCAATGACGATTAATCCGGTGTGCGGATTGTCTTCGGCATTGCAAGGAGGGTTCCTCCTCCGAATACTCCAAAGCAGCCCTCAAACATAGAAAACGTGTACGGCTCTGCAAAACAAGTACCACACACAACCGCAGAGTATAATATTTCATGAGTCTCATCTACTAACAACTTTTGTAGCGAGACATTACGTCGCTGCCCGGCCATTATTTCGAACTGTTTTTTGGCCTCCCGCTCCATGTTTCGAGATTTGGTTTTCATTGTCACGTCTTGTCAAAGTAGAGATCGTGTCCCCTTATTGCGGGATTCTCATAAATACGGGTGTGGGTAATCCAATCGCGCTGTCTGCATGACCCTTGGGGAATAGGCGAGTTTTAAGGCGAACGGGGAGGCACTTGATATTCGCTGCCCTTATAAAGAGATAAGGATTCACCCTTTCACCCACGCCTTCTTTCTCTCTGCCCACCCATTCTCGAGGTCCAGCGCCCAAGCTTCCATCCTTTCTGCCTCAAAAGAGAACTCCGACAATGTCCGGATCTGGAGCGCAGGGCAAGTGGATGGCCTCCTCCGTCATGGAGAAGGACATCACGAAGCTCCGGGAGGCGGGGTACTTGGCCCAAGAAATCGCCCACCGGCTTCCGGCCAAGGGGCAGATCCCCACCCTATAGCCCCATGAGAGGGTGGTATTCGTCCCCCACTTCGTCCACGGGTTGGGATTTCCTCTCCACCCATTCATCCGCGGACTCATGTTCTACTACAGGCTAGATTCCCATGATCTGGCCCCAAACTCCATCCTCAACATCTCCGCATTCATTGTCGTGTGCGAGGCCTTCCTCCGCATCCCACCACACTTTGGACTGTTGTTGAAGACCTCCAATGTGAAGCCGAAGGTGGTGGGTGGTCAACACGTAGAGTGCGGAGGCGCTATGGTGAGCAAGCTGTCCAATGTCATGTGGCCCAAAGGCACCTTTGCGGAGACTATCAAAGGGTGGCAGCAGCAGTGGTTCTATGTCACAGAGCCCCGAGACACCACCTGGGCCGCGGCTCCCAAATTCAAGTTCGGGGCCCCAATGTGGCTTACCTCATGGCTAGAAAAGGGCCTGGACTGGGCGTCGTCGGACGAGGTGTCAGCGCTGCAAACGCGCATCAAGAGCATGGTGGACAAGAACATCAAGCTCGTCAATGTGATCCAGGTGATGCTTTTCCGCCGGATCCTTCCTTGCCAAAGCCGGACTTACAATTTGTGGGAGTTCGATCCAGCCAAGCACCAGACCTTGCAGTACTTCTTCGGCTCCACGCACGAAGGCATCTGGAAGGTGCTTTTTAAGGCCAATGAGACGTGGCTGCAGACGACCGAGGACCGTGGGTACAACCTGACCTATCCAGCCAGTTCGGTAAGTTTTTCATATTTCGAGGTGTATCCTTCACCTGTATATTCAAGGAAGATGTCTAAGCTTCCCTATCTGTGTTTTCAGGGCTGGACAAAGAAGGCGGAGCGGATTCAGTGTCTGGCTCCGCTGCCCGAAAACCTAGCAATTCCACTTCTCACGAAGATGCTGGTTTCGGCGCCCTACCAGGCGCCAGAGAACAAGGCCAAGGAGACCAGAAGGGGCCTCCGCCGTAAAGGCACTTCGGACATGACGTCCAAAGATGCCGAAACCCACTCCTCCCCTGCCACTGAGGAGGAGGAGGAGGAGGAGGAAATCAACTCTCCCCCTGAAGGGGGAAGAAATAAAAGGACGGCCTCCATGGATCTGGAGGCAGAGGCGTCCAAGAAAGGGAGGGTCTCCCTCACGGAGAACTCCGGGTTGGACACTGATAGCAGCTCCGAGCGGCGCCCCAGGGAGAAGCCCCTGGCCGCATCATAAGTACTCAAGGGCACTTATACACACATATACCCAACTTCTTTACTTCGCGGTTTTAATATGTCGAATCATGCGCTGCAGTCCGGCCCACGCCCTCCCCCAGCGATCCTCATCTTCGGGGAATTCGCTGGATCCGAACATGATGGACAGCGGGTCTCTTCTGGGGGCCTCCTCTCCCAAGGCCACGGACAACACCGAGGTGTTGTCCCGAAGGACCTTCCAAGGCTAGGGAGAGGTACAGGAGGCCGTCAGGGTGGCGCCAGAGGTTGATACCTCGGCCGCCGGACACATGGGGGAGCAAATCCCCCTGGAGACTGGCGATGGGGGCCATATCCAGTCCAGCCCCTAGCCAAATACTATTCTGGAGGCCTATACGGCTCCGGAATCAGGCAAGCAGCCTCTTCGAAAGAAGGAGGTGCACCTATTCCGCCGGTAACCTCTGTACATCCAGAGGCACCGGATACTCTACTGGAAGCGCTGCAAAGTGCTTCCATTGTTGAGGAACACCGTATCCTCATGGGTACGGTGGTTGAGAGGGTTCAGTCCGCCAAGAGCAGACTGTCCGAAGCCTGCACCAGCCTTCTAACAGGCTTTGAGGTATGTGACATAATTATGCAAAAAAATGTCATAGTATAGACAGTAGCCCCTGAGACTCTATCCGGTGTTCGGAAAGAAAAGTCGGACAGTGGATCAAATAATTTTCGCAGGAGACTAACCATACATGTCTATGAGAATAAGCAGGCGTCGATGCTAGCTAACGTCGTCTCCAACGTATCTATAATTTATGAAGCATTCATGCTATATTCTTGTGTGTTTTGAATGATTATGGGCTTTATTATACACTTTTATATTACTTTTGGGACTAACCTATTAACGGAGGCCCAGCCCATATTGCTGTTTTATTGCACGCTTGATATTTGAGGAAAAGGAATATCAAACGGAGTCCAAACGGAATGAAACCTTCGCCAACGTGTTTTTTTGGAAGATTATCATCCTGGAGGCTTGGAGATCAAGTTAGAAGATCCTCGAGGAGCACAAGAGATAGGGCCCCCCCCCACAGGGCGCGGCCCCATGTCTCGTGGACCCCTCGAGCACCCCCCCCCCCCCGACCGACTTCTTTCGCCTATATAGTCCCACGTACCCTAAAAACATCCACGGAGAAGATAGATCGGGAGTTCCGCCGCCGCAAGCCTCTATAGCCACCAAAACCTCTCGAGTCTCATTAGGCACCACGGAGGAGGAACCATCACCGGTGGCCATCTTCATCATCCGGCGCTCTCCATGATGAGGAGGGAGTAGTTCACCCTCAAGGCTGAGGGTATGTACCAGTAGCTATGTGTTTGATCTCTCTCTCTCGTGTTCTCTCTATGGCACGATCTTGATGTATCACGAGCTTTGTTATTATAGTTGGACCTTATGATTTTTCTCCCCCTCTACTCTCTTGTGATGAATTGAGTTTCCCTCTTGAAGTTATCTTATCGGATTGAGTCTTTGATTTGAGAACACGCCAAGCCACTGCCAAAGAAAATGCCACTCCAAACACAAATGGCAACCAGAATGCAAATGCCAATCAAAATGGCGATCCAAATGAAAATGATGGCTCAAATGCTCATCCTGATACTGATGCTGAGGAAAATGAAAATGATCATCAAGATGAAAATCTTCGCCCACGAGTGGCTAATCAAGTTGACCCTACATTAATTCTCAAACATCTGGAGAATCCAGGTTATCAACCCACAACTCGTTCTCATACTCATTTGGCTAACTACTGTGGCAGTTTGTCCTTTGTCTCTTTGACAGAACCTACCAAGTATGAGGACGCCATGAAAGATCCTGATTGGATGAATGCTATGCAAGAAGAGTTGGTGCAATTCGAATTGAATGATGTATGGGAATTGGTTGACAAACCAAATCCTAAGAAGCACAATATCATCGGCACTAAATGGATACACTAGTATGCGTTGGTGCTATACAAAAGGTTTTTAACCCCTTTCCACGACGGCATTTGGAACTGTCGCCTAGTGAGTGACGGTGATAGGGGGTCCTTCCCACATGACCCAGAAACCGTCAGGGATAGGGAGCCTTGATGCATACAGTTTTACCTATATAACCATTTCCGATATCTCGAATATCCCAAACGCGTCATCCTTGCTACTCGTTTGTGCTCGCATTGCCATCGCAGTCGGAGTTTTGTGGTTTTACCTAAATCCAGGCAGTTTCCAGGCACAGGAGTTTTCCAGGCAGATTCCAGGCACGGGAGTTTTATGATGCCTGGCACATCACAAACAATTCATGATTATAAACTATGTACAATAGGTAGACAATCACACACGTTTAGTTTTCCCGCATCGTATGTGATAGTGTCTGACATCACACACGCTTTGCAAACGGCAATATTGTGCATTGTTGCACACGTTTCCTCTCTGTGAACCATGTCGGAGTATGATGTATATCGCACACGCTATGCTTTATTAGCCGTGTGCGCCTTAATGACCTGAACACCCTAATTTAATTGCCGCTATTTAAAATTGTACCTAATTTAAACTTGAAAGTAGGCTTTAGCATTATTCACATCCATCAGGTTCAAACAACCAATGCATTATTCGATTCATGGGAACATATGTTTAAGAATTACATAAACACCAAATAAAGAATGATGAACCAGGGTTCTATACTTGTAGTATTACAGATGGTTAAGAAAGAGGCAACAGACACTCCGGTTGCTGAACAAGGTGAAGCGGAATGGCCCTATTGTGCTTTCCTGGATGTAGAAGGCTTGCATGACTCTAGTCCAATCCCTTGTGATCGGCCGCCAATCATTTAGTTTGAGAGGTAATGTTGAGTAAACTGCTTCAGGATCCACTGCAAAGGAAAAAAGATTCAGACATTGTCATCTAACACAACTCATTACGGGTAGTAAAGAGAAGGCTACAGTGTTCTTACTTACCATCCTGCAGTTCACTGTTGTCTTGCATAAAGTGTAAATAAATAGTTCGATTGACGTCTTTGGACCCATTTTAATAACAATCTTTATCAGTTTCCTCACTTGATGTTGGTTCATGAATATCTCATTTCCCAGAAAGGGTCGAAGTGTGGAACTTTGGCAATGATATATGTACCTAAAAGCACCAAGTTAATATTAGAAGCTAAACAACAATTGAAAAATGATGTAGTACAACACTCCCTCCATCCCATTATATAATATTTTATTACATGTATATCTAGACATCATTAGAACATTAAGGTAACACTCTTCCTTGTTGCTATGTAGCCTGGGATTGCATATTTAGTCATTCAATACAATGTATGTTGCTATGTAGCCTTAGATATATTAAATATGGCCCTAGTTAACCTACTGATAAATGGGTTACAGATATATTCAGTGAAATGTCCAATTCGACGATTAATCCCTTATTAGCCCCAGGCTATATGGTACCAGCTACCGATATCCTGAACAGTGAGTACATATAAGCAATGCAATGAAAATAACCTCGATGGAAAACAACACTGTTCTCAATATTGTCCTACATGAGTACATATAAAGGCATGTTAAGCAAAACAGGTTAAACATCAACCAAGTATATCCATGGTAGACAACATAATCTACAAATGATAGCTTCAGTGTGCAGGCTTAAGCATGCTAGTTAAGCAAAACAAGAAGTGGAAAGGTGTGTTAACTGCATCAGGCATAACATTTAAAAACAAGCAAATAGTCATTTAGACTGGTATTGTGCAGGTCTAAAGTACACTTGTTATTGTTAAAAAACAAAAAGGCATGTTAACTGCAATATCCTTAACAGCAGCCAAATAACCTAATTCATAGTGGTATTGTTGAAACTGCTATTGATGAAATTGAACTGCATGACAAATAGTTGCACATATAGAGTATCACATTGTGAAGAACTGAAATAAACAAGTCATAAGGCCATCTCTAGCCGATCCTTCAAAAGTTAAAGGACTAAAACCCTTAGTGGATATATATACCCCAGCAATTTTTCGCCTTTTCTAGTCAATCCCCTAAACTTAACATTGTAAGCTTCAATTTGATCAAGTTCAAAGCAGGTTCAACCGAAAGTAGCATGCATTCAAACATAAACATAGATAGTTTTGCATAACTGAACATAAAACATAAATTTAAACTAAGCTAAACTACTTTCGGTCAAAGTAGAGGTCGAGCCAATCCTTCCTCGTCATGTACGGTGTGCCGCGAGCCGGGTCCGGGCCGGTGCCGTCATCGGGGTCGTTCGGGAAGGCACTCCTCCACTCGTCGATGTCGATCTCCTCGTACTTAGGGCCCACCTCGACACCCTCCACACCGTCGTCACCGCCGCCTTCGACCTTGTCATCGGAGGAGAGAGCGATAACCTCGCCTCCCTCTGCGCTGCCGTCCTCGCCGCCTTTGACCTCGTCATCGAGGAGAGCGCGATAACCTCGCCGACCTCTGCGCCGGCAAAGATCGCCCGCTCCGCCTCCATGAGCTCCGGATGCTGCTGGCGGAGCTCTTGCATGTAGGCCTCGTCAGCAGCCTCGGCCTTGAGGCGCTCCCACACCTCGCGGTCCTCCCGCACCATAGCCGAGCTCGCCACCCCTGGCTCCGGCGGAACGAGGTCGACCGAACATGTGTCGAAGGGGAAATTTAGCCTAGCAGCCGCGCCGTGGTAGTGGACCTGCTAGCCGTCGAACTCCATGTCCACGAGCTCGGCCGTGTGGAAACTACCGAGCCACCGGCGGGTGTGGGTCTCTAGATCTGTAATCTCGGTGACCCATGTCCCCTACCGCCGCTGCCGGACCCCGAGGTAGGACCTCGTCGGCTGCCGGGTCCGAGGGAGGATGGGGAAGTCCTCGAACCAATGTAGGGGCGCGGTGGCGGCCGGATCAGGGGACCGGCAACGGCGGATCAAGCCTGCGTAGGACGAGGGGGACACCTCGGCGGCCACCTTGCCGACGTTGGGCGAAAAGGCCGCGATAAACCTCCTTTTGGCCATTGGCTCCTCGAGCTCCCCGGCACACAGGCAGAGGTTGAGGATGCAGGCGATGGCGATGGCGGCGTTTCGAGGGTTGTGTGTGTCTATGTGAGTGGAGGTTTTGGGGAGTGTGTGTTGTGTGTGGAGGGGGGCGGGGGGCAAGGTGGTGTTTGAGGAAATACTGCGGCAACTGAAAATTTTACTAGGCGGGAGTAACAAGGCAGGGCTACAGAAAATTTGGATCAAGGGCGAGCAGATATTTTTGAGATTGCGAGGGATGCAGAGGCGGGAGTAAAATGTCGGGACTACTGAAAATTTGAATCAAGGGACTAAAGCAGAGTGGGAGTAATAGACATTGCACACAGTCTACACATACTAATTGTGTGCTATCAAAGATTAAAACCTTCCAGGCAGTAGATATTTTTGAGATTACGAGGCAGTAATATTTTCAAGATTGCGAGGGATGCAGAGGCGGGAGTATTTGGGGAGCGAGCTAGTGTGCTTGACACGCCGGCTGTGGACTGTTGCCGACGCACCTTCTCGCGTAAGCCATAGGCATACTATACACCGACGGTGCTCTAGTATATTTTGTAGTACATCTCACACGGTTGGTGATAACAAGCTGTGTGGGATCTACTTGATTTTTCATCTTGATTTGAATTACATAATGTGGTCACAACGGCAATGGACATTGTTTGAATTGCTAAACCTTTTATCTGTAGTGAACATGCAACTATATGTGTGTCATAAAAGAATTGGAATTATTCAGGGTGCACAGTTCAAAATTAAACTACATGCACATGCTCTGGTGCATATAAATTGGTTGAAAAATCAAATCTATGTCCTTGGGTGCATGCTTAGGTCGCATGCAAGAAATGGGAATGAATTTCAAACACCAGGGCACTGTTGATTGCCAGCAGAACGTTGAGATACCTAGTTTTTAAATTCTAGTAAATCCAAAACTCGTCTGAAATTCATGAAATTTGGCATGGTATCATGGAGCGGCATCAACATGCCGTGGTTAAAAATTTGTCCCATTGGGGACAGGTTTGGGCATAAGCTTCTCACAAACCAGAGCTTCTCACAACAAGCGTGATGGTTTCGGTACGGAGCGTGCCACTTTTGGGGCTGAAACGATATCTGTTGCCTCTTATTGCTTTCAAAAAATTTCTAGTGCCAACATAGAACAACAGGAGTGTTATGTCTAATTTTGGATTTTTTTGGGGGTTCATTTGGCCTTTTTTATACATTAACTGGGTTTCTGGGAATTTAATGTGCATAGTTCAAATTTGAACTACAAGCACATGCTCCAGTGCACCAACGTTGGTTGAAAAATCAAATCGGTGTCCTTGGGTGAATTTCTTGGTCCCATGCAAGAGATGGGTATGAAATTCAAACACCAGGGCACTGTTGATTGCCGGCCAAACATAGAGATACCTGGTTTTTAAATTCTAGTAAATCCAAAACTCGTTGGAAATTCGTGAAACTTGGCATGCTATCATGGAGCGGCATCAACATGCCGTGGTAAAATTTGTGTCCCATTTGGGGCAGGTTTGGGTATAAGCTTCCCACAAACCAGAGCTTCTCACAACAAGCGTGATGGTTTCGGTAGGGAACGTGCCACCTTTGGGGACGGAACGATATCCGTTGCCTCTTATTGCTTTCAAAAAAATTCTAGTGTCAACATAGAACAACAGGAGTGTTGTGTTTAATTTTGGAATTTTTCGGGGTTCGTTTGGCCTTTTTATACATTAATTGAGTGTCTGGGCATTTAATGTGCATAATTCAAATTTGAACTACAAGCACACGCTCCAGTGCACCAAAGTTGGTTGAAAAATCACATGTGGGTCCATGGGTGAATTTCTAGGTCCCATGGAAGAGATGGGAATGAAATTCAAACATCTGGGCGTCGTGGCTCGACCGGAAAGATTGAGAAACTTGGTTTTTTAATTCCTATAAATCCAAAACACGCCTGAAAATCATGAAACTTGGCATGGAGGCATGACATGGAACCAACATGTTGTGGTAATTTTTCTGTCGGATTTGCGAAGGCGCACACATTAACAATCAACAAAGTCATTTTGGAACAAGTGTTGTCACGTTACAAATCGGAAACACAAGTATTATTGAAACCGTGGGCATTCTACTTACCAATTACGTGCCGCCACGCTTCCAATTTTTTATTGGCTACGAGTTGCCATGCGGGGTAGCTATTTGAGTACGGGAGGCGTGCGATCAGACCCCTACGCGTGCTCATCGGGAGGAGAGCCCTTTAACCGCTACCCGTCGCGCACCTCCCTCCCAACGTCTCCATTAATGGCGCCCGAGCCCGTGTTCTACGGCGTGGCTATATGTTTCACTGGACTAAGATTTAAGAGAGAAAAATGAAAATCTGAAAAGAATTTTTGCACGGATGTCGGAGTAATGGGCCACGGGTAGGCAAACCTGAACCCCTGGACCTTTCAAAACATCGGGGCAGACTGCGCCCCTCAAGACCCCAAGACGAGGAGCTGCCTTCTGAGAGTCAGCGACAGAGCCGCCGACTGCCCCTCCCAGCCGAGTCCCAGAGACGGCCTCAAGATAAGTCGACTCCCAGCCAGCGACTTCCGGTGAAGCCGGCTACGGGGAGTCGGCCCGCGACTCCAACAGCCTCCCTCTTGATCGACTCTTGGCGGGGACGGGATGGGGCCGCCTCGCAGCCCATCCCTGCCCCGTTCACAAAGGACGAGCATGGCCATGAGCGTCGTCTTGACGAAGATCTCCATCCGCGCCGCCTTTGTTGCCCGCATGCCACGACATCAGCCCGTGGGCAGATCCTGTACCACGATGGCATGTCTGCATGCGACCGAAAGGCGGGACCCGCTGTCGGCGAGAGTCTGAAAACGGCGAAAGCACCCCAAGACGGACCCGCTGGGAGTCGGCCTCAGAAGTCGGCGGCCCCTCTCACGGCTCCGTCGCCATTGTACCCCTGGGGGTAGGCCTATATAAACCCCCCGGGGCACCCATGCAAAGGGTTGGACCCTAGTAGTTTGACACACACATAGAGGGAAGAGAAGAGCTAGCCGTGCCCTTCTCCTTCCTCACCCCGAACAGCTCAAGGAGCAACCTTGTACTCACTTTGCCATAGTGATCATGCTGAGACCCCGCAGAGCAGCAGTAGGGGTGTTATCTCCACGGAGAGCCCTGAAGCTGGGTAAGATTCACGGCAAGGCATGCCTGCCGCCTCATCTGTTTCCGAGCACCGGCGGCGTTCTACTCGCCCCCTCCATGATAAGCCATCCTTTGGCATATGTCGCACCCAACCCCCGACATTTGGCGCCCACCGTGGTGCTAGGTGCACCGTCGTCTGGAGACCTGCTCTAGACGGGAACCCTTTTCCTCCCTGGCGAGCGCAGCCAGCCCGGCACGCCAGACGGAGTCTGCGCCGACGCGCTGCATGGCGCTAAGGTCGCCTGCGCGGCGAGCTGCCTCGCCGAACTTGTCGGCGAAGTTCGCCTCTCCGACGAGCCTGCATCCGACGTAGGCACGGACGGCCCCGAGAGCCTCCTCGCGGGCCTCCTCGAGCAGCTCCACGTCGCCGGCGAGCCTGCCGCCGACCTGGAGTCCGTAGGCTCCAATGACCCGATGCTGGTCGACTCCAACACCGCGTCGCTCGACGCGTTCCCCACCAACGTGGTGGTCTACGATGAGCCGCTCCCTCGCGCGGAGAGCAGCGGAAGCACCGTCACGGAGGTGCTCGTCATCGGTCATAGCGAGCCTTCCGGCAAGGGAGCTCATGACCCTCTCGACGTGGTTCTTCAAGACCTGACCACGCCCATTCCGGAAGACGCTGACACCGGGGTGCTGGAGGCACGCCGCCTTCAGCTCCTCGTAGGCGTGAAGAAGCTGGCAAGCATGAGACGCTTGTCAGAAGCCTACCAGCGTGAGATGGATCGCGCCGTGGGCGGCTTTCGCGGCCCGACCGGGCCTAGCCGCCTAGGCGCGGTCCAGCAGGCAGCGTAGCTATCGCTAACCTGTTCGGGCAAATCGCCACATATGTACGCCACGCGAAAACATCCGCGCCGCCAGGAGGCGGCAACGAGCTGGATAACTTCGAGGGCGAGGCGCGCTACCGATGATGGGCGAGTCCAGCAGCTCCTCGACGCTGCTGCGTGTAAGACGGCGACCGGCGCCGACGGAGGCGCGCGACGACAACACGGCGACTTGCCTCCCCGCCGAGATCAAGGCACGACGTCTCGGACGCCGACTGGCGGTGTCCGTGGAAGAAAAAACAAGGATCCGGCTGTCAGCCATAGTCGGACTCACATCTCCATCGAGCGCGACGAAGACGGCCGCCCGAGAGCGGTGGAGCGGCGGGACGACTATCTGCCCCCTCCTCCTCCGCAGAGAAAGGCGAAGTCTCCCCGCCACCTGCCGAGCATCCGACTCTCGGCGACCGCCTTGGCGCCGAGAGGAGTCGGAGAAAACGACGCCCGCCACGGATCGGCGTCTCCACCGATCCTGGCGCTGGAAGAAGAAGACGAGTTGGGCCCCGTTTGCCAGACCTCGTGATCCGAGATGAGCCCTTCCCGGAGGTTCACACTCCCGAGATACGCCCAAATACACCGCTCCGTGAAGCCGAGGAGGGGGCTAGTGGACTACTCCACGGCTGTCAAGATAGCGAACGCCAACAAAGCGTTGCCGTAAAGTATGTTCCCCTCATGCTCCGGGCATGGCCGGACATGGTTGAACAAGCTTGAAGCCCGCAGCATCAACAGTTGGGTCGACTTCACCGAGGCCTTCGTCCGCAACTTCACGAGCACGCCTGGCGACCTCCCAAGCCTCGCCAGACTTTCCTTGTGTGTGCAAGGCCCTAACGAGTCCACTCGCGACTACCTCACGCTACTGGGCTGAGCTCCGGAACTCCTGCGAGGGAGTGCACGAGGTCTGAGCTATCGAGTACTTCACCGTCGGGTGCAGAGAAGGCACCTCCTCAAGCACAAGCTTCGCTGCGGCGAGCAGGAGACCCTCGACGAGCTGCTGATCATAGCAGACAAGTACGCCACAGCCGATTCCTCCATGAAGTTGGAGAAAGAAGTCAGTGCGACTGGCAAGGTGGCTCCTCAGGCTCCCAGAACTCCGGCTAACGACGCAAATCGGCGACAGCAATGACAAAATGATCACAAGCGCAAGGCCCGCAGCGGCTTCCAACAGCCGGCGGTGGCGGCATGATCGAGACCAACAGCGGAGGGGCAGCCTCGGCCAGCGGTAGAAAGGCGGCAAGTCCAACTGGTTGCCGGCCTTCTCTTCGAAGCAGACTCTGGATGGTCTGCAAGTTCCATAGCGGCGTGGCCGTCGAACCACACCACCGGAAGTGCCACCGGCTCACCAGGATCGCCAAGGGAGACGGCCTCATCCCTCCCCCGCCGGCTGGGCCGCCGCCTCCACCACCCTTTCAAAGAGCTGTCGGGCCAATCGGCACAGTTACAAGGCGAGTACCTGGAAGAGCATGGAGCTTATGTAGTGTTCACCAGTGTGGCCGACGATCGCCGCAACAGGCGGCTGCAGAAGCAAGAAGTGAACACAGTAGCGTCAGACACCCCCGAGTTCATGCAATCGTCAGAAACCTATCGGTTGAGTCGGGCTGATCACCCAGGTGATGCGAATCGGGCTCCTACGCCTCGGTCTTGGGAGCCACCCTTGCCGCGGATAGCGGGGGCTCGCTTTCATGAAGTGCCGATAGAGCGGAGGCAGCAGCATCAACATCTGTACAAGGACACAATGGAGAAGTTAGGAATCAAGCAAAGTCAACCCGAATAGCCGGACTGTGTTCCACGGCATTGCACCGCCTTTCTGCTCACCGATCGGCAAGATCCTGATAGACGTCCTCTTTGGGGACAAAGATCACTTTCGCCGAGAGGCAGTCTGGTTCGAAGTGGTGGACCTCGAAAGCCCGTACCATGCTCTGCTTGGCCGACCTGCTTTGGCCAAGTTCATGGCGGTCCCCCACTACGCCTACCTCAAGATGAAGATGCCGAGTACCAAGGGGATTCTGACTGTAGCCGGCGACTACAGAAAGTCGTCCGCTTGCGCGGCTGAAAGCAGTCGGCTGGCCGAGTCCCTGGTGATCGCAGCTGAGAAGCGGCTTCTTGATCGGGTTGTAGCAATGGCCGGCAAGCAGCCAGAAATGTCGCCCAACCCCAAGGAGTCGGAAGCTAAGGGCTCGTTCAAGCCGGCCAAAGAGACCAAGAAGATACCCTTGGACCCGGAGCACCCGGAGAGGTACGCTGTCGTAGGTGCAAACCTTGACAGTAAATAGGAAGGCGAGCTCGTCGATTTCCTCCGTGAGAATCGGGACATTTTCGCATGGACCCCTAAAGACATGCCAAGTGTACCGACGGAATTCGCCGAGCACAAGTTACATGTCCGATCTGATGTGAAGCCGTCCAGCAGCCCTTGTGCCGCTGTCAAGAGAAGAGAAGAGTTGTTGGAGAAGAGATAGCCCGGCTCCTCGCGGCGGTTTCATCATGGAAGTGTTCTTTCCAGAGTGGTTAGAGAACCGGTCTTGGTACTAAAGAAGAACAAGCGGTGGCGGATGTGTATTGACTACACAAGCCTCAACAAAGCTTGCCCCAAGGACCCGCTCGCTGCCGAGAATTGATCGGTGATAGACTCCACGGCGGATGCGAGTTGTTGAGCTTCTTAGATGCATACTCAGGATATCACGGATCAAGCTGAACCCGCCGACAGATTGAAGACCACCTTCATCACGCCGTTTGGAGCCTACGCTACGACCATGACGTTCGGCTTAAGGAATGCCGGCGCCACCTTTCAGCATTGCATGCAGAAGTGCCTCCTCAAGAAGCTTGGCAGAAACGCCCACGTCTACGTGGACGACGTGGTGGTGAAGATGGGGAAACGAGGAACGATGTAGGAAGACCTCAAGGAGACCTTTGAGAACCTGCGCCGATTTCAGATCAAGCTCAACCCAGAGAAGTGCGCCTTCGGAGTACCAGCCGGCCAGCTCCTTGGTTTCCTGGTCTCCGAACGCGGCATAGAGTGCAACCCCGTGAAGATCAAGGCAATCGAGAGGATGGAAGTACCCCGCCGACTGCTAGATGTGCAAAAATTCACCGGCTGTTTGGCGTCCATCAGCCGATTCATCACCGGCTGGCGAGTAAGCTCTTCCTCCGTATACCAGCTCATGAAGAAGACCACCTTCTTGAATGGAACCACAAAGCGAATGAGCTTTTCTCGATTGAAGAAAATGATGACTACTCCCCCGGTGTTGGCGGCTCCGACTCCTGTATATTGCCGCCACCAGCAGGGTAGTCAGCACAGTCATCGTATTCGAACGCAAGGAGGAAGGCAAGGCGCTACCTGTCTAGAGACCGGTATATTACCTGAGCGAAAGACTGTCAACCTCCAAGCAGAACTACACCCACTACCAGAAGATGTGTTACGGCGTGCACTATGCCGCCAAGAGGTTGAAGCCTTACTTTCAAGAGCATCCGATCACCGTGGTTTGCACGGCCCCACTAGCGAAGATCATCGGAAGCGAGATGCTTCGGCGAGTGGCCAAATGGGCCATAGAGTTGGCCCCTACACCATCTATTACCAACCATGCACCGCCATCAAATCGCATAAGCCTTGGCCGACTTCCTCGTCGATGGGCCGAGACCCGATACCGCCGCCAAGCGCCGACTCCACCATTGGCGGATGCACCGACGGCTCCAAGATGCGCACCGGCTTGGGAGCGGCGAGGTCCTCACTTCCCCAAAGCGACAAGCTCAAGTGCAGCGCTGCGATCCATTTCGCCGCCTCCAACAACGTCGCCCGAATCTGGCGCTCATTCACGGCTTCGACTTGCCAAAGAGCTTGGCATTCGCCGGATCCTGTGTTATGGCGACTCGACTTGGTGGTCCAGCGATCATCCGCGATCGGGGCGCCAAAGACATAAACATGGCGAGCTACCGTTTCTGGTACAGCAGCTGAGTGGATATTTTGAGGGGTGCGAGTTCCTCCACGTGCCAAAAGCGACAACGACCAGCGAGATACCACGGCAAGAATCGGCTCCACCCGCCACAATCCCATCGGCGTCGCCCTTCAGCGCCTCCTCAAGCCATCTGTCAAGCCGTCACTGGAGTCAGACTCCATTTTTGTGCCGACTCCCCCTGAAGAAGTCGGATCCGACTCCAAAGCCTTAGCAAACGGCACAAGAATTCTTGCAGACGGCCCCAAGAATGCTGCAGTCGAAGCCGGCCCGGGGACTTCAGAACCCGGCCCGGGGACTACGGCGACCATTGCGAGGACTCCAGTACTCGGCCCGGGGACTGCGCCAGTCGGCCCGGGGACTTCTTCAACCCAGCAAGTTGCTGCGGACTCCAACCCGCCGCCTCCCAGCCCAGCCACCCTCGTCCAAGTAGCGATCTTGGCGGTGAAAAAAAGCAGCACCCTCATGGGCCCGGCACATCCTGAAGTTCTTAGTAAGCGGAGAGCTACCAACCGATGAGACCTTGGCTGGCAAGTGCAACACCAAGCGGCAGCCTACACTATAGTCAGCAGAGAGCTGGTCGAGGCGAAGCGTCCTTTGGTGTATACCAGGCTGCGTCGAGAGCGAAGCGAGGCCAGCGATTATCGAAGACATCCATCAAGGCGAGTGCGGCCATCATATAGCCTCAAGAGCACTCGTCGCCAAAGCCTTCCGACACGGTTTCTTCTGGCCGACTGCCCTAGAAGAGGCCAAGGAATTAGTTCAAAAATGCAAGGGGTGCGGTGTTCCGCTCCAAGCCGTTTCAGCCGGGCTTACGCACTCAAGACTATCCCCATCGCTTTGGCCCTTTGCTGTTTGGGGCACAGACATGGTGGGACCATTCAAAAGCGGCGCGAGGCGGCCTAACTCACTTACTTGTCGCGGTGGACAAGTTCACCAAGTGGATAAAGCAAAACCCATCAAGAAGTTGAATGGTCCTACTGCAGTAACTTTCATCGCCGATATCACGACTCGATGCGGCGTACCACAGCATCATCACCGACAATGGCACAAATTTTGCCAATGGCGCCACAGCCCGTTCTGCGACGCAAGGCATCCGGCTGGACTTAGCATCCGTTGCCCATCCGCGGTCAAGCGGCGGTGGAGTGAGTGAATGGCCTCATCACATGCGGCATCAAGCCTCGACTAGTCGAACCCTTTGGAAGCGTTGGCGGCTCTTTGGCGAGGAGTTGCCCGGCCAGTCCTCTGGAGTCTGCGCCACGACTCCAAACAAGTCAGCTGGCTTCACACCCTTCTTCCTCGTCTCACGGTGCGAAGCCGTCATCCCAGCGGATATAGAGTTCGACTCCGGCGAGTCACCATGTACCGAAGAAGAAGCGGAAGAAGCACGTCAAGGCGGTGTCGACCTCTTTGGAAGAGGGCGGCTGTTGGCACTCGGCCGGTCCGGCATCTACCGGCGAGCCTGCGCCGCTACTACAACAAGAAGGTCAAGCCAAGATCATTCCTAGAGGCGACCTTGTGCTCCGGCTGATCCAGCGAACAGCGGCCAGCACAAGCTGTCGGCGCCTTTGGGAAAACCCATTCATCATCGACAAAGTCTTTGGCAATGACTCCTACTACGATCGGCCTTTCGAAGCCCGAGCACGCATAAGAGGGCGACTCCGGCAAAGAGGCGGAGCAGCCATGGAATGTGAATCTCCTCCGAAGAGTTCTGATTGATGCAGTATGTACCACGCTACCCTTTGTGCTTAAAGTACCAAGACTTGGGCCCCCGAGGCGAGCTCGGGACTGCCCTCTTTGTTATCGTATGATGAGAATTACGCCTTGAGTATGTTACTCTTTGTTATGCTATTTGGCACGGGCTCGATTAGTCGGCCGGGGACTCATCATATGGGCTATGAAATGCTTCTGCGGTCGGACAAGTAATGTCGCGGTGCCTAAGCCATCTCTGTCGAAGCCGCAGCTCATGAAGCGCATTGTTTTGTGAGCAGGAGTAAGGAAAAACGAGCGCCCACGAAAAAATGCCTAAGGACCCAAAGCATAAACATAGTTTAATTGACTTCCAGCCCGTTTTGCAAAACCGGCTCTTAAGTAGTCGACTTGCCGCTTCTACCCAACTTGCTTAAAGACTCTAAAAATGGCCAAGTACTTGCCTCCTCAAGGTAGCCAAGCACTTGACCAGACGGCGATCCCAGGCGGTTGCCCGATGGGCAAGGCGGCAACTTCGAGGGAAAGCGGCAAAGGAAAAAGCCATAGAGCAATAAGCAAGGAAAGATAAAATAGGATAATATTTACACAGCTTAGGCCCTTGGGCGGATCTTGAGACGAGAGGTTGAGAATACACTCCAGCGGGTGGAATTGTGCGAATTAACAAGTTCTTTCAAGGACTATGAAAGCAGATAAAATAAAAGCGAGGCAGCTGACCTAGGAAGCCGCAGATGGGGTCGGAAGGCGGAGGCGCGGCGTCGAGCGCCGAGGCGGCTGGCTGGGCGATCTCGGCAATCGTCTCCGGCGGCCCGGCCCAAGCAAGCGCGGCTTCGTTCTTTGGAGGCCTTGATCGAGCTGAGGCTGGTCGCCCGCCGTCTTCGGCGCCTCCATCTCGTCTCCGTCCTCCGCCTCGTCTTCCTCCTCGGCTGGAGTCGATCACCTCCGCCGAGTCCTCGTCGTAGTCGGGTTCATCGAACCACTCGGCGGCGCCTCCCCGTCCTCGGCCACCTTTCGGGGGCGAAAGGCGCTGAGTGTCCGTGTAGTCGGCAATCGCCGCCCGCCGCCTTCGATGAGGCGTCCTCGCAGCCAACAACTCCGCTGGGCCTCGACGAGCAGCGGCCAGCGGTCAGATCCAGCCACAGATACCACGCCTTGACAAATTCCAGGGCCCGGCGTGCTCCAGCCCGGGCCGCGGAACCCTTCCAGGCCTCAAGACGGCCAGCCGCGACCTCCAGCTAGTCGGCGGTCCAGCTGGGAGTGCGCAGAATCGGCATGTCCGGCCACAGAGTAGCGATCGCCTGGGCGCCGACATGCTGAAGCCGGCGCAGCATCCGATGGGCCAGCCGTAGACGAGCCTTAATGCTCAGGAGCTGCTCATCAAGGGTCCGGGGGGCATTGGCAGCGATCGCAGCACCACTCGCCCTTCGTGCCTCGCGGTCAGCCTCGATAGCTTGATTGGCCGCCTGCGTGTGGTTGGGGAAGAAGTCTGCCAAGACGAAAATGAAGCAAGTCAAAAAACAGGAGTCGGCCTGACCCATAGTCGGCGACCCAAAAGAAGAAGTAAAAGCAAACTCACCATCGACGATGTCCTCGATTTCATGGAAGCCGGAGGTCAGCAGCGCTTCCTTGTCGGTCTAGGAGGAGCTCTCGCTCTCAAACTCGGCCAGGAGAGCAGCCTCTTTCTTCTCCGCCTCGTCCTGCGCCGCCTTAAGCAGCTCCCTCTGCTCTGCCAGCTGCGTAGCCAGCAGGTCGTGCTCTGCGGCGAGCTTGCTGCACTCCTCCTCCTTGGCGCGCAAAGCGGTGTTGGCCGTACCCAGCTGCCGCCGAAGAGTGGCGCTGGCCTCTGAAGAATAAAAAGAAGAAGGATGCAAAGTCGTCAGCTAAGAAGGTCGCCAGGAAGATCCGGCCCGGCTGCTTGCGATCGTCGAATCTCGAGGACTATAGCCCATGAGTGCTCGGTAGCGCCCCCGAAGAAGAAAACTCACCTCGCCTCCTCGCCAAGTCGGCAGTCCGCTTGCCCAGCTCCTCAACATTGCGGTTGAAGGCAGTGGCGCGGAGGTTGTGATACTCCTGCGACAAGAATTTCAGACAAAGGTAAAAATTTGGAAGTCAGCAAATAGAGTTCCGAACGCTTTGCTCGGGCCGGCCCGAAACTTCGAGGGACTACACCAGTGGTTGCGCTTAGCGCGCCCCTGAAGAAGAAGCGAAAAAATTCAAAGAAGAAACATACCCGCACGCGGCTCGCGGCGCCGGCTGCGCCTTGGAGCGATTCTAGATGGCGTCGCCCTCAGCTCGCGGCCGCTGGGCGTCGAGGCGCCCGTGTTCAGCGGGCTGTGCGCCTCCTTGCACCACCAATGGGTGCGGCGCTTATTGCCTCGGCGTGCAGAATGGCGAGCTGGCGGCGCCGGTCTCCAAAGGCGCTTGGCGCCCGAAATCGCCTTCTCAAAGGCGGCGTCATTTGGCGGCGACTGAAAAAGCAGCCTCGCCATAACCTGCGTCGTCGGTCGGCGGCACGGCGGAGTCCGCCCGGCTGTTTGCCTCGCGTGCTCTCGGGCTGCGGTGGGCGGCGAAGCGGCGCGGCCGTGCCAGCGAGGAGGCCTCGCCGCCTTCCCTCTCATGACAGGGACCTCACGCCGACTCCGCCGTCGCCCGTGAACTCCGGCAGCGGCGGCGCAGAGCTCAGCGGGGTGACGAGCAGCGCCGACTGGAGGCGCACGGCCTCCTCGGCTCGCCTCTTGGCTGCAACGGCGGCTTCAACCTCCTCCAGTTTCTTCTGGGCGGAAGCCGCCGCCTTCTTGGCCTCTGCCTTCTCCAGATGGCGGCCTCCTCCTCGTCGCGCTTCTCCTGCGCGTTCTGCTCCGTCGCTTCCTGGAGGTCGGCCGCAGGGTCAATCTTCCGAGTATTGGCGGACGTCTCTGCCGACCCCATGACGGAGGCGACGGCGACCCTCTCCAATGTGAGAGGAGCCCTGATGAGAAAAAGACATATAAAGACTTGGACAAGACGGACCAGAAGAAAACAAGATAAAACAAGAAGTACTTATGCGGAGACCAGCGGCGGCTTCTTCACTTCCTTGCGGAAGCGGTTAGCCTCGCGACCGCCTCTTCCAGCTCGCTCGTGGCCGTCCCCCTGAACTTCTTCGCCCGGCCGCCTGGCAAGCTCGGCCCGGCCCCGCGCTTCTTCGCGCCGCCTCGACCGCCCAAGAGGGCGGAGGAACTCGCACCTGAATGGCCGGCTTTCGGTTGGCGGCGGGGGACGACTTCCCTTTCGCCATCGTCGTCAGGCCAGTCGGCGAAGGTTGCCGAAGGCCTGAAGTCGTCGGCCCCTCCTCCTCCCTCGGAGTCGGTCTCCATCGCCGCCACCCCCAAGTCGGGGTCGTCGGCGTCGCTCTCCGCCCGGTCGGGGACGAATTCACAAGCCGGCCCCGCGGTGCCGGCCGAGGACTGCATGAGGGGGTTCTAACGCGGGAAAGACCAAAGAAAATCAAAGTCAGATTCGGCTGAAGAAGGAAACAGAAAAGCAAGAGAGACGACTTACCACGGGCGGGGGGTTGGCGCGTGAGTATGGCTCCTTGCCGAACTGCCATTCCTCCGTGAGGCCGCGATTATGCCAGAAATTCACGGGTCCACCACCTCGCGTGGGGCATATCCTTGGAGCACAGCCGATTGGGGTCCGGCGGACGCTCATCGGCGGATCAGATGAGGTCGGCCTTGATAGGAAGAACTTCGGCGCGTCACGGCGGCCAGCAAGTCGGCCCCGGTCAGGCCCTCCATTGCGTCGGCCTTCGGGCAGCGTGAGGCGGCGCTGTTGAGTCGGCGTCCTGGCCCAATGGGACCAGGTGAAGTCGCCCGCCAACTCGCCCGGCCACATAAGGCAGCGAGTTGACCTAGTCGCCTTGCAGGCGGCGTTCTTCCGCGTAGAAATATATGGCTGCCACATCTTCACTGACTTGATCGGTGGAATGGCGAGAAGGGGTTGTCGATAGCGGCCTCCTCATTCGATGAGCGTGCGCCGAGGAGCAACGCGGCGGCGTGGGTTCGAGCTTGGCTTGGAAGAATTCTCCCACAACTTCGATGGTGGGAAAGCGCCAAAAGCCGCCGCACAAGGATGCGAAGGCGACAGCAACACCACCGTGTTTGGAGTGAGGTGGTGCGGCTGGGGCCGTGGAACTCGAGCAGCGGAAGAAGCCACTACGCCGGCAGCCCTAGCCAGCGCATGAGTGCGGCGGAATATGACCTGCTCGCCTCCTCCGCGCTGGCATTACGCCCATGGCCTTGTGTGAGTCGCACTAGGTTGGTGCGGGATGCGGCGCGTATGGCAGAAGAACTTCGATGATGTCGTAAAGTCCACTATGGAGCCATCCCACGCCTTGCGGGCCTTGGCGGGGAAGCCAGCGGCGGAGGAGCTCATCTCCAGCGGCCTTGGCGTGGTTGGCCTAGCGGAGGCAAGAGAAGACAAAGAAGCAAGGAGAGGAAGCAGAGAAGCAGGGGAGAGTGGGTGCGCGTGCGTCGCCGCCCCCTCCTCCCACCTACTTATAGGCGCCTAGGTGAGAAGCGAGGGCGGGCGTGGGATTGCTGCGCCCATGCCCCCACGCCCACAATTTAACCCACAGCGTTCTGCGCGCGATAGCGGCGTAAAGGCTCTTTCGCCCGCTGCGGCATAGCGGATCGCCCGTGCGCCCGGCGCGATAGTGGCGAGCCCGCTGACGAACTGTCTAGTCGCAGCGTGGTGGCGGTAGCCTGCCGCGTGGCGTCACGTGGCGGGCCCTCAACAGGCAAGCTGCACGGAAGCTTATCGAGCACGCCGCCCGGATCCCGCCACGACCTTGAAACCTTTGAGGAGCAAGGCGGCCTCCTGCAAAGGCCGACTCGGCTAGTCGGCTCAAGAGAGAGCGGCGAGCGAGCCCAATTCTTCCATTAAAGGGATGAAACTGTTGAGGCTCCTCGATATGTTACCCTTGGCGCCTCACCAGCCGGGGACTCTTGCCGGATAATGGGCCACGGGTAGGCAAACCCGAACCCTGGACCTTTCAAAACATCAGGCAGGTGCACCCTCAAGACCCCAATCTGAAGAGCCGCCGAGAGTCGGCGTGAGCCGCCATTGCCCCTCGGCCGAGGTCGAGGCGGCCTCAAGATAAGCCGACTCCCGGCCAGCGACTTCCGGTGAAGCCCGCTCGGGAAATCGGCCCGACTCAACCGCCTCCTCTTGATCGACCTCTTGGCGGGGCGGGATGGGGCGCCTCGCAGCCCCATCCTGCCCCGTTCACAAAAAGCGAGCATGGCGCGAGTGCGTCTTGGCGAAGATCTCCGTCCGGTGCGGCCTTTGTTGCCCCGCGCCACGACATCAACCCGTGGGCAGATCCATGTACCCACGATGGCACATGCAGACGACCCGAAGGCGGCGGGACCCGCTGTCGGCGAGGAGTCTGTAAAACGGCGAAGCACCCCAAGACGGACCAGCTGGGAGTCGGCCTCGAGTCGGCCGACCCTCTCCACGAACTCCGTCGCGCCATCTAACGAGACAAGGCGGGGAGTAGCAGCGGTGATCGCCCGTCGGGGCGGCGGCCTGTTGCCATGACCCCATGACCAAGCTCGCATCATTAGAAGCACTTGCTCTGATAATCCGCAGCAGCAAGACCGCCCGCAGCCGGACAAGGGCTGTCGGCCCATGCTGGACCGTCGGCGGGGCCCACTATTGGCGGGCCCCAGAAGTCGGCGAAGAAGACGGCGACTTAAGAGACTGACGGCTGGGACCTGCGCCCAGCCAGATTACCATTGTACCCCCGGGGGGTAGGCCTATATAAACCCCGGGGCACCCATGCAAAAGGTTGGACCCTAGTAGTTGGACACACACATAGAGGAAGAAAGAGCTAGTCGTGCCCTTCTCCTTCCTCACCCGAACAACTCAAGGAGCAACCTTGTACTCACTTTGCCATAGTGATCATGCGGAGACCCCTTGAGCAGCGATGGGGTGTTATCTCCACGGAGAGCCCTGAAGCTGGGTAAGATTCGCCGGCGTGCATGCCTTCGCCTCATCCCGTTTCCAGGCACCGGCGACGTTCTACTCGCCCCCTCCATGATAAGCCATCCTTTGGCATATGTCGCACCCAACCCCCGACAACGGATCTTGATGTAAGATCCGACGGACCTACATAGCATCGGTTGTGACTTATAGCAAGCATGATGAATATAAGGACGATGACAGTGGATAATAATTGTCTTACATACTAAGGAACATAATTTAAAAAAGCCACATGCGGCAATGCCCGAAATACACAAGGGAAAAAGAAGAAGGAAGACAACAATTTGGCACGCTGATCTCTACTTTTCTTGATGCGTTGCTGCAGGCTGCGTGAACTAGTCTCCACGGAGAGCGGCGATGAGCTCTTTCTTGTCCTCAAGATGCTACTTGAGAGAATCCACGGATTCCTCCACCAGCCTTCTGCACTCGATGCACAGCATGGCATTCTCGTCCATAAGCTTCTCGACGATGATGCGGTCCTCTTCAACAAGGCAGTGGTCTCCTCATGCTGCTTCGCCCTTCCGATGATCTTCGCCCTCAGCAGGTTGCGCTCGGCCCGGAGCTTCGCATTACTCTCATTAATTGTCGGATGATGTCGGTAGCCTGTTCAAAAGAGACTTCTATGTCATCTTGCAACCTCGCCCAGACGGAGATCTGATCCATCTGGCTATGGACGATCGCATGCATGCGCCTGTAAGAGTCCTCGCCTGCCCGCGAGACATTTTCCCAGGCCGACACGGCGCGGGAGGAAATCTCTACTGCATTCGCGGCGCGGCGGGACATCTCTTCTGCTTCCGCGGTGCGGTCAGACTAGTCTGTTGCATCGACGGTGCAGCGGGACCTCCGTGCTGCTTCGACGGCACGGCAGGACCTCTGTGCTGCTATGGCCGCGCGGCGGGACATGCCGGCTGCGTTCGTTCGGCGAGGTGGGACATCTCACGTGCTTCCGCTTCCATGCTCGCATCTCCCTGGTGGCAATATCTCGACCCAGAACTCACACTGGCCATAGCAAACGCAAGGGAACGATGATGAATGACTTGTTTGTTTTGTGGATGAGGAGTTGAGGAGGAATGTGCAGTCATCTTGGAGTAGTAGTATTTATAACCGAGTACTAATACGCTCCTAAGTGGGAAACCATTTAGGTTTTGATCGGTGTGAATAGGTTTGCAATTTGGAATATGACGGGACGCAGGCTCAAAATTTACTGACGGTTATAAGTGCGGCACTATTCCCGGAGGGCGTAACATGGGCACGTAAGCCTTCTCGGCCGTGCACGTGGTGTTTGCACCATAGGGTGCACCGCAATAGGCAACATCCGCACACGTCTTGGTCCAACAACCATTCGCGCTCGTTATTACCATCGCGCATGCTTCTTTTAAATAGAATGTGTGTGCCCGTCTAGCGCACACACGTTGATCTATCTAACTGTTTCAGTTTATTGTGCCTAATCGCAAACAGTTCATCCGTGTGAAGTGTATGCCCTCAATCGCAGACACTTTTTTTGCTAATAATCGCAGACACTTTGATCTGGCTGACCCGTTTCTGTTATGTTGCCTAATCGAAAATAGTTAATCCTTCTGAAGCGTATGGCCTCAATCGCACACACCTTTATCTAGCTGCCCGTTTCTATTGTTCCTCCTCATCTAAAACAGTTCATTTGAGTGTACCGTATGTTGTATATCACACACGCCTTCATCTGGCTGCCCGTTTCTATTGTTCTACATCATCGCAAACAGTTCATTGAACTAAACCATATGCCCTGCATCGCACATGAAACTAAAATCTGAACCGTGTTTGATGGCTCCGGCATCGCAAACGTTTTGCACTTTTTTTGACGGTTCCTTTACACCACCTTTTGTGATTATTGCATCGCACACAGTTTCGTTGAAGGGTCTCTGATTGTAGTGTCGTGTTAGCAGCATCCTGCAGTAGTGATATTCAGGAATAAGCAAGATGAAAATGGCATTGTTGTGAGAAACAAATCACATCTTGTTGCTCAAGGGTATACACAAGTAGAAGGTATTGATTTCGGTGAAACATAAGCTCATGTTGCTCTCCTTGAGGCAATTCACATTCTTCTCACTTATACAAACTACAATGATATCCTGCTTTATCAAATGGATGTGAAAAGTGCTTTGCTCAATGGTGAAATTGATGAGGAAGTATATGTTAGGCAACCACCTGGCTTTGAAAACCCTCAGTTTCCTAACAAATTTTTTAGGTTGAAAAAGGTTCTATATGGGTTGAAGCAAGCCCCTCGAGCTTGGTATGACACCTTGAAGAGGTTTTTGCTCAACAAAGGGTTCAAGCCAGGATCCACTGATTCCATTCTTTTCACATGTGCTATTGATGGTGATCTATTCATGTGTCAAATCTATGTGGATGATATAATTTTTGCTATACTAATAATGCTTGCAGCATGGAGTTCGGGCGAATGATGTCCGAGAAATATCAAATGTCTATGATGGGTGAACTTAAGTTCTTTCTCAGACTGCAAATACATCAACGGGACAATGGAATTTTCATATCTCATGAGAAATATTTGACAGACTGTCTGATGAAGTTCAAAACTCAAGGGCTACAAAACTCCACGAATGGTAAGCTGGACACATATGTGTATGGTAAGGATTACGATCAGAAAGCTTATCATTTGATGATTGGTTCTTTACTCTACCTATGTCCATCCAAACCTGATATTATGTTGAGTGTTTGTATGCGTGCTCGCTATCAAGCTGCACCGAAAGAATCGCATCAACAAACGGACAAGCGTATTTTGAGATATTTGGCTCACACCCCCACCTTAGTTTTATGGTATGCTAAGGGAGCACAGTTTGATCTCGTTGGATATTCAGACTCGGATTACGTAGGTGACCTGGTTGACAGGAAATCTACTTCGGGGACATGCCATTTCCTCGATAGATCTTTGGTATGTTGGCCGTCAAGGAAGCAAAATTGTGTATCTCTCTCCCTCTCTACGGTTGAGGCCGAATATATTGTTGATGGCGCTTGTTGCACTCAGTTATTGTGGATGAAGCAGCCTCTGAAGGATTATGGCATCAATGTCAAGAAGATTCCTCTATATTGCGACAATGAGAGCGCGATCAAAATTGCACACAATCCAGTGCAGCATTCTCGCACCAAGCATACTGCCATTAGACATCATTTCTTTCGTGATCATGTTGCTTGAGGGGATATTGTTATCAGCCACGTCGATACTGAAGAGAATCTCAAAGACAACTTCACCAAGCCTCTCGATGAGAAAAGATTATGTGTGTTACAGTGTGAGCTAAATATCCTAGATTCCGCAAACGTGCAGTAAGTTGGACCTGGCACTCGTACCATCACTTCCACATCTTAGAAGGAATGGGTGCACAACACTCGAAGAGTTTGAACATTTCGACAAAGTGAAATTTTCTTTTTGAGAGTGAATACATTAACGAAGAACTAGACTAACCGGGTGCCATGATAATTGTGCGATGCTCGGGGTCATCCAATTCTTACACGATGGGTCACGCCACCACAATTTCCCTTCGTTGAGTTTCCTTTCTGCTAAAGGATTTGGTGTTAGTCCAAATGTATTTCACTCATAGCTTTTCGTTCGAGTGTTTGGGCTTCTTTGTCTGAGTGAAATGCCTAGGACCCTGTTTTTCCCTCTATTCTGTCTCTTCCGGTCTATGTTGTCCGTTATGAATGCTCAATTTCATCTGGTAACGAAATTTATCTGGTGTCCTTGACCACATTAAAGGTTCGTTCCGAACTTAATTCGTTTTGGCGGAATCCGTCCAAAATTTGGGGTTTCCTGCCCAAGTCAGGACCACGATCTTTGATGATGGTTGCCACGTGCTCTTCATCAACTCCACCTCATCTTGTCCGTTGAATCGCAAAAGTCCTTCGACTGTGGCCGTTCGATCAGATTCACCCGATGCCCCTAGCATATATATACCACATCGCAACCTTCCCAAATCCACTTCTCCTATTCGTCGTCGTCACCTCCGAAGCCCTACCGCACTACTCCTCCTAGAGGTCGACGCCGTCGATCACCTTCGTCGCTTTGCTCCGGAAAGAGGTCACCGAAGTCATTCCTCGCCACTGCGGACCATCTTCCTCTCCGTGCCGTCGTAGTCACTGCACATCACCAAGTTAGGGTATGTGTAGTGCGAAATCGTTCTTCCTTTCATGTCGCTCGAGTTCGTCTGTGGTAGAAATTTCATTTTACCGTATTTTTTAAATCTTTACTGATAGGTAACTTGTGCGGATGTGGCTTGTAGATGTCCCTCACATCCAAAAAAATTCGGATCTAGGGTTTGTGTTATGTCCTGCATGAATGGAATGCTTAGCATGTTGACTAGTATAATCTTTGAACCTACTAGTTCGTTCTACACATTTCTTTCATTCGAAACATTTCTCAAGGTCTACATCTAATTCTTCTTCAAAACGTTTTTCATTCGCAAAATCTTCGTTGTGAGCATGCGTAACCCTCTCCCCATTTTCCCTCGCATCTATCCTTATTCATAGATGTATGTAGTCAGTTGAGGATTCTGCTCGACCAGTGAGCATGGCTGATGGAGAAGGTGTTATTTTGGACACAACAGATGAGTCCAAAGCTCCGAATGCAAAGGGCCCAACGGTAGGCCCATCAACCAGCAAGAGAAGAAGAACCGAGCAAAATGCTGATGAGAAAGAAGAGAATGCTCCGAAGAAGAAGAAGGGTGGCAGGCAACTGATGTCTACTACGCATCTTTATCCTTGTAGACGTTGTTGGGCCTCCAAGTGCAGAGTTTTGTAGGACAGTAGCAAATTTCCCTCAAGTGGATGACCTAAGGTTTATGAATCTGTGGGAGGCGTAGGATGCAGATGCTCTCTCTCAAACAACCCTGGAACCAAATAAAAAAGATTCTCTTGTGTCCCCAACACACCCAATACAATGGTAAGTTGTATAGGTGCACTAGTTTGGCGAAGAGATGGTGATACAAGCGTAATAATATGGATGGTAGAAATATATTTTTATAATCTGAATAAATAAAAACAGCGAGGTAGCTAGTAATAAAAGTGAGCAAAACCGGTATTGCAATGCTTGGAAACAAGGCCTAGGGTTCATACTTTCACTAGTGCAAGTTATCTCAACAATGATAACATAATTGGATCATCTAACAATCCCTCAACGTGCAACAAAGAATCACTCCAAAGTTTCTACCGGAGAACGTAGGACGAAAACATGCATCAACCCCTATGAATAGATTACCCCAATGTCACCTCGGGAATCCGTGAGTTGAGTTCCAAAACATACATCAAGTGAATCAATAGAACATCCCATTTTCACCATAGATATCCCATTGCAATACATACATAAAGTGTTCTCAAATCCAATACACAATCCAACATAACGAAACCTCAAAAAGCAAGACTCAATTCATCACAAGATGGTAGAGGGAGGAACACCATAGGATCCAACTATAATAACAAAGCTCGCGGTACATCAAGATCGTGCCAAATCAAGAACACGAGAGAGAGAAAGAGATTAAACAAATAGCTACTGGTACATACCCTCAGCCCCGAGGGTGAACTACTCCCTCCTTGTCATGGTGGCCGCCGGGATGATGAAGATGGCCTCCGGTGATGGTTGCCACCTCTGGCAGGGTGCCGGAACGGGCTTAGATTGGTTTTTCATGGACTCATAGGCTTGCGGCGGCGGAACTCCCGATCTAGGTTTCTTTCTGGGGGTTTCTTGGATTTATAGGAATTTTTGGCGTCGGTTTCACGTCAGGGGGGTCCACGAGTCAGCGACAAGGCAGGGGGACGTGCCCTAGGGGTAGGCGTGCCCTCCACCCTTGTCGTTGACTCGGGACTCTTCTAGCCCAACTCTTGTGCTTCGGGGGCTTCTTCTGGTCCATAAAAAAGCACTGTAAATTTTCAGCTCGTTTGGACTCCGTTTGATATTCCTTTTCTTCAAAACTAAAAAACAAGGGAAAAAACAAAAACTGGCACTGGGCTCTAGGTTAATAGGTTAGTCCCAAAAATCATATAAAATAGCATATAAATGCATATAAAACATCCAAGATGGATAATATAATAGCATGGAACAATCAAAAATTATAGATATGTTGGAGACGTATCAAGCATCCCCAAGCTTAATTCCTGCTTGTCCTCGAGTAGGTAAATGATAAAAACAGAATTTTTGATGTGGAATGCTACCTAACATATTTATCCATGTAATTTTCTTCATTGTGGCATGAATATTCAGATCCATAAGATTCAAAACAAAAGTTTAATATTAACATAAAAACGGCAATACTTCAAGCATACTAATAAAGCAATCATGTCTTCTCAAAATAACATGTCCAAAGAAAGATATCCTTACAAAATCATATAGTCTGGCTATGCTCCATCTTCATCACACAAAGTACTTAAATCATGCACAACCCCGGTTTTAGCCAAGCTATTGTTTCATACTTTAGTATTCTCAAACTTCTTCAACTTTCATGCAATACATGAGCGTGAGCCATGGACATAGCACTATAGGTGGAATAGAATATGGTGGTTGTGGAGAAGACAAAAGGAAGGAGATAGTCTCACATCAACTAGGCGTATCAACAGGCTATGGAGATGCCCATCAATAGATATCAATGTGAGTGAGTAGGGATTGCCATGCAACAGATGCACTAGAGCTATAAGTTTATGAAAGCTCAAAAGAAAACTAAGTGGGTGTGCATCCAACTTGCTTGCTCATGAAGACCTAGGGCAATTTGAGGAAGCCCATCGTTAGAATATACAAGCCAAGTTCTATAATGAAAAATCCCCACTAGCATATGAAAGTGACAACATAGGAGACTCTCTAGCATGAAGATCATGGTGCTACTTTGAAGCACAAGTGTGGAAAAAGGATAGTAACATTGCCCCTTCTCTCCTTTTCTCTCTTTTTTTGGTGGGATTGGCCTCTTTTTTTATTTGGGCTTCTTTGGCCTCTTTTATTTTTCATAAAGTCCGGAGACTCGTCCCAACTTGTGAGGAATCATAGCTTCCATCATCCTTTCCTCACATGGGACAATGCTCTAATAATGATGATCATTGTGACGCCCCCGATTCAACCGTACACTAATCATACACGGAAATGTGTACAATCAAGATCAGGGACTCATGGGAAGATATCACAACACAACTCTAGACATAAATTAAAATAATACAAGCTTCATATTACAAGCCAAGGGCCTCGAGGGCTCGAATATAAGCTCGATACACAAGAGTCAGCGGAAGAAACAATATCTGACACTAGTAGAAAAAGGGTCATTTGTCCCGGTTCTAGAGGGCCTTTAGTCCCAGTTCTGGAACCGGGACTAAAGGGTCGGTACTAAATGCCCCCTCCCCTTAGTCCCGGTTCTTATACGAACCGAGACTAAAGTCCCTCCACGTGGCTGCTGTCTGGAGCTCCACCTTTAGTCCCGGTTGGTAACACCATTACGAATTTTTTTTTTGAATTTTTTTTCGATTTTCAAATTTCTGAATTATTTTACCTCTTAATATCTAATCACCCCTCATCACTGCTCAATTTAACCTCTAATCTCTAATCACCCCTCATCATTCCAAATCATCTAACTTCCTGGCCGGTCACCCATCCTCTCACTACCCCAGCCTGAGCACGCTTAACTTACGGGTTCTATTCCCCCTCGTTTGCAAGTCTGCACTTGTTGTTTTCCTAACAATAGTAAGATGTCAATCTTATTAACCCTTAGGAGTTTAGCTTGACCATGAAGTCACACGTTTCACTGTTTGAGTTTGAAACTATTATGCTAAAAAAATATTTAGTAACACTAATATTTCTTGAGTAAGTAGTTTGACCACAGTTTGACCAGATTTGACCAAAATTCAAAAAATTGAAATATTATTTAGTAACACTAATATTCTTGAATAATTATGTAGTAACACTAATATTCTTGAATAATTATGTAGTAACACTAATATTCTTGAATAATTATGTAGTAACACTAATACTTCTTGAATAAGTAGTTTGACCAGATTTAACCAAAATTCAAAAAAACTGAAATTTGAGCATATCTTTTTTCCTTTTAGAATTTGAGGATTCTAAAAAATCGCAAACAGGCCGTAGGCAGTCAAAATCGGATGCGGATTTTCGTGTTGAACATTTTGATATATTATACGTTTTTTTCCGACATCGTATGCAAAAGTTATAGCCGTTTTACTTTTTTATGACATTTTTTTGCAAAACATGTCCAAATTTAAGTTTTTTAATTTTCCTAACTAGTAGATGTAGTAATATAACTACATCTCGAAGGATTTTATTTTTTGAAGTTTTTATCATTTTCTTTTGTTTTTTTTTCAAAACTGAAATGGCGATACACGAGGGGTAGAGTTTGAGAAATGGGCCCTTCAGTCCTGGTTTGAGACACGAACCAGGACAAAAGGGAATCGCACCCTTTAGTCCCGGTTCATATCTCAAACCGGGACTAAAGGTCTAATCATTAGTCCCGGTTTGAGACACGAACTGAGACTAAAGGGTGCGATGCCCTTTTGTCCCAGTTCGTGTCTCAAACCGGGACTAAAGGGCCCATTTGAACCGGGACTAATGCCTTTAGTCCCGGTTCGTAATGCAACCGGGACTAATGTGAATATTGCCCTGTGACCAAAGCCCTGTTTTCTACTAGTGTGAGTACAGACATAAGTTAGACAAGACTGCCTTAAGAAGGCTAACACAAAAGCAACAATGATCGAAGAGGCAAGGCCTCCTGCCTGTGACCTCCTAACTACTCCTGGTCTTCGGCGGCCTCCATGTAGTAATATCCGTCGGCGGTGGCATCTGGCTCCAGGGATCCACCAACTGGTTGTGACAACCGGAAAGAAGGAAGAAGGGGGAAAAGGGGTAGCAAAGCAACCGTGAGTACTCATCCAAAGTACTCGCAAGCATCAGATCTGTACTAAGTATGCATTGGTATCAAATGGAAGGGTTGTATCTGTGGACTGAACTGCAGAATGCCAGAATGGAGGGGAAAGGCCTAGCCTATCGAAGACTAGCATCTTCAAGTAGCTCCAAGCATCTTGCAGCATGTAGAAGAGTAAAGAATAGCAGTTTATAATTAACAAGCATGTTGTAGCATTAACGCCCAGAGATCCTTCCTCGACTCCCTATGAGAAAGCAATCCCGGAGCCACATATCCATCACATGTCTCAAGTAACCAGTTCTAGTTGTAATAGATCAGGATACAAGTCTGAATGTCCATTACCGTGGACACGGTATTTGAATATATATCTTCCCTGCAGGGGTGCACCACGTTACCCAACACGCTCGATCACTCTGTCCGGACACACCTTTCTGGGTTCAATGCCCGGCCTCAGAAGATCAACACGCCGTAGCCCCACCTAGGCTCAGCAGGTGATACGTCTCCAACGTATCTATAATTTATTATTGTTCCATGCTATTATATTATCCATCTAGGATGTTCTATATGCATTTATATGCTAGTTTATATGATTTTTGGGACTAACATATTAACCTAGAGCCCAGTGCAAGTTTCTGTTTTCTCCTTGTTTTTTAATTTTACAGAAAAGGAATACCAAACGGAGTCCAATTGACGTGCTAATTTTTGATGATTTTTTATGGACCAAAAGAAGCCCTCGGAGTAAAATAGTTGGGCCAAAAGAGTCCCGAGCCGTCCACGAGGGTGGAGGGCGAGCCCTACCCCCCTGGGCGCGCCCCCCTGCCCCGTGGACGACTCAGAAAACCCCTTGACGTGAGACCGACACCAAAAATTCCTATAAATATAGAAACCCCCAGAAAGAAACCTAGATCGGGAGTTCTGCCGCCGCAAGCCTCTGTAGCCACCAAAAACCAATCGGGACCCTATTTCGGCACCCTGCCGGAGGGGGGATCCCTCACCGGTGGCCATCTTGATCATCCCGGCACTCTCCATGACGAGGAGGGAATAGTTCACCCTCGGGGCTGACGGTATGTACCAGTAGCCATGTGTTTGATTGCTCTCTCTCGTGTTCTTGATTTGGCACGATCTTGATGTACCGCAAGCTTTATTATTATAGTTGGATCATATGATGTTTCTCCCCCTCTACCTTCTTGTAATGGATTGAGTTTTCCCTTCGAAGTTATCTTATCGGATTGAGTCTTTAAGGATTTGAGAACACTTGATGTATGTCTTGCATGTGCTTATCTGTGGTGACAATGGGATATTCATGTGATCTACTTGATGTATGTTTTGGTGGTCAACTTGCGGGTTCAGTGACCTTGTGAACTTATGCATGGGGGTTGGCACACGTTTTCGTCTTGACTCTCCGATAGAAACTTTGGGGCACTCTTTGAAGTTCTTTGTGTTGGTTGAATAGATGAATCTGAGATTGTGTGATGCATATCGTATAATCATACCCGCGGATACTTGTGGTGACATTGGAGTATCTAAGTGACATTATGGTTTTGGTTGATTTGTGTCTTAATGTGTTATTCTAGTACAAACTCTAGGGTTGTTTGCGACACTTATAGGATGTTGGTGTACAAAAGTAGGGGCTCTCCTTTTTACCCCTTTACTTGTTCACGGGCAGTCGGAGCCGCACCCACGGCCAAACTAAGCAGGGAAGAGGAGGGAAGCCGAAGGCACAAGGCGACCAGAGGCAACGCCAAGACCAAGAGACCGTAGAGAGCAAAGGGGCGAGGCGGACTCCCCCGGCAAGGCCCTTGCCGGGGCAGCCTCCGCGGCCCCGGCAAGGTGCCTTGCCGGGGCAACTTGCCCAACACCAGCAGAGCGAGCCAGCCTTGAGCCCGAGGGTTCCAACGCCGCCAACAACCACATTGGAACCAAGGCTCGGGAGGCACATCCGTGGTGGCATGCAGATCTTTGCCAAGATCATAAACACACAAGATCATATGAGGACCAGAAGACGACGATCCTCAGCGGGATCCTAGCCGAGGAAATCCACGAGACCCCCGGCAAGATGCTTGCCTGGGAAGACAACGATGCCACGGCAAGACCCTTGCTGGGGCCCCGGCAAGGCCCTTGCCAAAGACACCAACGAGGCCGCAGCAGGGCCCGCGTCTGCCAAGGCTCCACCGCCGTCCCCATGCAGCTACAAGCTCAACCAGCTGAGCAGGCACCTGCGTGGCGACGAGCGGCCTCCACGACTGACTCAGCAAGCACCTGCGTGGTGGCATAGATCTTCGTGAAGATTCCACCACCGCACTAGCCCAACAGCCAGCCAACGTGGCGCAACAACGCCTTGTCATCCCGGACGCGTGTCGAAGCCAGGCGAGGCGGCGACAGCTGGGACGAGCTTCCTTTTCGTCCCCAATAAAGTGAGAGGGGCACGTCGGTAGCGCATTAAATGCGTTTGTCCGACGGTGCCAGAGGATAGACTCATCCACCGTACACCTTTCCACCTCATGTGTGCCACTGTGGCAACCTCTTTTCCTATAAAAGGAGGCCCGAGGCGACCAGGAGGAGGATTCGGATATTTTGGACAAGTCACACCCCGTAGCTAGCTCAAGAACACAAGAACACTCAAATACATCCACCAAAGCAGGACTAGGGTATTATGCGTCTTCGCGGCCCGAACCTAGGTAAACGATTTTTGTGCTTCTTGTCAGACCCGCTCTTTGCGCAACCCTGCGCCCGCCAACCGTAGAAGGGATCCCAGTGATCCCATAGGTGTCGTTTCCACCGACATCTTTGGCGCGCCAGGTAGGGGATGGCGCGGTTGTGGAAATCTGGTCTAGCTAGAGCAGCAGCTTCATGGTGAATGTCACTCCAAGGAACAAGACGACCAAAGGGAGGCATCGCCTGTGAGTGCGGTGCACGCCCGTGCAACGACAGAAAAGCTAAGTCGTGCGAAACTTTAAGCAATTTCTTTTTATATAAAAAGTTATTGTCCTTGAAGGTCCTGCCCTATGTATGGAAAACCTGCACGCAAAGGGGCCCTTCCGCTATCGGCAATGCCCTTGCTCTGTTTCAAGTCTGCTCAACAGCTCAAGCAGCCGCGTCGAGAACGGCAGGGTAGCCTTCCGCAATTGGCAACGCTCTCGACTCTAGCTCGAGTCAAGCTCGACAGTTCGAGCGGCCGCATTGAGAGCAGTAAGGTGGTTCGCCTAGCAGCAAGCACACCCGGCAAGCCATTGGGGATCCGTCCTCAAGGTGCCACGGCCTGGGTTTACGCGCCGGCAAGCCTACCCGATTAACGTAGGGTGAACATACAAAGGAAGATTAAACAGGAAGATAGCATGCATCATCTCGAAAGTACTGCAGAGTTATATTACGTCAGTTATTGCCACGGTTCTAACTAAAGATAGAAATGTCTTGGTCATGAACCTGCAGTGGCAATGAGAAAAGGGGTGCCTAATCCCGGCGCTGGCCCTCCAATGCGGCTGATGATGGGCTCGATGCGCTCCCTGAGCACCGCGAGCTCCGCATCCTCCGGCAAGCTCTTCAGCGCGGCGTCAAAGTCGATGTTGGGATTCCAGTGCGCCACCTTGGTGAGGACCTTGGTCATGGCACCCCGGCAAAGCCTCCGGGCCTCATCGGCCAGAGAGGCCGCCCGGTTGGAGTGGAGCCGCTCCAGGGCACCAAGAACACCCTCAGAGAACAGCGTCAGCTTGGCGTTGGGGCTCACGTTTGGCTTTGGGACGTACCTCACGTTTGGCATCCCCATGGTAGCCAGCTGTGCGGTGATCCTGCCGGCGACGTCCTCGAGGCGGTTGATCCAGAGGTTCTCGCCCTTCACAAAGTCCGCGTGGTTGGTGGCCTCATTCTTCCGCAGCTGCCTCTCCTTCTCCAGATCCTTGGTCAAAGTCTCCTCCCGGGTCCTGGCCCCTGAAAGCGTCTCCTCAAGACCCTCCAGCTTCAGCTTCAGGTCTTTGATGGAGTCGTTGGCCTTGGAGAGCTGCTCAGCCTTGCCGAGGATTGCGCCCTGCGCCTCCACTAGAGCACCGTTGAGCGTGTCCTTCTCCTTCGCCAGCTTCAGGGCCTGGTCCCTCAGCCCATCCCGCTCCACCTCCAGCTCTTTCACCTTGCCGGCATGAACCAGAGCCTAGGCATTGAGTGCCTCCTTGTGCCTCTGCTCCAGCTCTTGGGTCCGCTGCACGACGAGCTTCTCCACCTCCTTGTCCTTTCCGTGGAGCATTGCAGCGAGCTTCTCCTCACGCGCGGCAAGGTCCTCCTCCTAGGAGTTCAGCGCGGCCTGGTGCTGGGACCGAGCGGCCTCGTCCTTGGCGGCCTGATTCTTCGCCGTCTCCTGGGCCTTCTCGATGTCGGCCTGCTTCATGACGAGCTCCACCTTGCGCTTAGCCAGCTCGTCCTGGGCAGCCTTCAGCTCCTCACAGGCCTGGCGGAACCAAGCCTGCATCTTGGCGACGCACCCCTCGATGTCCGCCTCCACCTTGTCCACCGCTACCATCCTGGACTTGGCCTTGTCCAAGCGGGCACGGTGGAGCGCCTGGAACTTCCGAAAGCTTGCGCCCATGGCCTGGAGGAGCCGCTCTTCCTGGGAACCGCCACTGTCGGTGCTCGGCTCGTCAACGACTTCAAGCCCGGCAGCAGCAAGCACCTCCTCGTCGAACACCTCTCCCTCGGTGGGCGCCCTGGTGCTCGCCGTCCCTGGGAGGTGGACGAACAGGTCGTCGCTCACTTTCAAGTACTTTCCCGGTCCAGAGGCAACGGAGGAGGAAGATTGGTCGTCGACCACCTCCTCCTCGGCAAGGCCCTTGCCGGCCTCCCCAGCAGGCCCCTTGCCGGCCTCCTCGGTAGTAGCCTTGCCAGGCTCCCCGGCAGACCCCTTGGCGGCGTCCTCAGCAGCACCCTTGGCGGCCTCCTCGGCGGCAGTCTTCTCGGCCTCCGCCGCGGCGTCCTTGGCGACATCCTCGATGACGGTGTCTATGTCATCCCGGTCCGCCGAGGAAGGATATGGATATCGAGAAGGGGATGAGGCGAAGCCAAGACCAAGATTCAAAAAGAAGAAGAACAGGGACGGGAAGTGAGTGACTTACTCGTGCTAGGCTGGGAAGAAGAGGCCCCCTCCCCGCCAACACCTGGCGCCGAGGCGGAGCCACCAGTGCCCAAGTTTGCGTCCTCCTCCTCCGTGTGCATGGGCTTGGTGCTTGGCGCCCTTGCCGGGGACGCCCCTCGAGGCGGCATGGTCGATGGGGGCAGCGTGTTGGGGGTGGCTCTCAGTGGCTCCTCCTACTGATGTCCTCCTCCTGCAATCGCGGCAAGGTCAGCGCCACGGGATCATACCCCCAACACACGTTGACGAGGGGTGAGTGATGAGCTTACGCTGGGGGCTGTGTCGGGGACTGCTGTCCAGGCTGCTCAACACCACCAGTGGTGTACCAGAAGTGCCTGCCGGGGGGTGGCCGCCCGCCGAAGCCCTGTCCCTCTTCACCCTCTGGGCCAGCGTCTCCGCATCCCTGGAAAGATGAAAACAAATCAAGATAAGTGGCACAGTCTGAGGAGACGGAGATGACAAAAAAAGAAGAGAGCAAGATACTTACTCATCCTCCACCTCCTCTTCTGCTGCCTTCCTCTTCCTTCTTGGGCTGAGGGACCCAAAATCGAAGACAACCTCCGTGTCATCATCTGCGGGAGGAGGGGAAGCAGATGGAGTCCGAGGACGCTTGGACGAAGAAGAGGCAGTTGCCTTCTTCTTCGCCACCGTGGCCTTCACCACCTTCCTCGCCGTCGCGGCCCTCGTCTGGCGCACGGACGCTTCCTGGGTTTGCTGCGGCTGCGCGGCCCTGCCAGGCCAGACCGGCTCGCCAGAGCTGTCCCACCGCAGGACTCGTCCCCTCCCCGTGGCCGGAGGGTCCGCAGTCTCGACCTCCTCCGACGACGACTCATCGACCACATCTTCAATAAGAGGGGCCCCAGTGTTGGTGCTGCTGGCCTCCCCAGCGGACTCCGCCCACTGGGCGAGCTCCCTCTCCTCTTTGGCCGCCACGGCCTCGTCTTCCATGTCGTCGGCGCTGCCAGCCTCCCTGGCGAGCTCCGCCTCCGCCGCCCTGGCGGCGATGTAGTCCAGCTCTACCTGGGTGGTGTCCTGGACGAGCAGTGGCTCGTCGCGGATGTACTTCTCCTCCGAGGTATCAAAGAACTCCTGCACTTGATCCGCCGGCGGCTCAGTCCAATTTGGGACGAGGCCGTGCGCGTTGAACTCCGGCATAATGGCGATGATGTCTTTTCGGCGCGAGTTATTGCTCAGCGGGACCACCCCCGCCGGCAACCCAAATAAGGGCCTCTTGGCGACCTTGCCGGCCTTCACAGCCTTGCCGGACCGTTCGACCTTGCCGTCGTAGTTCACGTCGAGCTGGAAGAGCCGCTGGCAGAAGTGGGCATGCCCCATCACCGTGAGGTTGTGGTCCAGGCCGGGGCAAAGCCTCATGATGTCGGTTGCATTCGTTAAGAGCCAGGCCGGCCTCCCCTTGTTGTGCAGCGGAGCGATTCGGCGGTGGATGAAATCTGCCCTGATCATCTCAAGGGTGAGCCCGGCCTCGGTGAGGCGAAGAATCCTGGTGGTGGCAACCGTGAGCTTCGCATCGTCGGCATCAACATCACCCCAGTCGTTTCTGCGAACCAGCGGCGCCTGGCGAACCTGGCAGAATTCCTGCGGGTCCTCCTTCTCAATCCAGCACCACCGGCCCCGCCACTCCTCCCACCTCTCCTTCTAAGCACCCTCCGGGTATGTCCCTTTGGTCCTTGGGATCCAGGCGACACAACCAGAGATGGCCCCTCCCTTTTGGATTCGAGGATAAAAGTAGTGGCGGAAGAGCGCCGTGTTGGGGAGCACGCCGGCAAAGCCCTCACAGAGATGCGCAAAAAGAGCCATGCACGCCACGGCATTTGGGGTAAAATCCAGAAGGTGAAAGCCATAGGTGTGCATGATATCATTAAAGAAATCAGAGAAGGGGGGCAGAGGCCACAGGAAAAGTAGTCGACGAAGAATGGGTACCGATTCGAGCTAGCTTCGGCAAAAGCAGCAGGGATGACGCGCGTGGCCAGATGCCCCATCGTCTCCCCCCCCCCCCGTCTTGCACCCCCACAGGTGCTTGAAGTAGTCCTAGAGATGGACCGCGTCGACCGTCATGGGGAAGTAGGCGGACTGCATCCGCTGTGCCGCCAACTCACTTTCCGGCGGCTCCTTCGCCCCGGCGTCCTTGGCCACCCCCTTGCCCTTACTGGTTTTGGGTGCCATGGCGGCTGCGAGAGGCGAAAGGGTGAAGAACGATGAGGGTGCGGCGACGGCAAGCAAAGGCAAGAGCTTGAAAGGGAGGAAGAAGGGGACGGCGGTTCCGAGATTGGGGAAAGCACAGAGGGTAAATGAGCAGCGCGCCTGCGGTTATTCCTTTTTATGGGGAAGGCACGGGCCACCTCTTTACCATTTACTGTGATGTGATGCATGCATGCGGGAACCATCCCACGCATGCCCCCCACGTCACGCACGACCCTCCACGACGCGCATCCAACGCTGGTCGTGGGGAAGCGCAAGCAAGCGAAGAAGTTACCGCCGTAAAAATCCGCCCCTCCTGCCCGCGCACCGTTCTGGGCCTGGCCCAACAACGTGTCGCACTTATGTGTGGCCCAGGCCCGGGGGCTCCTGTCGGTGTACAAAAGTAGGGGCTCTCCTTTTTACCCCTTTACTTGTGCACGGACAGTCGGAGCCGCGCCCACGGCCACACTAAGCAGGGCAGAGGAGGGAAGCCGAAGGCACAAGGCGACCAGAGGCAACGCCAAGACCAAGAAACCGCAGAGAGCAAAGGGGCAAGGAAGACTCCCCCGGCAAGGACCTTGCCGGGGCTGCCTCCGCGGCCCCGGCAAAGAGCCTTGCCGGGGCAGCTTGCCCAACACCAGCAGAGCGAGCCACCCTTGAGCCCGCGGCTTCCAATGCCGCCAACAACCACATTGGAACCAAGGCTCGGGAGGCACCTCCGTGGTGGCATGCAGATCTTTGTCAAGATAATAAACACACAAGATTAGATGAGGACCAGAAGACGATGATCCTCGGCGGGATCCTAGCCGAGGAAATCCACGAGACCCCCGGCAAAATGCTTGCCGGGGAAGACAACGATGCCACGACAAGACGCTTGCCGGAGCCCCGGCAAGGCCCTTGCCGAAGAAACCTACGGGGCCGCAGTAGGGCCCGCGTCTGCCAAGGCTCCACCGCCGTCCCCATGCAGCTGCCAGCTCAACCAGCTGAGCAGGCACCTGTGTGGCGACGAGCGGCCTCCACGACCGACTCAGCAAGCACCTGCGTGGTGGCATGCAGATCTTCGTGAAGATTCCACCACCGCACTAGCCTAGTAGCCAGCCAACGTGGCGCAACGACGCCTCGTCAGCTCGGACGTGTGTCGAAGCCAGGCGAGGCAGCGACAGCTGGGAAGAGCTTCCTTTCTGTCCCCGATAAAGCAAGAGGGGCACGTCGGCAACGCATTAAATGCGTTTGTCCGACGGTGCCAGAGGATAGACTCGTCCACTATACACCTTTCCACCTCCTGTGTGCCACTGTGGCAACCTCTTTTCCTATAAAAGGAGGCCCGAGGCGACCAGGAGGACGATTCAGATCTTTTGGACAAGTCACACCCATAGCTATCTCAAGAACACAAGAACACTCAAATACATCCACCAAAGCAGGACTAGGGTATTACGCGTCTTCGTGGCCCAAACCTGGGTAAATGATCTTTGTGCTTCCTGCCAGACCCGCTCTTTGCACAACCCCGCGCCCGCCAACCGTAGAAGGATCCCAGTGATCCCATAGGTGTCGTTTCCACCGACATAGGAATAGCACAATGGATTGATTGGAAATAATAACTTTGAGGTGGTTTCGTACCCGACAATAATCTCTTCGTTTGTTCTCCGCTATTAGTGACTTTGGAGTGACTCTTTGTTGCACGTTGAGGGATAGTTATATGATCCAATTATGTTAGTATTGTTGAGAGAACTTGCACTAGAGAAAGTATGAACCCTAGGCCTTGTTTCAACGCATTGCAATACCGTTTTCGCTCACTTTTATCATTAGTTACCTTGCTGTTTTTATATTTTCAGATTACAAAAACCTATATCTACCATCCATATTGCACTTGTATCACCATCTCTTCGCTGAACTAATGCACCTATACAATTTACCATTGTATTGGGTGTGTTGGGTACACAAGAGACTCTTTGTTATTTGGTTGCAGGGTTGTTTGAGAGAGACCATCTTCATCCTACGCCTCCCACGGATTAATAAACCTTAGGTCATCCACTTGAGGGAAATTTGCTACTGTCCTACAAACCTCTGCACTTGGAGGCCCAACAACGTCTACAAGAAGAAGATCGCGTAGTAGACATCAAGCTCTTTTCTGGCGCCGTTGCCGGGGAGGCTAGGTAAGCGGCACTAACACCCCGTCAACTAAGCTCTTTTCTGGCGTTGTTGCCCGGGAGGTTAGTGCTTGAAGGTATATCTTTAGATCATGCAATCGAATCTTTTAGTTTCTTGTTTTATCACTAGTTTAGTTTATAAAATAAAACTACAAAAAATGGAATTGAGGGTGCCTCATATGCTTCATCTTTTTAATATATTTCGTGAAAATGATGGAAAGGAAAATTGTGCTCAAGTGTTAGAAGAAGAATGCATTAAAATGTTTGGCACTAAATATTTGAATGATGAGCATGATTGCAATGTTGTTAGTATGAATTCCTTGAATATCCATGATGCTAATGATATGTAAAGCCACAAGCTTGGGGATGCTATGTGTGACGAAGATGATAGTTTCTGTCCCCCAAGTTTTGATGAGAAAATTTATTATGATGATAGCATGCCTCCTACTTATGATGATTATATTGATTAAAGTGGGTTTGGAAGAGTGTCAACTTTAGGAAGTAATGATCCCACTATTTTGGAGGATGCTGAATCTTATTGTGATAATTATAAAAGTGGTTTCGGAGAGGTCATGAATTTATTTAGTGATGAATCCACTATTTCGGAAGAGGTTCCAAATGATTATGATGAGAACAAAGTTGCTACTTATGATGATTATTGTGATGACACCTATGAAATAGAAAGCAGTGATGATTATATTTATAAAACTTGTAATGGTTATGATTACCCTTTTTCTGAACATTACTCTTTTAATGTGGAAACAATTTATAGTATTTGAGTTTCTTATGATACTCCCACTATTCCGAATGAAAAGAATTTTGCTTATGTGGAGAGTACTAAAATTTCTATGCTTGTAGATCATGAAAATTATTATGAGGGAGGAATATATGCTTGTAGGCATTGCAACAATATCAAGTTTCCTCTCTGTGTGTTAAAAGTTTTGAAGTTATGCTTGTTTTGTCTTCCTATGCTAGTTGTTCTTGTTCCCATAAATTGTTTGCTCACAAAATCCCGATGCATAGGAAGTGTGTTAGGCTTAAATGTGTTAGTCATATTCTTCATGATGCTCTCTTTATGTTTCAATTCTTATCTTTTATGTGAGCATCATTGAAATCATCATGCCTAGCTACAAAGGCATTAAAGAAAAGCGCTTGTTGGGAGACAACCCATATTTACCCCTACTGTTTTTGTGTGTCCACATGATTAAGCTACTTTGATAATCATGTTTTATAGCTTTTGTTTCAATAAAGTGCCAAGTAGAACCTTTGGGAAGACTTGGGTGAAAGTTAATGTGATCTTGCTGTAAAAAACAGAAACTTTGCGCTCACTAGATTAGCTGTAATTTTTCACAAAAGAGTGATTTTAAGTTGATTCTTATTGCAGAAGATTAATATACAAATTCCTCACGTTCACCAATTTATTTATTTATTGTGAATTTGAGGAATAATTGTGTTAAGGTTTGTGAGTCCCGTAGCATGCACGTATGGTGAACCGTTGTGTAACGAAGTCTGAGCATGATTTGTTTATTGATTGTCTTCCTTATGAGTGGCGGTCGGGGACGGGCGATGGTTTTTTCCTACCAATCTATTCCCCTAGGAGCATGTGTGTAGTACTTCGTTTCGATAACTAATAGATTTTTGCAATAAATATGTGAGTTCTTTATGACTAATGTTGAGTCCATGGATTATACGCACTCTCACCCTTCCACCATTGCTTGCCTCTCTTGTGCCGCGCAACTTTTGCCGGTACCGTACACCCACCATATACCTTCCTCAAAACAGCCACCATACCTACCTATTATGGCATTTCCATAGCCATTCCGAGATATATAGACATGCAACTTTCCACCGTTCCATTTATTATGTCATGCTTCATCATTGTCATATTGCTTTGCATGATCATGTAGTTGACATCATATTTGTGGCAAAGCCACCGTTCATAATTATTTCATACATGTCACTCATGAGTTATTGCACATCCCGGTACACCGCCGGAGGCATTCATATAGAGTCATATTTTTGTTCTAGTATCGAGTTGTAATCTTTTGAGTTGTAAGTAAATAGAAGTGTGATGATATTCATTATTAGATTATTGTCCCATATGAGGAAATAAAAAAAGGGGAAGAAAGGCCAAGAAAAAGAGAAGGCCCAAAAAAAGAAAAAAAAGAGAGAGAAAAAAGAGAGAAGGGGCAATGCTACTATCCTTTTACCACACTTGTGCTTCAAAGTAGCACCATGATCTTCATGATAGAGAGTCTCCTATGTTGTCACTTTCATATACTAGTGAGAATTTTTCATTATAGAACTTGGCTTGTATATTCCAATGATGGGCTTCCTCAAAGTGCCCTAGGTCTTCGTGAGCAAGCAAGTTGGATGCACACCCACTTAGTTTCTTTTGTTGAGCTTTCATATTTTTATAGCTCTAGTGCATCTGTTGCATGGCAATCCCTACTCACTCACATTGATATCTATTCATGGGCATCTCCATAGCCCATTAATACGCCTAGTTGATGTGAGACCATCTTCCTCCTTTTTGTCTTCTCCACAACCACCACTCTATTCCACCTATAGTGCTATGTCCATGGCTCATGCTCATGTATTGCGTGAAGGTTTAAAAAGTTTGAGAATACTAAAGTATGAAACGATTGCTTGGCTTGTCATCGGTGTTGTGCATGATTTGAATATTTTTTGTGATGAAGATGGAGCATAGCCAGACTATATGATTTTGTAGGGATAAGCTTTCTTTGGCAATGTTATTTTGAGAAGACATAATTGCCTTGTTAGTATGCTTGAAGTACTATTATTTTTATGTCAATATTAAACTTGTATTTTGAATCTTATGGATCTAAATATTCTTGCCACAATAAAGAGAATTACATGGATAAATATGTTAGGTAGCATTCCACATCAAAAATTCTATTTTTATCATTTACCTACTCGAGGACGAGCAGGAATTAAGCTTGGGGATGCCTGATACATCTCCAACGTATCTATAATTTGTTATTGTTCCATGCTATTATATTATCCATCTAGGATGTTTTATATGCATTTATATGCTATTTTATATGATTTTTGGGACTAACCTATTGACCTAGAGCACAGTGCCAGTTTTTGTTTTTTCCTTGTTTTTGAGTTCTATAGAAAAGGAATACCAAACAAAGTCCAATTGACGTGCCAATTTTTGATGATTTTTTATGGACCAAAAGAAGCCCCCGGAGTAAAATAGTTGGGCCAGAAGAGTCACGAGCCGTCCACGAGGGTGGAGGGCGAGCCCTACCCCCCTGGGCGCGCCCCCTGCCTCATGAACGACTCGGAGACCCCCACCCTGACATGAGACCGACGCCAAAAATTCCTATAAATACAGAAACCCCCAGAAAGAAATCTAGATCGGGAGTTCCGCCGCCGCAAGTCTCTGTAGCCACCAAAACCCAATCGGGGCCCTGTTCCGGCACCCTGCCGGAGGGGGGATCCCTCACCGATGGCCATCTTCATCATCCCAGCGCTCTCCATGATGAGGAGGGAGTAGTTCACCCTCGGGGTTGAGGGTATGTACCAGTAGCTATGTGTTTGATCTCTCTCTCTCTCGTGTTCTGGAGGTGGTACGATCTTCATGTACCGCGAGCTTTTCTGTTAAGTTGGATCATATGATGTTTATCCCCCTCTACCTTCTTGTAATGGATTGAGTTTTCCCTTTGAAGTTATCTTATCGGATTGAGTCTTTAAGGATTTGAGAACACGTGATGTATGTCTTGCATGTGCTTGTCTGTGGTGACAATGGGATATTCACGTGATATACTTGATGTATGTTTTGGTGATCAACTTGCGGGTTCAGTGACCTTGAGAACTTATCCATAGGGGTTGGCACACGTTTTCGTTTTGACTCTCCGGTAGGAACTTTGGGGCACTCTTTGAAGTTCTTTGTGTTGGTTGAATAGATGAATCTGAGATTGTGTGATGCATATCATATAATCATACCCGCGGATACTTGTGGTGACATTGGAGTATCCAGGTGACATTAGGGTTTTGGTTGATTTGTGTCTTAAGGTGTTATTCTAGTACGAACTCTAGGGCTGTTTGTGACACTTATAGGAATAGCTCAATGAATTGATTGGAAAGAATAACTCTGAGGTCGTTTCGTACCCTACAATAATCTCTTCGTTTGTTCTCCACTATTAGTGACTTTGGAGTGACTCTTTGTTGCACGTTGAGGGATAGTTATATGATCCAATTATGTTATTATTGTTGAGAGAACTTGCACTAGCGAAAGTATGAACCATAGGCCTTGTTTCAACGCATTGCAATACCGTTTTCGCTCACTTTTATCATTAGTTACCTTGCTATTTTTATATTTCCAGATTACAAAAACCTATATCTACCATCCATATTGCACTTGTATCACCATCTCTTTGCCGAACTAGTACACCTATACAATTTACCATTGTATTGGGTGTGTTGGGGACACAAGAGACTCTTTGTTATTTGGTTGCAGGGTTGTTTGAGAGAGACCATCTTCATCCTATGCCTCCCATGGTTTGATAAACCTTAGTTCATCCACTTGAGGGAAATTTGCTACTGTCGTACAAACCTCTGCATTTGGAGGCCCAACAACGTCTACAAGAAGAAGGTTGTGTAGTAGACATCAAGAGGTCCCGCCCGGTCTACATCCTAAGTGCCCCGGGGTCTTGGGCCCATCGCCTGTTGCACTCCGGGTCATTGCGCGCAGGGTGGATACCAGCACCGCCTCGGATGGCCAGCATGATCCGACCGTGCCGCCATGCTGAACTGGACATCTGACAAAGCTTCAGCTGATACTGCGACATCGAGGCCCATAACTATTCTTGCGTGGTGGTTAGTGCATAAAGGCCAGAGGCCAACTCAGAACAAATACCCAAACCTGTTAGTGCATTGGGGGCTCGTGAAGACAAGCAGAGACTCATGATAATGTGACCCCGTCGCCCCGTCTCATGGAATTACGGCAAGGGCCCATAATGCTCGGCCGTGCCACGTAGAAAACTCGTGGGTGCTCAACGGGCCTGCCCGACTTTCACATCAACTCGCGGGTACCCCTTAGGGACGACCTGACTTCAACAATGGTCTCAAATAAACTCAAGGTAACCGTGTGTCCAAACATCAAGGAGGAAAATCCGAGGAATCACCCTCGGTGAATTCCACTCGATGTAATCATCAAGGTGAACGTAAGAGGAACCACCCCCGAGGTTCACACTTGAGGGGTTGCACGACAGAGCCGTAATGGGGGTGGTTAAGGAGGAATCACCCTCGATGACCACGACCGAATAGCTACACTACAGAGATCTCATCAGGAGTGATGTATGAGGTACCACCCTCGGCACTCCGTAGTAGCTCTGCAAAGTCGAGCAACAAAGGGGGGGTATGATGTGATGTGAGGTATCGGGCCCTGGTCGCCGATCACGTTGATCGAATCGTCGATGATGAAGAACAGTAGCAAAATCTAATGCAAGCATGAGAGAATGGAATGGCCTATATCGGGATGATCAAAGGGGGGCTTGCCTGGAAGCTCCGCTAAAATGGAAGAAGGTTTGTCGTCGACGTAGTCGATCACAGGGGCATCAACAGCGGTCTCGGGGTCTACCGGAGAGAAGAGGGGGAAGAAACAGTAAATATAAGGCACACAGATGCATGACAAGACCATAAGCGGTGCTAGGGGTGTTCTAACGCAGTGCTACACGATACCGGCGAAGGGGAAAAACATCCAGGAATGTTTCCCTAGTGTTAGGCATTTTTGGACAGATGAACCGGAGGGGGAAGGTTGCATGTTCGCCATGCTAGAGGCATGTGACAGGTGAACTGAGAGTGTATCCGGATTCGTCTCGTTGTTTTGAGCAACTTTCTTGTATAAAACTTTTTCATCCGAGTTACGGATTAATTTCTACGATTTTCTAAAGATTTATACAATATTCTGGAATTTATTTTAATTCGAAAATAATTGATAAAATGCTAGGGGCACCCAGCACAGGGTACACAAAAGTGCACCCAGTGGCTGACAGGTGGGCTAGGGGGTCCCAGTTGACCAGTCGACATTTGACTGGTCAACAAGGGGTGCCCCCCTGTCATAGGCTCATTTAACTAATTGCAGAATAAATAGCTTGTTAATTAAGTTAATTAACTTTAATTTATTTATTTATTAATTATTTTAATTTATTTACTTATTTTATTTTAAAACTCTTTTTTTCAGGAAAGGGGGCGTAGGGCCCTGCTGTCAAAGGCCCATAGGCCATAGCGGGCACGGGCTATCGGGCGGGGGCACGGGCGCCCGACCGGCGAGCCCGAGCACGGCGTCACCCAATTGTGGGCATGCCAGCGAGGAGGAGCTCAGGCGGCTCTTGGCGCAGGCAGGCGGCCGGAGGTGACAGGCAAAGCTATTATTGCTGCAGCTGCTAGCAGGGACGGCGTGAGGTGCAGGTGTGGCGGTGAGAGAAGAAGGCCAACGGGAGTGAGCAGCGCAGCAGCTGCGAGGCAGCGGGGCGAGCGAAGGGCGAGGCTACACGGGTCGGGGGCGGCCACGGTGGCACAAGCAGCAAAGGTGAGCGGGGAAGACGGCAGCGACGGCTACATGGGTCGGGGTGGTCGGCCGAGGCAGCAGGTAACGAGCAGCAGCAGGGGGTTGAGAGCGGGAGTGGCAGGCGCGTTCATCACGAGCGGCGCGCGAGGACCGAACGGGCACCTCCGACGACCAAACGAACGACGGAGGCCACCGTTCGAACAGGCCCAACGGCACGCATCTAACGGAGCAAGCAGCGGTGGCACAGGTAGCATACAACGATGACGGCATCTAGCAGAGGCGACGGCCAGAGTTGGGTGTCCACGGGGACGGTGCTACGGCGAGTGTGCGGGTGAATGAATGGCTTTGGCCGCACCAAAGGAGTGCCATGAGCACGTTCCTGTGCTCAGGTGGCCACGACCACGACGCCAGCGATGACAAGGAGCACGGCTGCGGAGCTGAGCTCCGGTAATGGTGGTGCGACATGGGGATCGGGCTACGGGCAGCAGGGGAGAGAGAGGGAAGGAGGAGCGGGGCTCCCAGTGATCCCATAGGGGTGCACAGTGGGCTCGGGGAAGGTCTGGCGGCGCCAAAATCGTCGAGGATCGCCGGCGGCTGTAGAGCAAGAAGAAGACGCCGATCTACCAACGCAGAAGCGTCAGGCTCGAAGCGGTGGTCGTAGGTGAGGTAGAGGGTGACGTCGCGTCTCATGGACGTGATGGCGAGGCGCGGGTAGGGCTGTGGCCGTGGCTACATCACGGCCATTGCGACGGCACCGCTTGGTTGGGGTGGGGAGGGAGAGAGAGAGAGAGAGAGAGAGAGAGAGAGAGAGAGAGAAGATGGATCTGGGAGACGAACAGGGTGAGTGGGGGAGTGGGTGGAGCAGGGGGAGGAGCCCGAGGGGTCGTCCTTATCCCCTCCCGGCGTTGGCGCCAGCGAGGTGGTTCGGTGGCGACCGCGCCCCTGTAGCGATGAGCACCCGGGGAACAATGGGGAGACGACCGGGTGGGGAGCTGGGCCTGGCCGGCTGGGCCTGTCTCTGTGGCCTTAGGCCCAGGGGCAGGGGGTCCCTTTTCCTTTTGCTTCTTTTCTTTTTCCATTTTCTTTTAGCTAGCAAATGTATTTTGTACAATGTGGGACTTGGCCAGATAAATACCTTGCATTTACTAGCACTGCCACAAAAAGTTTGGGAGGCTTTCGAGTTTCTTTGAAATTTTCATAAATGGAAAGGCATTTAAATGATTGTTTAAGCCACTATTATATTCACAAAAGGGGATTTAAACACTTTACAAAAGTGTTGGGTCACCACCATAATTAGTTATGGAATATTTGCCACACTTTAAACATTTTATTTTGCATGTTTGAGAAACTTTAATTTTGGACTCTAATTTGAATTTGAATTTGAATTGTGATTTGGATCAAGCAAGGATTAGAAACAGTAATGTGAGGACATGGCACCATTAGCGGGGGATTACTGTAGCTTAATTATCCGGGCGTCACAATCATAAGACTTTTATTTACTTACAACTCAAAAATTACAACTCGATACTTAGAAAAAAAATATGACTCTATATGAATGCCTCCAGCGGTGTACCGGGATGTGTAATGACTCAAGAGTGACATGTATGAAAGAATTATGAAAGACGGCTTTGCCACAAATACTATGTCAACTACATGATCATGCAAAGCAATATGACAATGATGAAGCGTGTCATAATAAACAAAACAGTGGAAAGTTGCATGGCAATATCTCGGAATGGCTATGGAAATGCCATAATAGGTAGGTATGGTGGCTGTTTTGAGGAAGGTCTATGGTGGGTGTATGGTAGTGGCGAAAGTTGCGTGGTACTAGACAGGCTAGCAATGGTGGAAGGGTGAGAGTGCGTATAAACCATGGACTCAACATTAGTCATAAAGAACTCACATACTTATTGCAAAAATCTATTATTCATTGAAACAAAGTACTACGCGCATGCTCCTAGGGGAAGGGTTGGTAGGATTTAACCATCGCGCGATCCCGACCTCCACACAAAGGATGACCATCAATAAATAAATCGTGCTCCGACTTCGTTACATAATGGTTCACCATACGTGCATGCTATGGGAATGACAAACTTTAACATAAGTATTCTTATCAATCCACAATTACTCACTATCATGACTCTAATATCACCATCTTCACATGTCAAAACAATCATAAGGAATCAAACTTCTCATAGTATTCAACGCACTTTATATGAAAGTTTTTATATATCCCTTTTGGATGCCCATCATATTAGGACTAAATTCATAACCAAAGCAAATTACCATGCTATTTATAAAGACTCTCAAAATAATAAAAGTGAAGCATGAGATTTCATCAATTTCTTCAAAATAAAACCACCGACGTGCTCTAAAAAGATATAAGTGAAGCACTAGAGCAAACAACAAACTACTCCAAAAGATATAAGTGAAGATCAATGAGTAGTCGAATAATTGCATAACTATGTGAAGACTCTCTAACATTTAAGAATTTCATATCTTGGGATATTATTCAAACAGAAAGCAAAACAAAATAAAATGACATTGCAAGGATAGCACAACCAATGTGAAGAAGCGAAAACTTAGGCTCAACTGAGGCTTACCGATAGTTGGTGAAGAAGAAGGGTGGGATGCCAACCTGGGCATCCCCAAGCTTAGATGCTTGAGACTTCTTGAAATATTATTTGGGGATGCCTTGGGCATCCCCAAGATTGAACTTGTGTGTCTCCTTAATTAATTCCTCTTATATCACGGTTTCCCTAATTCTTAAAAACTTCATCCACACAAAACTCAACAAGAACTCATGAGATAAGTTAGTATAAATCAATGCAAAACCTTATCATTCTATACTATAGAAAATCACTAAAATTATAATTTGATATTGCCTACTAAATTCCTCTGCGTATTTAACACTCTCATCCTCAAATAGAATCATTAAACAAGCAAACATTTGCAAACATAACAGCAATCTATCTAAACAGAACAGTCTGTAAAGAATGCAAGAGGAATCATACTTCTCTAACTCCAAAAATTCTGAAAAAATACCACACTGTAGAAAATTTGTTGTTACTCATTGTGTAAAAATTTCAAGATTTTATCATGTTCTGGCTATTCACAAATATCCAGACAATGATAGAAAACTTTATGTTTTCAAAACAACAACATATAGACTTGTAAAATAAGCATGGTAAAGGCTATACTTGAATTTTTTATTGAACTAAAAGATAGAAAACATGTCTCTGAATAACAGCAAGCAAATATAAGCAAAAGAAAATGACGCTCCAAGCAAAACATATATCATGTGGTGAATAAAAATATAGCCTCAAGTAAATTTACCGATAGACGAAGACGAAAGAGGGGATGCCATCCGGGGCATCCCCAAGCTTAGTTGCTTGGTTGTCCTTGAATATTAATTTGGGGTGCCTTGGGAATCCCCAAGCTTAGGCTCTTTCCACTCCTTATTCCATAGTCCATCAAATCTTTACCCAAAACTTGAAAACTTCACAACACAAAACTCAATAGAAAATCTTATGAGCTCCGTTAGTATAAGAAAATAAATCACCAATTAGGTACTGTTGTGAACTCATTCTAAATTCATATTGGTCTTATATCTACTGTATTCCAACTTCTCCATGGTTCATACCCTTTGATAGTACTCATAGATTCATCCAAATAAGCAAACAACACATGAAAAATAGAATCTGTTTAAAACAGAACACTCTGTAGTAATCAGAAAACTTTGTATCCTTATGTAACTCCAAAAATTCTGAAAAATTAGGACAACCTGGGTAATTTGTATATCAATCTTGTGTAAAAATTTCATATCAAAAGCATGATTATGTGAATTTTAAAAATTATTTTACTGGGCGCAAAAGTTTCTGTTTTTCAGCAAGGTCAAATCAACAATCACCGTGAACCATCCCAAAGGTCTTACTTGGCACAAACACTAATTAAAACACAAAAAACATCTAACCAGAGGCAAAAAATTATATTTATTTAATAACATCAAATAAAACAAAAAAATTCAAATATAACTATTGGGTTGCCTCCCAACAAGCGCTATTGTTTTATGCCCCTAGCTAGGCATGAAGATTTCAATGATGCTCACATGAAAGATAAGAATTGAAGCACAAAGAGAGCATCATGAAGCATACGACTAGCACTTTTAAGTCTAACCCACTTCCTATGCATAGGGATTTTGTGAGCAAACAATTTATGGGAGCAAGAATCAACTAGCATATATAGGAAGGTAAAACAAGCAAAACTTTAAGATTTTCAACACATAGAGAGGAAACTTGATATTATTGCAATTCCTACAAGCATATATTCCTCCCTCATAATAATTTTCAGTAGCATAATGAATTAATTAGAAAATATATCTATCACATAAAGCATTCTTTTCATGATCCACAAGCATAGAAATTTTACTACTCTCCACATAAGCAAAATTCTTCTCACTCGGAATAGTGGGAGCAAACTCAACAAAATAACTATCATGTGAGGCATAATCCAATTGAAAATTAAAATCAAGATGACAAGTATCATGGTTATCATTATTATTTATAGCATACATGTCATCACAATAATCATCATAAGTAGCAACTTTCTTCTCATAATCAATTGGAACCACTTCCAAAATAGTGGATTCATTACTAAATAAAGTCATGACCTCTCCAAATCCACTTTCATAATTATCACAATAAGACTCAACACCCTCCAAAATAGTGGGATCATTACCTAGAGTTGACACTCTTCCAAACCCACTTTCATCAATATAATCATCATAAATAGGAGGCATGATATCATCATAATAAATTTGCTCATCAAAACTTGGGGGACTAAAAATATCATCTTCATCAAACATAGCATCCCAAGCTTGTAGCTTTGCATATCATTAGCATCATGGATATTCAAAGAATGAATACTAACAACATTGCAATCATGCTCATCATTCAAAGATTTTATGCCAAACATTTTATAGACTTCTTCTTCTAACACTTGAGCTCAATTTTCCTTTTCATCATTTTCATGAAAGACATTAAAAAGATGAAGCATATGAGGCAACCTCAATTCCATTTTTTGGTAGTTTTCTTCTATAAACTAAACTAGTGATAAAACAAGAAACTAAAAGATTTAATTGCAAGATCTAAAGATATACCTTCAAGCACTAACCTCCCCGGCAACGGCGCCAGAAAAGAGCTTCGTTGACGGGATGTGAGTGCCGCTTACCTAGCCTCCCTGGCAACGGTGCTAGAAAAGATCTTGATGTCTACTACGCAACTTTATCCTTCTATATGCTATTGGGCCTCCAAGTGAAGTGTTTTGTAGGACAGTAGCAAATTTCCCTCAAGTGGACGACCTAAGGTTTATCAATCCATGGGAGGCGTAGGATGAAGATGGTCTCTCTCAAACAACCCTGCAACCAAATAAAAAATAGTCTCTTGTGTCCCCAACACACCCAATACAATGGTAAGTTGTATATGTGCACTAGTTCGGCGAAGAGATGGTGATACAAGCGTAATATGGATGGTAGAAATATATTTTTATAATCTGAATAAAGAAAAACAACGAGGTAGCTAGTAATAAAAGTGAGAGAAACAGTATTGCAATGCTTGTAAACAAGGCCTAGGGTTCATACTTTCACTAGTGCAAGTTCTCTCAACAATGATAACATAATTGGATCATATAACAATCCCTCAACGTGCAACAAAGAATCACTCCAAAATTCTACAGGAGAACGTAGGACGAAAACATGCATTAACCCCTATGCATAGATTACCCTAATGTCATCAAGTGAACCAATAGAACATCCCATTGTCACCACAGATATCCCATCACAAGACATACATAAAGTGTTCTCAAATCCAATACTCAATCCAACATAACGAAACCTCAAAGAGCAAGACTCAATTGATCACAAGAAGGTAGAGGGAAGAACACCATAGGATCCAACTATAATAACAAAGCCCGCGGTACATCAAGATCGTTCCAAATCAAGAACGAGAGAGAGAGAGAGAGAGAGAGAGAGAGAGAGATCAAACACATAGCTACTGGTACATACCCTCAGCCCCAAGGGTGAACTACTCCCTCCTCGTCATGGTGGCCGCCGGGATGATGAAGATGGCCTCTGGTGATGGTTGCCCCCTCCGGCATGGTGCCGAAACGGTCTTAGATTGGTTTTTCATGGACTCTGAGGCTTGCGGCAGAGGAACTGCCGATCTAGGTTTCTTTCTGGGGGTTTCTGGATTTACTGGATTTTTTGGTGTCGGTTTCACTTCAGGGGGGGTCCATTAGTCAGTGACAAGGCAGGGGGACGCGCCCTAGGGGGTGGGCGCGCCCTCCACCCTTGTTGTTGACTCGGGACTCTTCTGGCCCAACTCTTGTGCTTCGGGGGCTTCTTCTGGTCCATAAAAAATCACCGTAAATTTTCAGCTTGTTTGGACTCCGTTTGATATTCCTTTTCTGCAAAACTCAAAAACAAGGAAAAATAGAAACTGACACTAGGCTCTAGGTTAATAGGTTAGTCCCAAAAAAATATAAAATAGCATATAAATGCATATAAAACATCCAAGATGGATAATATAATAGCATGGAACAATCAAAAATTATAGATACGTTGGAGACATATCAGCAACCATATACAAAAACAGTCGAATATATCTCCCATGATAATTATGATATTATTTTAGGAGAAACAAAGCAACAGAGAGATAAGTTTCTGCAATGGAATCGACATCACTGGGTTCGCAAATGGTTCAGTTATGAATTTGTTCATCCTCGGTTTGCTCAGAACTTTGCATTTCATCCACCATGGGGTGACTGCCAGGAAATTGCTCTCATCAAGCCAAATGATCCCCAGGGGAGACCACCGCCTCCACCAAATTCTCATGAGTCCTCGATGCACACCAGCATCTTATCCTGATGAGCTTGCAAAGCATCAGCACAATGCCATCAAGCAAGCAAAAAGGGATGAAAAGAAAAAGGCTTGTGAAGAAGAAAATCGTCGCCTTCTCAAATATGATGTAGAGAAGAAAAGGCCGAAGGAAAACCTGAAGGTCGCTCCAAACGCAAGCATGATCCCACTGCTGCATCAAAACAAAATAAAGCACCAAAGAAGAGAACTTCTGATCTAGCCGATAAATCCGCCTCAAGTGGTTCTTCGGATGCTGATGATCCTCCGCTCACAAAGGATGAAGTTGATGCTACTCTCCATGAGAAAGTGAATATCACTACTTCAACGGTGTTGCCTGATCTTCGGGTTCCTATAGTTCCAAAAGCACCACCGAAGAATATAATTCTTAGGAAAACTCCACCTACCACTGTCACGATGAAACAACATGTGGATACAACTCCTCATCCATAAGCTACCAATCTGAAGGATTTGGTTGTTAATGCTCCTGTGAGTACGGCAAAGCTAGGCGAACAAATTCTCGATCCCGATTTGAAGAAAATCAAGGCACCTACTGATGAAGCTATGTACCTAGGGTAGGGTCATGGACCATTCCAAGATACCCTCCCCAAGGACATCTCTAGAAGAATCATCTTTCAATCGACTCAGAAGTGTTCCACTCGACAGACTCAAGACACTCGACCATGAAGCCAACCAATGACAAACAGGAGATCTAAAGTCACTCAAAGACGCTAACGATCGGTCATTAAGTAGCTTTTATGGTCATCATAGCACTTTATTTGCGGCGTTACCAAGAACGCCCGACCTTAATGTACCTTAAACCTGCATAATCGAGGGCGGAGGGTGCAGCGAACTCTATATAAGCCACCCCCCTCCTCAGTGTCAAGGGTTCGCACCCCTGTAATTCATACACACATAATCCAGTCGACCGCCTCCGGGCTCCGAGATGTAGGGCTATTACTTCCTCCGAGAAGGGCCTGAACTCATAAAACTCGTGCGTATACAACTACTCCATAGCAAGGATCTTGCCTCTCCATTCCTACCCCCCTACATTACTGTCAGACTTAGAACCACGACAGTTGGCGCCCACCATGGGGCAGGTGTCTTGGCGACTTGTTGGAGAAGTTGCAGTTTTTCCGATCCCCTCCATCATGGTTTCAGGCGGAGGTTTGGCTGAGGGCCACGAGATCCGTCTCGGCGCGCTCGTGTTCGTCGCCGACGACTCCGCTTGGCTTCAGGAGGCACCACTCGACGTCAACGCGCTCCTCATTCACGGGGCAACGCACTTTCGCGCGTGCATCCGTGGCGTCCTCTTGCGGCAGTCGTCGACCCAGTATCGGTCGGCTCCTTTGGCGTCCTTCCTCCCTGTTGCCCGCCGGCGCAAGCATTCTGGTCGGTCGAGGCTTCAGCGGTGGGTGAGGCACGTGGTGGCTCGCCAGTCGGCCACCCCTCAAGTCGCGGCGATCGAGCCCGACGAATCTCTCTACGGCCTGTTCGACTGGCTCCGCAGAGACTACATCCGAGTGCGACAGCAGTGATCCAGCGGCGGAAGTCCTGATGGTCGATGGACCACGCAGTCCTCCCGGCTTTCCCCGCGCCAACGGTGGCGACGGCGAAGGCGCTCCGTCGCATGCCCATGAAGAGTACCTCCCCGAGCACCTCACTTCGCTGCAGAGGGAGGAACTTCGCCGCCGGAACGTGGATGCACTTCACACTCCTATGGTTGGAGAAACCCCCGAGGCCCGCGCCTTGGAAGACGCGCACTTGGCCAACTTGGCTGAGCGCACTCGACTGAAGTTGAGGTTCCAGCGTTGGTCGACTTGATCATGGAAGTCTTGGTCATCACTCCCGACTGGACGATGTCGTACATCGCATACATCCTAAGGAAAGAACTCCGAGAGAATGAAGAGGAGGCTCGACAGATCGTCCGTCGATCCAAGGCCTTTACTGTGATAAAGGGACAGTTATACAGGGAAAGCGCGACTGGAGTCGGTCAGAAGTGTATAACGCCAGAAAAAGGTCAAATAATTCTTGATGATATCCACTCGGGGACCTGTGGTCATCATGCGTCCTCTCGGACCATTCTGGCTAAAGCACACCGAGCGGGATTTTACTGGCCAAGAGCAAATGAAATGGCGAAAGAGATAGTCGACAAATGTGAAGGATGTCAGTTCTACTCCAATATGTCACACAAACCCGCGTCAGCCTTGAAGACCATTCCACTCGTCTGGCCCTTCGCTGTTTGGGGATTGGATATGATTGGACCACTGAGAACTGGCAGGAGCGGCTTCACTCACGTGCTAGTGGCAGTAGACAAGTTTACTAAATGGATTGAAGCTAAGCCTATCAAGAATCTCGATGCTTGCACTGCTATCAGTTTCATCAGAGAGTTGATATTCAGATATGGAGTTCCGCATAGCATCATCACTGATAATGGGTCAAACTTCGATCACAACAAGTTCAGAGCCTTTTGCGCCTCTCAAGGCACACGAGTCGACTATGCTTCAGTCGCTCACCCCCAGTCGAATGGACAAGCGGAACGAGCAAACGGTCTAATTCTCAATGGACTGAAACCCTGACTGATGCGCGATCTCAAGCACGCAGCAGGCGCATGGGTCGACGAACTTCCATCAGTTCTTTGGGGATTGAGGACCACCCCTAATCGGTCAACTGGACGAACTCCATTCTTTCTGGTATATGGAGTTGAAGCAGTTCTGCCGAGTGACTTTCTTCACAATGCACCCCGAGTCGAGCTCTACTCAGAAGATGAAGCAGAACAAGCCCGGCAGGACGCAGTCGACCTCCTAGAAGAGGAAAGAGAGATGGCCCTGATCCTATGGACTATTTATCAGCAAGACTTGCGTCAATTCCATGCCAGAAGTGTGAAGAGTCGAGCCTTCCAAGAAGGAGACTTGGTCCTCCGAGTAGATCAACAGAAACCACACAAGCTCGCTCCCACTTGGGAAGGCCCCTTCATCGTCACCAGAGTTCTCCACAATGGAGCGTACCATCTTTACAATGTCGATCGCCAGATTGATGAGCCACGAGCTTGGAATGCGGAGATGCTCCGCCCCTTTTATACTTAAGTACTCACTCGGATGAGATGTAATAAGAAATACCTCTGTAGTTTATTTATCAAAGACAAGAGTGTTATAATTTTCCCAGTGATTGTTGTTGCTTTTGTAAGAAACCCCCCCAGTGGGTAGCTTAGCTGCGAATCCGTTTCGCCTAAGTTTGTAAAAAAAAGAGTTCCTACCGAGTGGTGAGCCAACCTCTCACTCGGAGGCTTAGCTGCGAATCCGTTTTGCCTAAGTACTTGAAAATCCTACCGAGTGGTGAGCCAGCCTCCCACTCGAGGACTTAGCTGCAGTCCAAGTACTCGCCTAAGTTTAAAAAATCCTACCGGGTAGTGAGTCAGCCTCCCACTCGGGGGCTTAGCTGCAGTCCAAGTACTCGCCTAAGTTTAAAAAATCCTACCGAGTGGTGAGCCAGCCTCCCACTCGGGGGCTTAGCTGCAGTCCAAGTACTCGCCTAAGTTTAAAAATCCTACCGAGTGGTGAGCCAGCCTCCCACTCGGGGGCTTAGCTGCAGTCCAAGTACTCGCCTAAGTTTAAAAAAATTCCTACCGAGTGACGAGCAAGCCTCTCACTCGGAGGCTTAGTCGTGAATCCGTTTCGCCTAAGTACTTGAAAATCCTACCGAGTGGTGAGCCAGCCTCCCACTCGGGGGCTTAGCTGCAGTCCAAGTACTCGCCTAAGTTTAAAAAATCCTACCGAGTGGTGAGCCAGCCTCCCACTCGGGGGCTTAGCTGCAGTCCAAGTACTCGCCTAAGTTTAAAAAATCCTACCGAGTGGTGAGCCAGCCTCCCACTCGGGGGCTTAGCTGCAGTCCAAGTACTCGCCTAAGTTTAAAAAATCCTACCGAGTGAAGAGCAATCCTCTCACTCGGGGGCTTATCTGCAGTCTAAGTACTCGCCTAAGTTTGAGAAATCCTACCGAGTGAAGAGCAATACTCTCACTCGGAGGCTTAGCTGCAGTCCAAGCACTCGCCTAAGTTTGAGAAACCCTACCGAGTGAAGAGCAATCCTCTCACTTGGGGGCTTAGCTGCAGTCCAGTACTCGCCTAAGTTTAACAAATCCTACCGAGTGGTGAGCCAGCCTCCCACTCGGAGGCTTAGCTGCAGTCCAGTACTTGCCTAAGTTTGAGAAATCCTACCGAGTGAAGAGCAATCCTCTCACTCGGGGGCTTAGCTGCAGTCCAAGCACTCGCCTAAGTTTGAGAAATCCTACCGAGTGAAGAGCAATCCTCTCACTCGGGGGCTTAGCTGCAGTCCAAGTACTCGCCTAAGTTTGAGAAATCCTACCGAGTGAAGAGCAATCCTCTCACTCGGGGGCTTAGCTGCAGCCCAAGTACTCGCCTAAGTTTGAGAAATCCTACCGAGTAAAGAGCAATCCTCTCACTCGGGGGCTTAGCTGTAGTCCAAGCACTCGCCTAAGTTTGAGAAATCCTACCGAGTGAAGAGCAATCCTATCACTCGAGGGCTTAGCTGCAGTCCAAGTACTCGCCTAAGTTTGAGAAATCCTACCGAGTGAAGAGCAATCCTCTCACTCGGGGGCTTAGCTGCAGCCCAAGTACTCGCCTAAGTTTGAGAAATCCTACCGAGTAAAGAGCAATCCTCTCACTCGGGGGCTTAGCTGTAGTCCAAGCACTCGCCTAAGTTTGAGAAATCCTACCGAGTGAAGAGCAATCCTCTCACTCGGGGGCTTAGCTGCAGTCCAATTACTCACCTGAGTTCGAAAACATACCGATCCGCAAGGACGACGAGGTGCAGGTCGACTGCTACCTTCTCCTTCGGAGCTGCGCCACAAGTACAACATGCGCTACATCCCGGTCTGCAAGGACGACGAGGTGCAGGTCGACTGCTACCTTCTCCTTCAGAACTGCGCCACAAGTACAACGTGCGCTCCATCCCGATCCGCAAGGACAACGAGGTGCAGGTCGACTGCTACCTTCTCCTTCGGAGCTGCGCCATAAGTACAACGTGCGCTCCATCCCGATCCGCAAGGACGACGAGGTGCAGGTCGACTGTTACCTTCTCCTTCGGAGCTGCGCCACAAGTACAACGTGCACTCCATCCCGATCCGCAAGGACGATGAGGTGCAGGTCGATTGCTACCTTCTCCTTCGGAGCTGCGCCACAAGTACAACATGCGCTCCATCCCGATCCACAAGGACGACGAGGTGCAGGTCGACTGCTACCTTCTCCTTCGGAGCTACAAATACAACATACGTACTCCATCCCTTCCTGCAAGGACAATGATGCGCAGGACGACTGAATCTTCCACCTCAAAGCTGCATCTCAAACACAAAGACTATTCCGAATGAAGAGCACAGTCCACTCGAAGGCAAATGCAAGCATATTCAGAAGTAAAACAAGTTTAGATAAATCTTAAAGGTTCCAAACCGCAGATCAAAGTACTTGGGCTCTCAGCCCGAAGGAGTTTAGCGGTTACAAAATCCACTCGGCATTCCGAGGCAAATTTAAGGTGAGGCATAAAAGTTTGTTCACAACGCGGTAGGAGGACTGGCAGGCTCGACGAACTCGTCCAGGTCGACACCATCGGCGATCCGAGTGGCAGCAGCAATGAAAGTCTCCATAAAGGATCAGAAATCGTGTTTCTTGGTGTTGGCGACCTTGATTGCTGCCAGCTTATCTTCTCGTGCCTCTTTACAATGGACACGAACCAAAGACAGAGCCACATCAGCACCGCACCGAGCAGAAGACTTCTTCCACTCCTGCACTCGACCAGGGATCTCGTTAAGTCGAGTCATCAGGGACTCGAGGTTGTTCTGGAGTGTTGCCCCTGGCCAAAGTGTTGTGTCGATCCGCGACGTGGCGACTTTCAGTCGAGCCAAGTAGTCAACAACGCCGTCGGTGCGGGATTCCAGTCGGAGCAGGTTCATAGCAGTTTCGTCCTTCACGGGGGAATTGATAGGGTCCAAATTTGGTTCGATTCGCCCAGTCTCCTCCTCGAAGTCTCGGCAAAGCTCTACATGCGCAGTCCAAGGATGAGTCAATATTCGTATGCCGAGTCGACAAAGATGAACCGGTCGGAACAGGATATGTACCTTCAAGCTTGATGAATAACTTCTTGGCGAGGCTCCTCAGATAGCTTTCCAGATCATCCCTCCTGCGAGCAATGCCTTCCATCTTCTCGTTCAGGTTAACCTTGTCCTTCTTCAAGCGGGTTACCTCCTTGTTGGCTTCGTCCAGAGCAGATTTCATCTTTGCGTTCTCCTCCTCCAGTTTGCCGACTGAAGCCAGCTTCTGTTCAGCCAGAGTAGCTTGGTCATCAGCCTTCTTTTGTGCAGCAGATAGATCGTGATCCTTCTTTAACAGAGCCTGGTTCAATTTTTCTGAAAAGAAATAACGCTCAGTTCAGAAAGAGCAGAGTGAAATCCGGGTCTAAGACAAAACAGTCGACAAAGCTTCCTTACCATTGGCGTCATCTTTGGCCTTCTGCAGCTCTGACTTGGCCAACTCCAGGTCAAGGTTGAGTTGAATTTGTTGCTTTTCCAAGTCGGCAAAGCGAGCTCCAAGGTCACAAGATTTCTGCAATCAGAGAGGATGGGTTATTTTACAGAGAAAAAAGACAAAGACAATAAATACTAAGACTACGATCGATCGCCCATGATCCACCGGTCTCGGGATTACACCAGTGGGTGCACTTAGCGTGCCCCTGGTTCGGTCTTAACACTGACGAGACCTTTTGGTAGCGATATATATATATATAAAAAGAAGAAAGATAGCAACAAACAGGTTCTTCAGACCATAGTTGATCGCCAGCATTGACCACGGTCTCGGGCACTACACCGGTGGGTGCACTTAGCGTGCCCCACTGGTTGGGATTTACACTCGACATGGCGCACTGGACCGAGTGGAGGAATTAAATGTCAAGACTACGATCGATTGCGCAGTCCACCGTAGTCTCGGGACTACACCAGTGGGTGCACTCAGCGATGCCCCACTAGTCCAAAACTTCAAAACACAAATTCAGCTCAAAGTATGGGTTTGCTCGGTGACAAGTCGAAACACCCACTGGGTGCACAGATGCAAAGATCCTTGGAAAGAGAGTTTTCAGGTACCATATCCTAATGAGCAAGCCAAGAAAATCAGTCGACGTCTGCTAACTGAACATTGCTTTGGAGAGCCGAGTGGCATCATAGGCGGCCCGACCGACATCTCGCACCATCTTCATCTTCTCCATCATAATACCTGCTTGGCGTATGGCTTCCTTGGCAGCATTCACTTCGTCCTCTGGGACGTGATGGGTAGCAAAAACTGAAGGCGGGTCGGCAAGAGCTTGAGCAGTCGATGAAGAAGGCAGAGCACTCGACCGTGGTACGGCGAAGGTAACAGAAGCCCGATTGGCATCACCAGCGTCCTGAACGACTGGTTCAGCTATCGGCGTCGATTGTGGCACCTTGTCTGCAGGAGTTTTCCTATTTTTCCTCGTCAAAGGCCTCTCGGGCTGTCACGCCCAATATGCGACCCTATCCAAAAGGAACTCGAAGGTCCCACCAAGGATAGACCCGCATATTGAAACACTTTTGCAAGGTGGATATCATTACATCAACATTACATAATAGGTAGGGATACATACATAAGGCACAAATGCCACAAGAATACATCAACATCATAATACAAGATCAACATCCGACTACGGATGAGACATAAACAGAAACTCAAACGACATCCACCCTGCTAGCCCAGGCTGCCGACCTGGAACCTATCCCCTGATCGAAGAAGAAGCAGAAGAAGAACTCCAAAACAAGCGAACATCGCTCTCGCGTCATGATCATCGCAAACTTGTACCTGCAACTGGTGGTGTAGTAATCTGTGAGCCACGAGGACTCAGCAATCCCATTACCATGGGTATCAAGACTAGCAAAGCTTAATGGGAAAGGAAGGGGTAAAGTGGTGAGGTTGCAGCAGCGACTAAGCATATATGGTGGCTAACATACGCAAATGAGAGCAAGAAGAGAAACAAAGGAACGGTCGTGAAGCTAGCAATGATCAAGAAGTGATCCTGAACTCCTACTTACGTCAAACATAACCCAAGAAACCGTGTTCTCTCTCGATCAACCCCGAAAAGAGACACTCACGGTTACGCACACGGTTGGTGTATTTTAGGAGAGTTTGCTTCAAGTTTACTACAACCGGATATTAACAAATTCCCATCTGCCACATAACCGCGGGCACGGCTCTCGAAAGTTTATACCTGCAGGGTGTCCCAACTTAGCCCATGATAAGCTCTCGCGATCAATGAAGGATATTCCTTCTCCCGGAAGACCCGATCAGTCTCGGAATCCCGCCACAGGACATTTCGACAGCAATAAAACAAGACCAGCAAAGCCGCCCGATGCGCCGACAATCCCGATAGGAGCTGCACATATCTCGTTCTCGTGGCAACACCGGATGAGACTAGCTACGAGTAAAACCAAACCTCGGGTTGCCTCAAGGTGGCCCCAGCAGTAGTTCGGTTCGAGCCAAGACTTAGAGAAGCACCGCCCGGGGCTGAATAAAGATGACCCTTGGGTTAATTACTCCCAAGGAAAAGTAGGTGGTGGTGAGGCAAATGGTAAAACCAATGTTGGGCCTTCTTTGGAGGAGTCTTATTCAAAGCGAACTGTCAAGGGGTCCCATAAATCACCCGACCTGTTAGGGACGCAAAATCCGGGAACATAATACCGATATGACGGAAACTAGGGCGGCAAGAGTGGAACAAAACACCAGGCATAAGGCCGAGCCTTCCACCCTTTACCAAGTAATATAGATGCATTAATAATATAAGATATATTGTGATATCCCAACAAGTAAACATGTTCCAACAAGGAACAACATCTCCATGTTCCAACAAGGAACAAACTTCATCTTCACCTGCAACTAACAACGCTATAAGAGGGGCTGAGCAAAGCGGTAACATAGCCAAACAATGGTTTGCTAGGAAGGGTGACAACGAGTTAGAGGTTCATGGCAACTTGGGAGGCTTGAGCAGCAAGTGATAGGTAGCGCAGCATAGCGATAGAACGAAGCAACTAGCATAGCAATGATAGTAGTGAGATCCAGGGTAGCGGTCATCTTGCCTGAAATCCCGCTAGGAAGAAGAACGAGTCCATAAGAAGACGAACGGATGAAGCCGAACCAAGCGTAGACGAACGAATCCTCACGATCGCAACGAAACAGGAACTAACAAGAAGAAGCACACAACATAGTAAACAAACCACACATGAACAAGGCATGATGCACAACCAAGCATGATGAATGACAAAGCTACATGAAGCTACTCATGGCAAGAGATGATGCAAACAAGAGAAGCACATCAAAGCAAGTTTAAATGAGGCCGGGAACGACATAGAACAATTCCGGTAAGTCCTCATATGCAAATTTCGAAATTGGTCCAGATCTGAATAAACCTTATGTTCAAGTTGTTAAACAGCAAGTTAAGATGCACCACGATGATCTACACGCAATTCTAGTCAAGTTACATATAAAGTTCATTAGATTCGGAGCTACGGCCTAGAAGATATGAGCAAAACAAGTTAAACATGGCATTGATGCAAAATGCATACAAACATCAAGCAAACACCTCAAAACAAGGACGCAACATGATAATATGAAGCTACATGCAAAATCAAACAAGTTTCATATAGAGCACAATCAAAACGGAGCAACGGTGCAACACATACACCCTATACAAGTCATAACAACAATCTGTCCAAAACAGCAAGTAGGCATATTGCAAGCATCAAAACAACATGCTACAGAATCTTAACATGAAAACAAAAGGCATGGGCATGATGTACAGGTAAAGCATTACAAAACATGAACACTGAGCTATCTCCAGAAACAACTATAACATGCTCAAAAAGACATGGCAAGATTGCAAATAATAACAGTTTCAGGCATAACAGAAAATAACATCAGGTTGCAATGTTTAGAGCTATCAAACAACATGTTACAGGAACTTATCATGGCAAAGAAAGGCATGGCATGAATCTACTCAAAGCATATAACAAAAGTCCTTTACTGACCATAAGCCAAAAAGGATCAGAAAATATGATGGCACCCATGTAAACATGGCAAGTTATATTACAGATTCATACGTGGCAGGAACAACGATAAGTAGGCATGTTGGTGAGCTTGAACCACTCACCACAGAGCAATACATGGCATGGCAAGGCAACCAACAGTAATAATACATGGCATAGAAGCTATAAAAAATCAGAAACTAACATCACATAGCCCTCTTCCAACAGCATTTCGGGCATCAATATGAGCTCAAATGAAAATGATGCAATGAGATGAAAAGATCTACTCTTCGAGACGAACAATTTGACATATTACACGCACAAAACGGAGCTACGGATGCAGAGTTATGGCATGATGAATAGGGCAACATTATGCAAGAATATTACATGACTTAGGGAAAAAAACTGACTTGCGAGCGCAACATAGTAAAATCTCGCGCGAGCGGGGTTTAACTGACGGGTGCTCACCTAGGGCCCGTGGGCCGGCTCGGTGGTGGTCTGGGCCAAAGGAGGGGAGACCGGCAGGCCGGCGACGCGGGGCCCACGCGCTAGCGCTGGGGCGCTCGTCCTCCTGACTCACGGGATCGAGGGGAAGGCAGGGGGCGCGACGCCGGCGAGGCAGGGCGGTGCTCCGGCGAGGGCGGAGGCAGGTATGGCCGAGACGGACGGAACAGGCGGATCGAGCCTGGGGACCACGGATCCGCGGGACTTGGGGACGAGGAGGCCGCGACTTCTCCGGGCGGGCGGTGGCGCTCTGCAAGGAGAGAGAGAAACCTTAGAGGAGGAGAGGGAGAGGAAAAAGGAGGGAGGAACAGCGGGAGCTGGCTCGGTGGGCGCCGGCGCGGGTTGCCGGAGGGACAGAGGGACGGCGACGGGTCGGCGGACGCCCGGGCGGCGATTTAACGGCGAGGAGGTACGGGGTCGGGCGAAGGAGCAGGACGGGCGCGGCGAAGCGCCGGGGGCGGCGACGCAGCGGGCTCCCTCGAGCCAGATCTGGCCCGGGCGGGCTGTTGCGGGCCGGGAGGGCAGCGGGAGGTGGGAGGAAGTGGGGGCACGTGGCGCGGCTTGAGTGGCTCCAGGCGGCGGGGACGGCGGCGCTGGCCCGTGCGGTGGCGCCAAGTGGCGGACGGGCAGCGGGGCGGCGCAGAAATGGAGGTGGCTGCGCGCTGATTCCGAGGAGGAGGGGGTGGCTGCGGCTGGGAGGTAGGGGAGGGGCTAGGCTACCCAAAAATGGAAGGAAGGGGTCTATATATAGCATGAGGGGCTAGGGTTGGGGGTTTGAGGCCGTTTCGGAGCCGTTCGATCTTGATCGGACGGTCCGGAGCGGAGGGGGGGTAGGTGGGCTAGTGGGCTGAGAAGAGGAGTAGGGTTGAGGTGAGAGGGAAGGAGTACAGCCCAGTAGCTGTTTCCGGAGACCGAAAACATCCGACGATAATACCGGCAAGGGTGCCGCTATATATTTAATGGTTGGGCTACCAAACGAGCTCCGAATGCGACGAAATTTGACAGGCGCTCTGTCTACACTATAATAAGATCGCACGCCAAGTTCCGACCCATTCCGAGAGCATTTTTCGGCCACTCACGAAACGAGGTAAAAGGAGGGCGCCGGGAGACATAGGAGTGCCGGATTGCAAAACGGACAACGGGGAAAATGCTCGAATGCATGAGACGAACACGTATGCAAATGCGATGCACATGATGACATGATATAAAATGCAGATGATGACATGACAAAGTGCAACACGCAAGCACATGACATGGCAACAACGGCGAATAACTGGCAGACACCTGGCGCATCGAATCCGGGGCGTTACACGGGCTCTTCATCGTCATCGTTGGGGAGGTCAATAATGTTGGGAGTTGTTCAAAGATCGGTCGCCAAAATTGCATCACCCAATGGTATATATTACAGTTGAGTCGACCAAATAAAGACAGAACGACAGAAATCGTACCCAGATTGGAGGTGACTGCATCCTCCATTGCCTCATCCTCATCCCTGTAAGCTGAAGTCCCGGAAGTAGCAGCGCTGCTAGTTCCAAAGTTTATCTGGTCAAATCAAGGAAAAAATAAACAGCACAGAGCGTCGAGTGAATACAAAGGGAGACACTCATGCAGAAGCGACGGGGATGTCAATCTTAATCTTCGGCAACGCCTTCCGAGACCTTTGCACTACAACTTTGGGCTGCTTTGACGCTTTTTCAGTCGGAGCCGGTGAGCACGTCCGAGGGCGCTTTGAAGACGGGCCGGTCTAAGCAATCGCTTTTTCACCGGTGCTCGGCCGGTCTTGGTCGAGCTTGGATCGCCTCTCCGTGCGAGGAGGTGACTCGGCTTCTTCTTCGTCACTTGAGTCGTCACTTTCCTCGCTTTCCTCTCCGTCAGAATGCCAGTCACCACTGTCGCCGCCGCTCGCCTCCCCTTCCGGGTCTTGCTCTTGCTCCCCGTTGGGCATTGAGTACATTTCGATAAGAGCCTGGCAGAAAAACAAGCAGAACAAAAGTCAACCGACGAAGCATAAATAACTGCATGGTTAAAATTACAGTCGAAAACTCAGAGCTGAACCTTGTACGGTACGTGGGATTGGTCGAGTGGAGGAATTCTCCTGGCTCCCCTAGGGTTGTCTTTGTTCCCAGTGATGCTCGTCAGCCATCCCTCCAGCGTGGCATCCTCGACCTCCTCTGGGTGGATCCGAGTGGTGTCCTCAGTGCCCGAATACATCCACATCGGATGGCCTTGAGCTTGAAGTGGCTGGATGCGTCGCCGAAGGAAGACCTCCAAGAGATCCATATCAGTCACCCCGTCACGGATAAGCTGGACAACACGTTCGACCAGTACCTTAACATGTGCCTTCTCTTCCGGGATCACCTTCAAAGAGGAAGGCTTCCTCACTCGGTCCATCAAAAAAGGAGGGAGTCCGGTCGACTGCCCTGGCGTCGGCTGGTCTTTGTAGTAAAACCAGGTCGACTGCCATCCACGGACCGACTCGGGTAGGATCATGGCCGGAAAGGAACTTTTCCCTCTCATCTGAACCCCAAGACCCCCACACATCTGAATCACTTGTGTTCTCTCGTCACTCGGATTGTCCTTTTTCACCATCTGGGAGCGACAGGTGAAAATGTGCTTGAAAAGGCCCCAATGAGGCCGACAACCCAAGAAATTCTCGCACAAAGACACGAAAGCAGCGAGATACACGATTGTGTTGGGTGTGAAGTGGTGGAGTTGTGCCCCAAAGAAATTCAGAAATCCCCGAAAGAAAGGGTGAGGAGGCAAGGAAAACCCACGGTCGACGTGGGTGGCCAAGAGAACGCACTCACCCTCCCGAAGTTGCGACTCGGGCTCCTTCCCTGGAAGCCGTGCTGATCCGTGGGGGATCAGTCCTCCATTGGCCAAGTTGTCGAGGTCTTCTTGACGAATCTTCGAGCGGATCCAGTTGCCCTGGATCCAGCCCTGCGGCAGGCCGGCCCTCGATGAAGATCCGCCCCGACTGGTCGTTTTTTCCTTCGCCTTCGCCGTCGCTTTCTTCGCCCGCTCCAGGGCCACCGTCTTCTCTTTCCCCATCATCACCGGTGAGACGCGCACGGGGCAGCGGCACCGGGACGAAAGCAAGCACGGTGGATAAGTCCGAGGAAGAGAGGAGGAAATGAGAACGCACTGTTCAAAAACCCCGATCCGACGCCTTATATGAGGTTACTTCCGAGTGACTGACTTGTAGGCCTGGGCGATCCTGTCAAATCCCGCAACAGTCGCGCGCGCGATACGTGGCGAAAAAGGTGGCGTGGAGATCGAGGCGTCCCTGCCTTATCCCATCCGATTACTGCGGCCTCCTCCGCCCCGCGCGCTTCTCGAAATTCGAATCCCGCGAAATCCACGAGCTGGAGAACAACTTGTCAGACGGAAGATCTCCTCCGCTCTGTCACTCGGAGCTCTTCAAGTAAAGAAACTCACTCGACGGATACAAAGAATGGATCAAGGTGACTGAAAAAGAAGTTGGTACCGACACCTAGGTTCATTGATCCAGAGCAAGGTATACTCATAGCAAGAAAAATGGGTCGGAAGTGTGTTCAACTCCTTCCCCACTCAAACCTCGATCCATTCGGGGGCTAATGATAAAGCTATGTACCTAGGGTAGGGTCATGGACCTGTCCAAGATACCCTCCCCAAGGACATCTCTAGAAGAATCATCTTTCAATCGACTCAGAAGTGTTCCACTCGACAGACTCGAAGACACTCGACCATGAAGCCAACCACTCGTCAGCCAGGAGATCTAAAGTCACTCCGCACGCTAACAGTCGGTCATTAAGTAGCTTTTATGGTCATCATAGCACTTTATTTGCAGCGTTATCAGTAACGCCCGACCTTAATGTACCTTAAACCCTGCATAACTGAGGGCCGAAGGGGTCTGGCGAACTCTATATAAGCCACCCCCCTCCTCAGTGTCAAGGGTTCGCACCCCTGTAATTCATACACACATAATCCAGTCGACCGCCTCCGGGCTCCGAGACGTAGGGCTATTACTTCCTCCGAGAAGGGCCTGAACTCGTAAAACTAGTGCGTATACAACTACTCCATAGCTAGGATCTTGCCTCTCCATTCCTACCCCCCTACATTACTGTCAGACTTAGAACCACAACACCTACTGCCGAGCAAAATGCTCCTCAAGTTATCGCTCCGAAGGAGAAGACTGCTAAGTTTTCTCCTACATTAACTCAGTCGTTGGCTTCAAAACCTCCTTCCGAGCAAGTTCCAGTGCCATCTGTTCCAATTGCCAAGTCTGATGCTCCTCACTACTATAATCATGTGTTCATCATGGAACAGCTTGATAAATTTGGGGAAATCCATTCGATGGTGAAGTGGCCTCTCTGCCTATCCCTCCTGAAGTTATTTCCTAGGCCACTACTGTTGTTCAACAATTTGTCTGTCGAACTGAATGATCGTGATGATCGAATGAAAACTGCTTCTTCCAAATTTGTCATTAAAGCACTCGAAGATTCCTACAAGGATATCAACCGTGCCCTGACTCTCCTCCGACACAGAAGTTTGCGTTTTCACACGGATCTAGATGAAATTGTTCAAAAGATATATATTGAGCATCAAGAAAGGTTAGTGGCTACGATGATCTTGTCAAAGGCCACATTGATCAATCTGCACAGCAAATCAAGAGGCATCGAAAGAAAATTGCGAAAAAGAATGTACCTCCTGCTCCGATAGAAAAGTCACTTGATCACCCAGATGCTCAACCTCAAAAAGAAAAATCACCTGAGCCAGTTGTTCCTTCACAGCCCCCAGTCAAAGTCTCGGATGCTCCTCCTTCACCATGGCCAATTGAATCAGTGCCTGTGGCCACCTCTGCTCAAGATGATATTCCATCTCTACGAATTGTTTCTGAGGAAGGTGAAATCCCTCGCTCCGAAGCCCAAGTTCCCTCGGCTCATGCAACACCAAATGTTTCGGCTCCTCCAATTGAGCAGCAACAACATACTCCAATGGACCCAGTCCTTGATTCGGCCCCAGTGCCTACTGTAAAGGAATCTGCTCTGTTGCATACTACCTCTGCAGCTCCCTCCACTGTGCCACCTACTCCAACTCAATTGAAATTGTCTACTGACACAACGCCAAGAATACCAAATGTTGGTCCCTCCGAGCATAAATATGTCTCTGCTCGCCATACTGACTCAGTTGTATATGGCGATGAAGTTATCTCTATAGAATACGAACTCAAATACACATACCCTCGTGAAGAACTACCTTGATTTTGGCAGGTGTTGGAGCCAAAGGTCCGCTTTTCAATCGGAATACGCATCCCAAAATCTTTCAAGATAGTTCATATGATGGGCCGCGTACTTCTAAATTGCCTCACTTCTGGACAAAGGAATAAGCTATATATTATTCTCGTGTTCTCTATGACAGCAAGAAGATTTTACCGCATGAATACCCGGACATCCCAGCTATGAAGAATATTGGCTGCTTCAATCAGTTGCTGCAAGATCTGGAAGATTTCTGCCTCACCAAAGTATTTGAATTCGAACATCCTGGGAACAGAGAGATTATTCTTCAATTCTATGCTACTTTGTACATCTCCGGTGATGAATCTGGCAACTCAAAATGGATTATGGAATGGATGACCGAAGGAAAACGAACCAAATGCACTTCAACAGATTTTGTCTCGCGCTTTAATTTCCCTCACTTTGAGCATGGTGACAATGAAATTCGGGTGTACAACATTGATGCTATCCCAGATGAAACTTTTCGGTGCACTATGGATGAAGATAAGATTCGTGACTACACTGGTCCTCCTAGGCCTGAGCATTTAACATTTGAGAATCAGACACTATATCACATGCTCACCTAAACTATTTGCCCTCTGGTCGGGATGAATACAGACAAATCCATCTCAGATGTTCTTCGGAATGCTATCTATGCAATCTCTGAGCAGTATATCTTCAATGTTGAGGACATGTTTCTGCGTATTTTGAAGGATTCTACTCAGTATCCGCACTGCCTCAAAGTTTATGCGCCATGGATCCAGAAAGTTGTTGATCACACCATGCGTACAGTGTATCTGGCAAAGCAAGGTCACAAAAGCTTCATACCTCCTGTTCGCAATACTTTGCAAATTATGGAAGATATTTCTTCTGGTAAATCGCCTGCGTCAAGCCCTCATGATTATGTTGGAAATATGCCCTAGAGGCAATAATAAATTAGTTATTATTATATTTCCTTGTTCATGATAATCGTTTATTATCCATGCTATAATTGTATTGATAGGAAACTCAGATACATGTGTGGATACATAGACAACACCATGTCCCTAGCAAGCCTCTATTGGCTAGCTCGTTGATCAATAGATGGTTACGGTTTCCCAACCATGGACATTGGATGTCATTGATAACGGGATCACATCATTAGGAGAATGATGTGATGGACAAGACCCAATCCTAAGCCTAGCACAAAGATCGTAGTTCGTATGCTAAAGCTTTTCTAATGTCAAGTATCTTTTCCTTAGACCGTGAGATTGTGCAACTCCGGATACCGTAGGAATGCTTTGGGTGTACCAAACGCCACAACGAATCGGGTGGCTATAAAGGTGCACTACGGTATCTCCGAAAGTGTCATTGGGTTGGCACGAATCGAGATGGGATTTGTCACTCCGTGTCAACGGAGAGGTATCTCTGGGCCCACTCGGTAGGACATCATCATAATGTGCACAATGTGACCAAGGGGTTGATCACGGATGATGTGTTACGGAACGAGTAAAGAGACTTGCCGTAACGAGATTGAACAAGGTATCGGGATACCGACGATCGAATCTCGGGCAAGTACAATACCGCTAGACAAAGGGAATTGTATACGGGATCGATTGAGTCCTTGACATAGTGGTTCATTCGATGAGATCATCGTGGAATATGTGGGAGCCAACATGGGTATCCAGATCCGCTGTTGGTTATTGACCGGAGAACGCCTCTGGTCATGTTCAGATGATTCCCGAACCCGTAGGGTCTACACACTTAAGGTTCGGTGACGCTTAGGGTTATATAGGAAGCTTGTATGTGGTTACCGAATGTTGTTCGAGTCCGGATGAGATCCGGACGTCGCGAGGAGTTCCGGAATGGTCCGGAGGTAAAGATTTATATATAGGAAGTCCTGTTTCGGCCATCGGGACAAGTTTCGGGGTCATCGGTATTGTACCGGGACCACCGGAAGGGTCCCGGGGGTCCACCGGTGGGGCCACCTATCCGGAGGGTCCCATGGGCTGAGATGAGAAGGATCCAGCCCAAAGTGGGCTGGGGCGCCACTTCCCCTAGGGCCCATGCGCCTAGGGTGAAGGGGAAACCCTAAAGGAAGATTCCCATAAGGGGAAGGCACCTCCTAGGTGCCTTGGGGGGGAAGGACTCCTCCCCTGGCCGCCGCCCCCTTGGAGATTGGATCTCCTAGGGGCTGGCGCACCCCCTTGGGACCCCTATATATAGTGGGGTAGGAGGGCCTCTCAAACACACCTTTTGCCTTTGGTGCAGCCCCTCCCTCTCTCCCAAGTTCTTCTCCTCTTCTGCGGTGCTTGGCGAAGCCTCATGGATAGCCACGCCTCCATCACCACCACGCCGTTGTGCTGCTGCTGGATGGAGTCTTCTCAACCTCTCCTCTCTCCTTGCTGGATCAAGGCATGGGAGACGCCACCGGGCTGTACGTGTGTTGAACGCGGAGGTGCCGTCTGCTCGCACTAGGATCTCCGGTGATTTGGATCACGACGAGTACGACTCCTTCAACCCCGTTCTCATGAACGCTTCCGCTTAGCGATCTACAAGGGTATGTAGATGCACTCTCCTTCCTCGTTGCTAGTTTCTCCATACATAGATCTTGGTGACACGAGGAAAATTTTGAATTTCTGCACGTTCCCCAACAAATGGCATCATGAGCTAGGTCTATTGCGTAGATTCTTTGCACGAGTAGAACACAAAGTAGTTGTGGGCGTTGATGATGTTCAATTTGCTTACCGTTACTAGTCCAATCTTGTTTCGACGGTATTGTGGGATGAAGCGGCCCGGACCGACCTTACACGCATTTCCACGTGAGACAGGTTCCACCGACTGACATGCACTTGGTGCATAAGGTGGCTAGCGGGTGCCAGTCTCTCCCACTTTAGTCGGAACGGATTCGATGAAAAGGGTCCTTATGAAGGGTAAATAGCAATTGGCATATCACGTTGTGGTTTTGCGTGAGGTAAGAAACGTTTGCTAGAAACCCATAGCAGCCACGTAAAACATGCAAACAACAATTAGAGGACGCCTAACTTGTTTTTGCAGGGTATGCTATGTGATGTGATATGGCCAAGAAGAATGTGATGAATGATATGTGATGTATGAGATTGATCATGTTCTTGTAATAGGATTCACGACTTGCATGTCGATGATTATGACAACCGGCAGGAGCCATAGGAGTTGTCTTTATTTATTGTATGACCTGCGTGTCATTAAACAACGCCATGTAATTACTTTACTTTATTGCTAACCGTAGCCATAGTAGTAGAAGTAATAGTTGGCGAGACAACTTCATGGAGACACGATGATGGAGATCATGATGATGGAGATCATGGTGTCATGCGGTGACGATGATGATCATGGAGCCTCAAGATGGAGATCAAAGGAGCAAAATGATATTGGCCATATCATGTCACTATATAATTGCATGTGATGTTTATTATGTTTATGCATCTTGTTTACTTAGAACGACGGTAGTAAATAAGATGATCCCTTACACAAATTTCAAGAAGTGTTCTCCCCGACGTGCACCGTTGCTACAGTTCGTCGCTTCTAAGCACCACGTGATGATCGGGTGTGATGGATTCTTACGTTCACATACAACGGTGTAAGACAGATTTACACAGCGAAACACTTGGGGTTAACTTGACGAGCCTAGCATGTACAGACATGGCCTCGGGAACACAGAGACCGAAGGTCGAGCATGAGTCGATAGTAGATACGATCAACATGAAGATGTTCACCGAGTCGACTAGTCCGTCTCACGTGATGATCGGACACGGCCTAGTTGACTCGGATCATGTAATCACTTAGATGACCCGAGGGATGTCTATCGAGTGGGAGTTCATAAGATGAACTTAATTATCTTGAACATAGTCAAAAGACCTTTTGCAAATTATGTCGAAGCTCGCGCTTTAGTTCCACTGCTTAGATATGTTCCTAGAGAAAATATAGTTGAAAGTTGAAAGTAGCGATTATGCGACAAGAGAAAGCTTATGTCCTTAATGCACCGCTTAGTGTGCTGAACCCCAAATGTCGTTTGTGGATGTTGCGAACATCGGACATACACGTTTTGATAACTACGTGATAGTTCAGTTAAACGGTTTAGAGTTGAGGCACCAAAGACGTTTTCGAAATGTCGCGGAACATATGAGATGTTTCGAGGGCTGAAATTGGGATTTCAAGCTCGTGCCCACGTCAAAAGGTATGAGACCTCCGACGATTTTTCTAGCCTACAAACTAAGGGAGAAAGATCTCAATCATTGAGCTCAGATTGTCTGAGTGCAACAATCACTTGAATCGAGTGGGAGTTGATCTTCCAGATGAGATAGTGATGTTTCTCCAAAGTCATTGCCACCAAGCTACTAGAGCTTCGTGATGAACTATAACATATCAAGGATAGAGATGATGATCCTTGAGGTATTCGCGATGTTTGACACCGCGAAAGTAGAAATCAAGAAGGAGCATCAATTGTTGATGGTTGGTAAAACCACTAGTTTCAAGAAGGGCAAGGGCAAGAAGGGACACTTCATGAAACGGCAAATCAGTTGCTGCTCCAGTGAAGAAACCCAAGGTTGAACCCAAACCCGAGACTAGGTGCTTCTGTAATAAGGGGAACAGACACTGGAGCAGAATCACCCTAGATACTTGGTAGATGAGAAGGCCGGCAAGGTCGATAGAAGTATATTGGATATACATTATGTTAATGTGTACTTTACTAGTACTCCTAGTAGCACCAGGGTATTAAGATACCGGTTCGGTTGCTAAGTGTTAGTAACTCGAAATAAAAGAGCTACGGAATAAACGGAGACTAGCTAAAGGTGAGTGACGATATGTGTTGAAGTGTTTCCAAGTTTGATTTGATCAAACATCGCACGCTCCCTCTACCATCAAGATTAGTAATAAACCAGAATAATTGTCATTTGGTGTTTGCGTTGAGCATAGACATGATTGGATCATGTCTATCGCAATACGGTTATTCATTTAAAGAGAATAATGGTTACTCTATTTATTTGAATAATACCTTCAATGGTCTTGCACCTAAAGGAATGGTTTATTGAATCTCGATCGTAGTGATATACATTTTCATGCCAAAAGATATAAGATAGTAATGATAGTACCACTTACTTGTGGCACTGCCATGTAAGTCATATTGGTGTAAAACGCATGAAGAAGCTCCATGTTGATGGATCTTTGGACTCACTCGTTTTTGAAAAGTTTGAGACATGCGAACCATGTCTATTGGTGTGTATGCATGAAGAAACTCCATGCAGATGGATCGTTTGGACTCACTTGATTTAGAATCACTTGAGATATGCAAAACATACCACATGGGCAAGATGACCGAAAAGCCTCGGTTTCAGTAAGATGGAACAAGATAGCAACTTGTTGGAAGTAACACATTTTGATGTGTGCAGTCCAATGAGTGCTGAGGCATGCAAATGAATATCGTTATGTTCGACTTCACAGATGATTCGAGTAGATGTTGAGTATATTTACTTGATGAAGCACAAAGTCTGAATTATTGAATGGTTCAAGTAATTTCAGAGTGAAGTTGAAGATCATCGTGGCAAGAGGATAGAATGTCTATGATATGATCATAAGAGATGAATATCTGAGTTACGAGTTTTGGCACACAATTAAGATATTGTGCAAATTGTTTCACAATTAATACCGCCTGGAACACCATAGTGTGATGGTGTGTCCGAACATCATAGTTGCACTCTATTGGATATGGTGCGTACCATGATGTCTCTTATCGAATTACCACTATCGTTTATGGGTTAGGCATTAGAGACAACCACATTCACTTTAAATAGGGCACCATGTAATTCCGTTGAGATGACACCGTATGAACTATGGTTTAGAGAAACCTAAGCTGTCATTTCTTAAAAGTTTGGGGCTGCGACGCTTATGTGAAAAAGTTTCAGGTTGATAAGCTCGAACCCAAAGCGGATAAAATGCATCTTCATAGGACACCCAAAACAGTTGGGTATACCTCCTAATTCAGATCCGGAAGCAATAGGGATTGTTTCTTGAATCGGGTCCTTTCTCGAGGAAAAGTTCGTCTCGAAAAGTTGAGTGGGAGGATGGTGGAGACTTGATGAGGTTATTGAACCATCACTTCAACAAGTGTGTAGCAGGCACGTGAAGTTGTTCCCGTGGCACCTACACCAATTGAAGTCGAAGCTTATGATAGTGATCATGAAGTTTTGGATCAAGTCACTACCGTACCTCGAGGGTGACAAGGATGCGTACTACTCGAGTGGTACAGCAATCCTGTCTTGAAGGTCATGTTGCTAGACAACAATGAACCTACGAGCTATGGAGAAGCGATGGTGGGCCCAAATTCCGACAAATGGTTAGAAGCCATGAAATCCGAGATAAGATCCATGTATCAGAACAAAGCATGGACTTTGGTGGACTTGCCCGATGATCGGCAAGACATTGAGATGAATGGATCTTTAAGAAGAAGACGGACGTGGACAGTAAGATCACCGTCTATGAAGCTCGACTTGTGGCGAAAAGTTTTTCACAAGTTCAAGGAGTTGACTACGATGAGATTTTCTCATCCGTAGCGATGCTTAAGTCCGTCGGAATCATGTTAGCATAAGCTGCATTTATGAAATCTGGCAGATGGATGTCAAAATGAGTTTCCTTACCAGTTTTCGTAAGGAAAGGTTGTATGTGATACAATCAGAAAAGTTTTGTCGATCCTAAGGATGCTAAAAGGTATGCTGGCTCCAATGATCCTTTCTAAGGACCGGAGTAAGCATCTCGGAGTTGGAATGTGCACTTTGATGAGATGATCAAAGATTTTGGGTGTATACAAAGTTTATGAGAAACTTGTATTTCCAAAGAAGTGAGTGGGAGCACTATAGAATTTCGATAAGTATATGTTGTTGACATATTGTTGATCGAAATGATGTAGAATTTCTGGAAAGCATATAGGATTATTTGAAAAGTGTTTTCAATGGAAAACCTGGATTAAGCTACTTGAACATTGAGCATCAAGATCTATGAGGATAGATCAAAACGCTTAATGGTACTTTCAAATGAGCATATACCTTGACATGATCTTGAAGGTGTTCAAGATGGATCACCAAAGAAGGAGTTCTTGCACGAGTTGTAAGGTATGGAGTTAAGAGTTAAAAGCTCGACCACGGCAGAAAAGAGAGAAAGGATGAAGGTCGTTCCTATGCTTCGGACATAGGCTCTATAGTATGCTATGTTGTGTACCGCACCGAAGTGTGCCTTGCCATGAGTCACTAGGGTACAAGAATGATCCAGAATGGATCATTGGACATGTCAAAATTGTCCTTGGAGTAAATAAGGACATGTTTTCGATTATGGAGGTGATAAAGAGTTGGCGTAAAGGGTTACGCCGATGCAAGCTTTAACACCTATCCGAATGACTCTAAGTAGAAAACAGGATACATATAGTGGAACAACCATTTGGAATAGCTCCAAGTGGAGCGTGGAAGCAACATTTATAATATGACCTAGAAATTTGCAAAGCACACACGGATCTGAAAGGTTCGAGACCGTTGACTAAAACCCGCTGACTAAAACCTCTCTCACAAGCAAAACATGATCAAACCACAGAACTCATTGAGTCTTAATCACATGGTGATGTGAACTAGTTTAAGACACTAGTAGACTCTTTGGATGTTGGTCACATGGCGATGTGACCTATCAGTGTTAATCACATGACGATGTGAACTAGATTATTGACTCTAGTGCAAGTGGGAGACTGTTGGAAATATGCCCTAGAGGCAATAATAAATTAGTTATTATTATATTTCCTTGTTCATGATAATCGTTTATTATCCATGCTATAATTGTATTGATAGGAAACTCAGATACATGTGTGGAAACATATACAACACCATGTCCCTAGCAAGCCTCTATTGGCTAGCTCGTTGATCAATAGATGGTTACGGTTTCCCAACCATGGACATTGGATGTCATTGATAACGGGATCACATCATTAGGAGAATGATGTGGTGGACAAGACCCAATCCTAAGCCTAGCACAAAGATCGTAGTTCGTATGCTAAAGCTTTTCTAATGTCAAGTATCTTTTCCTTAGACCGTGAGATTGTGCAACTCCCGGATACCGTAGGAATGCTTTGGGTGTACCAAACGTCACAACGAATCGGGTGGCTATAAAGGTGCACTACAGGTATCTCCGAAAGTGTACATTGGGTTGGCACGAATCGAGGCTGGATTTGTCACTCCGTGTCAACGGAGAGGTATCTCTGGGCCCACTCGGTAGGACATCATCATAATGTGCACAATGTGACCAAGGGGTTGATCACGGATGATGTGTTACGGAACGAGTAAAGAGACTTGCCGGTAACGAGATTGAACAAGGTATCGGGATACCGACGATCGAATCTCGGGCAAGTACAATACCGCTAGACAAAGGGAATTGTATACGGGATCGATTGAGTCCTTGACATAGTGGTTCATTCGATGAGATCATCGTGGAATATGTGGGAGCCAACATGGGTATCCAGATCCGCTGTTGGTTATTGACCGGAGAACGTCTCGGTCATGTTCAGATGATTCCCGAACCCGTAGGGTCTACACTTAAGGTTCGGTGACGCTAGGGTTATATAGGAAGCTTGTATGTGGTTACCGAATGTTGTTCGAGTCCGGATGAGATCCCGGACGTCGCGAGGAGTTCCGGAATGGTCCGGAGGTAAAGATTATATATAGGAAGTCCTGTTTCGCCATCGGGACAAGTTTCGGGGTCATCGGTATTGTACCGGGACCACCGGAAGGGTCCCGGGGGTCCACCGGGTGGGGCCACCTATCCCGGAGGGTCCCATGGGCTGAGATGAGAAGGGATCCAGCCCAAAGTGGGCTGGGGCGCCACTTCCCCTAGGGCCCATGCGCCTAGGGTGAAGGGGAAACCCTAAAGGAAGATTCCCATAAGGGGAAGGCACCTCCTAGGTGCCTTGGGGGGGAAGGACTCCTCCCCTGGCCGCCGCCCCCTTGGAGATTGGATCTCCTAGGGGCTGGCGCACCCCCTTGGGACCCCTATATATAGTGGGGTAGGAGGGCCTCTCAAACACACCTTTTGCCTTTGGTGCAGCCCCTCCCTCTCTCCCAAGTTCTTCTCCTCTTCTGCGGTGCTTGGCGAAGCCCTGCGGGATAGCCACGCTCCTCCATCACCACCACGCCGTTGCTGTGCTGCTGCTGGATGGAGTCTTCCTCAACCTCTCCTCTCTCCTTGCTGGATCAAGGCATGGGAGACGCCACCGGCTGTACGTGTGTTGAACGCGGAGGTGCCGTCCGCTCGCACTAGGATCTCCGGTGATTTGGATCACGACGAGTACGACTCCTTCAACCCCGTTCTCATGAACGCTTCCGCTTAGCGATCTACAAGGGTATGTAGATGCACTCTCCTTCCCTCGTTGCTAGTTTCTCCATACATAGATCTTGGTGACACGTAGGAAAATTTTGAATTTCTGCTACGTTCCCCAACAGATTATCACAAGCACTTTGACGGACCACGTCTCCCTCAGCGCGACTGAAAAATTTCGCATCAACCTCCATCGCAACTCGAAGTCAGTTTACATACACAACAACTGTTGCTGCAGCACATCGCCGAGGATCGACGCGAAAAAGAACAGTGCTCTTAACAATCGAACAAGAATCGTGCACCTGATTGTAGACGAAAACAAGAAGAGGCTCTGGAAATTACTTCGCAAGTTCTACCGAGAAACAACTCCTGAATGTTCATCTCCAAGAGTTCTATGACTACATTGACCAAGAATGGAGTACCCCTCCCCTTCCAGGTCGTGAGCCAACAACTAATCTTCAGCATCTCAAGCTTCGCAAACTGCTTGAAGAATTTGAACGTACCTCACCGACACAGAAACCTGCTGAAGGAAATGTGTTCCTCATGTGGATGACCAAAATATTCCCTCATCCTCTCAACCCCAAGTTGCTATTCCTGAAGGAAAATCTACGCCTGCTGGAGACGAAGCCATTCGACTCACTTCCGAAGAAGAAATCTCCTCGGATAATTCTTCTGGAGATGTCGCCGAGTGAACCAAGTTCTACGCTTTTGCACTCATGTTATTCATCACCTTTTTTACACTAGTTGACAAAAAGGGGAGAATTACATCGAGTCATGATAGATTTGCTTTATGTGTTTCTTTGGTTTGGTTTCGTGTGTGTTTGAAACTTCTGTCTTAAAGACTATCTGCTCCAAGTAGTAAAACTTCTGTGTTGTAATGTTAATAACCCCGCCTGCTGCACTATTTCTCTCGAAGCATTTGTTTTACAGGTGGAATTATTATCGAAATTTATGAATGATTGCATTACGATCTCGATGGATTATATGTCATCAGTGTGAATCATTGTCTCGAATGATTGAAATTTCCTCTGTATACTTCAATATTTTCAAGAGAATTAATCTCACATCTTTATCCCTGCATACATTTAGGGGGAGTCTATTTCATCATCGAGCAAAATAACACTTATTCATTCTTGTTCGAAATACTTTTCACTTATCTATATTCACTTCGATGATTATCTATTTTGTCAACAATCGTCCAAAAAGGGGAAGATTGTTGGTGCAATAATTTGCCTCCTTATGTTTTGGAGCTTGCTGACATAAACAGTATGGGACTTATGTGTTTGCTAGTGCACACAGAGTAGCATGTCCCTGGAATCAAGAGGAGTTTGATTCAAACGACGAAGATAATCTCCTGCGCGGCAGTGGAGGTTATCATAGAAAATTATGATAACAAGAGTGACCTCTCAAAAATTGTTGACGTGAAGCAATTGGTTCGGTGCTCATCCGAAGGAAGTGACTGCGACCAAGAAGGTTGAAGACCAAGTGAAGACGTAGCATTTATTTTCTTGTTTCTCCTCTCTTTATTGAGTCACGGGACCACCGTACTATTAAGAGGGGTGTAGCGTTTGAAACTTTGATTCTCTGATGCTAAACCCAAATCCTATGAAAGTTGTGAGAGAAATATCTTCGTGTTCCGAGCAAATACTTGCCAGCAAGAGACTGTGATCTTCTTCGCTACGAGAGATTTATCTCTGACCGAGGAGTTAGCATTACTTGGTCCTCAAGTAATGTTACCGTTGCTCCAAAATCCGACCGTTGTTAACGTGTCAGTTGGCCATTGGCTAGACCGCGTGTCCAAAATGGTCATTTCCCACCAGGGAAGGTTGCGGCTATAAATAGTCACCCCACATCGGCGTTGTCTGGTGGCTGCTCCGCTTGATTGTGAAAATATTGTTGAGCAACCCCCTCTTCGAGTGATTTGAGTTTAAAATCCACCGAGAGAAAACCCCTAGAGCCGAAAAATTAGATAGTGGTTTAGCATCACTTGAATCTAAGTCCAGTACGCTCCGCCTATTACTCTTGAAAGCTGCAAACTCTCTAGACGGTTAGGTGTCAATTTCTTCAGAGATCAAGAGTAATTGTGGTTCTCGAAGAAGAAGTCTATAAAGGTTCGGAGATCGCCTCAAGTATCTACCACGATTGATCGACATTGGTTGACGAACCAATTGTCGAGGAGAATAGGGCGAAGAGAGTTTATCTTCCGTGTTAAGTCACAACCCCTCCAACCAGACATAGTCCTTGTGCAGAAGGACGAACTGGTCTACCAAATTATTTGTCGCCATCGAGCATCACTGGTTACATCTGATACTTCTATTTACATTTGAACTGTTTCATCATGTGATTTGTCTCGAAGCATGCTTTAGTTTCCATTCGGTAGTTTGTACTCGCTCACTATACTCTGTTTACATTCGCTCCGCTGTCGGGTTCCAAGAGTTTTGATATTTCCGAAGAAATTTTAAAGAACTCCCATTCACCCCCCCCCCCTCCCTGGTAGACATACTTCGTTCCTACAATCATGCATGTTACTAATATTGAATAAATATTCTAAAATTATAAAATATCGAATCTTTTCAATAGTCAGGAGATAAATATTTCTGAATACAGAAATTATTTTATTTCATATATTTCATTTAGTTTACACAATCTCACTTCCAGTTTACTTTACGTCACATATTTCACTTAGTTTGCACAATTTCTTAGAACACATAATTACTTTACTTAACATATATATTTCACGTAGTTCACATAATTTCACTTCAAAGTCTGACATTTTACTAACAATTTCAATTCTTTTTCATCGGTTTCACTTAAGGATTTCACACAAAATCAGTACCATATCTCACAATTTCATTTCCAATATAAATATTTTACATTCTCACAGTAATTCAACACCATATCTGACAAGTTCATTGTAAATATCACTATTTTCAATAATCCACACAATTCACCGCCATATCTCACAATTTCATTACCAATGAAGCACATACCACATATTTACTTTATTGCACGCATTTTGCATATTGCATCGATCATTATATTTTGCATATGAACATATTTCACAAATTCTACAAAAGGAGAATGGCTAGCATAACACCGTGTGGGATGAAGCTCTAGCTGCATGGGAGGCCATCCATCTATGGTTGAAGCTCGGGGAGCAAGAGAAGGATCTCATCTCGTGGACTATGCACCATCACTTCTCGCATGGTGTTCCAAGGCAGTGCCGCAATCCACCAGCTGTGGGCTCGTCCACCTAGAGAGGGCTTGGAGGATAACGGCGACAAATAACCTGTCTGCAGAACCTACCCCCCCATATTTCTCCATTTATCCCGTTTGTATAGCAAAAATAGAGGAATCTTGGGCACCAATCTTGAAACACCAATGGACGGTGGATCCCTCATCGCTAGCTACCAGCACCATTAAAATTTCCAAATTCTTTCCCATAATCAACTATTTCATATTCTCCATTAATTACTAGGGACAAATACACTTTGGCCCTAGTTGTGTGATACGTCTCCAACGTATCTATAATTTTTTTATTGTTTTATGCTATTATATATATATAGGAGTTGGCGGCACTTGTTTCTCAAACAATTTAACTTCTCTTACATAGGAATCTTTTATATTTTTTGAGACATTTAGTTATTAAAGTAAGAACATTTATTTTAAATTTATTATTACGTTGAGACATTTTATTACTTTTTAAAACATTTAGTTATTAAAGTAAGAATATTTATTTTGAACTTATTATTACGTTGAGACATTTTATTATTTTTGAAACATAGAATAATTATTTTGGCTTTATTATTACGTTGAGACATTTTATTATTTTTGAAACATCCATTCATTAAAGTAAGAATATTTATTTTGTATTTATTATTACGTTGAGACATTTTATTATTTTTTGAAACATTTTTATTAAAGTAAGAATATTTATTTTGACTTTTTATTACGTTGAGACGTTTTATTATTTTTGAAACATTTATTCATTAAAGTAAGAATAAATATTTTAAATTTATTATTATGTTTAGACATTTTATTATTTTTGAAACATTTAGTTATTAAAGTAAGAATATTTATTTTGTATTTATTATTATGTTGAGACATTTATTATTTTTTGAACCATTCGTTATTAAAGTAAGAATATTTATTTTGCTTTTTAGTCTTTTGAGACCTTTTTTATCTCTTGAAATATTTGTTTTTTATCTTTTTATTGGGCCTAGTCCAACATTGTGTCGAACGCTTCCCAATCAAAACCAAAGGGCCACGGCCCCCTCGCCCAGTCGCCCACTCCACTTGTTCGCGTTCGAAATCACCGCCCTCTCCTCTCGATCCCTTTTCTATAGACGGTGGTCGCCAGCCGATTTTGGCGATTCCTGGCGTTCTCCGGTCCTGAGGTACACATATGAGCCTCCCCTCTCAATGTCGAGTGGAATGGTCTATCTGGATTTGTTTTTAATTAGAGGTGTGATTCACATTCCCTATGCTAGGGTTTCAGCAACGACAACAAATCGAGACGATAGCAGGCAACGGCGACGGAGTATACAGCATGCGACGGCGATGGAGTAGACAGTAATTGACCCTCGGCTCCAACCCAGGTGAGCATATCATCCCTCCCTCTTTTGTTGTAGGTCACCGCCACTGTAATTTTGTTTAGGATCCAAAACAAATGGAATTAGATGTTATCTAGTTTGCTATAGGTCAACCCTCGACATTGAGATGCTATCTAGCTTGATTAGTTCTATACAATGCTAATTCAGTGCCAAAACAGTGCCAACGTACGCAATATTGGAACTACTTTTCATTGGTGTCAATATTCAGTGATATGAAATTGCATGTTATCTTTTGTGCGTCTATTCACTTGTGGTATATAATGGGAATCTTCTACTAATTCACTGTTATGATATTGCAAAAATACTCTATTCACTTGTGGTATCTGCTATCCTCCTAATAATTCACTGTTATTCATAACAGTGCCAACAATTACTTGCATTTAGTTATATACATTGCTAGTTCAGTGCCAAAACAGTGCCAACATATGCAATAGTGGAACTATTTTTCATTGGTGTCAATATTCAATGATATGAAATTGCATATTACCATTTGTGCTTATATTCACTTGTGTTGTATAATGGGAATCTTCTACTAATTCACTGTTATCATCTTGCAAAAATACTCTATTAACTTGTGGTATTTACTATCCTCCTAGTAATTCACTGTTATTCATCACAGTGCCAACATTTAGTTGCATTTAGTTCTATGCATTGCTAGTTCAGTGCCAATATATGCAATATTGGAACTACTTTTCATTGGTGTCAATATTCTGTGATATGAAATTGCATATTATCTTTTGTGCTTCTATTCACTTGTGGTATCTTGATCATAGTACGTGTAGAAAATGTCATGTATTCTTGATCATAGTATGTGTTTGTATGTGTAGAAAATGCCATGTATTCTCGATCATAGTGTGTGTTTGTATGTGTAGAAAATGCCATGTATTCTTGATCGTATACGATGTGTTTGTAGGTCATAGCCAATTCTAGAGGCAACAACGAGTCGGTGTACGATGTGGACATGGTCAACAAAGATTTCGTAGATGCTCATCACTATAGCATCAATAGCCTGCAGCGGGCAAATGATGAGCTAAAGGTGGAGATTAAAGAGCTGCACAAGGAGACTGTTCAACTCGTTAAGAAGACTAATGAGCTGAGGGGCGAGAGGGATAAGCTCATCGAGGATCGGGATAAACTGAAGGAGGAGAGAAAACTCCTCAAGGAAGAAAGGATTGACCTCAAGATGGACATAGATCATTCCAAAAGATATGGGGAGCGGAACAGAAAGAAGCTTCGCCAGCTGGGCGTAATCCTTGATGAAGAGTAGTTTTTTTAACTCGCTAGTACATCTTATTAGTTGATGATGGTCGAGTAACTAAAGTTGATGAGCAACTTTTGTGAAGTTTAATTAACTTGTTAAGTTCATGAGCCTCTTCTATTAATGATTATCTATTAAGTAAGTAGCTAGTGTTGATGAGTATATTATGTTAATGAGTATCTATTAAGTAAGTAGCTAGTGTTGATGAGCAAAAATATTTATTACCAAAAAACCATTTGTTGGCATTGGCCAAGGAGGCATGACAGAGTTAAGATGAACTTACTACTAGCGTTGGACAGGTGACACACCAGCAGCACGCCGGATACTGCTGACGTGTGCTCCAATGCCACCACTACTCTTTAGCAATGGTGCCATATTAGTGGCGTCGTGTGTCCACGCCAGCAAGGCTGTTTTTGGCACGCCATAGCTAGGCTTTCCTGCACTAGTGCCCGTCGCAGCTCCGTTTGACCTAATTTCACTTCTATAAATTCCCATAAATCCCAAAATTACCAGAGGGAGACCTGAAACAATTATTCCACTGCCGCAAGCATGTGTTCTTCCGGAATCCCATTTGGAGTCCTCCGTCGGTACTCTGCCGGAGGAGAAGTCAATCACAAAGGGCTTCTACATCAACCTTGTTGCACCTTTGATGATGTGTGAGTAGTTTAGCACAAACCTATGGGCCCATAGTGATTAGCTAGATGGCCTTTTCTCTCTCTTTGATCTTCAATACAATGTTCTCCGCGGAGTTCTATTCGATGTAATCTTGTTTTACAGTGTGTTTGTCGGGATCCGATGAATTGTGGGTTTATGTTCAGATTATTCACTGAAAGTAATTGATCTTTTCTGAGCTTTATTATGTGTGATTGTTATAGCTATGTAATGCTCTCCGGCCTATCTGTTTGGTTTGACCAACTAGATTGATTTATCTTCGGCGGGAGTGGTGCATAGTAGTAGGTTCAATCTTGTGGTGTGGTCACCTCGTAACAGAAGGGGTAGCGAGACACGTATTTGTATTGTTACTACTAAGGAGAAAATGATGGGGTTCAATCATATTGCTTGGTTTTATTTTGTCTACATTATGCCATCTTGCTTAAAGCGTTACTTTGTTTGTCATGAACTTAATACCATAGAAGCATGTTGGATAGCGGTCGATTGATGGAGTAATAATGGTATATGCAGGCATGATTTGGTCTACTTGTCATGGACGTAATTTCTATGTATATGATCATGCCATGAATAACATCATAACTATGCGCTTTTCTATCAATTGTCCAATAATAATTTGTCTACCCACCGTATGTTATTTTTATGAGAGAGAAATCTCTACTGAAAACTATGGCCCCAGGTCTATTTTAATCATATTACAAAAACCAAAGATACCTTGCTGCAATTTATTTATTTTTGTTTTACTTTGCAATTTATCTATCACCTACTACCAAATCTGATCGTTGCAATTAACGAATACAAGGGGATTGACAACCCTCTTGCAAGCGTTAGGTGTAAGTATATTCTCTTTTGTGTGTAAGTATTGTCGATTGTTGTTTGCCTGAATCTCCTATTGGTTTGATAACCTTGGTTCTTTACTAAGGGAAATACTATACACTACTATATTTCTTCATCCTTCCTCTTCGGGGAATCCCAACGAATCTCACAAAGTAGCATTGTGCGAGCCTGTGGGTTTTGCCCTTACTTTTCTGCTCTGCTTGGTTTGCCCTTAGATTTTTCTCTCATGTCGTTTGTGTGCCCTTTAACTGTTTGTCCAATACTTTGAAAATTCATAACAAATTCATGCGAACTCATAAAAATACAAATAAGATATCAAAATGTTAAGAAAAACATTATCTTTATGTGCATGTCAATTGCATTCAGGAAAGAAGTATTGTTAAAACTACTTGAGGCTATTAATGTTATTAACATTATTAAACATAAAAGGTATAAAATACTTATTCATGAATAAAAATGGCATGCAAATATTGGCAATGTTTTCTGAGCATTCTGATATCTTATTTGCATTTTCATGTTCCTATGAATTTTTATGGATTTTCAAACGACCTTGACCATTACATTGAAAATTCATAACAAGTTCATATGAACTCAAAAAATGCAAATAAGATATCAAAATGTTCAGAAAACATCACCCATATTTTCATGTCATTTTTATTCATGAAAAAGCACAAACCTTTTTATGTTTAATAATGTTGATAACACTAAACACCCTCATGTAGTTTAAACAATACTTTTCTCTTGAATGCAAATGACATGCACATAAAGATAATGCTTTTCTGAACATTTTCCTATCTTATTTGCATTTTTATAAGTTCATATGATTTATTTAATGAATTTTCAAAGTATTGGTCAAACGGTCAAAGGACACCTGAACGACGTCAGAGACAAATCCAAGGGCAAAACTGAGCAAAGTTGAAAAGTAAGGGCAAAACCAGTGGGGTGGTTTCAACTAAGAGAAAAAAATGCATTTGGCCTTTATTATTGTACTCGCTCTTCATCTCCTCGACACAAAATGTCCATAAGAAACTAATATGGACCTTCATCTTGTTCACAATATCCTCAATTTTCATCTTCCGCACTAATGGCAAGCTGCTAAACGGGGACAATTTTGAAGCTCGGGTCATCAACTTGGGTTGTTACTACATCTTTCCAACGGCGCGACCTCTAGGTGTTCTATCTCAACCCTGGTCTCAATCACATGACTGTAACAAGTTGTTCATGATTCGCAATTCCTAATCCTTCCCATTAATGTGTTACTACTTTGCCATGAAATAATGTTCCATTTATTTAAATCAGTGAACATATGGAAGAATGTGTTGAATTATAGATGGGCTCTAGGGCCACATAAGAAATAATTTCTGGAAAATCTCAATCCCATGTGGGATTCCAAGACATGGTGGGAAGTTTATTACCACACCGATTTTGGAGGAGAGTTGATAACAACATATAATGGATTCTATGTCCAGTTGTTGTTTTGGAGTGTCGCGAAAGTATCCGGTTGTTGTTTTGTTATGTCCAGTAATCCAGACAACGAAGGTTAATTATTTAAGGTACATTGACGAAATGATATAATTTCTTTTTTTTGCGGGTGAAAATGATATAATTTCTGTGTGGGCGAGCATACTTAGTATGCAAAAGTAGTGATATAAACTAAATTCCACACATTTGATGAAAGCATTAGGTGGAACACTAAGTTGTGAGGTGCAATTGAGTGCTTAGTGCCTTAGTGTTAGAAAATATGTTTGTAGTCCCTTCTCTTCTATATGTATCACTAAGTTGTGAGGTGCAATTGAGTGCTTAGTGTTGATTGAAACGTCACGTGCTTATTTGTAAACAAACAAAATATGTTTGTAGTCCCTTCTCTTCTATATGTATCACTAAGATTAATCCAAAAATTCTACGTACAATGTTGTTCATGAAAATACAACAACAAATTCCCATAGCAACGCCTGGATGCATGCGCCGGCAGAAAATAACAGAATAATGACGTCTCCTGCGCGCGCGCCTAAGCTCCCGCCACGTACCCTCGCGTTGCCGGCCAAAAGAGCGCGTGGTTCCTCAGCATCACCGCCACCTTCCGTCCGTATTGCTCGCTCACGCTCCATTAGCTGCCCACACGACCAGACCAGATGCAAAGCCAAAGCCACCACTAGGTCCAAGCTGAACTAACTAACGGTTTTACTCCGACCGATCGATAGCGCCCGGAGCGGTCACGCCGGCCGACCTCGAATTAATTCGCGACCACGCAACGAACACGCGCGCAGCTAGCAGAGCAGACCGAATAAAAACTTGCTTAGCGCCGGGTGCAGCGCACCGTTGCGTCGATCGGTCCTTTGCCGCCCTGTTCCCGATAGCCCGGTCGATCACGACATGCTAAAGAGGTAGCGGCAGCCAGCCTTCGCCCTCACATCACGCCGTCGCCGTCGTCGTCATCTTCTTCTTTGTGCTGCCTCCACTTCTCGAGCTAGCAAGCTCGCTCGACCGCTTTTGCTCGCGGCGGCCAGGCGTGCGTCACGAGGGGCGGCCGGAGGAAGGAGGGAGGGAGGGGTCGAGATGCATCAGATAGGGAGCGGCATGTACGTGTCCGGCCGGGCGCCGGACAGGAAGCGGGAGCGGCATCTGTCGTCGGGGTCGGTGGCCACGCCACCGTACACCGGCGGGGACCTGTCGCGGTCCGGCGAGCTGGGCCGGATGTTCGACGTCGCCTCCTCGGCGTGGCAGTCGCAGGCGCCGTCCCCGGCCTCCTCCTCTCGCCGCAGCTCCGGGCACCTGCCGCTGCCGCCCCGGCCTGCCCCGTCGCCGTCGGCGTCCGGACCGCTGTCGCAGCTCTCGCACTCGGGCCTCCTCGTGGGCCCGTCGCCTCCCGCCGCGCCGTCGCCAGCGCGGGGAGGGTCGTGGAGGAAGGCGAGCAGGAGGCGCGCGGCCGCCATGGAGGAGGCGGCGCCCGTCGTGGCGCGCGGGAGCACGAGGCTCGGCGTCCCGTTCGCGTGCTACGTGCTGCTGCTCGTGGCCGCCGCGGCCGGGGTCGGCGCCGGACTGTTCTTCCTCGTGGCGTGGCGCCGGTGGGAGGCGCTCGCGGGGGCGGGCGGCGCCGTGGCGGCTGCCGCGGCCGTGCTGTCCTGGAACTTTCTGCGGTGCGCGGCGGAGGCGGAGCGGTTCTTCCGGCTGTCCCCCGACACGGTGTTCGAGCAGGGGGACATGCCCATCGGCGAGCTCGTCAAGATCACCGGGGTGAGCCGCCGCGCCTCATACCCCTCTGTTTTGCTCACGTGCAAAATTCCTTATCGCTACGTTGGTCAATGATCAGACGCCGTTTCTTCACTTGTTTAGCAAGAATTTGCATGCCGATTTAATTGCTTATGCCAATCGTAATCGAATATAGCTCGAGCGTGCCACAATTCAGCTTTCAGAGGCGTCTCCTGAAGCTTAGCTCGGCAGCAAGCGACGCATATGCCAATCTAATCGGGCAGTCCAAACCGCTGGAGCTGCTTTGCTTGCGTTTGGTAAGCGTCAGAGGCTGTCAAAACGGGTTTAAGCAACATGTGGTGGTCAATGGCTTCCCTGCTGAATATGCAAAACTACTTTTGCTTCACCAAGGCACTGCATGCGTCGCTAATTACCTCTGCAAGCAACAATTATCAGCCAAAGATAATAACGAGAGTCGCAAAAGGCTGAACATTACACCATGTCAGGCTGTGAGCGTGCGTGTGCGTGTGGTTACTGAAGCTATTCTCTGACGCCGTCTGGTGCTTTGCATTGCAGCAAGTGACCTGCGGGCGGGTCCCCGTGGGGGCCTGCTTCCACGACGCCGCCCGGTGCGTCTTCACGTCGGTCCGGATGTACGGCCGCCGTGGGTGGGCGTGGGCCTGCTGCTGCTCCCGGTGGCAGCTTAGGCACTCCGAGGTCAGTCAGTCAGGCTCTGCCACCCTCGTAAACAAGTGCACTCAGGTGTTGACGGTATGTCTTTTGACCCTGGCAGGCGCGGTCGACGAACTTCTACATCTCCGACAGGAACTCCGGGAGGAGGTTCTACGTGCGCGCAGGGGAAGGCGCAGAGATCACCTGGATGATCAACCGGAAGACCATCAGCTTCGACGGCGGCGACGGCAAGGGCAAGGGCGCTTCGCGGAGCCTCAAGAGCTGGGCGGCGAGCAGCGGCGTGTCCTGCGACGGCGCCGTGCGCGTCGAAGAAGGGTGAGGGTCTTGCTGGCTCAGTTTTCAGATCACAACAATGTAGTAAGTCACATGTTCAGCGAAACTGCAACCAACTTTTTTCCTTTTTACTTGACAGGTTCATCAGGGAGGGGGACACGGCGAGCGTGATCGGCGTGCTGAAGCGGCACCACGCCTTCGACGTCGTCGACGCGCCGGACGGCTTGGTGGCCACCGGCTGCCAGCCGGCGAGGTGCATGTTCCCCGTGCTCGTCGAGGGGCTGGTGCTCATCGGCAGCAACGACCCCGACGAGGGCGTGTACATGGTCTAGCCTTGCAACGACTGACCGGCCTCGGGCTGCTTTGACAGTTCCAATGCTGACTATATTAACAGTTTCAGCGCCTACCATATTAGGTTTTCGCAGCACAAGGATCTGCTGCATACTGAATGCTGTAAATTAGAGTGGTGTGTATAGGCTTGCCGGGGTTTCATGCTGTGGTAGCAGTACCTTTTTTTCTTTTTTGCTCTTCTCCAAGTACAGCTCTGTCGCTTTTTGGATCACAGCGTGCTTAAACCATTGTAATCTTTCAGACAGACACCTTTTCTTATGTAAAAGGGTTGGCTTTGCATTGTTTGCAGCAAGGTGCGCTTTACACATGTAAAAAGACTGGCTTTGCATTGTTTTCAGCCATATATGCTTTTCACATGTACTAATAATGCTGATTTCGCATTTAGTGAAATGCATCAGAGATCCCAAAACATCTGAAATTATATACTACTACCTCCGTTCGAGGCATTTTTGCAGTTCAAATTGAACTGCAAAACCACCTTGCGTTTAGGGACAGAGGTAGTAGCTTTGAACAGTTTTGGCAGCCCTCTACCTGTGACATTGTTGAAGAAGTCGTTAACCCTGATTCAACTCGGCCTTCGGAAACAGCTTCTCCTTTTTCTTTTTGACGAGGGTGGAAATAGTTTTTTCAATACTATTAACCTTTGAAATTACTAATAAGAGCTTGAATTATTTTCTTTACTGACGGACTAGACATATCGACAAGCTTATTTGGTTTCTACCAAGAATTTGAATAATGGGCAAAATGCCCGAAGACGCACTGTTATGCCCCAAACCTGAACCTACTCCAGAGCTTTAGTGTATACAGGAATGACAGCATCCCGCTCACCGGCCTACTGACAAAAAGGGGAGAAGCGCCCCGAGGTGCTAGCTAATCCAAGTAGAAGAGCGTTACGATCTTCCGCATGTTCTTTGCCTCCTGACAGGTCTCCATCAGCAGCCTGCTGTCATGAAACGCAAAGCATATCACCTGTTGGACCTTCGAGATGATGTCCATGTTGCATAACCTGAAAAATCACAAGAGTTGTTTCTATAATGTGATGGACATGGAACAAGAGAAACGTTATCTAAAGCAGTTCTCTCAAATAAAAATCGGCTAACACAAAAACCATCACATATGTTCTATTAAGAGTGGTAATATCAAGTGTGACAAATCGACTGTGATGAAACTACTCAGACATAGCAACAACCTAAGTGCAACAACATAAGGTCAACCCAAAGCTAAACAATAGGATAATCAAAACTATGTTACTACTCCCTCCGTAAACTAATATAAGAGCGTTTAGAATACTAAAGTAGTATGCTAAACGCTCTTATATTAGTTTACAGAGGGAGTATTTAATATTTAAAAGCAAATTAATAGGTAAATGTTGATGAAATTGAAAATACTTAATGACACAAAATGCATGTAACTAAAACTGAAAGCAATTTGAACAGAAAGCTAACGAACCTGCTAGCCTCAATTAGTGGTAGATGGTCATACTGAGGTTTCTCAATCAAGTTTTGTACCTAAAAATTAACAGAATGTCACTGAAACATATCCAATGTACCACCTGAAAACAGAGCATCAGCTTTGCAAAAGAAATAACTTCTGCAAGGCACTTTGTTGGAATTAACACATGTTACAGTATTGATCTAGTAAGTTGCCAATAATCCTAGGAGTCCTGGTGGTGCCTCGGGAATCCCTACAATTTTAGTTCTGTGGTTTTGTTTTTTAACTCAAATCGCCTGATAAGATACTACTCAATCAATAAATATAGTGTTGTTAGTTTATCCTTTCAAGGAAAGATGGCCTCAGAAGATTGAGATCTCTGGAAGCTGGACTGGTTAGAAAATTTTCAGCACAGGACACTAAAGGAGCCTGAAATGGAAATGCTACAGACTGGTACTTGGGCTTGGGGAAGTAAAATATATCATCTCACTGGTGGAGTAGACGATGAAGCACATATTCTCCAGCGTAGCAGTGCCTCCTTTGCTCAGATGTCTGCCAGTGGGGTTTGCATCAGCAACTCCAAGGGTTACCAGCGAGCAGTCTGAAGATGACACCCTCTACCACCCGTGGACAGGAGATTGGAATACCTTAACCACACTGGTTCGCTTCAGTGGGCAGAGAAGGTGAGGAGTAGCAGATCCAGGAGTCTAAATCCTAGGGTGTCCAGATCAAGATCTGGTTGTTGAAGATCATTCGTAATCCCTTTCCCTCTAGTTATCTGAGGCTAAGCGAAAATGAGTGCAGAGCCTGAAAGATGAGCTTGGAGAGGGGATGCAGCGGAGGGAGGCAACAAGATCAAGGAGGAAGTGCAGGGCAGGATTTTCCCCTTCACGTGCTTCTATTGTATGATCAAGATCAAAAATTCAAGGTCTGGATGAGAATAAAATAAATGCATGCATTTCTAAGATTCTTCATAATGAACATATCAGGTGATAACTTCTCTGATAATGGGAACCTGAAACTTCACAAGTCACAATACAAGCCATTCAATCAGTTGTTGATTATCATCTTTGAACATGACTTAGGTCCAATAGACACAGTTCATTCACAAGTTGATTGAGGGGTTCAGCTTATGACTTCATGTTATTCAATTTTATGTGGAATTCTCACATGACGCATGTTTCCATAATTTGGTTTTGGACACACTGAGATTGTGATGAGCTATCTAGACATACACAGTTACAAATTGAGTAGAAAACACAATATAGAAACAAAGCTGGTCTATTTGGGGTTCCTAGTAAAGTTTTGGAACAAAAATAAACTAGAAATGACCTATACAGAGCTCAAATACCACATATTCTTACTTTAGATAATAGCTCTTGGCTTTCAGGAGGTTGCTTCTTTAGACTTTGAGGCAAAATTACGGTAAGCAATTCTGGCTTCTCAGCTCTCAAAGCACCCCTAATAACAGCTGCATTAGTCCCAGAAGCACCAGATGTGAATATATGATTTTTCTGCAATTATAACATATAAACATTAACTAGGGGTGTGGAATCAAGTTGCAATGAACAATGATCAGAGAAACATATAGCACAGTGACATACTGTTATGACCATAGCATAACTCAAGATCTCAATAAGTTGTTGATGCATATACCCCATGTTGCGGGTACCAAAGAAACCTATTGACCGGGGTCCTTGCTGCTGAATAGCCAGCAATTCCTGTATTATCACCAATAAAGTGAGATTAACCCATAGTATAAACCAACAAGTCAATATTGATACACATATTTTACTAAAGATTGATAAACTGCATGGAATATTTGGTGAACCTAGACAAAGTTTAGACGCTAAACTTAATAAGATGAAAATAGAACAGTAATATGCACCTGAAGATAATCGAGGTCTGGGAGTGGCTTGTATTCTGGAGCATCAACTATTGCAGTTCCTCTAACAAGAGTCTCTACCTGAGTAGGAATCTTTGCACCATCGTCATCATCTGGCCCAAACATAATAGGTTCGTCTTGTCCTTGAGTTCTCCCATCACCTTCATGCCCATCTCTTCTCATGTATCGGCAGAGAAACTATACGAGCACAATAAAAACAGCCCCTGGCAGTAAATCATTAGTGAAAACCAAATATATTACAGCATACTGACATCAAATAAGTAGAGCAATATCTAAGATTTATGGTTTACTCTCATGCACAATGGTCGGAATTGATTATGCTCGTCTATTCATGTCAGATATGAAGCACAGGCATGTGTCCGGCACATCCAAAATGTTTTCGTCATACTGGACTTACATACGGTATTCCGGAGATTCCTACTCATGTCAAGACTAAACCATTCAAAGATTCCTATTCAGGTATTATGGCATATAGCTGTTCAAAGATGCCTACCAAGGCCACTCAAAAGTCAAAACGTTGCACAGAATAGCATATAGCAGCACCTGTTCAACTGAACATAAAACAACTGGAAAGCAAATATTACACTTTAAAGTTCCAAGATTCCTACCAAGGCCACTTGAGAATAGCAGAGACAACAGCATATGGCAGCAGCTGTCCAACTGAAAAAGAAATACTACACTTTGCAATTCGCACCCAACAACCCAAGCTCAAAAGGTTTGTGCATCTAAAGCCATTAAGCTTTTAGGAAAATGAGATCTTGAATTACAAATGTCTGAACAAGCAACTCTAGCGGGAAATAACTTTGCCTGTGCCACTGATGTTAGTGCAAAGCAGATGATGGCCGTATAATCACTTTCAAGACAGGCAAGGATGGTACTACTGCGCAAATTGTGTGTGCCCAGAACAAACAATCTGCGGTTTCAAAATTCCAACTCCGACATCCAATTTTCAACAGAGACGATACATCATCAGAAATCTAATAGCACATACATCTTCGTCCAGATAAAATTTACTGCATATTCACTGAAAAATATGGAAGAAACAACACAATCTACGGACGCTACAGATGAAGCACCGGGGGTGGGGACGCCACGGCTCACCTGAGTGGCCGTATGCGCGGCCTCATCGGGCCCCAATCGCCGTGGCCCGGGCAGAGGCGGCGCGCGCAGCGGGCTCGCCGGCGCGCGCCGGGAGCAGGCGAGGGAGGCGGCGCAGGACGGCCGCCGCGTCTCCCGGGCGGATGACGGAGGGGGCGCGAGCGCGGCGGCTGTGCGGAGGAGAGACGCCATGGGGCGCGGGCGGGGGCGGGGGAGGGGGAACTGGATGGAGCAGAGAGGGGGAGGGGAGGGGGGTTTTGCTTGCTGGTGCTATCGGGATGCGGGAGAAAGCGAACAGCGGGACACACACGGGATATCTCCGTCTCGCCCTTGCCTCGGGTGGATGGATTGATGGATGGATCCACACGGCCAGGCCGGACGACCACGGTGTTTTCGGGCTCTCGGCGGACTACGACCGCCGCCGGCCCCTACCCAGCTCCAGGCATGTGCTTCACCTAAATTTATACTGCTAGCCCTTTGTTTGTTCACAATGAAAAATGCACTTTGTTTTGGCCGTCCAAGGTTTGGAGTATGAAATCACAATGCAAATCTAATGATGATAATTTTTGTGTCGAACTATCGACGTGTTTTGAACTGTAAAAATGTGATTATTTGTCTACCGTCTCTCGAAAAAAAAGGAGAATATACTTGTGGTATTCGGTGTTCACTAAGCAGCTGTCTACTTGTTTCCTTTTAACAATTTGTTTTTAGTTTGTTATACAATTGTGTCACTGGAATGCACATCATGCATCACACGTTGATCCAATTTATTAATGGTTGGCTAACAATTGAGGAAATGTTTAAGTTGCCAAAATATAAAAACGCTATGAGACTTTCCTCTGGCATCCATCATGAAAATCAGAAAACATATAATACACGGTCACAAATATGTCAACAAAATTAACCAAATCAACATCCATCCATGTGTATACTCAAGACATGGTTGCAATGGTCTAACTAAATTTGTGTGGCACTAGATTAGATTTGTGTGTTTTTAGTTAGGTTGTCGTAAGGCTCCCCCTACGCTGCGGCTAGGGTTTCCTTCCTCCTGGCGATTGGATCGCCGGCGAGTCCACGTCCGATACAAACTCATCCTCCCTGGCGGCCAAAACGCTAGCGAGTCCCCCGCAGCTAAATACTATTCCCCTCTCGCAGGGTGCGTGCCCGTATTCTCCGCCGGTTCGTTCGTGATGGCGACGGCGGCGGACGCCCAATCGGGTACAAGCGACGGTGGTAGCGCCGCCGTGGAGTCGGATCTGGGAGATTTTATGGAGCAGTTGTACTTAGAAGAAGAAGAATTCGACGACTTGGTTATCGATGAGGATGATCCTGAAGTCAACGAGAGTGTCAGATGGCTCGCCCTGGCTAGGGTTCATACTATCAAGTCCTTCAGCCAGACAACCTTTTACCGGGAGATGCGAGCGGCGTGGAATACAGCCCAGCCAGTTAGGTTTCGGCCGGTTGGACCGAACCTGTTCGTCGTGCAAGCCTCTTGTCTGGGAGATTGGGAGCGTATGCTTGATCAAGGACCATGGCTGTTCAGGAATATGCTTGTGTTAATGTGTCCATATGATGGATTCACCAAGGCCAAGGAGGTTCCAATGGTTTTCATGCCAGTCTGGCTACAAATCCACAAACTTCCTGAAGGGTTTTGTAAGGAAAAGATTGTGCAACATCTGCTGCGGAATTCGGGTAAGATTTTGGAGATGAGGCTTAATGGAAACACTAGAGGAGATTATGTCAGAATTCGCATGCGCCATGATGTTAGCCAGCCACTGACAAAATTTGTCAGCATTGTTCGAGGCGCGGAGAGGCAGGTGTTTTTGGTTCGTTATGAGAAGTTGGCCCGTTTTTGCAGCGTCTGTGGCTTAATTGGACATGAGTACAAAGAATGTGGCAATGGGATTCATGAGGAAAAGGACAAGAAGTACGGGGCGTGGCTATACGCTGATGGCCCCAATAGACAATGTCAGGAGGAAATGCATGCGCGAGGAGGCACACGACAATATGAGGCTACACCCCAGCAGGTGAATAAGGCAGGGAAGGGTATGGTTGACCCTGAAATTTTAGATACAGCTACCAGCCCATCAAAAACTAGCCACACCTCCATGCAGGTGGATCCGGTGGTCAGGAAAAGATTAGCCTTGGATGTGGCGAGTGCTGATGCGGCGCATGGCGCCCAGAAACCAAAGGATGATGTTCTTGCTTTGACAAGTGGAAAGGGAGAGGACGATGGAAACAACTCACCTAGTTGCAGCAATGGAAGTAAGAGAGCTAAAACTGTTTCAGATAGTATATCTGGCGAGAGATCGGCGGCCTCCTTAGGGGAGGACCACCGGGGCACAATGAGTTCGTTATGTTGGAACTGCCGGGGGGGACCGCCGGACAGTTCATGAGGTTTTGGCCCTCTCTAAAGCCAATTCCCCGGGGCTTATATTTTTATCGAAACTAGACAAGCCTCAAGTAAGATGGAGCGACTTAAGTGGAGATTACAGATGAAGGGTTTTGCGGGGGTGTCGAGTCAGGGGCTGAGTGGTGGCCTGGCTCTGTATTGGGATGAGAGTCTGCAAGTAACAGTCTTAGATGCTTGCGCACGGTACATTGACGTGCGGATAGTGGATGCAGCAAATGATAAGTCATGGAGGACAACCTTTGTGTATGGTGAGCCGAGAGTGGAGAATCGACATCTCATGTGGAGCACACTATCTAACCTCAGGGCAGTCTCTGTGGAAACATGGTTAGTGTGTGGCGATTTTAACGAAGCTATGTGGCAACATGAGCACTTCTCTCAATCTTTGCGATCTGAAAATCAAATGCAAGTGTTCCGTGATTGTGTGTTAGCATGTGAATTGATGGATCTTGGATTCAGTGGAGTTCCTTTCACATACGATAATGGCCAGTATGGTGTAAGGAATGTACGGGTTCGCCTAGATAGGGCTTGTGCGGATGAGGCTTGGAAGGAGTTGTTCCCTCTATCACAGGTGGTTCACCTTGCAACTTCCTGTTCGGATCATTGCCCGGTCCTCATCCGGTTACTGTCCACACCACCGAGAACTCGACCGGTGTCACGCTATGAAATCATGTGGGAGAGACATCCTGGCCTATCTTCGGTGGTGGCAAATTGTTGGGAGCGCAGTCACCCAGCGGGGAATTTAGGTGCGGTTCGGGACGCACTAAAAGAAATGATGAACAAGCTGCGATCCTGGAGTAAAGAGAACTTTGGTCATGTCATATCAGATTTGGAGAAACTGCGAGCGGAGCTGGAAGACCTACAACTTTGTGATGCTGACAGGAACTTGATAAAACAGAAAATGCATCAACTAGATGAACTCCTATATAGGGAGGAAATGCTTTGGATGCAGAGATCGCGGATCACATGGCTTAAAGAAGGAGAACGAAATACGGCATACCTCCACCGGCATGCTATGTGGCGGGCTCGGAGGAATTATATTCAGCGTCTCCGACGGCAGGATGGTACGTGGTGCTCGGTCCCGACGGATATGCAGCGTATGGCCACGTCCTATTTTAAGGAGGTGTATACCTAGGACCCAACTTTGACACCGGAGAGTGTCTTGGAGGTTATTGCACCGAAGGTTACTCAAGGTATGAACGATCTATTGTGTGCCACCTTTTCGGAGGAGGAGGTGTCTAATGCTCTCTTTCAAATTGGCCCGCTTAAAGCGCCAGGAACAGACGATCTCCCGGCTAGATTTTTCCAACGGAATTGGGCCGTGATGAAAGCCGAGATCATAGCTGCGGTCCTTGAGTTCTTTAAAACAGGAGTTATGCCTGATGGGGTGAATGACACGACTATTGTTCTTATTCCGAAAATCCCTTTCCCAAAGGAACTTAAGGATTTTAGACCGATAAGCCTTTGTAACGTTATTTATAAGATTGTCTCCAAGTGTTTGGTGAACAGGCTATGACCGATGCTTGCGGAGTTAATATCAGAGAACCAGAGTGCCTTTGTCCCAGGGAGGCTTATCTCTGATAATTCTATAATTGCGTTCGAATGCCTTCATCACATACAATCTTTGAAACAGAATAGGCAGGCATAGTGTGCTTACAAGCTGGACCTATCGAAGGCATATGATCGGGTCGATTGGGACTTCTTGGAGAAAGCTCTTGGCAAATGGGGCTTCGCTCAACAGTGGATTTCGTGGATTATGGTTTGTGTGAAGTCTGTTAAATATTCTGTCAAATTCAATGGATAGCTACTTGAGAGTTTTACCCCCTCCAGAGGACTAAGGCAAGGTGACCCTTTATCACCGTTCTTATTTCTTTTTGTTGTTGATGCCCTATCTGCGTTACTCTCAAAATCAGTGGAGGAAGGGTCCCTAAGATGAGTGTCTATTTGTCGTGGTGCACCTGTTATCTCTCACCTGCTCTTTGCGGATGATACTATGTTGCTGTTTGAGGCGTCGGGCCAGAAGGCGAGCATTGTCAAGGGGCTGTTGAACACTTATACTGCAGCAACGGGTCAACTCATTAACCCAGAGAAGTGTTCCATCCTTTTTTCAGACAATTCCTCTGTTGTGGTGGTGGATGAAATCAAGAGCACACTTGAGGTTACGCAACAGGTGTTCGAGCCAAAGTATCTTGGCCTTCCTGTACCGGAAGGAAGAGTGCATAAGGGGCAATTTGAATCATTGCAGGAAAGGCTGAGGAAGAGATTAATTGATTGGAGTGAGCAGTATGTCTCAATGGGGAATAAAGAAATTTTGATCAAGGCGGTGGCACGAGCAATTCCCACGTATGTTATGAGTGTCTTTCGGCTGCCGGCTTCTGTGTGTGATGATCTAACTCATATGATGAGACGGTACTGGTGGGGTGTTGAACAAGGCAAGAGGAAAATGGCTTGGCTGAGTTGGGAGAAAATGATTTTACCCAAGGATATGGGTGGCATGGGGTTCAGAGACATGAGGGCGTTTAACTAGGCGTTACTTGCAAAGCAAGCCTGGAGATTGCTTGATAATCCGGACAGTTTGTGTGCGCGACTGCTCCGGGCTAAATATTATCCCAATGGGAATTTGCTTGATATAGTCTTTCCCTCTAGCTCGTCTGCGGTGTGGAAGGGAATCATGTATGGACTTGAGCTATTGAAGAAGGGTCTTATTTGGTGGGTGGGTGATGGGTCGCTAATCAAGACTTGGAGGGATCCTTGGATTCCGAGGAGGCATGATTTCAAACCGGTCACCCCAAAAAGGAATTGCAGATACAATTGGGTCACAGATTTCCTCGATGAGTCAGGTGCTTGGAATTTGCAGATGTTACGGCAATATTTCTGGGATATGGACGTCCGCGAAATCATCAAGATCCGGACATCGCCAAGACAAGGCCAGGATTTTCTGGCTTGGTTTCCAGAGAGGAGTGGATTGTTCACAGTCAAAAGCGCCTATCATCTTGCAGCTGAGAACCAGGTGGCACAAGAGGTGGGATCGTCTAGCATTAGCCCTAATGGACACAGGACCATTTGGAGACGGGTGTGGGATGCTTGGGTGCCACTCAAAATGAGAATCATGGCGTGGAAGGTTGTATCAGGAGCGTTATCAACTAACCAATGCAAGAAATATAGGCACATCTCCACTCGAGACACATGTCCTCTCTGTGGTACGGAAAAAGAGACTAGCTTCCATGCGCTGGTTACTTGTGATCATGCTCAAGCAGTGTGGACGCAGATGCGCTCACTATGGAACCTCCCTGATCCTAAACTACTTCGAGATACAGGTAAAGAATGGCTTCTCAATATCCTTATGCGCTTTAATGATGATATGTGGTATTGTACCATCATGTTAATTTGGAGGACATGGGCGCTGCGGTCGGATCTGGCGCATGGCAAAGATGTACCGGCCCCGGCGGTGACGGCCGACTACCTTCAGAGCTATATGCATTTGTTACAGCTGACTAGGAGGTACTCTATTGAGGAGATCATCAAGGGGAAGATGCCACTGAAGTGCGAAGAATCGTTCAGGCCACGTGATGCAACGGTGCAGTTACCATGGCCGCGACCGGCGGAGGGCCAAGCTGCACTCTCGGTCGATGGGTCGTTCTTAGCTTCGGATGAATCAGCGGCAGCAGGCATGATACTAAGAAGACATGATGGTACGGTTATCTTTGCATCCTACCGGTATATCTTCAATTGCAATGATGCACTCGAGGCGGAACTTCATGCAATAATGCAAGGAATGGCACTGGCAATTCAGCATTGCAATCTTCCTATCATCGTTCAATCGGATTCCTCACAGGCTCTTTCAGCGTTGCTCGGAGAAAGCCTCTCCCGCTCGGCATATGGTCACTTAGTTGCGGAGATTCGTCATTTAATGGGTGAAAGAGAGTTTATTCCTTTGAAAATTAGACGAGAACATAATAGGGTAGCAGATCGGTTGGCTTTGTATAGCCGTACGGAGAGAACTACAGCTGTATGGCTTGGGCAGGACCCTCCGTGTGTGGAGGAATTGTTGCCATCAGATTGTAACCCTATGAATGAGGAATAAAACTCTTTTACCATCGCAAAAAAAAGTTAGGTTGTCGTATATTATCATGACACCTAGTACGATAAAGATTGGTAGGATAATCCAACTCATATGAGAAGCGCAAATCAGAGTGACACGCGGGGTAGCATGGGCGGAACAGCAGAATGGAGAAAAGGGTTTGGCATGTTCAGAATTGCATCAACCACTTGCATTTATGAAACAATGATCATTGATTTGTCTGCCGGTACTCATGCAGGCCACCATTATTATCTTTCTTAAAATCCAGGTAAGAACTAAGAACGTAATACTTAGGACACCTTTGGTCTGTAAGAATTCTTACAAAATACCTACAAAAATGTCCTCTAAAAATCCTAGCCTATAGAATTCGTACAAAATTCCTACAGACCAAAGATGTCCTTTAAAATCCTAGCTTTAAGAACTAAGAACTAAGAACGTAATACTTAGGACACCTTTGTACGAATCTTCAGATGCCGAGCTCTGGAGACGCTCCTGGAGACGTGCCCGGTGCCCCCCCCCCTCCTCGCCTCCGCCGCGCGACACATCCGGCCCCTCCCTCCCCGCCACCCTCTGCGCCAGCCCCAGCCCGGGTTCACTAGGCAGACCTCGCGGATGAGGATGTCGGCCCCTCCGACGACAATCGTCCCGCCCCCTCGCCCCGCCTCCCTAGCCCGACCCCCGTCATGCCTACCTCCCCGACCAGTGCGGCCACTGGCCTTGCCTCCCAGGTGCGAGGCTCGGCTGCTGGCTCGCGGCAGGTGACGCAGTGGCGGCCGGTCTCCGGTGCCAAAGGTGGGAGTTTGCGGGGTGTGGACCGCGGCCGCTGTCGTCGTTCGTGGGGAGTGGCCGGCCGTTCCGAGCTCGGCCCCGCCCGGGCGTCCTGGCGCCCTACTCCGGCGGCCTCGTCCTCCCGTCCTTTGCTCCCTACGCTGGTGCCCTCCTCCGACATGGATTCGCCGGTCTTCCTGTCCAGCCGCTCGTCGTTCTGCCCCTTCATCGCGCATTTCGGGTCATCCTCTCTCTCCGTTTCCGGGCGTCCCTGGCTGGCAGCGCCTGGCCCCTCCACGGCTGCGGCGATGGCGGTGGCGGCGCCCGCTCGTCGAGGGGAAACCCTCCGGGCGGGTACCCCTCCTCCCCCTGGGCCGTGCGTTGCTGGGCCAAGGCATGGCGGGCCGCCATCTAGCTGGGCCTTGCCCGGCCCGCCGCGTGCTGGAGACGCCTGAGCCTGCCCTGGGCCTGCTGGGCCGGCCCACAGTTGCTGGCCTGGTCTCTTGCCCTAGGCCCAACCTGCCCTCCCCGGCAATATGGCTCCCATGTGGCCTTCCGCTCCACCCGTCTCCATCTTCCGCCGCCACCCCTCCACCCGCGCAGCGCTCTTGCTCCCCCCCCCTCCCGAAGCTGCGGCTCCTAGTCCCCCTGTCGCCCTCGTCGGCCCTCCTCCGCCGCCCATGGCTCGCGGCTGGGATGATGGGGAGGCTCGTCGCAAGCGTCAGTTGAACGACCGCTGGGAGACCTCTCGCCCGTCCTCGGACTCCCTCCGCCGTGAAGAGGAGTTGCGCCGCGATCTCCGGGACCGGGAGCGTGATGGCCCTCGCTGCCAGGGTCGGGCAGACCACCGTGACGAGCGCCGCTCGCCAGACCGCTTTGATTGGCGCGGCCGGTCCCGTTCCTCGCCTCCTGCCGCGCATGACATGCGGTCTCGCCGCCGCTCGCCCTCGCCTGCTCGCTGGCATGAGCGCAGCCCCTCCCCGTCCCGTCTTCAGCTCCCTCCTTCCCCGTGTCCCCCGGCTCAGGCTGCTGCGGCCCCGGCCAGAAAGTATGTCCCGCCCCATGCCTCCTCCTCGGCTGCTCCCTCCGCCTCGGGCACCGCTGGCGGTGGGCAGGGCCGTGGCCACCTGGGCCCCAACAAAAAGAAGAAGCGGCGTGGGCACGGTCGGGCACCCCAAGGTCAGGCCGCACCACCACCCCTCATCCCGGGTGCCCCCAACCCTCCGGGTCCTATCTCCGGCCTCTCCCGCCCACCATGCTTCAACTGCGGTGTCGCGGGTCACTCTCAAGTCAACTGCGTCAACCCCTCCTACTGCTACATCTGCAAGGTTCCATCCCATCCGCCCTGCTATGCCCGGACAAGCCTATCGACGAGGAGTTGATGAAGTACGGCCACGGGATCGAGGGGTTGGGGTTCTTCCACATCGAGCTCCCCGACATCCCTACCCCCACCCCCTCCCTCCAGGCGATCGTCATGGTGGTGGACGGAGAGATGATTGAGGCGGAGCTCAACCACCTCTACCGCCGCCAGTGGGATTGGCAGGTTAATCCGACCTCCGGTGGTGCGTTTTCTGTGGTCTTCCCCGATGCTCTCAGCCATTGCTATGCCGCGCGCAGCGACCAGATCACCCTCGCCCTCAACAAGCTCGTCGTCGACATCACCGAGCCGATCCTCGACCCCAAGGTGGTCGCGGTCCTCGACACGTCCTGGATCCTTGTCGTCGGGCTTCCTGACATTCCCCGGTCCGAGCGTGATATCCGCAACATGTCTCGGATCCTCGGCAAGGTGGTGGTGGTCGACGAGTTGTCCCTCCGCAAGGAGGAAGAGGTCCGGGTCAAAGTCAAGTGCCTCGACTCCTCCAAGCCGCGCGCCACTATTCGGGTCTTCTTCAATGACCAGGGCTTTGACCTCCGCATCGCCCCCAAGCCGCCTAATCATGTGGGCCGGCCCCGCTATTTCGACGACGGTCCCCCCGGCGGACCCTCTGGGCCCCATGACGACTACCGCGGCCGTCACCACCCTCGCTCACACCACTCCGAAGAGGAGAAGGGTTCGAAGGACAGCCCCTCTCGCTCCCCCTTGCCGGCTCCTCCGGCTCCTTCCCCCAGCCGGGGCGGCCGGCAAGCCGGGCTCGCCGAGCTCCCTCCCTCCGCGCCACTGGCCGAGGCCTCCGAGGGGAGTGATGCCTCGAGCGTTGGCTTGATCGTCGTCCCCGCCTCCTCTCCGCGCTCCCCCGCTGATATCTCCTCCGTCGAGCCGGGCCTGGGAGCTCCCCTGGTCCACTCCGCGACCTCGCCTGGACCCTTCGTGGTCAGCTCCACCGGCCTCCCCCAAGGCGCCGCCTAAGGCCTTCGCGGTCGTCCCCCCGGGCTCGCCACCTCCTATGCCGTCTTCTCGGACACCGGCTTCGCTGCTCCTCAGCTGTGGTGGGCTGACGCTCCAGCTCGCGCCCGCGGTGGACCTTGACGCGGACGGGGGGACCCGGGTGACTGACGGTGTCCTGGTCTAGGGGGTACTCACCACGTCATCTCCCGATCAGTTAGATTGGGCCGATGGCCCCCATGGCCGTATACTCATGGGCCAGTCCGGGCAATTGCCGCATACAAGGAAGATTCCACAAGACTTGGTGGTCAAGACAAGGACTCCTCCCCTACCGGCGTATTCGGCTAGGACTCTTGTTATCCTAGGCCTCTGGTGCATTATATAATCCAGGGCCAGGCTAGTCGATAGATATACACAACCATACCATAGGCTATCTTCTAGGGTTTAGCCTCTACGATCTCGTGGTAGATCAACTCTTGTAATACTCATATCATCAAGATCAATCAAGCATGAAGTAGGGTATTACCTCCATAGAGAGGGCCCGAACCTGGGTAAACATCGTGTCCCTTGCCTCCTGTTACCATCGATCCTTAGACGCACAGATCGGGACCCCCTACCCGAGATCCGCCGGTTTTGACGCCGACATTGGTGCTTTCATTAAGAGTTCCGCTGTGTGATCGGCAAAAGGATCAATGGCTCGTCAGCAGATCAACTGCGACGTCGACTTCTTCGTCACCGGCTCGACCGGTCACCTCGGCTCGACCGAATACTGTGCCCTGCCTCCAATCGTCATGTTCGGACAAGGGCCTTCATCAACATCAACTCCGATCTCTATCAAGATCATGGAGGAATCATCCATGGCGCTCAGGGGCTCAACGTCAACATTGCCCTCGGCGACCGTCTTGTTTTTTACGGATAGCGAACTTGTATCCGCCACCACCGCCTCCTCGAGTGTCGCTTAACGATTGCCCGGTGGAATTGTGCGGAATTGATTCTACAACGACCGGAAAATTTCGTCGAGTTCCGATGGAGGAATCTCCGGCAATCTCCGATATACCGGAGCCGCATTGAATCTGGACGAGAATCCGGACGAGTTTGGAGCGTGGTGTCCAGCATCTAGCTCGGACGTCCTTTGGAAGATCCAACCGTTGATCGGCTGTGGAATTCCTATATCTACCACCTGTCAAACATTCAGCTCGATCCGACCGTCCAAACTCCGGGAACCTCCCGATTAGGGCATCACTTTTCAGATCTGTTTCATACGCGAATACGGATCCGACTCGAATTCATGTTTCTTTATGAACGTGATATTTGACAACCTTTTTAAAATGAATTTTCTTCTAAGGTATTGCACATTGTTTTTAACACGCGCCCATAAAATTTTAATCCTCTTCTGAGGTAATCTTCGCCATCACGCTGGTGTCAAACCAGTCCGGCAATATAGCTCCACGGCTGCCGACCTGCGCTAGACATGTAAATCGCTTTTTGAGCCGAGCTCAACTTCTTCGGATACTCACCTCGGCGAGCGAACAAGAGTTCGAATCGCCAAAGATAAAACATCACCGCCCACGGATTACGGGGCGAGCACACCGCATCGCCAAGACGACCACTTCAAAGAAGCCAAGATTGACCACGTCACAAATTCGACTTGCATCGGCATGGCCGAACTGTTGCTTCATCGAGCCAATGTCCACCAACGCCGAACTACTTCAACAACTCGGCTGACATGGCAGCTGCAACGTCTCCTCATCGATCTCCTCCGTCTCCTCGTCCGGACCGGGGACTTCGTCATCCCTTCATCAGCACACTCCAGTAACTTCGGCGACAGCAGCCGACCATCTTCGTCACGTCAGGTGGACCGGGGGCTTTGCCTCGGCGAGTCAACCTTTACCAGCATCGCCATGCCATCACTTCATCGCCCATCAGGCAATGGGTGTGCGGATCGAGTCCCAATTTTGGGAGTCGCTTTTCTTTAGACTACTACAACAAATAAACCAGGTGCTATTAATCCTAACAATTTTTGCTTGTTGGGTTTATTTTTCTTAAGGAACTATTACTCCGGTTTGTTCCATCATTTGTACACAGGTCTATCAAATGGTGGCCACATTAAAAACGGTCGCGTGGTGGTTCGGTCAGTTTCCGTACATAGTTCGGCGAACGCCGCATCCGGAGCCCGGACCGCTCTGCAAATTCAGGCTTTGTCACTGCGTCACGCTAACGCCCTGCATCGACATTGGCTTCAGCACCAGGCCACATCTCTTTAAATAAATTATTTTTGCACAAAGCAATTACGCAAGGATTATATATATTATTATTATTTCATGGACAACACTATTTTACATGTGCAGGTAGTGGACTTTGACTGTGTCACGTGGTCTCTTTGGCGTCACTCTGCCGGCCTACATTGGCCGTGCTACGTCGCCACTTCGGATTGCCGAGCTCTTCGCTCTGCCACCTCGAGACCGGCTTGGGGGCTGGGACCTTGTCCCGCATCAAGCTAGGAACGCGTCATCAACACCAAGCACATTAACCAGCTAAGTCGCTTTCATGCTAAAAAACTTTCTGTTTTAAATTTTGTTCGGTTCAACCAAGCATTATACCTTTTTTGACAAAAGGTTGTTTGCGAAAAACTTCCTTGTCCAAACTTTGTTTGTGACACACAAATTCAAAACCCCGTTTACTCGGGGGCTTCCTTTATGAAGCCTTTCCTCTTGCAAATGATTATACTTGTACGGCTTTGTTCCTTGTTCGTGTATTACGCCACAATATGCACCATATTGACCTAAGTGATTTGCAAGCTGGGTTGCCTTGCTCCTGTGTTTACACCTACGTTCCCGATTGTTCAGCTAGGGAGTAAAGGGAGCACCTCTACGATTGTCACGATCGGTTCATCCGAGCCGGACCTAAGATTGGGTGAAGCCAAAGCTAAGCGCTCTTCTGTTTTCAATTATGGTCGGCACACAACGGAACTCATGAGTACAAAAATCTATTGCACAAGTCTCATAGTAACAATGAGCACCGAAGAAAGGTATCGGTGGGGGTATTATTTTCTTGAAGATGCTTATTACACTTAAATCGGTAATATAGCATAAGTTCCACGAGCACACTTTATGCATTACTGCCTTATGGCCTGATTGCTCGGTTTTGGAAACACCGTCGATATTCTCGACGGTGGAGTACATAACACTTTTCGGTCCTTGATCAAGAGGAGAAGCCGACTGTCGGTTAAGACGCGTATAAAGTTCGGGTGAACACAGATATGATATAAGTACTTCGGTACATACAATCATTATACATAAAATTCTTTTACCCAAGTCACTTGGGGGCTCTTAAATTAGTATGAGCTGTTTTTCTTCTCGGTCGTTGCAAAGTCTTTTTTCTATCACTCCTTTGTCGATGCAAGTGTGTGGTCAATAGCCGGATATCCTTGCTTCTCTCTAAATCTGCTCGAGTGCAGTTTGCTAAACTAGCCTCGGAGAAGCACGCCGCCTTCGGGATAAGGAGGTTGAGGCCATAGGCTGACCCGCTTGGAGTCTTGAGATAGGATGTGTCATGTTAAAGCACGACAAAAGCACCTTTTTTTTACAGTCCAATTTCCGGATTGGCACCGAACACTTGATCTAGTTCGGATATTAAACTTTTGAATAAGTTTTTTGGCTTTTCGAGCCTATGGCACTTTCAAACTATTTGTGCGCTTCCAGCATTAGTCTCGCAGTGCAACGCCGGACACCTTTAGGGATTTGGCAAAAATTCTCGGATATTGCTATATATGCATCAGTTTCGAATTGTGTCTTCGGTCAATAGTTGGGTTACCCGGTTCCTTTGCCTGCCTCTTATGTTCCGCTTTGTTCGGCTAGGTGTGCAAAAGGAGAACCACTGCGATTGTGCTTCCAACTCGCATGGTTAAGCACCTCAGTGGAGAAAGCCTAAAACTGACTGTCACAGTAAGCGCAAACTAGTCAGCGATCCGATGACCGTGTTAAATGATGAGCCGTTTGATAACCTACAAGTATAGGGGATCGCAACAGTTTTCGAGGGTAGAGTATTCAACCCAAATTTATTGATTCGACAGAAGGGGAGCCAAAGAATATTCTCAAGTATTAGCAGCTGAGTTGTCGATTCAACCACACCTGGAAACTTAATATCTGCAGCAAAGTGTTTAGTAGCAAAGTAATATGATAGTGGTGGTAACGGTAACAAAAGTAAAGACAGCAAAAGTAATGTTTTTGCTATTTTGTAGTGATTGTAACAATAGCGACGGAAAAGTAAATAAGCGTAAACCAGTATATGGAAAACTCATAGGCACCGGATGAGTGATGGATAATTATGCCGGATGTGGTTCATCATGTAATAGTCATAACATAGGGTGACACAGAACTAGCTCCAGTTCATCAATGTAATGTAGGCATGTATTCCGTAAATAGTCATACGTGCTTATGGAAAAGAACTTGCATGACATCTTTTGTCCTACCCTCCCGTGGCAGCGGGGTCCTATTGGAAACTAAGGGATATTAAGGCCTCCTTTTAATAGAGAAACGGAACAAAGCATTAGCACATAGTGAATACATGAACTCCTCAAACTGTGGTCATCACCGGGAGTGGTCCCGATTATTGTCACTTCGGGGTTGCCGGATCATAACACATAGTAGGTGACTATAGACTTGCAAGATAGGATCAAGAACACAGATATATTCATGAAAACATAATAGGTTCAGATCTGAAATCATGGCACTCGGGCCCTAGTGACAAGCATTAAGCATAGCAAAGTCATAGCAACATCAATCTCAGAACATAATGGATACTAGGGATCAAACCCTAACAAAACTAACTCGATTACATGATAAATCTCATCCAACCCATCACCGTCCAGCAAGCCTACAATGCAATTACTCACGCACGGCGGTGAGCATCATGAAATTGGTGATGGAGGATGGTTGATGATGATGACGACGACGAATCCCCTCTCCGGAGCCCGAGCGGACTCGGATCAGCCCTCCGAGAGAGATTAGGGCTTGGCGGCGGCTCCGTATAGTAAAACGCGATGAAACTTTCTCTCTGATTTTTTTCTCCCCGAAAGCCAATATATGGAGTTGGAGTTGGCGTCGGAGGGCATCCAGGGGGCCCACAAGGTAGGGGGGCGCGCCGCCACCCTCGTGAGCAGGGTGTGGGCCCCCTGGTCTTCATCTTTGGTGAGGATTTTTTATTATTTATTCTAAGATATTCCGTGGAGTTTCAGGTCATTCCGAGAACTTTTGTTTTTGCACATAAAACAACACCATGGCAATTCTTTGAAACAGCGTCGATCCGGGTTAGTTCCATTCAAATCATACAAGTTAGAGTCCAAAACAAGGGCAAAAGTGTTTGGAAAAGTAGATCTGACGGAGACGTATCAACTCCATAAGCTTAAACCCTTGCTTGTCCTCAAGCAATTCAGTTGACAAACTGGAAGAGAAAAAGAAAAACTTTACAAACTCTGTTTGCTCTTGTTGTTGTAAACATGAAAAGCCAGCATTCAAGTTTCAGCAATTATTATGAACTAACCATACTCACAATAACACGAGGTCTCATAATTACTCATATCAATAGCATAATCAGCTAGCGAGCCATAATAATAAAACTCGGATGACAACACTTTCTCATAATAATCATAAATGATATAACAAAATGGTATCTCGGTAGCCCTTTCTGAGACTGCAAAACACAAATGCAGAGCACCTTTAAAGATCAAGGACTGACTAAACATTGTAATTCATGGTAAAGAGATCCAATCAAGTCATACCCAATATAAACTAATTATAATGAATGCAAACGACGATTGTGCTCTCCAATGGTGCTTTTTAATAAGAAGGGTGATGACTCATCATAAAAGTAAATAGATAGGCCCTTCGCAGAGGGAAGCGAGGATTTGTAGAGGTGCGAGCTCGGTTTTGAAATAGAGATAAATTATATTTTGAGCGGCATACTTTCACCGTCAACATAACAACTATGAGATGGCTGTATCTTCCATACTACATGCATTATAGGCAGTTCCCAAACAGAATGGTAAAGGTTTATACTCCCCTTCCTCCACAAGCATCAATCCATGGCTTGCTCGAAACAACGAGTGCCTCCAACATTCAACGGGTCCCAAGGGGAGTTTTATTTAATTATTTTGATTTGCTTTGATATTTTTGGATCATGGGACTAGGCATCCCGGTTACCGGCCCTTTCTCGTGAATGAGGAGCGGATTCCACTCCTCTTGAGAATAACCCACCTAGCATGGAGGATATAGGCAGCCCTAGTTGCACATGAGCTGCTCGAGCATACAAAACAGAATTTCATTTGAAGGTTTAGAGTTTGGCACATACAAATTTACTTGGAACGGCAGGTAGATACCGCATATAGGAAGGTATAGTGGACTCGTATGGAACAACTTTGGGGTTTAAGGAGTTTGGATGCACAAGCAGTATTCCCGCTTAGTACAGGTGAAGGCTAGCAAAAGGCGGGAAGCGACCAAGCGAGAGAGCGACAACAGTCGTAAACATGCATTAAAATTAATTTACACCGAATACAAGCATGAGTAGGATATAATCCACCATGAATATAAATATCATGAAGGCTATGTTGATTTGATTCAACTACATGCGTGAACATGTGCCAAGTCGAGTCACTCAATTCATTCAAAGGAGGATACCATCCCATCATACCATATCATAATCATTCTAATAGCATGTTGGCACGCAAGGTAAACCATTATAACTCATAGCTAATCAAGCATGGCACAAGCAACTATAATCTCTAAATGTCATTGCAAATATGTTTACTTCATAATAGCTGAATCAGGAATGATGAATCATCATATTTACAAAAACAAGAGAGGTCGAGTTCATACCAGCTTTTCTCATCCCAATAAGTCCATCATATATCATCATTATTGCCTTTCACTTGCACGACTGAACGGTGTGTATAATAATAAGAGTGCACGTGCATTGGACTAAGCTGGAATCTGCAAGTATTCAACTCAAGAGAGAAGACAAGTAATATGGGCTCTAAGTTAAATAAACAATGATGCATATGAGAGCCACTAAGCATTTTCAATATGGTCTTCTCGACCCCCAAAGAAAGGAAAAGAAATAAAAACTATTTACACGGGAAAGCTCCCAACAAGCAAAAGAAGAACGGGAAATATTTTTGGGTTTTCTTTTTAGTTATTACTACTACAGCAGGAAAAATAAACTACTACTAATTTTTTTTGTTTTTCTTAAGGTTTATTAAACACACAAGAAGAAAGCAGGAAAAAGAAAATAACTAGCATGGATATTACAGTGAAAGAGTATGAGCACCGACATCTAGCAATGAGTGTGTGTGAACATGAATGTAATGTCGATGGGAAATACGTACTCCCCCAAGCTTAGGCTTTTGGCCTAAGTTGGTCTATTGCCAGGGATAGCCTGGCTGATACCCGTAGGTGTAGCTGGGGTTGTACCGTGATGCAGCGGCTACAACCACTTGAGCTGCATCGTGGCGTCGAGCTGCCTCCGCTCTCCTCTCGTACTCATCTGCCTCCTCTCTGGTAATAATATATTTTCCTCTCGCCTGAAAATCAAAGAAAGTAGGAGCAGGAAGAGCAACACGGACCACATGCCGTTTGTTAAAGATTAGTCGATACTGGTAAGGTGGTCCAGTCCTCTCAATGAACTGGTGAGAAAACATAGAATCAAGATCTAAATAAGAAGGGGGTAACTCCATATCACCCTCACGAATGTCTACATCAAGAAAGTTAGCTAAGCGGGTTGCATAAATTCCTCCAAAGAAATCTACATTACGTCTATTAAGATGCAACCTCACGAGCTACAATGGCTCCCATATGATAAGCTTGGTCCCCTAACACGGTAGCTTCCGAGAATCTTTGAGATCGAGGGCACACATGTGACATGCTTCATCCTTAGCATTTATGCATCTACCAATGAAGAGAGCAAAATAATGTATAGCAGGAAAGTGAATGCTCCCTATAGTGGCCTGCGCTATATCTCTAGATTCCCCACAGTTATTCTAGCAAGAAAGTCTCTATATTCAGATTTAGGGGATCCTCGATATTACCCCAAGATGGAAGTTTGCATGCAAGAGTGAAATCTTCTAAGTCCATGGTATAAGATTTGTCATAAAGGTCAAACATGGTGAAGGAGAATTATCGAAGATGAGAATCAAACCTCCCCACAAATGAACTTGTGAGGTAGCGATCTTTCGGGGCATTTATCGACTTCAAAGTCCTCAAGACGGTATTACGCAAATATGCGTAGAATTCTTCTTTAGTTCCCACTTGATTCATAAAAAATTTCGAAGGCCATTCACAGGGCCTCACGGGAGCGTCTCTTGGTGGTTCCTCATCAGCATCACGCATTGCAAGCCTGGGACCTTGCTTCCTTGAAGAACCACCTTGGAACATCCTCCTAAGCAAATTGTTTCCTCTGAAAAATAATTCTAAAATTTTTAGTAACTTCAAATAAAAGTGAACCAACTTCAATAAAATTGATAGCAACAACTCCCACAAGTGCCTAGAGCCTATATCAAGCATTAGAACTACTTGGAACCATATAAATTTGACATGCAAGCTCAAGAACATGGTCACTTATGCAGCACAAATTTGCAATGAATAAAGCATAGAACAAAAACTAATTGGACCAATGGAGGAGTCACATTGTGACGCCCGGATAATTAAGCTACAGTGATCCCCCGCTAATGATGCCATGTCACCTCGGTTACTGTTGATAAACTCTAGATAATTCAAAACCGAAACAAATTCAAAATTTAATTACATGAAAACAATAAAAGTTTTCAAACATTAAATTTAAAAATGTTCGGTTTGTACTAAATATTACATAGATAATTATGGTGTAGAAGACACAGTTTTATAAAGTGCATAAATATTTTAAATTAAATTAAAACAGAAAAGAGAAATAAATAAAAGAAAATGTAAAACAAAAAAACAAAAGCCCCCCCCAGGGCCTTTTGGCCCAACTGGCCATCCACGCGGACCCCCAGCCGCCCAAATGGGCCAGCCCACCCCGCGCACCCACTCCCTTATCCCCCACTCCCCAGGGTCCTGAAACCCTAACCCACCACTCTCCCCCGCACGATCCCCCCCACTCACTTCCCCACTCCCTTCGATCCCCTCCCCCCGTCTGGATCGAGCTGCGCCCCGAGCCCCAATGCACGTCGCGCCCGACACCTGTCTTGGCGGCGCCGCCCTGCCGAACAGGCCGTCGTCGACCCACCCTCTCCCTCACCCCCTCTGCCCGATCCCGATCTGGATCGGGAGGGGGCCGCCCCGACGTCACCGGCGCCCTCGACACCACCCGCCGCTCGCCGTCCCTGGAGTTAGCTCGACGCCGTCGCCGCCCGGACTGCCTCCCGCCGTCCTCTACATCTTCGCATCCTCGTCCCCACCGCGTGTCGTCCCCGTCCTCCTCCCCAAGGGTCGCCCCCGAGCCTCGCCGCCCGAACAACTACGAGCGGAGGGTGAGGAAACCACCGACCTCCTCCTTCCCAGCGTCGCGCCAGGCGTGGATAGTTGGCGCTTCGCCCGCGCACCACGCGCCACCCGCCTTTGCCCGTCGCGCCCGGCCGTGCCCGATGCATGCACGCCCTGCTCCCCGCTCGACTGCTGCTCCTGCCGCCACCGCAGCGCCCGCAGCCGCCCCCGCGCCGCCACGTTAAAGGCGCCTTGCTCGCGCCTCTGCGCCCGCCCAGTGATGCGTGCATGTGTCACCGCCTCTCCGGGCGCCTGTCTTGCCTCACGCCGCTAGCCCCGCCACCGCCAGAGCCCCCGCCGGGGACCGCCCTACCCAGCTTCTTGTCGAGGCCATGGCCTCCGCCGGCGCCCTCCATCACGCCCGTGCGTGCTCGGGCGGACGCCCATGCCCAGGCGCCCGCATCCACCGCCCGGTAGCCCTCTGGCCCTATGACATATGGGGCCTACGCCCCAAAACGTTTTAAAAAAGATAAAGATAAACAAAAATGAATTAATAAAATTAATACTTAATTAATTAGTGAATTAATCATGTTTAATTAATCTAATTAACTAGTTAGTTTAATTAAACAGTAATTAGATTAGCTAAATCCTAATTAATCTAAGCGCGTGTGATGAGGTGGGTCCCTTGACGTCGGTTTGACGATCAACACCTCTGTTGACTGCTGATGTCATGCTGACATCATAATGACATCAGCGTGCACTATTCTGGATAATGTTGAATTAAAATAATTAAATTAATCCTAAAAATGATTTAAATCTTTTAAAATTAATATAAAATAAACCGTAGCTGGGATGAAAATACTTTCTTCATGAAAGTTGCTTAGAACGACGAGACGAATCCGGATACGCAGCCCGTTCATCCGCCACACCTCCCTAACCTATCGAACTGCAACTTTCCCCCTCCGATTCATCTGTGCGGAAACGCGAAACACCGGGGATATTTTCCCGGATGTTTCCCCCTTCACCGGTATCACCTCATACCGCGTTAGAACACGTCTAGCTCTGCCTGTTATCCTGTTATGCACTTGCTTGCCATGTATTTTGTTTCTCCCCTTTTCTCTTCAGAGAGACCCGTGGCGATGTTGATGCCCCTATGGTCGACTACGTCACCGACGACTCCTCCTTCTTGTCGAGCAACCAGGCAAGCCCCCCATTGATCACGGATATCGCCTATTCTTCTCTATCTGCTTGCATTAGAGTAGTGTAGCATATTCTTGCTTTCGGGTAATCCTATCTTCTGCATAGCATGTCCTTGCTACTCTTGTTGTTACCTTTACCGCTATCCTCTTGCTTAGTATAGGATGCTAGTGTTCCATCGGTGGCCCTACATTCTTGTCAAATGCGCCATGCTATACTATTGGGCTGTGATCACTTGGAGGTGATCACGAGCATATACTATATACTTTACACTATTACATTACCGTGATCTGTTAGGAGATGGGTCTTTGAAAGGACATGTGGCTCCATCCCGGTAGAGGTGGGCTGGGTTCCCGACGGCCCCGATCGTTACTTATAAGCGGAGGCGGACAGGCAGAGTTGAGACCACCTAGAGAGAGGTGGGGTGGCCTGATCGGCGCTCGCGGATACTTAACTGCGCTTAACAAGATCTTGGTATTTGATCCGAGTCAGCTCTTGGCCTATCGCACTAACCAACTACGTGGGAGCAGTTATGGGCACTCGGCGTCGTGGTATCGGCGAAGCACGCCGTGGCGTCGTCGGCGGCGGCGTGCGGATTGGAACATAAGCCTGCTCTTGTATTAAGGGGCTAGTTACGCTTCGGCCGCCAACGCATAGCGTGTGGTGTGCTATGGGCGATGGGCCCGGACTAGGCTGGACCAAAGCTCGTAGCTCATGAGCTTAATGAGCACTCGACAGTTAAACTCGTTAAGCTCGGGCTCGCTTCTTAATGAACAGAGCCAATCATTGATTTCAGCTCGTTAAGCTTAACGAGCTTAACAAACAAGCTCACGAGTTTCATGAGTAGCTCGTTAAGCTCATTAGTAACAACATAACACATATTTTCATCTTACGTGACAAACTTTTGTACCACCTCAGCCCATCAATTCAATCTAATCGACATATGAGGCAACAAACTAGTGCATTTTTTGTAATCACCATATTTCATCTTGAAAACCACACCTACACATTCATCATGTATATCATAACACATTATAATCATTAGCGAAGCGCCACGAGCTTAACGAGCTTAAAATGAGCCGAGCCGAGCAGGGTTTTACGCTCGTTAATCTTAACGAGCTTAACGAGCCGAGCCTTAACGAGCACGAGCTTAACGAGTACGAGCTTAACGAGCCGAGCTACTCGTTAGTCCACCCTAGCCCGGACCACAATGCGCTTAGGTCTGAACCGGCGTCTTGACCTCTCTGTTGTGCCTAGGTGGGGCTGCGGCGTGTTGATCTTCGGGCGGGCATCACCCGAAAAGTGTGTCGGCCAAATGGGATCAAGCGTGTTGGGTTATGTGGTGCACCCTGCAGGGAAGTTAATCTATTGAATAGCCGTGATCTTGATAATGGGGCGACTTGGAGTTGTACCTTGACCTTATGACAACTAGAACTGGATACTTAATAAAACACACCCTTCCAAGTGCGAGATATAACCGGTGATCGCTCTCTAACGAGGCAATGAGGAGGGATCGCGGGTAGGATTATGCTATGCGATGCTACTTGGAGGACTTGATCTACTCTCTTCTACATCTTGCAAGGCGGAGGCTGCGAGCGTAGTCTTGACGAGGATTAGTTATCCCCTCTTATTACGGCATTCTGCGATTCGGTCCACTCGATATGGCCCTTTACACATATATCCATGCATATGTAGTGTAGCTCCTTGCTTGCAGTACTTTGGATGAGTACTCACGGTTGCCTTGTTCCCCTTTTCCCCTATCTTTATCCGATTGCAGCGACGGGGCAGCGGGCCGAGAGCGACGCCACCGTCGATGGCGACTACTACACGGAGGTGCCTACTACTACGTGCAGCCCACCGGCGGCGACGGGAGAGTAGTTAGGAGGATCCTGGCGGAGGCCTCGCCTCTTTGATCTGTATCCCGGTTTGTGCTAGCCTTCTTAAGGCAAACTTGTTTAACTTATGTCTGTACTCAGATATTGTTGCTTCCGCTGACTCGTCTATGATCGAGCACTTGCATTCGAGCCCTCGAGGCCCCTGGCTTGTATTATGATGCTTGTATGACTTATTTATGTTTTAGAGTTGTGTTGTGATATCTTCCCGTGAGTCCCTGATCTTGATCGTATACGTTTGCGTGTATGATTAGTGTACGATTGAATCGGGGGCGTCACAAGTTGGTATCAGAGCCGACTGCCTGTAGGAATCCCCCTTCCACACTCCTTGGCCGAAGTTGAGTCTAGTCGCTGAAAACTGTTTTACTAACATGGCTGTGCGGCCCATGGGCCCACGTCGCCATTGAGTGGTATTAGGATCTTTTATTCCTCGACCGATACTCTGGGACTCTGATCCCTCTTCTATTCGGGTTAAATGATTTTCTAAAATCTAACTTTAGGTTCTCGAAAACACTTTCTCCCGGAGAGCCCCTTGATCAGATGATGCCACCGCACTGTAAGATTTTGAAGTTACTCTCCAATACTCTTTTGAGACTTTGTGCCCGTTACTTTTGCAATTCCCTACCACCAAAATACCCCTATGGATAAATACATACACTTACCGTTCTTACTTTTATTCCTAGTTGATCTTGTTATTACAAGATACCTTGAAATCCTTTCTATTGACCCGAGAATATTTTTTGCCTACTGCCTTACAGATCTTTGCCGCATGAATACCCCAACGGATAATTCCTCACACTTATCGAGTATCCGCTCATTCCCAGTTGTTCATGTGTTTCACAAAGGTCTTCGAAATACCATTCGATCTTCCGAAATTCCTCAGCAACCTATTGCTCTGGAAATTCTTGTTTGCTTTCATTTTGATTAATCCCATAAGTCTGGTAATCTTATTGGCATCCCTTGTCATTATCATTTTAGTCCGTTGATTCAATATGTCGCGAATGCTTGCAATCCTCAATCAGATCCTAGAATTCATCCGTCCGGCTCAGACGCCATTTTTAAACATGAGCTGGGTCTCGACCAATCAAGTTATCGTCGATTGTAACCCCCTATGTCTATTCGGCCATCCATATTTGATCAGAGCGCCTGCTTCTGATCCTTTGTTTTGGAAATCATAATTCCTTTGTTATCTAAGCATTGAATTATTCCGATGATCTATAATCTGATGCATTTGCAATCTTTCTTCCTCTGATTGAGTACCGATACTCACATCAGCCGCGTTGTGGACCGCCATACCCATTGCCGGGTTATTGTCCGACAGTGTCCTTCACAACCAAAAATCTTATGAGTTCTTTACCCGATACATAATGCCTTTGGTAAATTGTATCCTCTACTTTTGTCAACCATGCTCTAGTTTTGAGCTTGTGTTATTAAATTACTCCACGAAGTTCATGCTATATGTTCTAAGAAGCCCGATGGGTGAACCTATGCCTTCCTTGATCATGCGAACCGAAAGCTTTCACGGGTCATACTCCTCTAGTAATTCACGAGGTAGGTTTTGACACTGAAATCATTTCTATCTAGAGCAGTGAATGAAAGGTTATGCATTGGAGAAGTGGGAGTCGACCTTGAACTTTGTGTTCATGCCCATGGACACGGTGTAGATCTTATCATTAAAGCTTCTCTTAAATTAATTATTCCTTTGGTATAAGTTCATCTTATATCTGGGATCTGGCCTTTTGCAATCGTGGTTCCGACCATGTTCTCCTTTAAATACCATTTCTCGTGCGAGTTTAAGTACTTGTCTTCTGCAGAGCAATACCAAATCCAACCTCTATTTTGATCTGTCGTCGAGTATTACCCCCTGGTATCTCGAGATTATCACAGAACTGCATGACCTCTTATGAGTTCTTTATCAAGTACTACATCCTCACTGATTCCAATTTTTTTTCACGGGCTCCGAGTTATTAAACACTCGAAGACACCGATAAATGAACCGAGTCCGCATTACGGTTCAACAACTCTTACTAATATTCTTTACTCACGAGTTTGTACCCGATCATGTCATTCCTAGCCTGATCGGCTATATCATTATCGTGCTAAATCTTAACTGAGCTACCTGGTCCTTCTTCCCGGAAAACAATTTTTGACGCTGAGCTAAGCTTACGTCGATCTTCCTTGTCATATATTATTGTCTTGAACAACAATACTTGATTCCGAGGTTGTGTCATATCCGTGGCTCCAGTGGTCTTTTGCTTCACCATTCCTTTTGCTTGATGTCGTCGTTATTCAATGGCAGCCTCATGGAATCCTTCGACAAAGGTGTCGTGATCATCAACATTCTGAGCTCTTCCAAGATATCTATTGAATTCTTGATGGGAAATACCATCCTTGCCCCTCAATGGTTTGTATTATCATCGGCCACTTTATTGCCTTCCCTCCAACACAAACTTGTTCGTGCTTTGTGTTGTACCTTGAGTTCCTTGCTGCCTAGCATTGTTCTTCTTTACCTTGAAATATTACCACCTTTTATGTCAAGAATGTCGTGGGAATTTCACCACCTCTTAAGAATTCTTGGTATGGTGAAACTTTTCACCATCACCATTCTTCTTGGGTCCTCGTGTTGATTCCAACCGGGGTACCAACAAGTGAGTGGTGCTGTTTGGATTCTGCCCTTCTAGCAACCCTATTGCTTTGAAGTTAATGGTCGGCCGTTCATTCTTAGACTATTGATTATTGAATCATCATTCCGACATTGGTCATGCAACCCAGCCCATATTCCGGATGCACCTCTCATCCAATGTTTAACTGTGTATGTTCTCCTCGAGCATACACCATTTTATCATTTGATACGACAAATGTTATCCTCTTGTTCACATAACTGTGGAAATCCACCTTTTTGGAAATCTCGAGGATTTTCGCTGATTCCATCAGCTACCCCCTCATCCTCTCCTTGATTTAATGATGAGCTCTTGTTTTGGAACTTGCTCCCATAGTTCATTTCCGAGAATCTTACATGGTCATCTCGTCAATTTGTGTTGCATCTTTTCTTCTCGGGTATTACGAGTCGAGTTATCCTAATACCAATCAGATCTGAATCTTGGTCGATATGATGGTTGGAACATTTTCCAAGAGTTATAACACTGGTCTTTTATGACCCGGTAAGGTGATGTCATGCCAGACACACCTTGCGAAGGACCTCTTGTTATAGTTTCCTTTTTAGCAAGGTTATCCATTCTTCCATGAGGAAATTGAAAGATTTATTCTATATGTTGTTCTGTTGAATCCTTTTTGTATCCAAGTCCGACCTTTGCTTGGAGACCATGTCAATGCTATCTCGAAGCATGTACGTGGTACTCGATTTTCAACAAGAACATTTGAAGCCCAATGCTAAATGTTTCTTGCTCTATTATCCAAACACATTTGTATGGGTAATGTCATGAAGTTTCTCTCCCTTACCTTAGGAGTTTTCTACATTATATCCTGTCATGGATATCGTGCTCGCTTGTCCTTGGGAAGGATATACCCTTGAAATATGTGTTTAAACACATTTTCCTTTCCATTATTACATTTAATCTGTAAATCACATTTTCCTTTCCGTGGTTTTGTTTGACCTTTCTTGGGAATTATATGATCTAAGCAGAAATAATTCCCAACATATACAAACACCTCGATGTACAACTCTGTCAGTGAGACCCTGTTACTATTGTTGATGACATTCAGGTAGCCACCGATGGGCGAGAACTTTGCCTAATGGTCAGCCTCGTTCAGCGAAAGGAAAATGGTTCTCTTCGTCCCTCGCCCTTGGTATCGACATTGTTGCCAACATAAGCGATAGGCTACCCTCGACATGTCCTGTTATCATGACCGTGCAAGATATCAACGCTTTTCCTACTTTTAACCACATGGTGGGTCCATAACCCAGTTCCACAGGATCGAAACCTGACTCTCTGTACACCCCGGTTTCCAAAGTTATTCCTCGCTCTTAGACTTCTTATGTAACTCACGGGTCACTGCTAAGTGATCTATTCGAGGTATCGGGCCTTAATACTTATTCGCGTTGCTCTGAACCCCTTTCACCTTCTGATTAGGCATCAAACGCTTGCCTATCCGTTTGAAATTTCTCATGGTACCTTCTTACTTGCTCTCGACATCTTCTTAAGTTTCAATTCGAGAGATACTTATGCTTCTTCCCCTGAGTTAACCATCTAATGCTCGATCTTGTTAGAATTAAGTCCTTATAGGGTTTTCCCTTCTCACCTTTTCGTAAGTACGATGGAGATCTGAAGAAAGGGCGACAAACTTCATCATGATGACTGAAGCGAGAGGCGAAGACATCAATGTAATGGATCGACCTCTTGAGAAGAACAAGTATGACCGAGAAGAATTGTTAGAATTTCGTAACCAAATCCCTTCCCCTTACTTCCCTCTTAAATCTCGGGACGAGATTTCTTGTAATCAGAAGAAAATTGTGGCCTTGGGATAATTAAGCTACAGTGATCCCCGCTAATGATGCCATGTCACCTCGATTCTTGTTGATAAACTCTAGATAATTCAAAACGAAACAAATTCAAAATTTAATTACAGGAAAACAATAAAAGTTTTCAAACATTAAATTTAAAAATGTTGGTTTGTACTAAATATTACATAGATAATTATGGTGTAGAAGACACAGTTTTATAAAGTGCATAAATATTTTAAATTAAATTAAAACAGAAAAGAGAAATAAATAAAAGAAAATGCAAAACAGAAAAAAACAAAATAAAAGCCCCCATGAGGCCTTTTGGCCCACTGCCATCCACGGACCCCACCGCCAGAATGGGCTAGCCACCCAGCACCCTCCCTTATCCCCCACTCCCGAGGTCCCGAAACCCTAACCCACCACTCTCCCCGCACGATCCCCCACTCACTTCCCCACTCCTTGATCCCTCCCCGTCTGGATCGAGCTGCTTCGAACCCCAATGCCGTCGCGCCCACACCTGTCGGCGCCGCCTCCCTGCCGGACAGGCCGTCCTCGACCTCCTCGTCGTCGACCCACCCTCTCCCTCACCCCCTCTGCCCGATCCCGATCTGGATCGGGAGGGGGCCGCCACGACATCACCCGCGCCCTCGACACCACCTGTCGCTCGCCGTCCCTGGAGCCAGCTCGACGTCGTCGCCGCCCGGACTGCCTCCCTGCCGTCCTATACGTCGTCGCATCCTCGTCCCCACCGCGTGTCGTCCCCATCCTCCTCCCCAAGGGTCGCCCCCGAGCCTCGCCGCCCGAACAACTACTAGCGGAGGGTGAGGAAACCCCCGACCTCCTCCTTCCCCCGCGTCGCGCTTCGGCGTGGATAGTTGTGCGCTCGCCGCGCACCACGCGCCACCCCGCCTTTGCTTCGCCGCGCCTCGACCGTGCCCGATGCGTGCATGCCCTGCTCCCTTTCGACCTGCTCTGCTCTCCCGAGCCGCATCGCGCCGCTCCCCGCCCGGCCACGTTCAGGCGCCTTGCTCGCGCCTACGCCCGCCAGCATTGTCGTGCATGTGTCACCGCCTCCGGGCGCCTGTCCGCCTCACGCCGCTAGCCCGCCGCGCTAGAGCCCCCGCCGGGGACCACCCTAGCCAGCTTCTTGTCGAGGCCATGGCCTCCGCCGGCGCCCTCCATCACGCCCGTGCGTGTTCGGGCGAACGCCCACGCCCAGGCGCCCGCATCCACCGCCCGGTAGCCCTCTGGCCCTATGACATATGGGGCCCACGCCCCCAGAACGTTTAAAAAAAAGATAAGGATAAACAAAAATGAATTAATAAAATTAATACTTAATTAATTAGTGAATTAATCATGTTTAATTAATCTAATTAACTAGTTAGTTTAATTAAACAGTAATTAGATTAGCTAAATCCTAATTAATCTAAGCAGCGTATGACAGGTGGGTCCCGCACGTCAGTTTGACCAGTCAACACCTCTATTGATTGCTGATGTCATGCTGACATCATAATGACATCAGCGTGCACTATTCTGGATAATGTTGAATTAAAATAATTAAATTAATCCTAAAAATGATTTAAATCTTTTAAAATTAATATAAAATAAACCGTAGCTCGGATGAAAATACTTTCTTCATGAAAGTTGCTCAGAACGACGAGACGAATCCGGATAGGCAGCCCGTTCATCCGCCACACCTCCCTAACCTATCGAACTCACAACTTTCCCCCTCCGGTTCATCTGTGCGGAAACGCGAAACACCGGGGATATTTTCCCGGATGTTTCCCCCTTCACCGGTATCACCTCATACCGCGTTAGAACACGTCTAGCTCTGCCTGTTATCCTGTTATGCACTTGCTTGCTATGTATTTACTATTTCTCCCCCTTTTCTCTTGGTGAACCCGTGGCGATCTTTGATGCCCCTATGGTGCGACTCGTCACCGGCGACCCCTCCTTCTTGTCGAGCAACCAGGCAAGCCCCCCCCCCTTGATCACGGATATCGCCTATTCTTCTCTATCTTGCTTGCATTAGAGTAGTGTAGCATATTCTTGCTTCGATTAATCCTATCTTGCTGCATAGTATGTCCTTGCTACTCTTGTTGTTACCTTTACCGCTATCCTCTTGCTTAGTATAGGATGCTAGTGTTCCATCGGTGGCCCTACATTCTTGTCAAATCGCCATGCTATACTCTTTGGGCTGTGATCACTTGGGAGGTGATCACGGGCATATCTATATACTTTACACTATTACATTACCGTGATCTTTGTTAGGAGATGAAATTTGAAAGACGGTGGCTCCATCCCGGTAGATGTGGGCTGGGTTCCCGCGGCCCCATTGTTACTTGTGGCGGGCGGCAGGCAGGTTGAGACCACCTAGGAGAGAGGTGGGCTGGCCTGTTCGGCGTTCGCGGATACTTAACACGCTTAACGAGATCTTGGTATTTGATCCGAGTGCAGGTCTGGCCTATCGCACTAACCAACTCTGTTGGAGCAGTTATGGGCACTCGGCGTCGTGGTATCGGCGAAGCACGCCGTGACATCACGAATCGGTGGCGCGCCGGCCGGATTGGGCGTAAGCCTGCTCTTGTATTAAGGGGCTAGTTACGCTTCGGCCGCCCTACATAGCGTCTTGGTGTGCTATGGGCGATGGGCCCAGACCCTGCGCTTAGGTCTAAACCGGCGTCTTGACCTCTCTGTTGTGCCTAGGTGGGGCTGCGGCGTGTTGATCTTCAGCGGCGGGCATGACCCGAGAAAAGTGTGTCCGGCCAAATGGGATCAAGCGTGTTGGGTTATGTGGTGCACCCTGCAGTGAAGTTAATCTATTGAATAGCCGTGATCTTGACAGCAGGGCGACTTGAGTTGTACCTTGACCTTATGACAACTAGAACTGGATACTTAATAAAACACACCCTTCCAAGTGCGGATATAACCCGGTGATCGCTCTCTAACGAGGCGATGAGGAGGGATCGCGGTAGGATTATGCTATGCGATGCTACTTGGAGGACTTGATCTACTCTCTTCTACATCTTTGCAAGGCGGAGGCTGCGAGCGTAGTCTTGACGAGGATTAGTTGTCCCCCTCTTATTACGGCATTCTGCGATTCGGTCATCGATATGGCCCTTTACACATATATCCATGCATATGTAGTGTAGCTCCTTGCTTGCAGTACTTTGGATGAGTACTCACGGTTGCCTTGTTCCCCTTTTCCCTATCTCTATCCGATTCTGCGACCGGGCAGCGGAGCCCGAGGAGCGGCATACCGTCAATAGCGACTACTACATCGGAGGTGCCTACTACTACATGCAGCCCGGCGACGGCGACCAGGAGTAGTTAGGAGGATCGAGGCGGGAGGCCTCGCCTCTTCGTCTGTATCGGTTTGTGCTAGCCTTCTTAAGGCAAACTTGTTTAACTTATGTACGTACTCGAGATATTGTTGCTTCGGTGACTTCGTCTATGATCGAGCACTTGTATTCGAGCCCTCGAGGCCCTGGCTTGTATTATGATGCTTGTATGACTTATTTATGTTTTAGAGTTGTGTTGTGATATCTTCCCGTGAGTCCCTGATCTTGATCGTATACGTTTGTGTGTATGATTAGTGTATGATTGAATCGGGTGCGTCACACACGTACCAAGGAACGATCTCCCCAAGCAGTTTTGCGAGAGGTGCTTTGAGCAAGGAGATCGAAAATCACAACAGCGAAGTGGAACTCGTGCTTGAGTTAGTTTTTGGGTTTGTGTGAGCGGAGGAAGAAGATGGGTGCGAGGATAAGTGGAGGAGGGCCACCGTGGGCCCACGAGGCAGGAGGGCGCGCCCAGGGGGGTAGGGCGCGCCCTCCACCCTCGTGGCCAGGTGGCAGCTCCCCCCGCGGTAATTTTTGCATAGTAAATCCTCAAATATTCCCGAAAAAATCATATTAAATTGGTATGGCATTCTGAAGATTTTTATTTTCGGGATATTTTTATATTGCATGGATAAGTCGGGAAACAGACAGAAAAATACTATTTTACTTTATTTCTACTAAAGAACAGAAAATATAAAGAGGGTACAGAAGGTTGTGCTTCTAGTTTCATCCATCTCATGCTCATCAAAAGGAATCCACTAACAAGGTTGATCAAGTCTTGTTAACAAACTCATTCCAATTAACATGAAACCGGAGAAATTTCAAATAACACTATGTTACCTCAACGGGGATATGGACATCCCCAATAATAAGTATATCATATTTCTTCTTGACAGTAGGGAGAGGAAATTCAAAACCTCCAAATATAATCGATGGAATTTTTCCAATAGAGTTGATACTATAACTTGGGGATAATTGATTTTATACCCCTAGTTGGGTCACACTCGACAGGTTTGCCCCTAGTTCTAAAAAACGCTCGGTCTTGCCCAAGTGCGGTTGGTTCTCTTGTGCTTTTGCCCTTCCTTCTCAATTCGTCGAGTCAAAGGTGTTTGACCGTTAGAGGGATATTTCTCTAGGCTATTTTGCCCCTCCTTATAACTCCAGTAAAAATATGAAGAGAAAAAACATGACATTTACAAGTGGGTCCCAACCACATTGAAAAGAAAAAAAATACCAAATAGAAAATTAGTCTCTCTCTCCTCTCTTGCTCTCTCTATTGCTGGGCAAACAACAACAGCGACGACAATCAATTGCCGTCGAAAAGTCGAGCAGGCAGCGAGTTGGTGATTTGGGGGGCGCGCGAGGCGTCGGCGAGGTTAGCTTGCAAGGGCGGCGGCGGATGCGAGGAGAGGACCGAATCAGCACTGAGGGCATGCAGGTAGCGGTGGAGGCAAGCGGATCCCGCCGTGGGAGGCTCGGGATGGACGGATCTGACCGAGATTGAGGTCGGGGGCGCTGGCGTCCGCGGCGAGTAGATGGTAGTTGTTTTCGTCCGGGCTCGAGGCACCATGGCCATGGTGGCTTGAACCTCTGGGAGAAACGGCGGCGCCTGAGACGGGAAGAAAGCAGAGGGGAGGAAGGAGAAAGGCGGCGCGGTCCTCTGCTTTTCTCGGTGGTGGTCAGCGGTGCGGTGGCTGGCGAGCGCCGGATCGGCCGCGTGGCGTGCATCCTCTGCTGGTGGTAGCGCTATCTGGAGGGAGCGAGGATTGGCGCTGGCGGCGGCGTTGTCGGCAGCGCCATGGCAGCCAGCCGTATTGGCTGCGGCGCTTAGTGGCCTTATTTGGGCATGGCGGGGCGGACACTCCCAAGACGGACGGGCGTGAGCGGGAGCAGGCGGCGCGGATGTCAATGGTGGCAATTTGCGGCGAGGTAGGATGGTCGGTCGCGCAGATCCGGTGGTGGGGTCGATAGATCTGCACGGCTGCTCGCGGTGGCACTCAAAGCAGACGGTGGTGAGAACTACCGGGCGGTGGCGACCTCCTGTTTCTTCTTGAGAGAGGAGAGGGGGGGACACGCGAGAGAGAGAGAGAGAGAGAGGATGCACAAAGAGAGGAAGGGTAAAATGGTCCAGAAAAATGTCTAACTAACGGTCAAACGCATTTGACCGGACGGAACTAGGACGGAAGGGCAAAAACATAAGGGGAACAAACGCACTTGGGCAAGACCAAGGGTTTTTTGAAATTGGGGGCAAAACTGCTGAGTGAGACACAACTAAGGGCACCAAATTAATTATCCCATAAACTTGAGGTTGTTTCCTCGGAAAGTGTACCGTATGCTCATTACCATTAACATGAAAAGTGACATTGCCTTTGTTGCAATCAATAACAGCCCCTGCAGTATTAAGGAAAGGTCTTCCAAGAATAATGGACATACTGTCATCCTCAGGAATATCAAGAATAACAAAGTCCGTTAAAATAGTAACGTTTGCAACCACAACAGGCACATCCTCACAAATACCGACAAGTATAGCAGTTGATTTATCAGCCATTTGCAAAGATATTTCAGTAGGTGTCAACTTATTCAAGTCAAGTCTACGATATAAAGAGAGAGGCATAACACTAACACCGGCTCCAAGATCACATAAAGCAGTTTTAACATAATTTCTTTTAATGGAGCATGGTATAGTAGGTACTCCTGGATCTCCAAGTTTCTTTGGTATTCCACCCTTAAAAGTGTAATTAGCAAGCATGGTGAAAATTTCAGCTTCAGGTATCTTTCTTTTATTAGTAATGATATCCTTCATATATTTAGCATAAGGATTTGTTTTGAGCACATCGATTAATCGCATACATAAAAGATAGGTCTAATCATTTCAGCAAAGCGCTCAAAATCTTCATCATCCTTTTCTTGGATGGTTTGGGAGGAAAAGGCATGGGTTTACGAACCCATGGTTCTCTTTCTTTACCATGTTTCCTAGCAACGAAGTCTCTTTTATCATAACGTTGATTCCTTGATTGTGGGTTATCAAGAACAACAACGAGTTCAACTTCGCATCATTATCATTACTAGGTTGAGCATCATCATTAACATTTTACTAGGTTCATGTTCATTACAGATTGTGTTTCACATCGGACATAGAGATATCATTTGGATTCTCGGTGGTTCAACAATAGGTTCACTAGAAGTTTGCAGTTCTATCATTTTCTTTTCTTCCTTTTAGAAGAACTAGGCATATCAATATTATTTCTCTGAGAATCTTGCTCGATTCTCTTAGGGTGGCCTTCGAGGATACAAAGGTTCTTGAGTCATTCTACCAGTTCTAGTAGCCACTCTAACAGCATAATCATTTTCTTACTATTCATTTCATTAAGTATTTCTTTCTGAGCTTTAAGTACTTGTTCTACTTGAGTGGTAACCATAGAAGCATGTTTTCTAACAAGTTTAAGTTCACCTCTAATATCAGCCATATAATCACTCAAGCGTTTAATCATAAAGGTATTCTATTTTAATTGTCTACCAAAATAAGCATTAAAGTCATCTTGGTTAAACATAAAGTCATCAAACTCATCCAAGCACTGACTAGCAATTTTAATAGGAGGGACTTCAGCTTTATCATATCTATAGAGAATTTACCTTTACTACCTGTGTCGGGATATCGGGGGGTTCTTCAGTAAATAAGTAATTGAGATCATATACTTCTTCAACAGGCGGTGAATTAAGACCATGTATTTCTTCAATAGGTGGTAAATTCTTAACATCTTCAGCTTTAATACCTTTTTATTTCATAGATTTCTTTGCCTCTTGCATATCTTCGGGACTAAGAAATAGAACACCTCTTTTCTTCGGAGTTGGTTTAGGAATAGGCTCAATAATTGGCTCAGGAGCTGGCTCGGGAGTTGGCTCAGGAGGTGCCCAATTATTTTCATTTGTCAACATATTATTCAATAGAATTTCAGCTTCATCCGGTGTTCTTTCCCTGAAAAGAGAACCAGCACAACTATCCAGGTAATCTCTGGAAGCATCAGTTAGTCCATTATAAAAGATATCAAGTATTTCAGGTTTCTTAAGAGGATGATCAGGCAAAGCATTAAGTAACTTGAGAAGCCTCCCCCAAGCTTGTGGGAGACTCTCTTCTTCAATTTGCACAAAATCATATATATCCCTCAAAGCAGCTTGTTTCTTATGAGCAGGGAAATATTTAGCAGAGAAGTAATAAACCATATCCTGGGGACTACACACACAACCAGGATAAAGAGAATTAAACCATATCTTAGCATCACCCTTTAATGAGAACGGAAATATTTTGAGTAAATAAAGGTAGCGGGATCTATCATTATTAGTAAACAGGGCACCTATATCATCTAACTTACGAAGATGTGCCACAACAGTTTCAGATTCATAGCCATAAAAAGAATAAGATTCAACCAAAGTAATTATATTTGGATCAACAGAAAAATCATAATAATCCCGATCAAGAACACAGATAGGTGAAGTAGCCAAAGCAGGGTCGGGTCTCATCCTACCTCTAAAAGATTCTTTACTCCATTTAACTAGTAACCTATCATGTTCACGACTATCCTGGCAAGCAAGAATAGCTTCAGTAGATTCAACATTAAAAAGATAACCCTCAGGAATAGCAGGCCTATTTTCATCATCACTAACATTATCATGTTCAGTTTCAATAGTTTCTCTTTCTCTAGACCTAGAAATTTGTTCATCTAGAAATTCACCAAGAGGCACAATAGTATCAAGCATAGAAGTAGTTTCATCATGAGTATCATGCATAGCAGAAGTGGCATCATCAATAACATGCGACATATTGGAACGAATAGCAGAAGCAGGTTTAGGTGTCGCTAGCTTGTTTATAACAGAAGGTGAATCAAGTGCAGAGCTAGATGGCAGTTCCTTACCTCCCCTCGTAGTTGAGGGATAAATTGTTGTCTTAGCATCTTTCAAGTTCTTAATAGTGTCTAGCAGATATAAATCCGAAGTGACTCAAAGAATAGAGCTATGCTCCACGGCAATGGCGCCAGAAAAAGGTCTTGATAACCCACAAGTATAGGGGATCGCAACAGTTTTCGAGGGTAGAGTATTCAACCCAAATTTATTGATTCGACACAAGGGGAGCCAAAGAATATTCTCAAGTATTAGCAGCTGAGTTGTCAATTCAACCACGCCTGGAAACTTAATATCTGCAGCAAAGTGTTTAGTAGCAAAGTAATATGATAGTGGTGGTAACGGTAACAAAAGTAAAGACAACAAAAGTAATGTTTTTGGTATTTTGTAGTGATTGTAACAATAGCGACGGAAAAGTAAATAAGCGTAAGCCAGTATATGGAAAACTCGTAGGCATTGGATGAGTGATGGATAATTATGCCGGATGTGGTTCATCATGTAATGATCATAACATAGGGTGACCTGAACTAGCTCCAGTTCATCAATGTAATGTAGGCATGTATTAGTAAATAGTCATACGTGCTTATGGAAAAGAACTTGCATGACATCTTTTCTCCTACCCTCCCGTGGCAGCGGGTCCTATTGAAACTAAGGGATATTAAGGCCTCCTTTTAATAGAGAACCGGAACAAAGCATTAGCACATAGTGAATACATGAACTCCTCAAACTATGGTCATCACCGGAGTGGTCCCGATTATTGTCACTTGGGGTTGTCGGATCATAACACATAGTAGGTGACTATAGACTTGCAAGATAGGATCAAGAACACACATATATTCATGAAAACATAATAGGTTCAGATCTGAAATCATGGCTTTTCGAGCCCTAGTGACAAGCATTAAGCATAGCAAAGTCATAGCAACATCAATCTCGAACATAATGGATACTAGGGATCAAACCCTAACAAAACTAACTCGATTACATGATAAATCTCATCCAACCCATCACCGTCCAGCAAGCCTACGATGCAATTACTCACGCGCGGCGGTGAGCACCATGAAATTGGTGATGGAGGATGGTTGATGATGACGACGGCGACGAATCCCCTCTCCGGGCCCGAGCGGACTCAGATCAGCCCTCCGAGAGAGATTAGGGCTTGGCGGCGGCTCCGTATAGTAAAAGCGATGAAACTTTCTCTCTGATTTTTTCTCCCCGAAAGCCAATATATGGAGTTGGAGTTGGCGTCGGAGGGCATCCAGGGGGCCCACGAGGTAGGGGGGCGCGCCCAGGGGGGAGGGGCGCGCCCCCCACCCTCGTGAGCAAGGTGTGGGCCCCCTGGTCTTCATCTTTGGTGAGGATTTATTATTATTTATTCTAAGATATTCCGTGGAGTTTTAGGTCATTCCGAGAACTTTTGTTTTCTGCACATAAAATAACACCATGGCAATTCTGCTGAAAACAGTGTCAGTCCGGGTTAGTTCCATTCAAATCATACAAGTTAGAGTCCAAAACAAGGGCAAAAGTGTTTGGAAAAGTAGATACGACGGAGAAAGGAACCGATAGTGGGACTATTTTCTTTGGAAGGTGTTTCTTACGTTAAAAAGTTATATACCATATCTCTCTGCGTACCTTTGTTTATAAAACCGTATGGCCGGATTGCCTTGTTTGCCGTAAATCTTTGCCCTCATAAAGGCTTTATAAGCTAGGACAAACACTCCTCAGCTACTGGCTGAGGAGGTTGAAGCCGATGGTCTGTCAACAAAGTTTTGTACAATGCGGATCCGAGCATTAATGATGTAGAGTACTTGGATACAATAGAATCATTACACATAATTTGTGATTTTACTCTGGATATCGATCCTTAATTCGGCCACCCGTGCCCACATTAAGGCTCGGGGGCTACTGGGCTTTGCACTCATTATATATAAATATTAAAGGGGTACATCGATCCCCTGATCTGGTGTTGCCACCCGACCAGTGTCTCGGGGGCTACTGCATTGCCTATTCAATGCAGAAAATTCAAAATGCTCAGTGTTCGGCTTGACCGAACTATGCACAAACGCGTCTTCGGACAACAATGGGTACCATCTGGACCTATACGGCGTCAAGCTAATATATTACGACGACTTCTCGAGACCCTCTATCAAGGGCCTGTTCGCCGATCACTATTTTCCCTAATATATTATACGCGTTTCTATTCCTCGTATTTGCCGAGCTAGGAGTTGATCCTCGGGCCGATTTCGCGCATGGACCTGAGTCTCAGGGGCTACTAGGATCAGCGGTTTCATGTTTTCCTTCAGGTGCATCTCGGATATTAGGCCAACACGCACCTTGAGGGATACTGGATATACATCTTGTCAGATATTACATTGCACAATTCGGAATTAGATTCATAAAAAATCAGTCCCATGGCCAAGGTGGTGCACCACCTCGGAAGCAGTCCGGCATAAAGCTCGGGTGCTAGTGGCTGGCTCCATAGAGGGCATTTCCGGTATTAAGCTTAGCTAAACTCTTTCAACTTTTTGAACCAAGGTGATCTATGACACCTCGGATATAATCTGGCGTTGGAGCTCGGATATAGTCCGGCGTTGGAGTTTGGACACAGTCCGGCGTTGGAGCTCGGAAGCAGTCCGACATTGGTGCTCGGCTACAAAGGATACCTCGAATCTGATCCAGCGTTGGAAGCTCGGGACGCAAGAGACCTGCCTCCCGGGAACAACTTCAAACCGAGGCGTGGCATAAAAATAACAAGGCATTGATAAAGGCGGAAACTTAAAGGGCTCCTCGGATACCCAGCGTGTAAACTCTTGGATGCACTTGGCGATCCTCAAGATCAAAGATGAGAAGATTTGTTGAACCAGTTTTCAAGACCGGCGGATAGAAGATGAAGAACAGTTCGGAAGAATCGAGGCGTCCCTAACGAAGACCGGTTCAGGGGGCTACTGATGGTGTCCTGGTCTAGGGGGTACTCACCACGTCATCTCCCGATCAGTTAGATTGGGTCGAGGACCCCCATGGCCGTATACTCATGGGCCAGTCCGGACAGTTGCCGCATACAAGGAAGATTCCACAAGACTTGGTGGTCAAGACAAGGACTCCTCCCCCACCGGCGTATTCGGCTAGGACTCTTGTTATCCTAGGCCTCTGGTGCATTATATAAACCAGGGCCAGGCTAGTCGATAGATATACACAACCATACCATAGGCTATCTTCTAGGGTTTAGCCTCTACGATCTCGTGGTAGATCAACTCTTGTAATACTCATATCATCAAGATCAATCAAGCAGGAAGTAGGGTATTACCTCCATAGAGAGGGCCGAACACAGGTAAACATCGTGTCCCTTGCCTCCTATTACCATCGATCCTTAGGCGCCACAGATCGGGACCCCTACCCGAGATCCGCTGTTTTGACACAAGCGGTGACCACCCAGTGGCCTCCAGCCCCCTCCCTCCACGGTCGGCTGACCTACTCCGTCGTGGCCGGTCCTCCTCCACCCCGGTGACGACCTCCCGCCGGAGCACTTGGCTCGACACCACCCGGCCGGACGGTAGCCCAGCTCTGCCCATCCCCGAGCAGGCAGAGCTCCGGGCCGCTGCCCGAAATCTGGAGCCAGGTACCCCTGCCGTTCCCCCCTCTGCTGCTACTTGCTCATTTTCTGCACTCGAGTCGGTTCCGCTTGGTCACCTAGCGAAGGTTGCGGGCAGACTCCGCGATCATCTTCAGGGGGGAGGCTACTCCCCCCTTAGTCCAGATCGCGGCCATTCAGGCTCGCGAGATCTTTGACGGTAGATTAGCGGAGGCCCTATGGCTCTGTTCTCCCCTCCCGCTCCCCCGGCCTCTACTCCGATGGCCACTATGGCTCAGCCACGTAGAGCCGGCGGCCGCCTCCCGTCGGTGGAGGCCGAGCTTCATGGCCGCACCCGCTCTCGCACTGCCGCCCTCCGCGCCCAAAGCGTGTCTCGTGTTCTGGGGTCAAGCAGCCCCCCAATGGCTCCTTAATGTGTGCACTTTTCTTGAAGATCCGCGGTTTCGGCCATTATGGCCAACGCTGCCAACTCCTCGAGTACATGCGAGATGAACACATTGACATAGTAGCGATCCTAGAAACCATGCGCACTGAATTCTCCTTGCCGGAGCTTGATCGGCTGAGCTCCCACCTCTTTGCTTGGCATTGGCTCCCTTCTAGTGGGATAGCCGGTCATTCGGGTGGCATCCTTTTAGGTGTGAAAGATGCCACCTTCGAGGTGGGTAGTATGGACCGGGGCTAGTTCTTTGTTAGCATGGAACTTTATGAACGGGCCCTGAACTTCAAATGGGAGGTTATCATCGTATACGGCCCGACAGACCATAGTAGGTCTGCTGCCTTTCTCAAGGAGCTCCACCGAAAGGTTTCGGCCACCTCCCTTCATGTGGTTGTCGAGGGCCCTCCTAGGATGCGCTAAAGACAAGAGCAATGCACATGTCAACTTTTCACGTAGCAAATGTTAATGATTGCATTGCTGATCTTGGTCTGCGCGAGATAGATAGGATTGGTGCCTGATTCACCTAGACCAATCGCCAGGCCTCCCCGACCCAGTCCGTTCTGAACCAGGTCCTAGTCTCCCCGGAATGGGATCTCCGCTGCCCCCTGGCTTCTCTCCGGGCCATCACCCGGATTGGCTCCGATCACATCCCCCTCCTCGTATCCTCCGCCAACGAGTGCCCTACGATTCCACCATGCTTCCGGTTTGAGTCATTTTGGTTGTCCCAAACTGTCTTCGTGGAGGCCGTCGGCGCCCGCTGGGCGGAGGCTCGTGCCCACCCCCACCCCCGCCCCCCTCGGCTATTGACTCACGGCAGCTCTGTGCCAAGCGTGGGCGAAAATTCATGAAGGGTTGGGGTGCCAACCTGGGCCGCGACCTTCTCGAGCGCAAGAAGGCCCTGCTGACCGCCATCCAGGCCCTTGACCTCTGGGCTGACGCGATTGGCCTCTCCCCGGATGAGTGGCTCTCCCGATGCGACCTGGAAGATTAGCTCTCCATCATCTACACTGATGATGAGGCTTATTGGCGTCTGCGGGGCTCCCATAAATGGGTGCTGAAGGGCGACGCAAACATGGCCTACTTTCAGGCCATTGCGAACGGGCGCCATAGACGCAACACCATCCCCCTTCTCTGGGATGGCGCTTCGCTCTTGCAGTCCCCCGGTGACATTTGGGCTCACGTAGATGGGTTCGACAAGAACCTCTTCTCCTCCCCCCTAGAAGCAGATTGTCTCTGGCCCCTGACTGTTGGGCCGGTCCCCAGCTGGTCTCCGCCTCAGAGAACTCGGCCCTCACGGCTCCATTCTCCGAGGGCGAGGTCTGTGCGGACATTAGAGGCATGAACCCTACCTTGGCCCCGGGCCCCAACGGTCTTCCGGTTAAATTATTCCAGACCTTCTGGAATGTGATTAAACCGGATATCATGGCAATCTTCGACGAGTTATATGTAGGATTCATCGACCTCGGTCATCTCAACTATGGGATCATCTCGCTCATCCCTAAAGTGCCTGGGGCGTCCGACATCCGCCAGTTCCGCCCGATTACGGTTATTAATGTGATCTTCTGGATTCTGGCGAAAGGGTACGCCAATAGGGTGACCCTGCTGGCGGATCGCATTACCCACCCCAACTAGTCTGCCTTCATTCAAGGGCGATTTATCCTGGATGGGGTGCTAGTCCTTCACGAAGTCCTCCATGAGGTTCGCTCAAACACCTCAAGGCGGTCTTCCTGAAGATCGATTTCCATAAGGCCTACGACACCGTCAGCTGGCCCTTCCTTCGGGAAGTTTTGCTCCGGAAGGGCTACGACGACCGTTGGATCACTCGCGTGATGTAGATGGTATCTTGCGGTCGCAGTGCCGTGAACATCAATGGTGAGGTGAGCCCTTACTTCCCCACCCTTTGTGGGGTTAGACAAGGCGACCCCTTCTCCCTGTTCTTGTTCAACATGGTGGTGGACGCGCTTGCCACTATCCTGGAGAAGGCTAAGGCGGCGGGCCATATTCGCGGAATCGCCCCGCACCTAGCCGGTGGCTCTGGGATTTCCCTCCTCTAGTATGCCGACAACACCATCATTATGGTGGAAGGCTCAGAGGCGGACATCTCTCATTTGAAGTTCCTCCTACTCTGCTTCCAAGAAATGTCTGGCCTTAAGATCAACTTCGACAAGAGCGATGTGATGGTGATGGGATATTCTCCGGATGAATGCCAGGGCATTGCCAACCGCCTTAACTGCCGCCTGGGCTCCTTCCCCATGGCCTACTTGGGTACGCCCATTAGTGACTCGCGACTCACCATCGCCGACCTACGTCCTACCGTGGCCAAGTTGCAGACTCACATTGAGCCTTGGCAAGGGAGGTGGCTGTCGAAGGCGGCCGAGATGATTCTCATCAACTCCTCCCTATCTAGCATCCTCTTGTTCCTCATGAGCTTCTATAGTCTGCACGAGACTCCGCATCATGATATCGCCAGAGTCCAGTCTCGTTTCTACTGGGCGGGCGACAATAATAAGCAGAAATACCATATGGTTAGCTGGCCGGACATCTACAAACCGCGGGAGCAAGGTGGCCTCGGGATCATGTGCTCTAAGCGCATGAACATCGCGCTCTTATCCCACTGGCTGTGGCGCATCTCGCAAGGGCAAGGAGGCCTCTTGTCGTGGTGGGCGCACGACAGATGCCAAGGGATGGCTAAAGAGAGGAGGCGGCTCGAGGGCGCTGGTGGACTCCAGAGGCGAGGTTGGCATGAGCGGGCGCGGGACGCCGGACATACCCAGGTTCGGGGCTCTCCGGAGAGATAATACCCCTAGTCCTGCCGAGTGTAGTTGGATGATTGATAGTACAAGTTGCTCCTAGAGCTGTATGGAGGAGGAAGGAAGCTGGCCAAGGCTTGGGCTGCTCCTTCTCTCCGGTGTCGTTGTTTTGTGGCTAGTCTTATGCTTACTTGCTTTTCTCTCGTATGTGTTTTCTGCTTGCCCTCTCGCTCGCCTCCCGTATGATCGTGGGCTCTCGAGGGGTTTTATAGTCCAACCCCCGAAGGGTACAATGGTAATGTTACAAGTCGGTGGGTCCGTATTGTCGGTGTCCGGGGACCCGGGCTGGGTCCCGCTGAGGGCTTGTGGTTTGCTGGGTTCCCCTAGGTGCGGGCCCTGCATGCCTAGGGGGACTGTGCGCCGTCTTGTCGATCGTTAGGGCGTGGCCAAGTCGAGTCGCGTACAGTGCTCTCCGTCAGGTTGCCGCTTGCTGTCGTCAGCGGTGAGGGCGGGGGCACTGTAGCCATGCCGGCCCTGGTCAGCGGGTAGGTGAGGGGCACTGTTGCCACGTTCCTGTGACGGAGGCATGGGCGGGCAATTATTGCCTTGTTCATCATTGATTGAAGTCTCGCCCCATCATACGGCTGGATGGGACGGGGAGTTGACCCGCGGCTGGATTGCGAGCACGCCACGAGTGGCGCTGGCTTGTTGAGGAGGCTTTGGCCGTGTCGGGTTCGGCTGTCTTCCGCTAGTAGTTGGGGCCGAGTCGACGTGTCTTGCCGGGTTGGCTAGTCTGGCGGCTTGCGGGCTTGGCGGGTCGGCGACCCGCCCAGCGTGTCTTGTATTGAGGGCAGTCACGAACCCGTTGTTTTTGAAGAGGATCCGGGTTTCGTTGCCTGCCCGGGGTCCATCCCCCCGACAGTAGTCCCCGGAGCTGTGAAGGTCCGCCGTCTTCGGATGAGTGGGCCTTCGCAGTTTCCCCCCTTAAGCAAGGTGGATTCTGCGAGCGCCGGGTCGGGCAACACCCACTGTGTGCCAGTTTTCTCGGAAACCGGATCGTGGCATCACGGCCGTGGCGGGGACCGATGGTGGTGGAGGCAGCGTCATTTTGGAAGAGACGTTGCGGGCGGCGGTGTCGGAGGCGCCGCCGGTTTTGGAGGAGGCACCACAGGCGGTGGTGCCGAGGCCACCCAGCAGCTAGGCGGACGGCAGCGCAGGGCGTCAGCGTCCGGTCGAGAGCGGCGACGCAGGCGTCCGGCATCCGGTCGTCGTAAGCGCTGGAGGGGCGTCGAGAGGAGGTCTTGGCAGCGTCATAGCGGCCAGCCGAAATCGCCTTGGTGCCCGGCGAGGGCGCTTGCTGCCGTGCCGCAGCCGCGCGAGCGGGGCGCTGTTGTCTTCGAACCTCGAACCGGAGGAGGCGGCTTTGGACGCCGTCAATCACCGCCGCTGAGGCCGGACGGAGCAGCTCGAGGCCTTCACCAGGCGAGGTGGGCGGATCGCGACACAGGCGCGTCGTTACGGTAATTCTTCTTGTAATTTCTTCTTTGTGGGGGCGCGCCAGTGCACCCACTGGGTGTAGCCCCCGAGGTTCGGGCCGACTACGTAGTAGTTGGGTCGAATCTTCAGTGTTAGCCTTGTTACGGTTTTGCTTTCTTGACATCTCGGCGCCTTCCGGTCGCCGCCTGTCGTCTCTGAGGAAAGCACCGGGAGCTCATGGAGCAGCTTGCCGCCAAGGAGGAGGAGCTCCGCGTCGCCGCAGGTATTCTTGTGCTCTTTTCTAGTGGGGGGGCGTGCTAGCGCACCCACTGGGTGTAGCCCCCGAGATTCAGGCCAGCTGTGTAACAGTTGGGCCAAATCTTAAGTCTTGCTTTTTTCTTCTGCCGAGTCCTTCTTTTTCGCAGCCGAGGTGCTGTCCTGGCGGACTCGTCTGCTCCGGGCCGGTCATCACTACGACCGGCTCGTTGCCGACACCGGCCGTCTTGGCGTCGGCGGCGCCTTGGCGGAGGGCGGCTTGGCTCGGTGGTCTCGGCGAGGCCAACCGGCTGCATGAGCAGCTGGCGGGTCACAAGAGCCGCCTCGAGGCCGAGGTGGAGCTCCTTAAGGCGGAAGCCGCCAAGGTGGCAGAGGCGTAGTAGGCCCTGATGGAGGCGGACCAGCAGCGCGGCCAGCTGGCCGACGACAAGGGCCGGCTCTAGGCCGAGGTGGATCGCCTGCGGGGGTAGGTCACCATGGCTGAGGGGGCCCGTCAGGACGAGGCCCGTCGCCGCGAGGCGGCTGAGAAGGCGGCCGAAAACAAGGATGCCGAGCTAAAGGCGGCCCTTGCCAAGGCGGCCGATCTAGAGAAGGCGCTCGAGGAGCGCGACCGCGCCATCGAAGGGGAGCGGCGTGGTACGTTGCTTGAGGCGCAGCACCTGGAAGAGTCCTTCTCAAGTAAGTGCTTTTTCTTGTCATTTGTCGGGTCGGGATCCGGCCTTTCTTCCTTGTTGTTCTTCTTCTAACTCGCTTCTTCCTTTGCGGCAGGGGCCTTCCCGGAGAAGCAGCGGCTGGCGGAGGAAGCCGTCCGCTATCAGCGCGACCCGACCGGCGTCGTTGGGTCCAGGACGGATCCGCGGGTGGCCTGGACCTTCCCGGAGATCATCGCTGCCGCTGAGGCCCGCCTGTAGGTCCTGGGATCGCAGTTGGGGTGGCTGTCCCAGGCCGGCACCGCAATGACGGCGGCCCTATGGCCAGACTCCGTCCAACCGAGCAGCTTCTCACGCCTGGCGTGTTGGTTGGAGATGGGGCCGGACCGGCTTGGTTAGTGGCGCGTCTCTGCCGCCCGTGCTGGTGCTGAGATGGCCCTCCGGTTCGCGCTGTCCTGGCATTGGACCTACAGCTGGATGCGTTGATGGGCCAGAGGGCCGGTGCGGAGCAGATCTTGCAGGAGCAAGCCGGCCGGATCGCCTCCCAGGCCAGCTACATCACCGAGTTCGCCCTCCACGACGAGTTCCATCCGGAGCGGACGTAAGACGGCAGGGCCATGGACGGCGACGACTACGGCTTGCTCCTCCACGATCTGAAGGGGATCTTGGAGAAGATGGGCGTCTACCGCGACGCGGGTGCTGAGGAGGACGCCGGCACCTCGCTGGACCCGGAGGCCGCCAGGGGAGAGCCGTCGATGTCGCGACGCAGCGCTGGACATGCCTGAGGCACTTTGTGTAAAATCTGTTAAATAGCAGGTCCACCCACCCATTGGGGGTTTTAGGGTGTAATGAACTCAGGCCGTGGGCCTTTTCTTAAATACTTGTGTAGATGTCGTGGGTGCTTTTTCTCTTTGCCTTCCGTTTTTTGGACCGATTTCATGCGCTTTTCCTTTCTCAAACCTCACCCCCCCCCCCCGCGAGTCAGACGGCCGAGGCTCCGGTCCGTGACAAGGAGTTCGGTTCTTTGAGAGGAGCGCGCAGGACTTGGGTCCCTCGAAGCGTTGGTGAGCGAAACACCCACCGGGCCGGTGGCGGCAATCCGGCGAAGCGGTTGGCGGCAACCGGTCATCTGACTATTCATTTGATGAATGGTGGGCGGGTTGATTGACCGACAGCCTTTGACTTAGTGTATGAAGCGTAAAGGAGCTTTGGCCTGTTGTGCTTGCCAGCCGACAGCCAAAGCTGGTCTGTGGCTTTAGGGCGAAGTGGGGGACCGCGGCATCCTAACTTTATCAGGAATCACCAAGTAAGGCGGCGGGGTGGCGACCGAGCCGGCCAGCCCTCAAGCCCCCGGGTCGAGCGAGTCGGACCGGTGGCCGGGTTCAGTGGTATAGTGATGCAAGAAAACAGGGACACAATAAATTGGTCGACAAAAGGCAGCCCCCGAGTCTCGTTCGGGGACCCCATGGTTTCATGCGTTTACAAAAGGCGACGATACATACGCTCGTGCGGCTAGCTGTAAAACGGGCGGAGGAGTTCCGCGTTCCACGGCCGGGTCATTTCTTCACCGGCGGTGTCCTTCTCGTGCTTCCTTGACTTGCGTGCGTCGATGAGGTAGTAGGCGTTGCGGTCGCGCAAGGCCCTGCTCATGATGAATGGGCCCTCCCATGGAGGGGACAGCTTGTGCTGGCCTGCCTGCTCTTGGGCGAGAGTCGGGCGAGGTCGCCCTCATGAGCGTGAGGGGCTTGATCTTCTTGCTGTGGTAGTGCCTCAGGCCTTGCTGGTAGATGGCCGAGCGACTGAGCGCCAGGAGGCATGCTTCTTCAGGACGGGGACTGGATTGGCCAGCCACTCGGGGCGAAACACTTCCATTATGAAGCCGGCCGCCAAAAGCTTGGCGACCTCTTCACCAATGGTTCTTCTCTTCTCTTCGGAAAATCGTCATAGGGGTTGACGGACAGGCTTGGCGTCCTTGTGGACGTGAAGTTTGTGCTCGGCGTACTTCCTCGGGATACCCGGCATGTCCTTGGGGGTCCATGCTAAGATATCCCGATTCTCACGGAGGAAGTCGACGAGCTTGCCTTCCTATTTGCTGTCGAGGCGGGTGCCTATGACAACGTACTTGCTGCAGCTGGGGTCTTCTGGGTTGAGCTTCACTTTCTTGGTCTCCTTGGAGGGCTTGAAGGCGGCCTCGTCGGCCTGGTCCGGAGTCGGGATCGACGCGGTGGAGGCCGAGCCTGCCAGGGCAATGATCCGGTCGAGCTGGCGCCGCTCCTCGGCAATGACCAGCGACTCAGCCAACAAGCGCCGTCTCGGGCGCCTCCGAGGACTTCGGTGTCGCGGTGATGGTGATGAGGCCCTTGGGACCCGACATCTTCATCTTCGAGATGCAGCAGAGGGGGAACCGCCATGAACTTGGCGGCGGGCTAGCCCAACAATGCGTGATCTGTGGCTGGGACAGGTCCACCACCTCGAACCAGATCGGTTCGCGCCGGAAGTGGCTGCTGTCGGTGTCAAAACCGGCGGATCTCGGGTAGGGGGTCCCGAACTGTGTGTCTAGGCGGATGGTAACAGGAGACAAGGGACACGATGTTTTCACCCAGGTTCGGGCCCTCTCGATGGAGGTAATACCCTACTCCTGCTTAATTAATATTGATGATATGGGTAGTACAAGAGTAGATCTACCACGAGATCAGAGAGGCTAAACCCTAGAAGCTAGCCTATGGTATGATTGTTGTTCGTCCTACGGACTAAAACCCTCCGGTTTATATAGACACCGGATAGGGTTAGGGTTACACAGAGTCGGTTACAATGGTAGGAGATCTACATATCCGTATCGCCAAGCTTGCCTTCCACGCCAAGGAAAGTCCCATCCGAACACGGGACGAAGTCTTCAATCTTGTATCTTCATAGTCTAGAGTCCGGCCAACGATGATAGTTCGCTATCCGGACACCCCTAATCAGGACTCCTCGGTAGCCCCAAACCAGGCTTCAATGGCGATGAGTCCGCGCGTGGTTGTCTTCGGCATTGCGAGGCGGGTTCTTCTCCAAATTCCATATACTTGTCGAATAGTGTCCAAACCTCGATAAATGTTGCGCTCCTTGGCTTCCACGCCCAATAATGGCCATCTTCCACGTGTTTGAATGAATGCGAAAAGCCAGGGTATTTTACACTTATCCCCTAGCTGCGCAAATGAGCTGTCTATAAAGGGCGAGGATCTAGATCTGAGTCACACCATCCCCTCATGAGCTTTCACGGGCGCCTCCAACAAAAATCCATTCCATCATGGACCGGTCGACGCGGCTCCTCCTCTCGCGCACCCAGCCCTCGGCCTGGAAATTGGGAGAGATGCACAGTCCGCATAGCGAGCTAGTGATACTCCAAACCAAGGATTTCTTCCCCGGCCTTCATGGTTCGGTTCGAGCGGACTCGCCACCTATAAGGGCGGAAAGCAAGCGGAGAGTGTCCCCGATCCCTCTAAAGGAGAGCGGGTATGCTTTGTCTCTTATCTAGTAAGAGGACTCGGATTTCCAATTCATCCGTTTCTCCGGGGGCTCTTGGAGTTCTCGGCCTCCAGTTGCACCACCCACGCTTGTCTCCATTTTGCACATCGCGGGCTTCGTGGCCCTTTGCGAACTGTTCTTGGGCATCGAGGCTCATTTTGCGCTGTGGAAGAGATTATTCTGCCTTGTAGCCCGTTCTCATGAGGGGTCAATATATCAAGTGGGCGGAGCCGAGCTGTATGGCGCATCGCGGGACGGATATCTATCGGAACCCGAAGAAAGCGTCCAAGACTGGCCTTCGAGAATGGTTTTACATGGAGGGCGCCCCGCTGCGGATCTTGTTCGGATCGGCCTTCCGGAGTTTAGCAGCGCCTCGAAGAAGCGCCCTGCCTGGCGCCATGAGCCCCAAAGGGAAAATGACCGGGCGTCCTTTACTTGATGAGGCGAATAAGATTCTTGGCTCATGCCGGATTGACCATGATTGAGTCATGGCAATTTGCATTATGAGGGGAGTGCAGCCGCCCAATATAGGGGCCACCCATGTGGGACTTCAGCGGGAGGGCGATGCCACCCGCCATGGCCGCAAAGGGCCGGGATCGGTCACCGAACTGGTGAAGACCTTGTCTGCCATGTACAAAGGGGAAGAGGAGGATTTTCTCCTCGTCAGTCCACTGAACGGGTTTTCTTCGAATAATCCTTGAAGTTGGGTAAGCAAATATCTTTGTGGCATGTCCGATCCATGTTCCCATGGTTAAATATCTCATTTCATGGTTTCTATGCAGGAACTGCGCCGGGCCGTGGAGAAGATACACAGCCCGCCCCCACAACCCGAGGATCCGGAACGGTCCCTCGATCCGGCCTATGAAGAGGACCCGGATATAAAGGTGGAGCTGATCGACGGGGTGTTCCACCAACTTAGCATCGACAATGCTTTGGTTGCCATTACGGCTGACTACCCCGGATTATTTCCGGCCTCCCAGGTAACCGTGACCGAAGTCCGGATACCTTGACCCACCCATGCTTTACTTCTAATCACCACGTATTTGATGGTGTTTCGCAGGGGGTGCCTTCAGAACGGGAAGCCGAGCCTGCCGCGGCCGTCCAACAAGGGGCAGCTCGGCCCAAAGAAGGAAAAGAAGTGCGGTACGACTCGAGGCGTCGCCCGCAACGGTATGATGTGCCATCGTGTTTTAAGGAGAGGTTCTGGGAGGCACACTAACGCCGTGGTTTTTCAGGAAAAAGCGCTCGCGGATCGAGTCGGAGAAGTTATAATCGGACCTCCGCCAACCAGGCTCAAAAGCCGAGTCGGAAGGGGGTACAAACACGAGGGCGTCGTCGGATGCTCCTCCAACGGAGGATGCCGACAGACTGTCCGCCACCAAGTCGGAGGTGGAGAGCGCCATGAATCATAGGCGCCACGGACTATTCTACGTGACGCATGTTTCTCCCAAGAGGCGTTGGACGCCTTTAGTTCGGGAGAAGCGCACTTCCGTGCCGCTCAAGATGGCCTAGCAGAGCCACGAGCAGTATGTGAAAGACATACTGGTAAGGAATTTTGACAGTTATATATGCCAAGAGCCCCGAGACTTAAAATAGTTAGGATAACTGATTTAAGGATCATTTGGAATCTGAGTTCTTACCAAAAGAATACCCGTTTATCCCGGGAGCTTGAAGAGTGCAAGGCCCAACTTGAGGCAAGATAGCGCTGACAGGGAAGCCATGAAGACTCCCCTAGTAATATATGCCCTTCAAAGTAGAAGTAGTTTCAAAGTGCGGCGTGTGCATAAATCTGACATTAACATTGCAGATAGCGCGGGATGGATCGGACAAGCAACAGCTCTTGCGCCAGCTAAAGGCGGCGAGAGCGTGCTTACGAGGATCTGGCAGAGAAAAATAACCTCCAAGATGCCAACACCCAACTGGGTGAGGAACTAAAGGATGTTCATGCCCGGTTGTCCGACTCAGAAGGAGAATCGACGGCTTCGTCGCGGCATTTTCAGTAAGTGCTTGAACGAACTTTGAAAGAGTTTGGCGAGGAAGGCGACTAACATAAACATGTATGTAGGTTTGCTCACAGGTCGCCCCGAGGAGGAGATGCCCGTTCTTTGGGTGATCTTCTTCCCGACTGGTCTGCACTGCAAACGAGTTCGGCGGTGATGAAAGGCGTCACCCAGGCCTTGTGGCCATCGATCTCCCTGCCTGGAGGCATTGGGGAGCTGGCAGAGCGGCTTCAAGGAGCACGGCGGCGCTTCCGACTATGGAAGATATCAGCCTGCCGTCAAGGTGCCAGGGAGGCCTGGGCCATGGTAAAGACGCAGTACACGGTTGACCCAAACCACATGGCGAGGTCGGACTGTGGGGCCTGATGCTAAGGAGATCCCTGTAAGCTTAGTGTACGACCAAGTAGAATTGACCGCCAAGTATTCCCAGCAAGATTGTAAATTAGATAGCCTATTAGATGGCATTGAGGAGGAATACAATTAGTTGAGTTGACTATGTAATTGAATATGACATGAAAAATGTCTTCTAGCCGGATTGTAGATCGTTTGTCATAGCGGACCTTTTCGCCTCGACCTCGGGACCCAATAGTCCGAAGTGTGTCCGAACACCCTCGCAGTTATGTAAGAACCGGGGCATGCATGGATACAAGGCGTAGGGGTCATTATTGCTGTATCTGACAAGTGCCCAACTAGTTATGTTATATTACATGGATAGTAAGAAACATCTTCCAGGGAGAATAGTTTCGTTAAGGGTTCCTTTCCCTGGGAGGCATGCCCTAAAGTGCATGCCCAAACTGTTAAGAAAGCAGAAAATCATCTGGGGGCAGATCGATAAATAGTTAAAATCATCTTTCAGTTCACCGACCGAATATTCCCTTAAGAACGCTAGCTTTCGGCTTCACCCAGTCTGAGGTACACATCCGGTGACCCGCAAGAATAATCGCAGAGGTGCTCCTTTACCACCTAGCCGAACAATCGGGAATGTAGGGTAAGCACAGAGCGAGCAACCCAGCTTGGCCAAAACTTAAGTCATATCGATGCATATAATGGTGAGTAAAAGGTACATGCGGAAGTTTGACACATGTGTTGGGCATGAAGCCCGTATAAATAAGCTTCTGTTAAAGAAGCCCCCATGTATAATGAGCGCGGACAGCGTGTCAAGTATGTGTGAACAAAGCGCAAACGAGCCTCTAAAGGCTTCAAGAAGAAGGAGGAGGAAGGAGAGAAATAAAAGACAGCAAAAATAGAAAATGTGGACGGAGGAAGGAGACGAACTCGGAGTCCGGCGCTTAGGCGTAGAATCTTCATAGACGGGCTGCGTTCCATTGGTTCGGCTCGAGTCGGTTATCCGATGCGTTTCGCAGACTGTATGCTCCGCCGGTCAGGACCTGGTCGATGATGAAGGGACCTTCCCATTTGGGCTTGAGTTTGTCCTTTTTCTTGTCCGGCAGGCGTAGAACTAGTTTGCCAACGTTGTAAGCTTTGGCCCGTACTTCGCTGCTTTGATATCTTCGAGCCTGCTATTGATAAAATGCGGAACGAGCTTTTGCCACGTCGCGCTCCTCCTCCAATGCGTCCAAACGGTCCTGCCGATCGATCTCGGCTTCTCTTTCTTCATACATCCACACGCGAGGTGAGTCATGCATTATGTCGCAGGGCAATACTGCCTCTACGCCGTACACCATAAAAAATGGTATGAATCCGGTAGTACGATTCAGCGTGGCCCGCAGCCCCGAGTACGGAGTCGAGCTCCTCAACCCAAAGGCGTGTTAGATTCCTTGAGGACCGCACTAGTGCGGGTTTAATGCCGCTCATGATTAGACCGTTTGCTCGCTTCGACTTGACCGTTGGTTTGAGGGTGATAGGCGAGGCGTAATCGAGCTTGATGCCCATGTTTTGCACCATAATTTGACCTCATCGGCCGTGAAGTTGGTGCCGTTATCGTGATGATCTTGTGGGGACGCCGTAACGGTGCACTACCCCGATATGAAGTCTATCACCGGCCCGGATTCGCCGTTTTAACGAGCTTGGCCTCTATCCATTTGGTGAATTTATCCACCATGACCAATAGGTATTTTTGCTTGTGGGTTCCTCCTTAAGGGGTCCAACCATGTCAAGCCCCTGCACCGTGAACGGCCGGTGATGGGTATAGTTTTGAGGGCGGTGGGTGGCATGTGGCTTTGGTTAGCAAAAAGCCTGCAACCGACGCATCGTTGGACTAAATCCTGCGATCTGCCCGGCCGTCGGCCAATAAAATCATGTCTGGAAGGCCTTGCCTACAAGGGCCGGGCTGCGGCGTGGTGCCCACCCAGTCGGCATGAATTTCAGCCAGGAGGTTTCGCCCTTCCTCTTCGGAGATACACCTTTGAAGGACTCTGTTGTGCTTTTCTTATAGAGCTCTCCTCATGGACTTTATAGGCTTTGGATCGCCGTACTATGCAGCGAGCCTCATTTTGGTCTTCGGGAGTTCCTGCCTAGTTAGGTAGGCTAGGAATGGTTCCGATCCACGGGCGATAACCGCCATTATTTCGTGGGCGGAGGGTGTTATCTCGTTGGCGAGCCTCCGATTGTGTCGAGTGTTGGTGTCGCAAATGCGGTTGGGTCTAGATTGTTATTTCGGACTCCCTTCCCATAATACGGATGGCTTGAACAGCCGTTCGAGGAAGATGTTGGGCGGGATGGCATCGCGTTTTGCGCCGATCGTGCTAATATCGTCCGCCGCTGGTTGTTATCCGGGCTATATGATGAAATTCGAGCCCTTGAACCGTCTTGACATTTTAGGACCGCATTGCGATACGCTGCCATTCGGATCTTTGGCATCAAAGTCTCCGTTTATTTGAGATATCGCGAGGTTGAATCGCGCACCTCTAGGCGTTTAATGCCCATGGAGGCGCCATCCGGAGGCCGTGCGAAGGGCCTCGTGATTCGCTGCGTTGTTGGTGTCCGTATACATTATCCGAAGGGCGTATTGGATTGTGTGTCCCGGTTGGGGACATCGGGACGACGCCAGCCCCAGTGCCGCCAACATTTTGGAGCCGTCAAAGTGCATGATCAATTGAGTATGCGCCGTACTCTTTAGGGAGTTCGCGGTCCATTCGGCCACAAAGTCGGCCAAAACCTGCGACTTAATAGCTCGTCGTGGCTTATAGGTTATGTCGAATGGAAGGAGCTCTATGGCCCATTTAGCAATCCGGCCCGTCGCGTCGTGGTTGTTTATAATGTCGTTAAGAGGTACTTCGGAGGCTACCGTTATCGAACACTCTTGAAAGTAGTGTCGCAGCTTCCGGGATGCCATGAACACCGCGTATGCTATCTTTTGATAATGTGGGTACCGGGACTTGCATGGAGTTAGGACAGTGGACACATAGTAAACCGGTCTTTGAAGAGGGAACCTGTGTCCGTCCGTTTCTCGTTCGACGACGAGCACCGCGCTGACAACTTGATTATTGCGGCGATATATAATAGCATTGGTTCGCCCATGTTGGCGCGGCCAGGACGGTTGTTGCCAATATGGCTTTTATTTCTTGAGTCCGTCCGTGGCGGCATCCGCCCACTCGAAGTGTTCGGTCTTGCGCGGAGGAGGCGGTAGAGGGTAACGCCTTTTCTCCCAAACGGGAAATAAAGCGGCTTAGAGCCGCTACACATCCAGTCAATTTTTGTATTTATTTGAGGTCTTTTGGAATATCCAATTGTGACAGAGCTCGGATCTTGGTTGGGTTTGCTTCAATTCCTCTATCGGACACAATGAAGCCCAAGAGCTTTAATTTGGAGCGCCAAGACGCATTTTCGGATTGAGCTTAATGTCATATTTTCGGAGATTGTCAAATGTGAGCCTCAAGTCGTCTACTAGAGTTTCTACATGCTTGGATTTGACGACCACGTCATCTACATATGCTTCCGCTGTTTTGCCGATCTGGTTTGCCAGACATGTCTGAATCATGCGCTGATATGTTGCGCCGGCATTTTTGAGCCCGAAGGGCATTGTGCTGAAGGAGAATGGGCCGTATGGAGTGATGAATCTTTGTTGCGGCTTGGTCAGCTCCGCCATCTTGATTTGGTGGTAGCACGAGTATGCGTCGAGGAAGCACAATGAGTCGTGTCCTGCTGAAGCGTCGATAATTTGATCAATGCGAGGGAGGAAGGGATCCTTTGGGCAAGCCTTATTAAGGTCTTTGAAATCAACACATAGGCGCCGGATTTATCCTTCTTTGGTACCATCACCATATTTGCTAGCCAGTCCGGATGTTTTATATCTACGATGAATCCGGCTTCCGAAGTTTGGCTAGCTCCTCTCCCATGGCATGTCTCTTGGGTTGGAAAAGCGCCAAGAGCCTGTTTGACCGGCTTGAATCCTTTTAGGGTATTTAGGCTGTGCTCGGCCAGCCGATGTGGGATTCTGGCATGTCGAAGGGTGCCGAGCAAAAATGTCGATTTTCTCGTAGAAATCCTCGTAGTCTGGCGTCTACATCAGGGTTTAATTGTGCCCCAATGGAGGCCGTCTTTGCGAGGTCCGTTGGTGGACTTGGAATTTGACTATTTCATCCGCTGGTTTAAAAGAGGTGGACTTGGATCTTTTATCAAGTATCACGTCGTCCCCTGTTCACCGTGGAGCGCATCGCGATGAGTTCCTCGGCCGCTAGGGCCGGATAGTGCCTTGAGGGCTAGTGCGGCTATCTTGTTTTCGGCGCGAGTGCTATGTTCGGATCACTAGCGAGAGTGATGATTCCGTTAGGTCCGGGCATTTTGAGCTTCATGTACCCATAATGGGGTATAGCTTGAAAAATTGTGAATGCCTCTCACCCTAATAAAGCGTGATATCCATGCTGAGCAGGGCCACTTGAAATGTGACCTCCTCGGACCTGTAATTGTCCGTGAGCGAACACTACGTCCAATGTGATTTTTCTGTGCAGCATGCTTCCGGCTAGGGATTATTCCTCTAAAGGTTGTGCTGCTTTGCTCAATGCGGTTCCGATCTATTTCCATTTTTCGGAGGGTTTCCTCGTAGATGAGGTTTAGTCGCTGCCGCCATCCATGAGTACCTTAGTAAGGCGAAAGCCGAATCCACTATTGGATGAGGACCAATGCGGTGGTGCTCGGGCTATTCGAATTTGGGTTAAATCCACGGCATTAAAGGTAATAGCCGTGTCCTCCATGGATTTATTGTTGCTACTTGGTAGACTTCGGCAAGGTTGCGGAGTGTTCGTTTCCGCATGTTATTTGATGCGAAAGTCTCGAAGACTGTTAATACCGTACTGGTGTTGCTGGGCTGGGATTACGAGGTGAAGCTCTTCGCCACTTTTGGCCACCGTAGTAGTATCCAACATGCTCGAAGGCTATGAGTTGGAGTGGCGCCCTCTGTGCTATGAATTTTGCAGGGTCCGTTTAGCCAACCCTCCAGTATGGTTCCGTGCCCTTTAGGGGTTTTTTGTTTTTTGATGTATATCCCAGGTGCTTGGTGATGATGCACCCTTTTATTTCGGACTAGGGCTGTATTCGGGGCCGGATTATCCCAAAATTTACTTTCGGTTTTCCAAGCACTCTCCATCGCACAATACTTTTGTACTATGGTCACCAAGTCAGCAAAGCGTGTAATTTCACGACGACTTATGGCGTTTAGGATTCCCTTGTCCGTGTAATTATTGCAGAAAAGTGAGATTGCGTCCTCCTCTCGGCAGTCCTTTATCCTGTCCATAACTAGGAGGAATCTGGCCCAGTAATGATGTACTGTTTCAGCGGGCTCTTGCCGAATTCGGGATAGATCGCTAATGTTTGGGTGGGCGGTGGAACTAGATCCGGAACCCCATCCAATTTAAGACTCGAGGGCGAAGTTTCGAACTTGGAAGTTTGGATTTTGAATGCTATCAATGAATCCAACCCGCCACTGACTTTAAGTTCAGGGCTTGATCGACATCCGTCCCTCCGGGAATCCGGCATGGAGGGATCGGGAATCGAGACGTAGCTAGTCCTTAAGATAGAGGAAGAATCACCGATTGCTCCTCTATCACAGCAACATGATGGGTAGCACGGGAGAGTTGATCTCTCGGATCGGTTTTAGGCCCGATCTGGTGCGTAATCTGTGGCGACTCGAGGCGGCGATGCGATCAAGAGCTCGTTTACGGAGGAGAGCTCGATCGGATCTAACTGCTCGGCAAGTTCGAGTTAACGTGAAGATTGGTTTCGATGACCCGAGAAGTCATCGTCGGTGCCGGTGGCCAAACTGGCGGTCATAAGAAAACCACCTAACCAAGAGTCGACCCGTGGCCAAGGCTCCTTTGGCGATAGTATCGTCTTTAAAGGCGGGATGAGGCATCCTTCCCGACGGCGACGCACGGAGGAACTCTCAATGAAAGTACCAATGTCGGTGTCAAAACCGGCGGATCTCGGTAGGGGTCCCGAACTGTGCGTCTAGGCGGATGGTAACAGGAGACAAGGGACACGATGTTTTACCCAGGTTTGGGCCCTCTCGATGGAGGTAATACCCTACTCTGCTTGATTAGTATTGATGATATGGGTAGTACAAGAGTAGATCTACCACGAGATCGAGAGGCTAAACCCTAGAAGCTAGCCTATGGTATGATTGTTGTTAGTCCTCACGGACTAAAACCCTCCGGTTTATATAGACACCGGATAGGGTTAGGGTTACACAGAGTCGGTTACAATGGTAGGAGATCTACATATCCGTATCGCCAAGCTTGCCTTCCACGCCAAGGAAAGTCCCATCCGGACACGGGACGAAGTCTTCAATCTTGTATCTTCATAGTCCAGGAGTCCGGCCAACGATGATAGTTCGGCTATCCGGACACCCCCTAATCAAGGACTCCCTCAGCTGCTGTCACCGAACAATACATCTAGCCGGACCTGGCCAATGGGAGAGCAGGAGAGGCCGGGCACGATGCCGTGGAAGATCGTTCGGGTCGGCTCCAGGTCCTCAGCCTTGAGGCCGAGCTTGGTCATCGTGTCGCGGTAGAGGATGTTGACGCTGCTGCCGCCGTCGATGAGGACTCGAGAGAACTTGCATGTGCGCCGCACGATGATGGTGGGGTTGAGGACGAGGGCGTAACCACCCGGACTCGGCATGATTGCCGGGTGATCCTCCTGGGCCCAGGTGATCGGGCGATCCGACCAATGAATGAACTCCGGCTTGGCCGGGACGACGGGGTTCACCTCCTGCCGAAGGAGGCGCTCGCTGCGCTTATCATCGCCGAGGCTGGTGAAGACGATGTAGGCCGCGTTCTGGTCCGGGTAGGCGTCGTCGCGCATCGCGCCGCCAGCTGGAGATGGCGGTGGAGCGGAGGCGGTTGTCCCGCGCCTGGAGCCGGAGCCGGAGGGGGCGGGACGTCGCCCCTCATGATGCGCTTGGTGATGGCGCACTGCTGAAGCGTGTGCGTGGAGGGTCTTGCGCCGTTGTGGTGCTTGTAGGGGGCGTCAAGCATCTGCTCGAAGCTCATGGCGGGTTGCCATGCTGTCTTGCCGGTTTTCCGGCGCTTCGCCACCGGGTCCGCCGCGGGCTCGGTGGCCACGACGAGCTGATTGTTGTGATGCGGCGCCGGCTGGTCGGCCTTGCGCTTGTTGTTTTGGTGATGCTGCTGCCGGCTGCTTTCGCCGGCCGGCTTCGGAGGGGGAACCGGCTTCACCTTGCCGGCTTCATCCAGCGCCACCTGGATCTTCATGGCGGAGTCGGCGTTGGCGTACTTGTCCGCCGTCACCATGAGCGTGGCCATGGTGGCCGGCTCAGAGCGTAAGAGCTTGTGCTTGAGGAGGGTGCCGTCTCGGCACCCGCTGATGAAGTACTGGATCGCCTGGACTTCATGGACTCCCTCGCAACTATTCCGGAGCTCGGTCCAGCGTGCGAGGTACTCGCGACCGGTCTGTGTAGGCCCTTGCACGCACATGGCGAGCTGGCTAGGGCGGCTGGGTCGCTTGTAGATCCCCGTGAAGTTGCGGACGAAGGCTTCCTCGAAGTCCACCCACGTGTTGATGCTGCCCATCGGCAGGCTGTTCAACCACGCGCGGGCCAACCATTGGAGCATGAGCGGTGCGTAGCGCACGACTAGACGACGATTGGCACTGGTGATGCCAATGGTCGTGGTGTAGTCGGTGAGCCAATCTTCTGGCTTCACCGTCCTGTTGTACTTGGGGGTGTCGCGGGGGATCATGAAGCCTTTGGGGAAGGGATCCTCCCGGATGCGCGGGCCGAAGCACGCCGGCCCGATAGCGCCGCTCTCCTCCACCTCTAGGGAGCGAGCGAGCTGATCGAGGCGGTGGCGAGCGTCGGCCTTGTCGATGGCGCGCGGGCCGAGTCGACTTGCAGCCAGGCCACGGGGGGCCAGGTCGGTTGGAGCCGGACGTCGGCCATGCTGGCCGGGTCCGCGCTGGTTCTCTAGGACGGGCTCGTCGCCCAATCCGCCGGCGGCTATAGCGGCCGGGTCGTGCCGAGTCCGGGATCGGCCAGTGTGCGCCTCGTCGGGTGGCGAGGAAGCTGTGTGCAGAAGTTCGCCGGGCCCGCCAAGGCGGGCGGAGCCGGATCCCGCCGGCTTGGCGAGCTGGTTGAGGCGGTCCTGCTAGGTGTTGGCGGCGTGGAGGAGTTCGCGCATCCGCCCGATGCGCTCTTTCAGCTCCTCACCCGCGAGCTGGTCTAGGCCGGCTGCGGCTGCCTGGGCAGCGCGCATGTTCTTCGCTGGGGTCTCGTAGACGGTTGGGACGGCGCCGAGGGCCCGGCCGATCGCTCCTCCCCGGGCATGCACATCGGCGACCCGGCTTGGCTCGGCCGCGGCGGGCGTGAATCCGTAGGCGGCATCGCGCTCCAGCTGAGCGGCGTCCAGGCGACGCTGAGTGGCGGCGAGCGTCTCGGACAGGTCCAGCATCTGCTGGCGCCTTTCCTCGAGCTGGGTTCGGGCCTCAGCGAAGTTGGTGGGGTCGACGTCGTTGCCGATGGGGATGCGGAGGCTCTGCATCGCGGCGCGCAACGGATCAGACGGCTCGATCCAATCCGCTGCGGCCCTGGCTTCGGCAGCCTTCCTCGTCTTGCTCGGCGAGGAGTCGCCGGTGATGAAGACCTCCACATGGACGTCCATTGCCCCGGCGGAAACGCCGCCGCCGAGGGAGAGGGGAGAGTCAGAGTAGCTGAGCACCTCGCTAGGGTACTCGTTGGCCACGAACGCATCGGAGATGCACAACGCGAAGAAGGAGGCGGTAAGCGCGCCGACAACGTCGTCCGCCAGCGCGACGGACTCGTCGGTGTAGGAGAAGGGCCCCGTCTGAAGCATGCTCCCGGCCAGCTCCTCGAGCTGCCCCACGGTGGGCGCCAACTGTCGTGGTGGGCGCACGGCAGATGCCAAGGGATGGGTAAAGAGAGGAGGAGGCTCGAGGGCGTTGGTGGACTCCAGAGGCGAGGTTGGCATGAGCGGTGATGTCTACTACGCAACCTTCTTCTTGTAGACGTTGTTGGGCCTCCAAGTGCAGAGGTTTGTAGGACAGTAGCAAATTTCCCTCAAGTGGATGACCTAAGGTTTATCAATCCGTGGGAGGCGTAGGATAAAGATGGTATCTCTCAAACAACCCTGCAACCAAATAACAAAGAGTCTCTTGTGTCCCCAACACACCCAATACAATGGTAAATTGTATAGGTGCACTAGTTCGGCGAAGAGATGGTGATACAAGTGCAATATGGATGGTAGATATAGGTTTTTGTAATCTGAAAATATAAAAACAGCAAGGTAACTAATGATAAAAGTGAGCGTAAACGGTATTGCAATGCTAAGAAACAAGGCCTAGGGTTCATACTTTCACTAGTGCAAGTTCTCTCAACAATAATAACATAATAGGATCATATAACTATCCCTCAACATGCAACAAAGAGTCACTCCGAAGTCACTAATAGCGGAGAACAAACGAAGAGATTATGGTAGGGTACGAAACCACCTCAAAGTTATTATTTCCAATCAATCCGTTGGGCTATTCCTATAAGTGTCACAAACAGCCCTAGAGTTCGTACTAGAATAACACCTTAAGATACAAATCAACCAAAACCCTAATGTCACCTAAATACTCCAATGTCACCTCAAGTATTCGTGGGCACGATTATACGATATGCATCACACAATCTCAATTCATCTATTCAAACCAATACATAGAACCTCAAAGAGTGCCCCAAAGTTTCTACCGGAGAATCATGAAGAAAACGTGTGCCAACCCCTATGCATAGGTTCATGGGCGGAACCCACAAGTTGATAACCAAAACATACATCAAGTGAATCACGTGATATCCCATTGTCACCACAGATACGCACGGCAAGACATACATCAAGTGTTCTCAAATCTTTAAAGACTCAATCCAATAAGATTACTTCAATGGGAAAACTCAGTTCATTACAAGAGAATAGAGGGGGGAGAAGCAACATAAGATCCAACTATAATAGCAAAGCTCGCGATACATCAAGATCGTATCACCTCAAGAACACGAGAGAGGGAGATCAAACACATAGCTACTGGTACATACCCTCAGCCCTGAGGGTGAACTACTCCCTCCTCGTCATGGAGAGCGCTGGGATGATGAAGATGGCCACCGGTGAGGGTTCCCCGGCAGGGTGCCGGAACAGGGTCCCGATTGGTTTTTGGTGGCTCTGGAGGTTTTGCGGCGGCGTAACTCCCGATCTGTTCTCTATTCTGGAAGTTTTAGGGTACGTAGGTATATATGGGTGAAAGAAGTACGTCGGTGGACCGAAGGGGGGGCCACGAGGCAGGGGGCGCCCCCCCACCCTCATGGGCACCTCCCTTCTTTCCTGACGTGCACTCCAAGCTTTTCGGGTAGCTTTCCTTCCAAAAATAACATCTCTAGTTGATTTCGTTCCGTTTCGACTCCGTTTGATATTCCTTTTCTTCGAAACACTGAAATAGGCAAAAAAAAACAGCAAATCTGGGCTGGGCCTCCGGTTAATAGGTTAGTCCCAAAAATAATATAAAAGTGGATAATAAAGCCCAATATTGCCCAAAACAGTAGATAATATAGCATGGATCAATAAAAAATTATAGATACGTTGGAGACGTATCAAGCATCCCCAAGCTTAATTCCTGCTCGTCCTCGAGTAGGCAAATGATAAAAAATATAATTTTTGATGTGGAATGCTAGTTGGCATAATTTCATTGCAATTCTTCTTAATTGTGATATGAATATTCAGATCCAAAAGATTCAAGACAAAAGTTCATATTGTTAATACTTCAAGCATACTAACTAAGCAATTATGTCCTCTCAAAATAACATGGCCAAAGAAAGTTCATCCCTACAAAATCATCTAGTTTAGTCATGCTCCATTTTCTTCACACAAGAATGCTCTCATCATGCACAACCCCGATGACGAGCCAAGCAATTGTTTCATACTTTAGTAATCTCAAACTTATAAATCTTCACGCAATACATGTGCATGAGCCATGGATATAGCACTATGGGTGGAATAGAATATGATGATGGGGGTTATGTGGAGAAGACAAAAAAGGAGAAGATCTCACATCAACGAGGCTAATCAATGGGCTATGGAGATGCCCATCAATTGATGTTAATGCAAGGAGTAGGGATTGCCATGCAACGGATGCACTAGAGCTATAAATGTATGAAAGCTCAACAAAAGAAACTAAGTGGGTGTGCATCCAACTTGCTTGCTCACGAAGACCTAGGGCATTTGAGGAAGCCCATCGTTGGAATATACAAGCCAAGTTCTATAATGAAAAATTCCCACTAGTATATGAAAGTGACAACATATGAAACTCTCTATATGAAAAACATGGTGCTACTTTGAAGCACAATATATGAGACTCGCTATATGAAGAACATGGTGCTACTTTGAAGCACAAGTGTGGAAAAAGAGATAGTAACATTGCCCATTTTTATTTCTCTCTTTTTTTGGGGGGCCTTCCTTTTTTTCTTTTGGACTTTCTCTTTTTTTTGGGACAATGCTCTATTAAATGATGATCATCACACTTCTATTTATTCACAACTCAATGATTACAACTCGATACTAGAACAAAGTATGACTCTATGTGAATGCCACCGGCAGTGTACCGGGATATGCAATGAATCAAGAGTGACATGTATGAAAGAATTATGAACGGTGGCTTTGCCACAAATACTATGCCAACTACATGATCATGCTAAGCAATATGACAATGATGAATGTGTCATGAAGAGCGATATAGTGGAAAGTTGCATGGCAATATATCTCGGAATGGCTATGGAAATGCCATAATAGGTAGGTATGGTGGCTGTTTTGAGGAAGATATAAGGAGGTTTAAGTGTGAAAGAGCGTATCATATCACGGGTTTTGGATGCACCGGCGAAGTTTGCACCAACTCTCAATGTGAGAAAGGGCAATGCACGGTACCGAAGAGGCTAGCAATGATGGAAGGGTGAGAGTGCGTATAATCCATGGACTCAACATTAGTCATAAAGAACTCACATACTTATTGCAAAAATCTACAAGCCATCAAAAACCAAAGCACTACGCGCATGCTCCTAGGGGGATAGATTGGTAGGAAAAGACCATCGCTCGTCCCCGACCGCCACTCATAAGGAGGACAATCAAATAACACCTCATGTTTCAAATTTGTTACATAATGTTTACCATACGTGCATGCTACGGGAATCACAAACTTTAACACAAGTATTTCTCAAATTCACAATTACTCAACTAGCATGACTCTAATATCACCATCTTCATATCTCAAAACAATTATCAAGCATCAAACTTTTCTTAGTATTCAACACACTCATAAGAAAGTTTTACAAATCTTGAATACCAAGCATATTATTATTATGAAGCAAATTACCATGCTATTTAAGACTCTCAACATAATCTAAGTGAAGCATGAGAGTTCATATATTTCTTCAAAATAAATCCACCACCGTGCTCTAAAAGATATAAGTGAAGCACTAGAGCAAACAATAAACTACTCCGAAAGATATAAGTGAAGATCAATGAGTAGTTGAATAATTATGCAACTATGTGAAGAATCTCTAACATTTAAGGATATCAGATCTTGGTACCTTATTCAAACAGCAAGCAAAGCTAAAGAAAATAAAATGATGCTCCAAGCAAAACACATATCATGTGGTGAATAAAAATATAGCTCCAAGTAAAGTTACCAATGAACGAAGACGAAAGAGGGGATGCCATCCGAGGCATCCCCAAGCTTAGGCTCTTGGTTATCCTTGAATATTACCTTGGGTTGCCTTGGGCATCCCCAAGCTTAGGCTCTTTCCACTCCTTATTCCATAGTCCATCGAATCTTTACCCAAAACTTGAAAACTTCACAACACAAAACTTAACAGAAAACTCGTAAGCTCCGTTAGCGAAAGAAAACAAAACACCACTTCATGGTACTGTAATGAACTCATTATTTATTTATATTGGTGTTAATCCTACTGTATTCCAACTTCTCTATGGTTTATAAACTATTTTACTAGCCATAGATTCATCAAAATACGCAAACAACACATGAAAAACAGAATCTGTCAAAAACAGAACAATCTGTAGTAATCTGTAACTAACGCAAACTTCTGGAACTCCAAAAATTCTAAAATAAATTGGTGGACCAGAGGAATTTGTCTAATAAACATCTTCAAAAATAATCAACTAAATAGCACTCTCCAGTAAAAAGTTTTAGCTAATCTCATGAGCGCTAAAGTTTCTGGTTTTTACAGCATGATCATAAAGACTTCACCCAAGTCTTCCCAAAGGTTCTACTTGGCACAAACACTAATTAAAACACAAAACCACATATAAACAGAAGCTATATGGATTATTTACTCCTAAACAGAACCAAAAAGCAAGAAACTAAAATAAAATTGGGTTGCCTCCCAACAAGCGCTATCGTTTAACGCCCCTAGCTAGGCATGATGATTTCAAAGATGCTCACATAAAAGATAAGAATTGAAACATAAAGAGAGAATCAAGAAGAATATGACTAGCACATTTAAGTCTAACCCACTTCCTATGCATAGGGACTTTGTGAGAAAACAACTTATGGGAACAAGAATCAACTTGCACAGGAAGGTAAAACAAGCATAACTTCAAGATTTTAAGCACATAGAGAGGAAACTTGATATTATTGCAATATGTAGAAGGATATGATCCTCTCTCATAATAATTTTAAGTAGCATCATGAATGAATTCAACAATATAACCATCACCTAAAGCATTCTTTTCATGATCTACAAACATAGAATTTTTACTACTCTCCACATAAGTAGTGGGAGCAAACTCAACAAAATAAGTATCATGTGATTGAGAATTAATATCAAGATGACAAGTTTCATGGTTATCATTATTATTTAAAGCATACGTGTCATCACAATAATCATCATAGATAGGAGGCATGATTTCATCATAGTAAATTTGCTCATAAAAGCTTGGGGGACAAAAAATATCATCTTCATCAAGCATAGCATCCCCAAGCTTGTGCCTTTGCATATCATTAGCATCATGGGTATTCAAAGAATTCATACTAACAACATTGCAATCATGCTCATAATTCACATATTTTATGCCAAGCATTCTATGTAATTCTTCTTCTAGTACTTGAGCACAATTTTCCTTTCGATCATACTCACGAAAGATACTAAAAAGATGAAGCATATGAGGCAAACTCAATTCCATTTTTTGTAGTTTTCTTTTATAGACTAAACTAGTGATAAAACAAGAGACAAGATTCGATTGCAAGATCTAAAGATATACCTTCAAGCACTCTCCTCCCCGGCAACGGCGCCAGAAAAGAGCTTGATGTCTACTACACAACCTTCTTCTTGTAGACGTTGTTGGGCCTCCAAGTGCAGAGGTTTGTCGGACAGTAACAAATTTCCCTCAAGTGGATGACCTAAGGTTTATCAATCCGTGGGAGGCGTAGAATGAAGATGGTATCTCTCAAACAACCCTGCAACCAAATAACAAAGAGTCTCTTGTGTCCCCAACACACCCAATATAATGGTAAATTGTATAGGTGCACTAGTTCAGCGAAGAGATGGTGATACACGTGCAATATGGATGGTAGATATAGGTTTTTGTAATCTGAAAATATAAAAACAGCAAGGTAACTAATGATAAAAGTGAGCGTAAACGGTATTGCAATGCTAAGAAACAAGGCCTAGGGTTCATACTTTCACTAGTGCAAGTTCTCTCAACAATAATAACATAATTGGATCATATAACTATCCCTCAACATGCAACAAAGAGTCACTCCAAAGTCACTAATAGCGGAGAACAAACGAAGAGATTATGGTAGGGTACGAAACCACCTCAAAGTTATTCTTTCCAATCAATCCGTTGGGCTATTCCTATAAGTGTCACAAACAGCCCTAGAGTTCGTACTAGAATAACACCTTAAGATACAAATCAACCAAAATCCTAATGTCACCTAGATACTCCAATGTCACCTCAAGTATCCGTTGGCATGATTATACGATATGCATCACACAATCTCAATTCATCTATTCAAACCAACACATAGAACCTCAAAGAGTGCCCCAAAGTTTCTACCAAAGAATCATGACGAAAACGTGTGCCAACCCCTATGCATAGGTTCATGGGCGGAGCCCGCAAGTTGACCACCAAAACATACATCAAGTGAATCACGTGATATCCCATTGACACCACAGATACGCACGGCAAGACATACATCAAGTGTTCTCAAATCTTTAAAGACTCAGTCCGATAAGATTACTTCAAGGGGAAAACTCAATTCATTACAAGAGAATAGAGGGGGGAGAAGCAACATAAGATCCAACTATAATAGCAAAGCTCGCGATACATCAAGATCGTATCACCTCAAGAACACGAGAGAGAGAGAGAGAGAGAGAGAGAGAGAGAGATCAAACACATAGCTACTGGTACATACCCTCAGCCCCGAGGGTGAACTACTCCCTCCTCGTCATGGAGAGCGCCGAGATGATGAAGATGGCCACCGGCGAGGGTTCCCCCCTCCGGTAGGGTGCCGGAACAGGGTCCCGGTTGGTTTTTGGTGGCTCTGGAGGTTTTGCGGCGGCGGAACTCCCAATCTATTCTCTGTTCTGGAAGTTTTAGGGTACGTAGGTATATATGGGTGAAAGAAGTATGTCGGTGGACCGAAGGGGGGGGGGCACGAAGCAGGGGGGCACGCCCTAGGGGGGTGGGCGCGCCCCCACCCTCATGGGCACCTCCCTTATTTCCTGACGTGCACTCCAAGCTTTTCCTTTAGCTTTCCTTCCAAAAATAACTTCTCCAGTTGATTTTGTTCCGTTTCGACTCCGTTTGATATTCCTTTTCTTCGAAACACTGAAATGGACAAAAAACAGCAAATCTGGGCTGGGCCTCAGGTTAATAGGTTAGTCCCAAAAATAATATAAAAGTGGATAATAAAGCCCAATATTGCCCAAAACAGTAGATAAAATAGCATGGAGCAATCAAAAATTATAGATACGTTGGAGATGTATCAAGCGGGCGCGGGACGTCGGACATACCCAGGTTCGGGGCTCTCCGGAGAGATAATACCCCTAGTCCTCCCGAGTGTAGTTGGATGATCGATACTACAATGTTGCTCCTGGAGTTGTATGGAGGAGGAAGGAAGCTGGCCAAGGCTTGGGTTGCTCCTTCTCTCCGGTGTCGCTGTTTTGTGGCTAGTCCTATGCTTACTTGCTTTTCTCTCGTATGTGTTTTCTGCTTGCCCTCTCGCTCGCCCCCCGTATGATCGTGGGCTCCCGGGGAGTTTTATAGTCCAACCCCCCGGGGGTACAATGGTAATGTTACAAGTCGGTTGGTCCGTATTGTCGGTGTCCGGGGACCCGGGCTTGGTCCCACTGAGGGCTTGTGGTTCGCTGGGTTCCCCTAGGTGCGGGTCCTGCATGCCTAGGGGGACTATGCGCCGTCTTGTCGATCGTCAGGGCGTGGCCGAGTCGAGTCGCGTACAGTGCTCTCCATTAGGTTGCCGCTTGCTGTCGTCAGCGGTGAGGGCGGGGGCACTGTAGCCACGCCGGCCCTGGTCAGCGGGTAGTTCGAGAACCTTGTTGCCACGTTCCTGCTGACCAGAGGCATGGGTGGGGCACTATTGCCTTGGTCATCGTTGATTGAAGTCTCTTTCCCATCATACGGCCTGGATGGGACGGGAGTTGACCTGCGGATGGATTGCATAGCACGCCACGGGTGGCGCTGGCTTGTTGAGGAGGCTTTGGCCGTGCCGGGTTCGGTTGTCTTGCGCTAGTCGTTGGGGCCGAGTCGACGTGTCTTGCCGGGTCGGCTAGTCTCGCCGGCTTGCGGGGCTTGGCTAGGTCGAGCGACCCGGCCAAGCGCGCGGTATTGAGGGGCGGTGCCAACCCCGTTGTTTTTTGAAGAGGATCCGGGTTCCGTTGCCTGCCCGGGGTCCATGCCCCCGACACATCTGGTTAGACATCATCCGGAACAAGTACCTTCGTGGTCAGCCCCTCGCCTTCTGCCAGAGATCTGGCGGTTCCCAATTCTAGCAGTTGGTTGTCGAACTGCTCTCGGTCCTGCGCATCGGGACCTCCATTTCGGTCGGATCTGGGGCGTCGAATCTGTTCTGGTCTGACCGGTGGGCGGGAGACTCCCGCGTGCTTCCTCGACCTCTTCTCCATCGCCGTTGATCCTTGGATCTCAGTTGAGAGGGCCCTTATTGACTTAGGGCGCCTCGCCTTCCGAAGGCCATTTGGGCCTCCGGATGCTGCCGCCTGGCATGAGTTTCTCGGCTGTGTAGCCCTTCACGAGCATGTGGTGGACGCTGGCCCGGATTTGGTCCGGTGGCGCCTTGAGCCGCCAGGCCAATTCTCCACAAAGTCCTTCCATCGCGCCATTGCCCCCTCCTTCGCCCCGCCTCCCCTCGCGACAGTTTGGTCCATCTGCCTGCCGCTGAAGATTAGGATCTTCATGTGGCAATGGATTCGCGGACGGACACCATCCGGGGTGGAGGTTCGCAAGCGCAATGGCCCTGGTAGTGGCATTTGCCCGCTCCGTGATGTCCCCGAAGACTCGAATCACATTTTCTTCTCTTGTGTCTCCGCTCAATTTTTGCGGAGCTGCTTCAGAGAGGTGGTTGGTGGAAGCCACACCAACTTCCCCGTCCTGTTCACCTAACTCCAGAACTCCCCCTGCCTTCTCGCCACATTAGGTGGCTGGAAATTGGGGCCCTCGCGTGGACGCTCTGGACGATCCGCAATAGACTTGTGATTCAGCGCATTCCGCTTCGACGTGCTACTGACGCCCTCTTCAAACTCTCTGGTTACTTGCAGCTTTGGCGGCCGCTTAGCCGCCCCCGGGACCGAGATGCCATCTCTGCCTTCATCGCCGACCTTCGCTCGACGGCTGTTCTTCTGTCGCCGCCGCCTCCGCTGCCTCCCCCCGAGCCAGATTAGGGGTCGGGCGCTCTTTCCGGCCTCCCCCGACCTTTCTTTTTTTCTTTTTTGCTTGGGCTTGTTGAGCTATGCCCTCAGCAGAACCTTTGTACTCTGTGTCGTGCGACTTGGGTGTGTGTTTTGTGGACTAGTCCGTCTATGGTTGCTTTGTGGCGGTTTGCTTTATTTGTAAAGCAGGGCGAAAGCCTTTCTCGGTAAAGGAAAATTTTCTTTGGAGCCCATTGGTTTGTAAGATTTGATACATATTTCCATGTAGGATAAAAATCAACCCTTCATATTCAAGAAAAAGAAACATTAGCCTAAACTTAATGATTTTTTTATCATATGCATCAAATGACATCTTTTCTTTAACGCGGTACAATCGAAGTCGCTCACATACACGAGCATACACTCACCCCTATGAACGCAAGCACGCACGCCATACCCTTATGAGCACCTCCGAGAGACTGATACAGCATAGCATCTTGAGATTTACGAAGTCACCATAGGAGCCTCGTAGTAGTTGACGGGAATGCTCCTCCCACTGAACGAACATGGCCGGAAAGTCTGAAATAAATCCGGAAAAATGCGAGCACCAATGTCAATTGTAAGACTTGAACCTGATGGGATGGGGATACCAATGTCTTCCTAACCATCCAACCACAGATTGGTTTGCCTTTTCTTATAAGAATTGATATACATGTCGATCTCACATCAATGATTTTCTTATTCCTATCATATGAATCAAAGTAAGCATTAAAAAAATCACCCACGTCTTGTTCAAATTTGTGTCCCAAAATTGAATTTTAGATACCCCAAGAATTATGCTAACAAAATGTTTTAAATATATATGTATCTTTATGCGGAGAAGGTTTCAAAAATGTTTGGTATGATATTACAAGCCACATTAGTATTTTAAACATAGTACACACCCACACGCTCACACACAGTCATCCCTATTAACGCACATACACACATTATTTTTTTGCCTTCTCAAAATGTACATGAAGTGTTCATCAATCGGGATTAGTAACGAGCGAGCGTGCGTTAAATGGTTCAAGTGAGATACGACGCTCTGCACCACACGAGTAACCACAAACATGCTTGCAGTAGCAAGATTGAGCTGGCGTGTGATGCTGATGCATCGTGGCGTTGCGGTTGTTCTTATCTTTGTTGCACCATGGTGGTCCCCTTATCTATTTAGGAAAGTACAATACTTCTTCGGCTAAAAAATTCCTTGCGGCAAGAATCTTGATTGCCATCAAATATATCTTACCCACACTTAAAATCATCATGAAAAAACTCTGCATGCATGTATATAAGTCGTCTACGATTTTTGCGCCATGGTTCATGTTGTGACGAACTTTATTTGGAACAAGGATTCTTATCGGTGTGTGTGTGTATTCTCGATAGCTAGAATTTTTGCTCAGAACCATGTTATCTTGATGATAGTTCTTTATCAAAAGCCATGTTATACTGCTGATGTGCAATGGGATGGTGTGGGCTTTAATATGAGTGGCCCCTTGAAGGCCAATGCAATTGTTGATGTCTGCACAAAAAATAAACTAGCACAACAGTTATGTTGGTTTCCCCAAATATCTCATCATCCATAATCTCCTCTGTAATATAGTTCTTCATGTGTGTTGGCCAATCTATACTAGCTTCTTGTGAATTTGTAGTGCTTTGAGATATGACAACTCACGGTTTTCTTGTCATTGAAAATAACGATTGCATGGTTTCTCATAGGTATTGCATTCTTCCATAAAGACGTTGATTCATACACCACACTACTGATTAGTGATACACATACCGCAAAGGACACTACATGACTAATTAGCCATAATGACATTGATTCATGCACTACACTACTAACTAGAACATCAAGGCACGCGTTGCCGCGCCCGCCATTTTGAGAAGGAATATCAAGACAATATAAATATTGATGAAAATAAATGGAAGGGATAATTATCAATGAAGATTTGAATACCAACACCTCAGTTCGTAGCGGGGTCTACAATAGATTTAGAATACCCCTTATAGAAGGACCAATTCAAACAACCCTTAAATATCTTTGCTAAGACATCCCACATGAGATTTTATAAATCCTTTGCAAATCCATACGAAAGAAGACATATTGACAATGAGAGATAATTATGAGTTGTGGTGCGAAGTACAAAAATGACATAGAATATTGGATTGGGCATTTGAACATTAGTATTTATAAACATCGTTGCAAGACCATCTAAATTCACATAATGAACAACTGTGGCTATTAGATCAAATGGATACCACAGAAAAACCTTGGAAAGAAAGAGTGTCTCAAAGGCTCAAACAACTTTTTTTAAAAGACAACCTAAGTAGTTTCCTACCGCAAGGAAAGAACAAATAATATAAATATAAAGTTGGGCTATCAATTGCTATACTTGCTGAAGCTAATGAAATTACTTTGAACTTGCTGACGTTGTTATGAAAACTGATGTAGTGCAGAGGACTTAACTTATAATATAGTGGCAGTGCAAATGTCTGAAATCCATGGTAGATGTCGGCTCCATTAAACATCACTTATTCGGAATAGAAGAAATGATATACCAAATATGCACCTTAGTGATATTAACAGTGTCATCAGATCGTCAGTTATTTGCGTAGTGCACCATATATTAATTCATTGCATCAAGCAGTTGAATAATTATATGTGCACAAATTGTGTTAGCATAAGGAAACGAATCGCACTGATGGCTGCGTCTTATCCTGCAAGGACTTGGCTTATACTAAATTACGAGTGCCATGAAGCATATGTACGTCATCGCTCATCTTTCAGAATGTTATTGATGCTTCTAGAATTTGAATAAACCACATCCTTTGAGTTCCTTATACACAGGATGGCATATTACTTCACATCCATCAGTTAGAGAACAATCTATAATTAATCAACAAAGTTCATGGATCCAACACCGTCATGGTCTAAACAAATAGTACCTTAGATAACATGGTCTGAGAGAGCACTTTCATTGGTGTTGTTGTGTCACAGGACAGGCCTGCGATCAAAACATCTTGAATTTTTCAGTCCTGTAAAAATTTCCGAACATTAAGTTTTATATAGACTTAGCCAGGTTTGTAAATTACAATCTGAGAGGAGGCACACCCCATATCTCAAACCCGATTGGGCATTTGGATCTCAGCATCAAACAGAATGACCAGATGCTGAATGAAATGCACGTACAAACAGAACCTCATCTAGTAAATCTTACCTCCAATGAAAAATTTGAAGCACAAGCACAAAACAGATATGAGATTTACCAGCTTCCCTATGGGAACCGTGGCACAGCGTAGCCAATTTCTTCTCCCAGTTCAGCATCACATCAATTACATGAAGATAGAAGGTCGGCAAAATCGAAACTAAGCAACGGGCATGGCACACCTGGCTTATACGAAAGCACGCGGACATGGGCGTGGGCGTTACATCTGCTAAGAGCACGGAGGCGAACGCCCATGGAGGATAGCCTGGGATGGATGCCGACGACGCGTGCGGCCACCGCAGCCCCCATGGAAGAACGCAACAGGGAAATACATTGGAAAGAAGGGATCCGTCGTGGGGGGCCGTGGATGAACAGTAGAGGGCAAACGACGAGGCACACGTGACGCACGGCGGCGGCGGCGCAGCGTCAAGTAACAGGGAGCAACCCACGATAGCTAAGGAATCAGGCTGGAAAGGTTTTGCATTTGACTGGACCTCATGGGCCTTCAATCTCCACGACCTGATTAACCATGTGACTGGCAGCTCGCTCGCCGAAGCAGCGGCTCGTGTAACGTGTGAAAGGATTAATTGGCGTAAAGAAGCTGGGGGATGACCGAGCGAAAATCCTAGACGTATGTCAAAGTGATCTGACGGTGGAGAACTTCAAATCACTGTGGAGGCTTCTAGCTAGCTGTGTCCTACTGTTTTGTAATTAGCGATACACACACCGCAAAGGACACTACATGACTAATTAGCGGTACGCACATGCCATGTGACCTGGATGCTCACTCTGAAGCAAAATTTTAAGTTAGTGGTCTTTTTTGGACTTATTGGCACGAGGAGAAGTGTAAGTCTTCATGTATCATGTGTTTGTATTTTGTAGCATGACTTCTAGGCAGACTTGTTTGATCAGGTTCTCTCTGGTGCTGGCTATGTTTACACCCCTCCGACATCACGTCCTCCTGATGTGGACGGTATTGGCTCCACGGAGGAAAGGAGGCATGAGCTATATGGATGCCCCCCCTCGTGTTGGGGACAATTCATCCTCACTATCGACCATGTCCTATGTGTTGCCTACCATCGTTGGTTGACTATTATGGCAAGTTTGCTCGGGTTAATCAGGGAGGGCATGGGCGCCACATAACCACCTCCATCAAGTATAGTTTTTCTGAATCAGATTTGTTTATTTTTCATCTAGATGAGCATTAGTTATCTCACATCTAACACCTAAATTGTCGGATGAAAACCTTTAAGATTCATGTTGTTTCGTAGCGTGTGCTCGCCCGATGCCTTCGTTTCGCACCAGACCATTTCTGTGCGTAGCCCAGTTGTCCTATTTCTGTGCGTAGTCCGATTGTCCTATTTCCTACGCAAACCACTTGTGCTCCCACATGGGTGTATGCATGGGTCATGGAATTTTTCATATTTTTATGGGTTGCAGTCTTTTTCTTGTTTCTTTACGGGTTATGTGTTCTTTTTATTCCTTTCCATTCGTAGGTGAAAATTTGTCCCAAAAAAATATAGGTGAAAAGGTTAGTTGGGAATACATGACAGGCGCGAGAAATTTGTTCTTATTTGCCAACCCGGTTCTACGTCCATCCTCGACGTGTAACTCGATCTGACTTGGTTGCATGTCCACTATCGACATGCAACTTGCCCCTCAATGCCTACCATCAGTATATGTCCACCGTCGATACAACTAGGTCCTACCTGACCCAGTTGCATGTCCACTTTTTGACATGCAACTCGTCAGTCCTAGTGGCATGTTCATCCTCGATACACAACTTGCACGACTCTCACTCAATTGCATGTCCACCCACTACAAAAAAATCAGTGATGATACGTGTTTGTCACAGTAGGTCACGTTTTCTGTCATGCATGTACATCCATGACGATTTTATGGCAGAATCAAGATAGTCATATCTGTGCTGTCATAGAAGTGTTCCATGACAATACTCAAATTATCATCACGGAAGTGTTCACTTTCATGACGATAAATGACACTTCATGGAAGTGCTTTCGTTAAGGGTAACCGACGCGTGGCATCCACCGTAACGGGTCGCCTTTAAGCTATCACGTCCGATTTTGGATTCGATAACCCATTAACAGCAACGATCAATGGCGATTTTCCACATGTAAAATTCTCATTGGCCGGAGGAAACACGTGTCGGCTTCGTGATGGGCCAGATGAAGGAAATATGACCTAGAGGCAATAATAAAGTTGTTATTTTATATTTCCTTATTCATGATGAAGGTTTATTATTCATGCTAGAATTGTATTGATCGGAAACCTTAATACATGTGTGAATACATAAACAAACATCGTGTCCCTAGTAAGCCTCTACTAGACTAGCTCGTTGATCAAAGATGGTTAAGGTTTCCTAACCATAGACATGAGTTGTCATTTGATAACGAGATCACATCATTAGGAGAATGATGTGATGGACAAGACCCATCTGTTAGCTTAGCATAATGATCGTTCAGTTTTATTGCTATTGCTTTCTTCATGTCAAATACATATTTCTTCGACTATGAGATTATGCAACTCCCGGATACCGGAGGAATACCTTGTGTGCTATCAAACGTCACAACGTAACCGGGTGATTATAAAGATGCTCTCGGTATCTCGAAGGTGTTTGTTGGGTTGGCATAGATCGAGATTAGGATTTGTCACTCCGAGTATCGGAGATGTATCTCTGGGCCCTCTCGGTAATACACATCATAACACTACAAAAAAATACACTTCCATGATGATACGTGTTTGTCACAGCAGGTCACGTTTTCTGTCATGCATGTACATCCGTGACGATTTTATGACAGAAGCAAGATAGTCATACATGTGCTGTCGTAGAAGTGTTCCATGACATTACCAAAATTATCATCACGGAAGTGTCCACTTCCATGATGATAAATGGCGCATCATGGAAGTGCTTTCATCAAGGGTGACCGACACGTGGCATCCACCGTAACGGGTCACCGTTAAGCTATCGAGTCCGGTTTTGGATCCGATAACCCGCTAACAGCCCGGACCAATGAGGATTTTCCACGTGTAAAATTCTCATTGGCCGGAGGAAACACGTGTTGGCTCACCGTTGGGATAGATGTCATCCATTCTTTGCACAGGAGGCGCCTATGATACGTCGACACGTGGCACGGCCCAACAGAGGCCCATTCCGATGAAAAGGCCGGCCCTTTTAACTTGGTCAAAAGGTAACGGGCCGGCCCACGGAAAGCCTGTTAACGGCCTGTTCGTATATAGCCCATTTACGGCCCGCTAACTCACGGCCCATTACGGCCTATCAGAATTAAGCCCAGTAGCTTCATCTGGGCCGTCCAATATGATTCCAGCCCATTGTAACTTCCGGCCCATGTATGGCCCATGATGTCTTTCAGCCCATACGAGGCCATTTGTAACTCTTGGCCCAATAACGGCCCGTGGTGAATCTGGCCCGCAATGAACAGTGTACCGCTTTATACCCATCAACGGCCCATTATTCCATTGGGACGTTTCCAACCCGTGTTATCTTTCGGCCTTCTCGGGGCCCATTTATACTTGGGCTCATTTCCAGCATCCGGTTACTTACGGCCCGTTACTGGCCTTCTCTGCTTGTGGGCCAAATTCAGCCCGTGGTTACAATTGGCCCGTTTGCGGCCCGTTAATCCGTTGGGCCGTTTTCATAGCGTCATAAAAAATGGCCGATTAACGACAACCCGTTATTGTCGGCTCATGAATGGACAATTCCAAATCTAGCCCATTTACAACCCATAATGCGGTCTGTTATTGGCCCATGTTTGGCCTATCGATCATACAGCCCGTAGAAGGCCCGTTGATGCTATGGCCCGTAGAAGTCCCATTGTTTCTACGGCGCTTAGAAGGCCCATTGTTTCTACGGCCGTAGGAGGCCCATGGTAACTACAGTAAATATGTAGCCCATGGTTATTGTGGCCCAGTTTTAAAAAATAAGTTATTGCGGTCACTAGCAAACCGTGAAAAAAGAACTGCACTGACTACAAGCAAACAAATAAACAAGACAACAAGGAAATAAATAAGCAAGCAACATACGCTAGGCTATCACGGTTATTACACATATTACATCCACTGGGCATCAAGTTCGCCACCAGTGCAAATATAGGGAACAAAGCAGCATATCATATACACTGGTTGTCAAAGTTGGCGACAAGTGCAAATAAACGTCGTAGCAAAACAAGTCCAGAATTGAAACCACTTCAGAAGAGCTCAAGAAACAATATCCTGGGTACCCATAATGCTGGCAAGATGCTTAGCAAGCTTATTAACTTTCTCTTGTTTAGCGCTTAAATCCTCCAACGCTTGTTGTTGCACCTGAAAGTATGCATCTGAATTCTGCAGGGACTTCCTCTGTCCTTCAGCTTCCTATCGCAGCACATCTGATCGATGTCTTTCAACTTGAAGTTGAGACTCAAGAAGACAAACTAATTCAGGCAGCGAGTTCGAAGAGCTTGTGCCATCAGTAGTGGCCAGTAACTCGAACACTACATCAAGACAGGACTTTTGGGTTCTCTCACTGTTGTCAAGATAGTTTTTATCAGCTTTCTTGGAGACCAGTGATAACCCACAAGTGTAGGGGATCGCAACAGTTTTCGATAAGTAAGAGTGTCGAACCCAACAAGGAGCTAAAGGTAGAATAAATATTCCCTCAAGTTCTATCGACCACCAATACAACTCTACGCACGCTTGGCGTTCGCTTTACCTAGAACAAGTACGAAACTAGAAGTACTTTGTAGGTGTGATAGGATATGTTTGCAAGATAATAAAGAGCATGTAAATAAGAAGTAGGGGTTGTTTAGATAAAGATGCAATAAAGTAAATATAACGAGTATGGAAAAGTGGTGGTAGGAGTTGTGGAATTGTCCCTAAGCAATTGACTATGTTACTAGACCGGTAATCACTATTGCAATTCTATTTGAGGGAGAGGCATAAGCTAACATACTTTCTCTTCTTGGATCATATGCACTTATGGTTGGAACTCTAGCAAGCATCCGCAGCTACTAAAGATTCATTAAGGTAAAACCCAACCATAGAATTAAAGTGTCAAGTCCCCTTTTATCCCATACGCAACAATCTACTTACTCGGGTTTGTGTTTCAGTCACTCACGCAACCCACTATAAGCGAATCATGAACGCATTGCAACACCCTACAGCGGGAATCCCTCACGCTTGCGCGACACGGAGGGCACAATAGGACAACACCAATAATAAAACATGCAACTCAAACCAATCATAGCAATTCATCAATCACCGATAGGACAACGGAAATCTACTTAGACATCATAGGATGGCAACACATCATTGGATAATAATATGAAGCATAAAGCACCATGTTCAAGTAGAGGGTACAGCGGGATGCGGGAGAGTGGACCGCTGGATATAGATGGGGGAAGGTGATGGGGATGTTGGTGAAGATGACGGCGGTGTTGGTGAAGATCGCGGTGATGATGATGGCCCCCGGCAGCGCTCCGGTGCCACCGGAAGCAAGGGGGAGAGAGGCCCCCTTCTTCTTCTTCTTCCTTGACCTCCTCCCTAGATGGGAGAAGGGTTTTCCCTCTGGTCCTTGGCTCCCATGGCTTGGGAGGGGCGAGAGCCCCTCCGAGATTGGATCTATCTCTCTGTTTCTGCGTTCCCAGATTCTACCCCTTCACCGTTTCCTTTATATATGGAGATCCGCTGATTGGGGTGAATCTTTCGCCCAGATCTTTCTCATAAAATTATCTTTCTTGCGCCAAAAGAAGAGCGTCGACCGCCTAACTGGTGGCCCACGAGAGCCCAGGCCGCGCCCAGGGGGTGAGGGCGCGACCCCTGTCTCATGGCCACCCCGGACACCGTTCCGCGTTGATTTTAGTTCCCAAAAATCATCAATATTCCAAAAAAAATCTCCGTCCGTTTTTATCCCGTTTGGACTCCGTTTGATATTGGGTTTCTGCGAAAGAAAAAACATGCAACAGACAGGAACTCGCACTGGGGACTGGATCAATATGTTAGTCCCAAAAAATAGTATAAAAAGTTGCCAAAAGTATATAAAAGTTGAATAATATTGGCATGGAACAATCAAAAATTATAGATACGACGGAGATGTATCAGCATCCCCAAGCTTAATTCCTGCTCGTCCTCGAGTAGGTAAATGATAAAAAAGATAATTTTTGATGTGGAATGCTACCTAGCATAATCTTGATCATAAGTCTAATCATGGCATGAATATTAAGACACGAGTGATTCAAAGCAATAGTCTATCATTTGACATAAAAAACAATAATACTTCGAGTGTACCAATAAAGCAATCATGTCTTTTCAAAACAACATGGCCAAAGAAAGCTATCCCTACAAAATCATATAGTCTGGTTGTTGCTCTATCTTCATCTCACAAAGTATTTAATCATGCACAACCCCGATGACAAGCCAAGCAATTGTTTCATACTTTAATAATCTCAAACTTTTTTCAACTTTCACGCAATACATGAGCGTGAACCATGGATATAGCACTATAGGTGGAATAGAATATGATGGTGGAGGTTATGTGGAGAAGACAAAAAGGAAGAAAGTCTCACATCAACTAGGCGTATCAACGGGCTATGGAGATGCCCATCAATAGATATCAATGTGAGTGAGTAGGGATTGCCATGCAACGAATGCACTAGAGCTATAAGTGTATGAAAGCTCAAACTGAAAACTAAGTGGGTGTGCATCCAACTTGCTTGCTCATGAAGACATCGGGCATTTGAGGAAGCCCATCATCGGAATATACAAGCCAAGTTCTATAATGAAAATTCCCACTAGCATATGGAAGTGAAAGCATAGGAGGCTCTCTCTATGAAGAACATGGTGCTACTTTGAAGCACAAGTGTGGTATAAGGATAGTAACATTGCCCCTTCTCTCTTTTTCTCTCATTTTTTTCTCTTTTTTTTATTTTTTCTCTTTTTTTCTTTATTATTATTTTCTTTTTGGTGGGCTTCTTTTGCCTCTTTTATTTTTCATAAAGTCCAGAGTCTCATCCAGACTTGTGGGGGAATCATAGTCTCCTTCATCCTTTCCTCACTGGGGCAATTCTCTAATAATAATGATCATCACACTTTTATTTACTTACAACTCAATATCTAGAACAAAGATATGACTCTATATGAATGCTTCCGGCGGTGTACCAGGATGTGCAATGATCTAGCATAGCAATGACATCAAAAAACGGACAAGCCATGAAAACATCATGCTAGCTATCTTACGATCATGCAAAGCAATATGGAAATCAATGCTCAAGTCATGTATATGATGATGATGGAAGTTGCATGGCAATATATCTCGGAATGGCTATGGAAATGCCATGATAGGTAGGTATGGTGGCTGTTTTGAGGAAGATATAAGGAGGCTTATGTGTGACAGAGCGTATCATATCACGGGGTTTGGATGCACCGGCGAAGTTTGCACCAACTCTCGAGGTGAGAAAGGGCAATGCAGTGCATCAAGAGGCTAGCAATGATGGAAGGGTGAGAGTGCGTATAATCCATGGACTCAACATTAGTCATAAAGAACTCATATACTTATTGCAAAAATCTACAAGCCATTGAAAACAAAGTACTACACGCATGCTCCTAGGGGGATAGATTGGTAGGAAAAGGCCATCGCTCGTTCCCGACCGCCACTCATAAGGAAGACAATCAATAAATAAAATTGTGCTCCAACTTCATCACAAAGCGGTTCACCATACGTGCATGCTATGGGAATCACAAACCTCAACACAAGTGTCTCTACAATCCACAACCACCCACTAGCATGACTCTAATATCACCACCTTTATATCGCAAAACTATTGCAAGGAATCAAACATATCATATTCAGTGATCTACAAAGTTTATGTAGGATTTTATGACTAACCATGTGAATGACCAATTCCTGTCATCTCTCTAAATAGATATAAGTGAGGCAAGAGAGTTTAATTCTTTCTACAAAAGATATGCCCACGCTCTAACAAATATAAGTAAAGCAAAAGAGCATTCTACAAATGGCGATTGTCTATATGAAGAGAAACATGCAATCCAAACTTCAAATGATATAAGTGAAGCACATGAAGCATTCTATAAAGCCATACTCAAAAGATTTAAGTGAAGTGCAATGAGCATTCTATAAATCAACCAAGGAAAATCTCATACCAGCATGGTGCATAAAATAAAAATGAAAACTAAATGCAAAAGACGCTCCAAGACTTGCACATAATGCATTAACGAAACGAATTCGAAAACATACCGATACTTGTTGAAGAAAGAGGGGATGCCTTCCGGGGCATCCCCAAGCTTAGACGCTTGAGTCTCCTTGAATATTTACTTGGGGTGCCTCGGGCATCCCCAAGCTTGAGCTCTTGCCTCTCTTCCTTTTCCTCATATCGAGACCTCCTCGTTTAGACACTTCATCCACACAAAACTTCAACAGAAAACTCGGTAAGATCCGTTAGTATAATAAAGCAAATCACCACTATAAGTACTGTTTAAAACCAATTCAAATTTTGTTTTTTCATTGTGTCTACTGTAATATAACTTTTCCATGGCATAATCCACTGATATAAATTGATAGTTTCATCAAAACAAGCAAACTATGCATCAAAAACAGAACAGTCTGTAGCAATATGAAAATTCACCATACTTCTGATACTTGAAAAGTTCTGCCAAAATTAGGAAAAATAAACAATTTGTACAGAAAGACAGTGCAGAAAGAATCGGAACCATTTGACGTTCCAGTAAAAAATTAAAAATCACGCACTACAGCCAAAGTTTCTGTCCTGCACCATACAAACCAACAAGTATTGTAAACATCCTAAAGGCAAACCTTGGCACATTATTTTTATAATACAATGGAATTGTAAAAGGGGATAATTATTTTTGTTGAAAAGTTTCTGTAATCAAGATTCACAAAGTTCCCATGGGCATGAACAAAGTTCAAGGACGTCCCCCACTTTCACAATGCTCGTCTCTCTCACTTTCACTTTTCTTTTTGAAAAGTTTTCGGTTCCCCTCTTTATTTTTTTTTGTTTTTAAACTATATGAAAGCACTCAACAGAAATAAATGACTCTCTAAAACTTCCGGGTTGTCTCCCTGGCAGTGCTTTCTTTAAAGCCATTAAGCTAGGCATTTAGTGCTCAAGTAATGAATCCACCCGGATCCCAAGGTATATCAAAGCAAATTTTAATTAACAATGATTTGTAATTTAGTAGGGAGCACAAAGTAACATATATCATGCAACAACGAAGTCTAACTCTCTTCCTATGCATCGGCATGTCATAAAAGAACAATTCATGCACACATAGTAAAGGCCAATGCATAGTATAAACAGTTTCTTGCAATTTTATCGTGTGGGAAACATAGAGAGGTGGAGATATAGTTCCTCTCTCATAATAATTGCAAGTAGGAGCAGCAAGCACATGCATATTATATCCATCAAAATCATCATGTGCAACGGTAAAAGGCAACCTATCAATATAATCCTTAATAAAAGCAAACTTCTCCGATATAGTGTAGTCGGGAGAATTCAAAAAGATAATAGGACTATCATGCGTGGGTGCAATAGCAACAATTTCATTCATAACACAAGGAACTATAGCAAGTCCATCTCCATAAGCATAATTCATATTGGCATCTTGGCCACAAGGATAGCAAGCATCATCAAAAAGGGATATTTCAAAAAAATTCAAGGGATCATAGCAATCATCATAACAATCATCCTTCGGTAAGCACGAAGGGGAATTAAACAATGTATGAGTTGAAGAGTTACTCTCATTAGAAGGTGGGCATGGGTGATCAATTCGCTCTTCCTCCTTTTGTTCTTCGCTCTCCTCATCATCTTTTTCATCCAATGAGCTCACAGTTTCATCAATTTCTTCTTCCATAGCTTCCTGCAAAATATTAGTCTCTTCTTGGAGAGCGGGGTAGGCCTCAATATATAGTTTAACATAGGCATTAGAAGCATAATTATCATAGCAATATTCAAGTATGGCAAAAAAATTAGATTTGTAGAGAGTAGCATCATACTTTTCAATCAAAGAAGCAATTTCATAAGCACCCTTAAAAGCAACAAATTCTTCAATTTTTTGAACATCATAGTAATTATAAACACCCTTAGCAAATGAAGATACGATTCCATTATCACTAAACAAGCATTGGTAGGGAAGGTGTTTCTTAGGGCTTTCAGAACAACAAGTAACATCATATAATTCACATAAAGTCCAAGCGTAGCATTGCAAACGTTGAATTTGATCCCATAATAGTTTCCCTTTTTCAGATATACGGTGTCGCACATAACAAGCATGCTCATCTAAAGATTTGCCCTCAACTAAGCTAGTTGGGGTTTCAGCACGAGCACAAAGGGATCGAAGATGATCCAAGTAAAAAGCTTCAGGAGTGTGATAGATTTTGAGTGGTTCTTCAACCATAGGTTCAGTAGGTACAACTAATTTTTTTGGTATTTTACGTTTCCTACCCATAGCTAAAGATAGAAAACAACTAAGAACAGCAAATAAAAATTACTTAGTGATAAAGCAAACAAGCACACACGAGAATATTCACCCCACGCTATGACTCCCCGGCAACGGCGCCAGAAAAAGGTCTTGATAACCCACAAGTGTAGGGGATCGCAAAAGTTTTCGATAAGTAAGAGTGACGAACCCAACGAAGAGCTAAAGGTAGAATAAATATTCCCTGAAGTTCTATCGACCACCGATACAACTCTATGCACGCTTGACGTTCGCTTTACCTAGAACAAGAACGAAACTAGAAGTACTTTGTAGGTGTGATAGGATAGGTTTGCAAGATAATAAAGAGCACGTAAATAAGAAGTAGGGGCTGTTTAGATAAAGATGCAATAAAGTAAATATAACAAGTATGGAAAAGTGGTGGTAGGAGTTGTGGAATTGTCCCTAAGCAATTGACTATGTTACTAGACCGGTAATCACTATTCCAATTCTATTTGAGGGAGAGGCATAAGCTAACATACTTTCTCTTCTTGGATCATATGCACTTATGGTTGGAACTCTAGCAAGCATCCGCAACTACTAAAGATTCATTAAGGTAAAACCCAACTGTAGCATTAAAGTGTCAAGTCCCCTTTTATCCCATATGCAACAATCTACTTACTCGGTTTTGTGTTTCAGTCACTCACGCTACCCACTATAAGCGAATCATGAACGCATTGCAACACCCTACAGCGGGAATCCCTCACGCTTGCGCGACACGAAGGGCACAATAGGACAGCACCAATAATAAAACATGCAACTCAAACCAATCATAGCAATTCATCAATCACCGATAGGACAACGAAAATCTACTCAGACATCATAGGATGGCAACACATCATTGGATAATAATATGAAGCATAAAGCACCATGTTCAAGTAGAGGGTACAGCGGGATGCGGGAGAGTGGACCGCTGGATATAGATGGGGGAAGGTGATGGAGATGTTGGTGAAGATGACGGCGGTGTTGGTGAAGATCGCGGTGATGATGATGGCCCCCGGCAGCGCTCCGGCGCCACCGGAAGCAAGGGGGAGAGAGGCCCCCTTCTTCTTCTTCTTCCTTGACCTCCTCCCTAGATGGGAGAAGGGTTTACCCTCCGGTTCTTGGCTCCCATGGCTTGGGAGGGGCGAGAGCCCCTCCGAGATTGGATCTATCTCTCTGTTTCTACGTTCCCAGATTCTACCCCTTCATCGTTTCCTTTATATCTGGAGATCCGTAACTCCGATTGGGGTGAATCTTTCGCCCAGATCTTTCTCATAAATTTATCTTTATTGCGCCAAAAGAAGAGCGTCAACCGCCTTATGGGTGGCCCACGAGAGCCCAAGCCGCACCCCGGGGGGACGGCGTGCCCCCTGTCTCGTGGCCACCCCGGACACCGTTTCGCGTTGATTCTACTTCCCAAAAATCATAAATATTCCAAAAAAAATCTCCGTCTGTTTTTATCCCGTTTGGACTCCGTTTGATATTGGCTTTCTGCGAAACAAAAAACATGCAACAGACAGGAACTGCCACTGGGCACTGGATCAATATGTTAGTCCGAACAAATAGTATAAAAAGTTGCCAAAAGTATATAAAAGTTGAATAATATTGGTATAGAACAATAAAAAATTATAGATACGACGGAGATGTATCAACCGGCAGGGATGTCTCACTATCTTGAACCTTATCTGCATTACTTCCTTTACCATCGCATAACGGGGTACTGTTCTCCAATATTTTGTCCGCATTCTAAAAGAGAAACAAGCAGACACATCACATGTTTACCATGTTGTATATGAAATTCATTTTGGTAAATCAGTTCAGTAGTAAAGTGGACAGGATAACAACATGAAACAAACATATATCTATGTACCATGGTCACTTTATGGTCTTTATCATTCTAGTTTTTGTTTCCAAATCAAGATAGAGACACAATTCAAATAATATTTGTTCAAGACAAAGAAGAATAGACATAATATAAGTGTGGGAAACTATAGAGCAATAACAACACTTGTAATGTGCATGACATGAGAACATAACTGTTTATTCAATTAAAACTAAAATCAACATAGAGCAAGTTACAACAGCAAACCAGTTAAGGAAACAGGTTTAAAACATACCTGTTGCGCCATTGGAGTTTCAATTCCATCCTTCAAATTTGAAAATAGTTGGTATGAGTAAATACAGTGATGCAAGAGCAAAGGAGTATGAACCATAGCTACAGAACCTAACCTGAGAACAATTCTGCTTCTCTTTTAAGCGTTGAGTTGGGATTCAGAGTGGTGGTCCGCGTGCTTTGGGCACTGTAGTTCCCTTACTAATTGCTCGTGTTTGGGTGCTCTGTGGTGGAGACGGTGTTGTGTCAACTAGAACTGGTTTACTATCTGCTGGGGTTGGGGTCAGAGATGGTGTAGCTGGTTCTCTGTCCAACTGGGTAGGGGTACAATTTGTGAGAGTCTGGGTTATGTGTGGTGGGGCTGGTTCCTGGGCAAGTACAACCGTGGTTCTATCTGCATCAACTGGTAGCACTATCTTTTCTGAAGACCGTGTTGTTACTCCCTTAGATACTGCCATCACCCTCTCCAATTCAAATGGCTGATAAACAAGAAAAGTAATTGAATGTACAGACATTGTATGATAGACAGGTGCAATGGATAGTGGGGAATAAAAGAGGGCATGAAATAATTCACATTTATGTTGTCTAACCAAACAAGATAGCATGAAATGATTTCACATATATGATGGCTAACTAAACAGGATAGAATGACATAATTTCACATTATGATGGCTAACTAAAAAAGATGGAAAGACATAGTTCATTATATGATGACTATGTAAACAGGATGACACGATATAACTATATAACGTGTTTATTAAATAGATTGGCATGCCATAATTCACATACATGCCGCCTATGGAAACATGATAGCATGATATAATTCACGGATAGAATGACATAATTCAAAATATGATGACTTTAAACACTAAACAGGATGAGATGATATAACTATATGATGTCTTTATTAAATGGGTTGCCATGCCATAATTCAGATAGATGTTGTGTATGTAAACATGATGACATCATATAATTCAAATATATAATTTATATAGTAATCAAGTAAGAAGATGGCAATCCATATATGATGTAAAAACTAAGCAATGCAAGACAACATGCATGACATGGGTAATATAACTCTGCCAAGTTTGAGCATAGACCTCAGGGAGGAAATAGGACTGGTCATCAGTCTCTGAATCCTCTTCTGAGGAGCTCTCTGTAACCAGCAAGATGTCTGCTTCAGCAGGTAGCATTGTCTGCTCTGAATACCTTGTTTTCACTCCAGATACTTCCATCACCGCTTCAAATGGCTGATGCACATGAAGAGTAGTTGAATATACAAACATTGTCGACAAATGGAACACGTAATACAAAAAAATGATAGCATGATATAATTCACATACATGGTGATTGGCTAAACAGCATGGCATTGCATAATTCACATATATAATGCCTTTGCAACAAGATATCATTGCATAATTCACATATATAATGTCTTGCAACAAGATGGCAATGCATAATTCACATATATGGTATTTAGACACTAAACAGGTGGCATTCACACAAAGCATGTCTAAACTAATCAAATGACATAGCAATGCAAGACACCATACGCACGATATGAGCAACATAACCCTGCCAAGTTAGAGCATGCACCTCGGGGGCGGGGGGGGGGGGGGGAATATGACTAGTCATCTGTCTCTGAATCCTCCTATGAGGAGCTATCCATAACCAACGAGATATGCACTTCATCAGATAGCATATCTGCTCTGAAGACCTTGTTTTCACTCTAGAATTTTCCATCACCGTGTCAAATGGCTGATGCACACGATGAGTAGTTCAATGTACTAACATTGTTGACAAATGTAATACGTAACGAAAAAAAGGATGGCCTGATATAATTCACATATAAGATGACTGGCTAAGCAGGATGGCATTGCAAAATTCACATATATGATGTCTGGCTAAACAAGATGGCGTTGCATAATTCACATAAACGATGAATAAACTAAACAGATGGCATTCAGAGCATGTCTAAACTAAGCAGATGACATATTTGATGTATAAAGTAAGCAATGCAAGGCACCATATGCATGATATAACCAACATCAGCATGCCAAGTTAGAGCAAAGACCTCAAGGGGTAAATAGGAGTGGTCTTGTCCTTCTGAATCCCCCTCAGAATAGATATCTTCCTCTCGATTACAATCTGAAATGGGTGGAGGGGGCTGCCTTTGCGCCTACCATGGAGCGACATCTGCATGAAATTTTATTGCCACGCAAGGCTCGTCTCTTTTGCTCTACATGTTCAGTTCCATTGTGTACAATAACTGACATGCATAGGAATAAAACATAGTGAGATTATGTAAGGAGTGCATGCAGAAATCCAGAGTGATGGTAGCAACCTGTGGATAGACCCCAAACCAATGATAGCAGCGAGATAATGGCTTTAGTTAAAAATACAGATAATGGCTTCAAGTATCTTGTTTGTTTCCCACCCAACATGAAACTCATAGTAGACACCAGAGATTAACCAGATAGTAGATAGATACTATTGATTGCGGCCCCTATATGTACCCCACAACCATTTAAAAACTCAAGTTTGACCATTAGTTTGGAGCTGACTTAGAGTCTAATCAGTGAACAGGATGATAAAGTAGCATGTAATATTAAGCGATGCATAACGTAAGCAGACACGAAAGAGTGCGACCTCTCTTGCGGACCCATGTAGTCCTCGAGGTCATCTGCTCGGTTGATGATGGTAATGCAGTTGTCATGGCTGCCCGCGGGGGGGGGGGGGGGATATCTGAGGTGGCGAAAGACAGTCTTGAGGCCGGATCCCTGCTATGCTAGACCCTTCTGTCGTTGGAGCAGCTGAGTTGGGGTGGACGACGGCGCAGCAGGAGCGGGACAAACCACACAAGGTTTTCTTTGACAACTATCTGTAAGAGAAGTAATTTTGTAAGGGCTCATTTGAATTGGAGGATTCTAACAACGCAGTGATAGGAGATACACAATAATAGGATAGGAATGCATGTGCAAAATAGAGAATTTGAAAACACAAGATTTCTGCCAATCTGGGTGTTTGGTTCACAAGAATTGGAAGATCACAGGATGCAAAGAAGCGTGGTGAGATTAAGTGAAACCACAAGAAAATGTACGGTTATAATGCTATTATGCTACTATCTCTTAGTCTTGTGCTTCATAAATAGGAATTTGAAAAGGAGGACAAGTGGATATTAAAATTCCTACGGTTTTTATTTCAAAGAGACACTAAAGGAACAAATCCAACAGTTTTCCTTTGCTCCATTCCTTTGAACCAAATGCATGAATAGTAGTACCTTAGGAAACTTTTCAATTCCTATGTTTTTCCTTCACTTTTCCTTTCAAGCACTGGTGATTCTAGTAGGCAGGCTTGAGCAAGGAAAAGCCTACACTCAAAAAATGTTTTTGTGCTACTTCTACTACTTTGGACCTAGGCCACAGCCCTACTAGCTCAACTCCCAGGCACATCGACACATGCATAGCTCAAACACGCAGAGATAAATAATGATGGCATTCAAGAGAGTCCATCACGGATAGCTAAGTTGCCTGGTACCTCACTGCTTGTCATATAGTAGGAGAAACTAATTGTATTTCACGTTACTACGCGTGCTCAGTGGACAATATATATATAACATGTAGAGTAAAAAAGAGATGCAACAAGTGTACAACCTCTTTGGCGAAGCCATGTTGATCTCAGCGTGATTGGGTTGGTCGGTGAGGATGATCCGGCTGACTCGGCTGTCGGAGGAGGGGAAGAACATCTTAGGCATCTTGAGATGGAGCCTGGGGTACTGCTCCGCTGTAATGGAGGGTTTCGTCGTTGGAGCAGCTTCGGTGAGTTGTATGACGCCGAGGCTGAAGCAGGACAAGAGAGACAACGTTAACCTGAGTAGAATTGTAATAGCATCTCCAATAGATGATGTAAAATACATAACCACAAAGTGCTAGATGTAAAATACATCAGCCGCTCATCTCTGAACTTAACTGTCGAAACCGAATTTAACTGTCGAAACTGAATTTAACTATCAAAACTGAACTTAACTGTCGAAACTGAATTTTGCTATCGAAACTGAATTTTACTATCGAAACTGAACGCACTAGTAGCAGAAAAGCAGTAGCAGCAGCGCGTGCAAGAGCCGGGGCAGCTGGCCGTGTAGCAGGATCAGTCGACTGACACCACCGGCCAAACCGCCGCCCCCCGCCGCCCGCGGTCGGCGGTACACCACCCCGTCTGCCCCGAAATCACTCCCCACCGCCGGTCCGCCACCGCCCCGGCCATCCCTCTAGCCCCCCCCCCCACCGTGCCAAGCTTTTTCTCCGGCAATCCCCACGCCACCGCCCCACCACCGCCGGTGACCACCGCCCCCACCCTGAACCCTAAGATAGTGATGTCTACTACGCAACCTTCTTCTTGTAGACGTTGTTGGGCCTCCAAGTGCATAGGTTTGTAGGACAGTAGCAAATTTCCCTCAAGTGGATGACCTAAGGTTTATCAATCTGTGGGAGGCGTAGGATGAAGATGGTTTCTCTCAAACAACCCTGCAACCAAATAACAAAGAGTCTCTTGTGTCCCCAACACACCCAATACAATGGTAAATTGTATAGGTGCACTAGTTCGGCGAAGAGATGGTGATACAAGTGCAATATGGATGGTAGATATAGGTTTTTGTAGTCTGAAAATATAAAAACAGCAAGGTAACTAATGATTAAAGTGAGCGTAAACGGTATTGCAATAATAGGAAACAAGGACTAAGGTTCATACTTTCACTAGTGCAAGTTCTCTCAACAATAATAACATAATTGGATCACATAACTATCCCTCAACATGCAACAAAGAGTCACTCCAAAGTCACTAATATCGGAGAACAAACGAAGAGATTATGGTAGGGTACGTAACCACCTCAAAGTTATTCTTTCCAATCAATCTGTTGGGCTATTCTTATAAGTGTCACAAACAGCCCTAGAGTTTGTACTCGAATAACACCTTAAGACACAAATCAACCAAAACCCTAATGTCACCTAGATACTCCAATGTCACCTCAAGTATCCATGGGTATGATTATACGATCTGCATCACACAATCTCAGATTCATCTATTCAACCAACACATAGAACCTCAAAGAGTGCCCCAAAGTTTCTACCAGAGAATCAAGACGAAAACGTGTGCCAACCCCTATGCATAGGTTCATGGGTGGAACCCGCAAGTTGATCACCAAAACATACATCAAGTGAATCATGTGATATCCCATTGTCACCACAGATACGCATGGCAAGTCATACATCAAGTGTTCTCAAGTCATTAAAGACTCAATCCGATAAGATAACTTCAAAGGGAAAACTCAATCCATTACAAGAGAGTAGAGGGGAAGAAGCAACATAAGATCCAACTATAATAGCAAAGCTCGCGATACATCAAGATCGTGCCAAATCAAGAACACGAGAGAGAGAGAGAGAGAGAGAGAGAGAGAGAGAGAGAGAGAGAGAGAGATCAAACACATAGCTACTGGTACATACCCTCAGCCCCGAGGGTGAACTACTCCCTCCTCGTCATGGAGAGCGCCGGGATGATGAAGATGGCCACCGATGAGGGTTCCTGTCGGTGTACTAGAGTAGGGGTACCCTAGTATCCCGAACTTGTGCACGGGCAGTTGCAGCACCCCGCGGCAAGGCTTGCCGAGTGATCGCCAAGGTCCTCCATGGTTCCTTTGGAGCCATTCAAGAACAAAGTATTCAAGCCAAGGAGACAAGGCCCTGGCAAGAGGAGCTTGCCGGGAAGGCCAACCGGGGCATCTCAAGGAACTTGCCGCGACGCGCCACGCGTCCCGGCGAGGCCCTGTGAGCGACAAGCTTCCGGACGCGACAAGACAACGACCGCGGCAAGCGCCCTACCACTCAGACCTCGCGCCCAAAGACATCCACCAACGTGTCGCCAGGACCTTTCCAGCGCGTGGCAAGAGGTCAGGCGCCAGCGGTGCTGCGGTGGCAAGCGACGCCGACAAGATTGCCATCGTGGCAGCGGTGGCGCCCCGACGGTCCTTTTGCACTGTTTGGGCGACGTGACGGGCATTTAATGCCTTTGTCCCTTCCGTCGTGGTTAGGTATGATACATTGTGCGTGTAGTTGTACCAACCGCAATTCCTTTTCCATTTTTACCCTTGTCTACGTTGCCACCTGTCGGAGACCCCTTGAGCATATAATAGGAGGCCCATGCGCAACGTAGAGAGGGGTTCGAAGGCAGAAAACACTGACGCTAGGTCTCATTAGCAGCTGGTGTGTCTTGTAGCACTCAGCGCCCCAAGCAAGAACTCAATACACTCGGACATGCAGCAGAGGAGTGTTATCTCTCGGAGAGCTCCGGCTGGGTAAACTGCTCGTGTTAGCTTCGCCCGATCTGCTTCTTCCTCGATCTTCGCCCCGCCGAACCGAAGGGCTCGGTCCGCCGTCCCATAGGTGTTCGTGGATCAGTTTCCTCGACATCTTTGGCGCGCCAGGTAGGGGGCGTCGAGGTTGTGTGAACCTGATCGGACGTTCACACGAGCTAGATCTTCATCTTCTTCATCGACATGCCACCGAAGAAGAAGGCTTCGGCGGCAGCTGTTCCGTCCACGTCGAACCCACCACCACCGGAGCAAACGGGTGGTGGGGTAGACGCCGGCGGAAGAACGGGCATCGACGAGGGAGCCCACGGTGCTGCCAGGTCCAAAGACAAGGCTGCGCAGACCTGGGCGTCCGTACATGCACCGCGCCCATCTCAGGAGGCGCGAGACCGATAGCGTCATGGTACTCGCAGTGCCATACGTTCGTTGGGCCAAGATCGAGCTGGTGGATCTCGGGGTGCTCAAGATCAGCATGCACGCCAACATGCTGGCACGAGCGAGGCACGGTCGTCTGGACGGGATACTGCTCCTTCTAACATAGTTAGAAGTCCGAGCATATCCCGCTCCTCGCACCGTTCGCCACTGCCGCCCGTCACTCCAGCAGAAGCTTTGGCGCGAGCTCAACTGCTCCTGGATTACCATCCAACGGCAGACAAGATTGATGAATGGAGGGCCACCATTCAGAGTCTCATCGGCTTCGCCAACGACGACACTCCGCGGCAGCCGAGTACATCGCTGCCGCGGCAGGACTGCCATGCGCGAGCCGATGGCGACGAAACCGGTGGGGGTGCAACCACCATGCACTCTCCACCCCGAAGGCCAAGATCGCCGACTCGCCGGATCCACCTCGACAGCGACTCCACCGCATCATCAGATCCGCGAGCTCGTCGCGACCAGCGCCAAGTTCTTCACGAACGAGCAGCAAGAAGACGCCTTCGAATCGCAGCGCCAAGAGAAAGCGGCGTCAATCGGACCAGCGGCTGGGCCCCTGTCGACATGCATGCACCAGGGGAACCAGCGACTTGCCAGACGTGGTAGGTTGCCCTGCGTTCACTCGTGAGCTGCGGCAAGTACAGTGGCCCAGCACGAAGAATTTCAAGCCAGACGTACCGGAGAAGTACGACGGCAAGTCGCATCCGTCGGAGTTCCTCAGCATCTACACCATCGCGGTGCAAGCTGCCGGGGGGCGGGACGACAAGATCCTCGCCAACTACTTCCCGCTGGTGCTCAAGCCCAATGTCAGATCCTGGCTCATGCACTTGCCGGACAACTCCATATCCTCCTGGGCAGACCTATGCCATCAGTTTGTCGGCGCCTTTACAGGTGGCCACAAGCCTCATGGCTAAGAGAGCGACCTTCATCTCGCCGCCCCGAAGGAAGGAGAGCCCTGCGCAAGTACATTCAGAGATTCAGCGCGTCAGACAGCACAACATCCAGATGTTCACCCCGCCTGCTGTAATCAGCGCGTTCCATCGAGCGCGCGAAACCGCAGGATGCGGAGGAGATGGCGATGTGCAAGATCGAGACGTCGATGAGCTATATGCCCTGGCCGACAAGTGTGCACGTCTTTGAGAAGGGAGGAAACTCCCGGAGAGAATCTGAAGCAGGAGGATCGATAGCGAGGAGTCTGCCTCGGCAAAGAAAAACCGGCGGCGGAACAACATGAAGAAGAAAGGCAAAGATGTGCTAGTCGTTGAGCAGTCCGGCAACGGAGGTGGCGCCAAGAAAGCCAAAGCTGGTAGCTTCGGCAAGGAGATTGCCGCGGGCACCAACTACCAGGCTATGGCGGTCGCCGACAAGCAGGACGGCACCAACAAGCAGTATTGCAAGATCCACCACACCAAGGGCCATGACCTCCAGAGCTGCAAGAAGGTCTAGCAGCAAAAGGCTGAATACGAGCGACGCGACAAGGAGAAGGCCCGGGAAGGTGCTGGAGGAGCCGGCAAGAAACGCCCCGGCCGAGGAGGACGCCGCGGCAAGGCCAAGCAGCGGCAAGGAGACAGACCTCCCCGCGGCCGCGACAAGGATGAAGATGACGACGACGATGAAGATATGGATGATGACGAGACCGATGAGCAGGAGTTCCAGAAAGCCACAGAGGTCCTGTGCGTTGACGGCGGTGCTTCTCTGCATACTTCACACCGCCAGCTCAAGCAAAGGTGCGGGAAGTCAATCTTGGCGTAACCACCCGTCGAGTCACGCAAGCCTCTGAAATGGTCCAGCACGCCTATCATCTTTGATATTGAGGACCACCCTGATCGCATAACTGCGGTCGGGTGCTTGCCGATGTTGGTTTCACCAACTATCCGCAACCTCAAGGTCACTAAGATGCTAGTTGACGGCGGGGCCGGCTTGAACCTGATCTCCTCCGCGGTACTCGTAAACTCCGTAACCACGATGGCGAGCTCGAAGAGACCGGCACATTCCAAGGAATCAATCCGGGAAGGAGCAAGCCGAAGGGAAAGATCACGTTGCCGGTGACATTTGGCAGCGAGTTGAACTTCAGGACTGAGAGGGTCACTTTTGACGTTGCTGACTTTCCATTGCCTTACAATGGGATACTTGGCCGTCCAGCACTCGCCAAATTCATGGCAGCCTCTCACTATGCATACAACATGCTGAAGATGCCAGGCCCGATAAGTGTCATCTCCGTCCCTGGCGACAAGAAGGATGCTCTTATCTGCGCCGACAAGATCTACCGAGAAGCAGCGGCCGTAACAGATCGCAAGTCGCTTGCCGTTGAAGCTCCCGGGGCGAAGAAGAAGACCAAGTCCGGCAAGAGTTCTGATGCCCACTCCGGCAAGTGCACCTCTTCGGAGGGCTGCGCTACCGTCGAGGACGCACCATCGAGCTCCACAGGCAAGTGTAAGAAGACAATGGCAGCTCCACCAGAGACCAAGAAGGTGTCCGCCAAGCCCTAGGGTTTGTTCCGTTGAAGCAGACGCTCCCGACAAGTTTTGCTCCGGCAAGCTTGCCGGGGAACGCCAAGCTCGGCTGAGCCACGTGTTCTCGCCAGAAGCGGATGTTCCGCAGCAGCAGATGTGCCTTTAGTCCTTGTTGTCGAGCCGCAAGCTCCAAAGATGGGCACAGCAGATTGTCCGCTTCCTTCAGACAGGAGAACTTCCCAAGAGCAAGAAGAAGCGGAAAGAGTAGCCCGGCAGTCAAGTATGTACCAGTTTGTCGACAACACACCGTATGTAAGAAGACTCAACGGCGTGAAATTGAAGTGCATTCACCGAAGACGGACAAAAGCTGTTGGCAGAGATACATGGAGGCATATGTGGTCACCACATTGGCAAGAAGAGCACTTGCCGCAAAGCATTCCGCAAGGTTTCTTTTGGCCGAGAGCCCTCCAAGATGCAATCGCACAAGTAACCAAGTGCGAAGCGTGCCAGTTCCATTCCAAGCAGATACACCAACCAGCTCAAGCTCTCCGGACGATCCCTTTATCCCGCCATTTTCGGTCCGGGGCTCGACATCCTCGCCCCTTTCCCGAGCTGTCGGGGCTTTGAGTACTTGTACGCTATGCGAGACAAGTTCACAAAGTGGCGGAAGTGGAAGCAAGGAGGAAGGTGACAAGACAACAAGCATCAAGTTCTTCAGTCGATTGTTTGTCGCCGGGATCCCTAACAGATCATCACCGACAATGGCACGCAATTCACGAGCCGCACCTTCATGCAAGACGCCCAAGATCTTGGCGCCAAGGTCTGCCGCTTCATTGCTCATCCGAGAAGTAACGGTCAAGCGGAGAGGGCGAACGCTGGCGTCTGCGCGGGCTCAAGACCAGGACTTTCGACAAAGCTGCACAAGTGCGGAAAGAACTGGATTGAGGAGCTGCCGGTGGTTCTTTGGTCGATCAGACGACGCCAAATCAAGCCACCGCCGACACCTTTCGCCTAGTCTATGGAGCAGAGGCAGTTCTCCCCACGGAACTCAGATACGGGTCACCTCGAGTGCTCGCTATGATGAGCTTGAGCAAGAGCAGTTATGACAAGATGACGCGCTGCTCCTTGAGGAGGACCGTCTTCAGGCGGCAGACGAGCTGCTCGATACCAGAAGCTTTGCGCCGCTACCATAGCCGCAGTTAGTGCCGAAGTCTCGAGGAAGGCGACCTTGTTCTTCGGCGCTCAGTCCGCCAAGAATTCCAACAAGTTGACGCTGAAGTGGGAAGGCCCTTACCGGGTGAAATGAGTCACTAGGCTGGCGCTGTCCGCTTTGAGACCGAAGATGGCATTCCGGTGAGCAACTCCTGGAACATTGAGCATCTTCGTAAGTTTTACCCGTAGGGCGCAGTTGCCGGAACCTGTTCTGGCGACCACCTTTTGTACAAGTCTTGCCGATGTTGCATGTAATCCTTTGTACGAAGCTGGGCGCAGACCCCGTGCATAAGTAAAGCTCATATGCTCCGCACATCTTGTCAATTTCATGCTTTCTACTTCTTTTTGCATGCATTATCTGACACTTTGTGCAGCGCCTACCCCCGGTAAGCAATAACGAGCCATAAGGCTCCATATCTTTATTTTCTCTTCTTTCTTTCTCAAAGAAAGGAAGGTTCTCTCGCCCACAAGTTTGCCGGGGAAAGGCGAAGATAATGGTGTGGACCAAGCGCCGCCGAGGAAGTTTCGCCTTACCGGAAGCAAACGATGTAAAAGCTAAGTTGCTAAAGTTTGGGCAATCAGTTTTAAATTTTTTAAGTTATCTTCCTCGAACGACCATGCTTTGTATGGAAAACCTGTGCTGGAGGAACCAACTCAGAGCTAGTTGCGCCTTACTTTGTTTCGAGTCCGCTCAACAACTTAAGTGAGCTGCGACTAGTTGCGATAAGGTTTTTGTCGGTAGCGGCACCGCCAAAGAAGGCTGCCGACGTCTCAAGACTCAGCGCTCATGGCTAGGGTGCTCATACCGACAAGTTCCCTAAAAGCGTAAGGGCAAAAACATACAAAGGAAGGAATCAAGTAAAGGAAATAACATAGCAATCACTACCCGAAATAGAGTTATATTACAAGATAGCTTGTCGCAGCTCTAACAGATTGTTCTCATAACATGACCAGCAGCGGCAAGAAAAGGAGAAAACGGGCGGCCTAATCTACGCGATCGCCCTCAACCCTCTTGATCCCGCTCACCTTGTCCACAATGGGTGCGACAAGGGTCTTGAGCGCTTCCAGATCAGCATCCCACGGCAAGGTCTCGAGGACGTTGGTGAGGTTGAGGCCTGGGTTGCGGAAGGCCACCTTCACCAACACCTTTTGAAGAGCTCCGCACAGATCATGTGCGACTCTGGCCGGCCAGCTGCTTTGGGATCTTCTCCGAGTCGCTGGAGGGCCGCCGCCACGCCTTGAAGAACAAGTTGAGCTTGGCGCTGGGTTGAGGTGCTCATCGGAGGAATACCCGAGATCCTCCATCCCCAATGCGCCAGCCTCCCCGTCGATGGCTGCAGCAACATCCACGAGACCTCGGTCCAAGGCTCCACATTCTCCCTAAAAGTGTTCAGGCGGCAGAGCACTCGCCAGTGCCGCCTCGCCGGCCTTGATCTTCTCCTCCAAGGCCACCTCCCGCCTCGGGCGCCTGGCCCAGCCGCCCGAGTCAAGGTGGTCAGCTTCAACTCAAGATCTGCGTTGAGTCCTTGGCGGCGCTTAAGCTCCTTGCTCTCTCGGCGAGACGACCCTGCAGCTCGCCAAGGTGTAGGCGTCCTTCAAGGCCACGCTTGAGCACAGCAAGCTCCTCGCCGCCAACTTGAGATCGGCCTCAGCTGCACCACCTTCGCCTCCAGCTCCTTCTTGGCGACTCGACAACTGCGGCAAAGATCCTCCGCTTCCTTGAGAGCCTCATCGAATGTTTGCTGCTGCTGCATGATCCTCCTCATGGCTGTCAAGGTTAACCTTCCGCTGCGCCAACTCGCCTTCCTGCGCAGACAGCTTCTCGGCAGCAAGTCGCTGTTGTTTTTCAACTTCAGCCTTCTCGAGGAGGAAGGCTTTACGCCTCGGCGAAGTTGCTCCCACTCTTTTGCCGTGGATCGAGAGCTTCTGGTTGAGGCCCAAGCTCCTCCTCCGCTTCTCGATGTCCGCTTCCCGCCTTCGCGGATAAGCGCTTGGGATTCCAACTTGGCCTGCTTCAGGCGCGGTAGAGCGACAACAGCTTCGCAGCAGCTGCTCCTCCTCGTGCTCGCCACGCCGATGCTCGCACGCCGACCAGCGCCAGCCCGGGAGGCGAGCAACTCTTCATCAAAGGTTTCTCCTTCTATCGGCGCCCGGAGCTCGACGCCTGTGGGAGCTTGATGAAGATGCCATCGCTGCCTTCAAATAGGCGCCGGGCTAGGGCTCTTCGAGCCTCGACGCGCAGCGGGCGGCGGAGGGATCGGCGGTCGGCGAGCGCCTGACGCCTCGCGGCCTCGGGGCCATCAAGGCGATCGCCGGACCCCTCGCCTTCTGCGGCGGCAGCTTTGGCGGCTCTCCGCCAAGGGATCATCAGCGCCGCTTCTTCCCGGTGATACAAGGCTGTCGGTATTGCTGCGTTCTCCTCGCCGCACCTCGGTTTCCATCGGCTCCGTGGCGTATGTATCCGACGACCGAAAAGGGAGAAGAGTCACAAATATTCAAAAGGAAATCAAGAAGAAGAACCCAAGGGAAGTTTTCAAGCAAGAGGATTACCTTTACTAGGATCTACACCGTGGTCTCCGCCATCGGGGTCGCTGGTGCTGTCCTTGTCGGAGAACTGCCCTTGCCGGAGAATTCTCCTTGCCGCTGAATCCTCCTTGGCGGCGTGGTCAAGCAGATGGCATGTCGGGAGCGGCTTCCGCACTCTTGGTGAGACTGCTCTGCTCCTACACAAACCAACAATGATATCAAAGAAAGAAAGAGCACCCATGCACGCCTAAAAGCAGGAAGTAAACCATACACTTACGCCGGGGCTGCTGGGAGCTGTTTGGGAAGGTTGCCGGTCCGCAAGGTGGTCTCTGACACGCCTCCGGGCTGTCATGTGGGTTCGCCTCGATGACAATCACCGACCTTGGCTCTTCACGCTCTCGGGCCAGCGTCCCGAAAAGGAATGCGTCGAGTAAAGCAAATCAGATACAAGACAAAACATCAAGAATTGAAGAACTACAAGTACAGCAAAGAATCTTACTCTTCCTCTTCCTCGTCGGAGCTGAGCGCGGAGAGGTCGAAGTCCGGCCCACCTTCGGCGCGACGAGGCGGAGGAGTAGGTTCCCTTGGCCGCTTGGCGGGAGCAGTAGCGGTGGTCCGGGAGGGCCCCGCTCCAGTTGCCGCAGCGGCGTGAGGTGCTCCCGCGGCAACAAGTTGTTGCCACGGAGCGCTGCTGCCGCTGGGCGGGCTGTTGGTCTGCCTGCCGCCCAGCTACGCCCCCTGCCTTGCGGAGACGCCTTCTTGATGCAGCTGGGAGCTCCGCTATGCAAGCTGTCCAAGGTGAAAGAGAGGAGGAGTTGATCTTCAACGAGTCGCCACGCCCGGGCGGCCTCGCCGACCAGCTTCAGCCCGCAAGCTCTCCCACGCCGCAAGCTCCTCCCGCTCGGCAAGGCTTGCCGCCTCGCTGCCTCCGCCTCCATGGTGAATCAGATTACGCGGCAGCTGCTGCTGCCGCTTCCAGCTCTCGGTGGCGGCGCGCTGCATCTCATCATCGGTGGTGTCGCTGGTGAGGCTCTTCGTTTCATCGGGCGGACCGCACTTCTACCAAGCCACAAAGAACTCCCGCACGACGCCATCTGCGCAGTTTCTTGCCAAGTTGGGACAATTCCATGCGAGTCGCATAGCGCATCATTGCACGGATGCGGTCGAGCGAGGAGTTGTTGCACAATGGAACGACACTCCTCGGCAACCTGAACGCTCCGGGATGTTCAGGATCGTGCTTGAACAGTTCCAGGAGCATCGCGCCCAATTCCAGTGACAAGTGAAGTTGAAGTTGAGGCCCGGCGCAGCTCTCATGATATCTGCTGCATTCGGATCTCCCAGCGGTCTCCTCCTCTCCGCAGGGGGATGGCGCGGCGGCGAAGAAAATCTGCGCCAACGGCGCCACGGTGAGCCCAAAGAAGCCTAAGGCGAGGATCCGGTGACGGCAATCTTCAGCCTAGCGCCTTCCGGGCCACCTGCGCCCAATCGCTGCCCAAGACCATCGGGTTTGGCGCTGGCGGTAAACGGCCGCGGTTCTCCTCGACAATCCAGCACCACCGCTTCTCCATTCATCCCACTTGTCGCGGAGCTCTCCTCTAGATAAGCTTCCTTCTTGCTGGTTCTCGAGATCCAAGCGATTCCGCCGAAAGAGGCTCCCCTCTCTCAACTCGGGCATAAAGAAGTGGCGGAAAAAGCTACGCTTGATAGATTCCACAAAGTTTTCGCAGAGATGTGCGAAAACTGCCATGGTCGAACGACATTGGGGGTGAAGTCAAGGAGGCGGAACCCGTAGGTGTTCATGATATCACAGAAAATTAGAGAAAGGCGGGCAGAGCCCGCAGAGAAGAACAGCGCCAAGAAAGGGTATCCATTCGAGCCAGTTCCAGCTGCAGCCGGGAGTACCTTTCAGACGCTGGATGCACTCGCATCTCCGCCGACCGTAAGAGGTAGTAGTACTCCTCAGCTCCTTCAAGGCGAAATGGGGGAGATTGCCCGCCCTTTCAGAAGGCCATGAGCCGCAAGGCGCCTCGGCCGACTTCACGACCTTCCCTTGTCGGCTTTCGGAGCCATGGTGGAGGTGGTGGGGAGATCGACGGCATTGGTGATGCCGGTGGCGGCGGGGGCGGAGCGCTACTCTCTTTTCAGCCTTGGGAAGAAGGGGGGAGCGGCAGAGGTTTTCGAGATTAGAATAGCAACTGGCGAGATGGGCGAACTGCCCCTATTTCCCCTGCTTATAAAGAGGGAGGGGCAGACGCCTGCCTTTCGAATAAAGAAACCACCCACGATCTCTCCCACGACGCCGCATTCGACGCAGGCTGCTCGGGAGGCGCGTGGATGCGGACTGAGATACGGCGTAACACAGCCGCGCTGCGTTCGCGTTCTGTTTTGGGCCTGGCCCAACAGCACTCTGCACCATGTGTGGCCCAGTTCGGGGCTCTGTCAGTACTAGAGTAGGGTACCCTAGTATCCCTAACTTGTGCACGGGCAGCAGCAGACACTCTGCAAGGCTTGCCGGTGATCGCCAAGGTCCTCCATGGTTCCTTTGGAGCCATTCAAGAACAAAGTATTCAAGCCAAGGAGACAAGGCCCCGCAAGAGGAGCTTGCCGGAAGGCCAACCAAGGCATCTCAAGCCAAGGAGATAAGGCCCCTGCAAGAGGAGCTTGCCGAAGGCCAACCGGGCATCTCAAGGAACTTGTCGCGACGCCGCCACGCGTCCCGGCGAGGCCTCGGAGCGACAAGCCCGGACGCGACAAGACAACGATCAGGCAAGGCGCTGTCGCGGCAAACTACCACTCAGACCGCTTCCCAAGACATCCTCCAACGTGTCGCCTCGACCTTTCCAGCGCTGCTGGCAAGAGGTCAGGCGCGTCTTGTGCGCGTGGCAAGCGGTTGACAAGATTGCCATCGTGGCAGCGTGGCGCCCCCGACGGTCCTTTTTGCACCGCTTGGGCGACGAGACGGGCATTTAATGCCTTTGTCCCCCGCCGCCGTGGTTAGGTATGATACATCTGCATGTAGTTGTACCAACCGCAATTCCTTTTCCGCTTTTACCCTTGTTCACGTTGCCACCTGCTCTGAGACCCTTGAGCATATAAAAGGAGGCCCATGCGCAACGAGAGGGGTTCAAGGCGAAAACATCGACGCTTAGGTCTCGTTAGCAGCTTGTGTGTAATCAGAGCACTCAGCCCCAAGCAAGAACTCAATACACTCGGACATGCAGCAGAGGAGTGTTATCTCCGGAGAGCTCCAAGCTGGGTAAATTGCTCGTGTTCTTCGCCCGATCCGCTTCTTCCCGCGATCTCGCCCCGCCGAACCGAAGGGCTCTGGTCCGCCGTCCCATAGGTGTTCGTGGATCGTTTCTGACAGCCCTCCCAGGTGGTGTTTAACAGGGTCCCGATTGGTTTTGGTGGCTACAGAGGCTTGCGGCATGAACTCCCAATCTATTCTGTTCCTTGAAGTTTTAGGGTATATGCATATATATATAGGCTAAAAGTACGCCGGTGGACCTCCGGCTATCCACGAGGGGGGGGCGCGCCCTAGGGGTGGGCGCGCCCCACCCTCGTGGGCAGCCTGGGACTCCTGGTGCAACTCCTGCACTGTGGGCTTCTTCTGGTCCAAAATAAGTTCCATGGAGTTTCGTGTCAATTGACTCCGCTTTGATTTTCCTTTTCTTCAAAAACACCAAATAGGCAAAAAACAACAACCTGGCTGGGCCTCCGTTAATAGGTTAGTCCCAAAAGTAATATAAAAGTGGATAATAAAGCCCAATATGGTCCAAAACAGTAGATAATATAGCATGGAGCAATCAAAATTATAGATACGTTGGAGACGACGATAGATAGTGGGTACCTTCGGGCAAGCCCCTCCCTCGCGGGCTGGTTCTTCCTTAACTCTAGCAAGCCCCCCACCCTTGAAAATCGATCGACCCAAAAGTCGATTCAGTCGACTAAAGTGTAGCCAAATCGGAGCAACATCGCAAGCAAGAGCAAGAGTGAGAGTAGCAGCACGAGCAAGAGCAAGAGCAATAGCAAGAGCAGACCAGGCAAGGGACCAAGAGCAAGAGTAGAGTAGCAGCGCGAGCGATAGCTAAAGCAGCATCAGCTACTGCTGATGTGGATGTCTCCGCCGAGGGAGCGACACTATGGAGGATGTGGCTGGCGACGCTGTCATGGATGGAGCCGCGCCATGTCGGCTCGGGACCGAGCGCCGGCAGCACCGTGAGATCGAATCAAGAAGAAAATGCGGCGATTAGTGTACAACCTCTTTGGTTGCGCCGATTAGGCCTCAGCTTCATCTGAGGAAATGGTGATGATGCTGCTCTTCCGGTGGTGTAGGTGAAGACGGCGGTGTGGGAATGGAGGTGGCGCGAAAGACGAGGGGAACATCAGGGAAGCTCCTTGGAGGTGGAGGACGGGGTAGCTGAACCGGCGGGACGATGAGATCGACGACGGATCCTCATCCGGTATGGTGGATGAGGGAAGTCGAGGTGTTGCTGTGGACGACGTCGTTGGGGAAGAGGCTCCGGCTGGGTGGCGGACAGAGGAGGGTGAGGGAGTCCTGGACTAAGGGGTCCTCGGGCATCCGGCCTGTTGGACATGGGTCGTACTGATGGCTGTGAAGATACAAGACCGAAGACTCTCACCCGTGTCCGGATGGGACTCTCCTTGGCGTGGAAGGCAAGCTTGGCGCTTGATATGAAGATTCCTTTCTCTCAGAATCGACTTTGTATAATCCCTAGTCCCTCCGTGTCTATATAAACCGGAGGGTTTAGTCCATAGGGACAATCATAATCATACAGGCTAGACTTCTAGGGTTTTAGACATTATGATCTCGTGGTAGATCAACTCTTGTAATACTCATATTCATCAAGATCAATCAAGCAGGAAGTAGGGTATTACCTCCATAGAGAGGGCCCGAACCTAGGTAAACATCGTGTCCCCTGTCTCCTGTTACCATCGACCTTAGACGCACAGTTCGGGACCCCCTACCCAAGATCCGCCGGTTTTGACACCGACGTTGGTGCTTTCATTGAGAGTTCCGCTGCGTCATCACAGATGGCTCCATCAATCATCTACAACAATGCTGCCCTGGGGGAGGTCTTCCTTCCCGGCCAGATTTTTGTGTTCGGCGGCTTCGCACTAAGGGCCAACTCGCTTGGCCATCTAGAGCAGATCAATAGTTACGCCCCAGGTCACAAGATTAGTTTTGGAAACCTGGACTATGTCGCTGATATCCGAGGAGATTTGATCTTCCAAGGATTCCCCTCAACCCCCGCTCTGGCCTTAGATCCAGAGCATATCACCAGGTCCGAAGACGGGCTCCCTAAGCTCGCCGGACTATCTGCAGCCATTAGGCCCATTGTGGGAGAGCCGGAGGAAGTAGTGTCGCTGGCAGCCATCACGGAGCTGGACCCTTCTCCGGATACTGGCTCCGAATCCTCGGAGTCAACATTGTGTGGGTTCGTCCAAGATGTTTCCCTCTCGCCATGCTCCACAGGCTCTCTACCCTCGGGCCAAGCCTCGCCCTTAAGCGAGGCTCTGGACTTAATGCGGTCCCTTGTGATTACAGAGGAGCAACGTTCGAACTATGCCCAGCCCAGACTAGGGGCTGAGAGCAGGGAATTTTGAGTCCCACCCACCTCCCACTTCACAGACACTGTCGAAGACTTAACCGACATGCTCGATTACGGCTCCGAAGACATCGATGGTATGGACGATGATGCCGGAGAAGAGCAGGCCCAGAACCCGCCGTTTACCGGACGCTGGACGGCCACCTCTTCATATGACGTATACATGGTGGATACACCCAAAGAAGATAGCGGCGATGACAAAGAAGATCCAGTCGAGGAAAAATCTCCTGAGACACAACCAAAGTGCCGATGTCAGCGGCGCCGCTCTAAGCCACGCCATGGAAAAGACAGCAGTACCAGCACGGGAGAAAACAATACACCTGACAATGCCGAAGACAATGAAGACCCCGTTAAGCCAACCTCCGAACAGGATGAACAGGAAGATGGGCGAATCAGCCCGGATGAACAGACCTAGACGAAGACTCGGAGGACATCAATTATGTTCCGCTCTCCGAGGATGAGGTGAGCCTTGGCAACGAGGATTTCATCGTGCCTGAGGAGCCTCTCGAGCAGGAGCGCTTTAAGCGTCGGCTAATAGCCACTGCAAGGAGCCTGAAAAAGAAGCAGCAGCAACTTCAAGCTGATCAAGGTATACCCAACGACAGATGGACTAATGTCCTGGCAGCCGAGGAGTGCAGCCTCGAGCGCCCAACCAAAAGTTACCCGAAGCGCAAATTGTTACCTCAATTCGATGACGAGGCGCTGGAGCCCATACCATCAGCACGTAATGCGGCTGACCGACCACCATGTGGCCGGGACAAAGCGGCAACTCAAGCCGAACACCAGCCCGTACTACCTCGTCGCAAAGGCACAGAGGAAACAGCTCGGGAATATACATATGACCTGTGGCAGGACTCCGACAAAGAGAGAAGGATGCATCAGATCGATCCATCGATCGCGGGGCGTGTTCTCGACACATGCCGACGGCTATCTAGCCGGACGCGACAAGCACAATCATGCCCGGGCCAAAAACCGCAGACGGACTCCAACCGAGCTACGTCGCGACGTGGCCCGTTATAGAGGCGCAACACACCCCCTCTGCTTCACCGACGAGGTAATGGAGCACGAATTACCAGAAGGGTTTAAACCCGTGAACATCGAATCATATGATGGGACAACAGACCCCGCGGTACGGATTGAGGATTTTCTTCTCCATATTCACATGGCCCACGATGATGATCTCCATGCCATCAAATACCTTCCACTAAAACTAAAGGGACCAGCCCGGCACTGGCTAAACAGCCTTCCAGAGAACTCCATTGGCAGCTGGGAAGACCTGGAGGACGCCTTCCGCGATAACTTCCGAGGTACATATGTCCGGCCACCAGATGCCGATGACTTAAGTCACATCGTCCAGCAGCCCGGAGAGTCGGCCAGGAAGCTCTGGACTAGGTTCTTAATTAAAAATAATCAAACCGTTGATTGTCCGGACGCCGAAGCCCTCGCGGCCTTCAAACACAGCGTCCGGGATGAGTGGCTCGCCCGCCACCTCGGTCAAGAAAAACCAAAATCCATGGCAGCCCTTACCGCTCTAATGACCCGCTTTTGCGCGGGTGAAGACAGTTGGCTCGCTCGTAGAAGCAACAGCGCCAGCGATCCGGGCACTAAGTTAGAGACAGCAACGGCAAGCCACAACGCAACAAACACAAGCGTTGCAATAATAATGAAGGAACGCAAGACACGGTGGTCAACGCCGGATTCAGCGGCTCCAAACCCGGTCAAGGGAAAAAGCCATTCAAGGCAAACAGAGATGGACCATCCAATTTAGACAAGATACTGGATCGGCCCTACCAGATTCATGGCACCCCCGATAAACCAGCCAATCATACCAACAGAAGTTGTTGAGTCTTAAAACAAGCCGGCAAGCTTAATGACGAACACAAGGGGAAGGGGCCGCCCAGTGACAGCGATGACGAAGAGACTCGCCAACCAAACACCGGGGGTCAGAAGCAATTTTCCCCCGAAGTAAAAATAGTAAACATGGTATACGTGATGCACACCCCTGTAGAGGAGCGCAAGCACGTACCACGGGAAGCTTATGCCATAGAGTCGGTCATCCCAAAATTTAGCCAATGGGCGGCCTGCCCGGTCACTTTTGATCGCAAGGACCACCCGGCCAGTACCCGTCCCGAAAGTTTGGCAGCTCTAGTCCTCGACCCAATTATCGATGGGTTCCATCTCACGAAAGTCCTTATGGACGGCGGCAGTAGCCTTAATCTACTCTACCAAGACACTGTCCGCAGAATGGGCATTGATCCTTCAAGAACCAAGCCCACCACAACTACCTTCAAGGGAGCAGTACCCGACAAAGAAGCTCACTACACGGGTTCAATTACATTGGAAGTCGTTTTCGGCTCGCCGAACAACTTTCGAAGCGAAGGCTTGACCTTCGATATCATCCCGTTTCACAGTAGCTACCATGCACTGCTCAGGCGTACCACTTTTGCTCGTTTCAACGCGGTCCCGCACTATGCATATCTAAAGCTTAAGATGCCCGGTCCATGTGGGGTCATCACGATAAATGGAAATACGGAACGCTCCCTCCATACAGAGGATCATACTACGACTACTACAGCTGAAGTACAAAGCGGCCTTATCAAGCCGCGTATCTCATGGGCCATTAAGCCGTCGGTCTCTATTAAATAGGACCGATCAGTCTCAGAGCTGGATTAGCAGTTCGGCCTCCGTCGTTCACCGCATATGCCTGCGAAGTTTGTACCGCGCATACATAATTATGCACTTAAAATACCCTGGTCATCGGCGGAGGCACATTATGGACAGGCCTACAAGCACTCCCATAGCCTTTTTTTCTTTTCTAACTACTTTCAATGTTTTACCAAAGGTGGCTCAAAGGCTGGTCATCTCACGGATTCTTTCGGAGTTCGGCTTCGTACACTTACCCAAAGTATATTCCTGTTAAGGAGCCCTTTCACCCAAAGGCTATTCCTGTTAAGGAGGTCCAAATAATTTTTTGTAGACCACACTCTCTATTTCGAGCCTGTAAAGTGCCTTTTCCCTCAGCCTTCGACCCCCGGCATGTCAAATAGCCTGGGTTGTGGCATTATTCTCTGTAAGATGGTGATTGACATATCAATCAGGTCCCAGTGAACATAATCTGTATTCAGTATTCGCTTTTTTTCTAAAAGAACTGAATTTTGCTTCTTTGGTTGTTTCACACATGCACCTCGGCACAAATTGCCAGGGGCTCGATATGGGAACACATGAGTTGCTGACAAGTCCGAACAGCTTTATAGCACACTTCGGCGTCACGAGTTTGGCCTTATATGCATCAGGTCCGAATCATGTCTTTGGTCAATAGTTGGGTTGCCCGGCTCCTGTGCTTACTACCTTACGTTCCGCTCTATCGGCTAGTGTAGTAAAGGGAGAACTACTGCGATTGTGTCCTGGTTTATCTAGATGAGCACCTCAGTAGAGAAAGCCGAAAACTGACTGTCATGATGCGGCGAGAGCTGGTCAACCACTCGATGACTTATCGAAATCTTTCGCGATTCCTTCTGTATTAAACGAAGGACCGTTCTTAAGGTCACCTATGTAACGCACCGTATTGGGATAACCGCGTACATACCAAGGGCTATATCGTAGACCCGCCGTCAAACTCCTATGGCTAAGTGAAAGTGTTAAAGCCCTATAGTCCGATTGCCTAGTTCACCGCATTGACACCTCCTTCACGGACCAAGACGTTGGGTCAAGAGTGATCAAGTGCTTTTCCAAACACCCCCCATATTTTATGCGAGGGGGCTGAAGCCAATGACTGGAAAACTTTCAGATTATACAAAAATGGCCGCACAGGAGGAACCAAGACTTTTTAGGCAAAAGTATAAAAACATAGCCTTAATATATCATAATATTGTTTTTACAATTTCGGTATGATCACTCGAAGATCATATCCTTTGAGCACTGACCCTCTATCAAGCGGGCGCCCTCTAGGACATCTTCGAAGTAATGCTCCGGCGTGTGTTCGTCCTTGCCCCCGGGTGGACTCTTCGCTGCAATATCGGTGGCCTTCATTCTCGCCCAATACGTCTTGACACGGGCAAAGGCCATCTGTGCACCTTCAATGCACGTTGATCGCTTCATGGCGTCGATACGCGGCACCACATCAACAAGTCGTTGCACCAAACCGAAATGACTATTCGGAATGGGCTCAGTCGGCCACAGCCGGACCACGACGTCCTTCATGGCAGATCCGGATATCTTGTGAAGCTCGGACCACTGGGCCATCTGTTCGTTCAGCAACAGCGGACGCTTCGACGTGCTGAATTGTGACCAGAAAAGCTTCTCCATTGCTTGCCCTTCTTGCGCTTGGAAAAACTGCGCCGCATCATAGACACTCTTCGGCAAGTCCAAGAATGTGTCTGGAGAGCTCCACATTTGATTAAGTGGGGCATACTTCAGATCGCCGAATTTAGTCTGTAACAGAAAGGGCTTACCGGCCGCTATCTCCCCGGCTTGCTGGATCTCCTCCCGAGCCGCTCTAGACTCGGATCGTGCTTCTCTCGCCTCTTGTAAGGCCTTCTTGAGTTCGGCTATTTTGGCCTTGTTCTCCTCTTCAAGTGCTTGGCATTTGCCAGCGGCATCCTTTAGATCTCGCTCTATGGAAGATATTCTCTCCTCGCACTAGCGCCGAACAGCCTGTTCGGCCTTTAACTCAGTAGCTGTCTTCTCGGCAGCCGCACTACTCATCATGGCTTGCTCCTTGATCCGGGCAAGCTCAGCCCGAAGGGTTTCCACCGCGGCAGCACCATCTGCAATTATGCATATCTTAGTATATAATTCTCAGCTTCGTGCTCGTATTATTATACATACATATACTGACTGCCCCAAAACATACCTTGCGCCTCGTCGAGCCGTCTATTGATAAGCGTAATGGCGTCATCTGCCACATCAAGTTTCTGCTTCAGATATGCAACCTCTGTAGCAGGGGCAGTCGCCATGGATGTACCAGCCTGTGTTCCAATTAATCAGACCATTTCCTGGGCATATCTTTTTTTATCCTCTGATCGCCTCCCTTTGGACGCCAACCAGAGTCTCGGGGGCTACTATCTACACACAGGTGCATTTTGCATGAACAATGCAATTTAAAATATTACATTATGTACCTCGAAACCTCTTAGCAGGCCCGTGAAGGCTTCATTCAATCCGCTTTTTGCGGACAGAATCCTCTCAACTACCATATCGATTAAGGTACGATGTTCCTTTGAGATGGAAACATGTTGCAACATGTCCATCAATGTATTTGGCGCCTCCAGATTCCTGGAAGAGGCCACAGGAATACGGACTCCCTTTGAAGGGATATGCTTACTCGACCCTAGAGTCGTCTCCGGATGTAAACCGGATAGTCCAGGGCCTTTATTGTTGGTCCCCGTAGGGGCCACACACCCCGGACCCTGGGCGACCGAAGTTTCACCTTCGGGCGTTGTCTTCATTGTCCCCTGCACCACTTGTTGATCGGGAGAGATCCTCCAAGATGACACCTCGAAGTCGTCCGCCCTATTGGGCGAGGAGGTCTGTGGGGGCGTCTCGCTTTCCATCTGCTCCGTAAGAAGATCCTCCGAGGAGGAAGACTGTTGAGGAAGGTTGTGTGCCGGACTGCAAACATATATTCTAGATGTTACCCTTGTAACAGGAAAAGAACGGGATATGTTTATAGACACCCTTGTTCACTTATGATTCGGCTAAAGGCTTGTCCTTGCGGAGGAACTATGCGACAACGTTGTCTTCCGAGCCTGAACCGCCTGGAAGGGGCATCTTCCCTCGCTTTGGAGCCTTTACCTCCCAATCTTCACAGGCGTTTCTTTTCTTCCCATGAGGAGAAGGGATGTCAGTTTCTCCTTCTCTCTCGTCTTCGGAAGAGGGAGTCCTAATCTCCCCGGACATAGTGCTTGGCGTACCTTCAGAATGGAGGCCATATTTGGCCTTCCTGCTCTCCTCCTTGTCCTCCCTCACCGGCACTTGGTATGGTGCCAGAGCCAGCATCCTTGTTAGCACAGGATCAGCTGAGTCTTCGGGAAGAGGGGCCGAACACCTAATTTGCTCCGCCTTCTTTATCCAACCCTAGAAGAAGATGGTTTTTTCTCCGTGCCTTATTATGGGTGTTGGGGAACGTTGCAGAAAATAAAAAAATTCTACAGTTTCACCAAGATCAATCTATGAGTTCATCTAGCAACGAGAGAGAGGAGTGCATCTACATACCCTTGTAGATCAAGCGGAAGCGTTCAAGAGAACGTGGTTGAGGGAGTCGTACTCGTCGTGATCCAAATCACCGATGATCCTAGTGCTGAACGGACAGCACCTCCGCATTCAACACATGTACGGTTGAGGAAGATGTCTCCTCCTTCTTGATCCAGCAAGGGGGAAGGAGAGGTTGATGAAGATCTAGCAGCACGACGGCGTGGTGGTGGATGCAGCAGCGATCTCGGCAGGGCTTCGCCAAGTAGCCCCATGAGAGGGAGAGGTGTAGCAAGGGGAGAGGGAGGCGCCAAGAGCATGGGTGCGGCTGCCCCCCCCCTCCCCCCCTCTTTATATAGGCCTCCTAGGGGGGGCGGCAGCCCTAGGAGATGCAATCTCCTAGGGGGGCGGCGGCCAGGGGGTGGCTTGCCCCGTAAGCCAGGTGGAGGCGCCCCCACCCCTAGGCTTTCCCAACCCTAGGCGCAGGGAGGGCCCAAGGGCGGGCGCACCAGCCCACCAGGGGCTGGTTCCCCTCCCACTTCAGCCCATGGGCCCCTCCGGATAGGTGGCCCCACCCGTGAACCCTCGACCTTCCGTGGTCTCGGTACAATACCGTGACCCCGAAACTTTCTCGATGGTCAAACCCGACTTCCTATATACAATTCTTTACCTCCGACCATTTCGGAACTCCTCGTGACGTCCGGATCTCATCCGGACTCCAAACAACTTTCGGGTTCTGCATACTCATATCTCTACAACCCTAAGCGCCACCGAACCTTAAGTGTGTAGACCCTACGGGTTCGGGAGACATGCAGACATGACCGAGACGCCTCTCCGGTCAATAACCAACAACGGGATCTGGATACCCATGTTGACTCCCACATGCTCCTCGATGATCTCATCGAATGAACTACAGTGTCGAGGATTCAAGTAACCCCGTATACAATTCCCTTTGTCAATCGGTACGTTATATGCCCGAGACTTGATTGTCGGTATCCCAATACCTCGCTTAATCTCGTTATCGCAAGTCACTTTACTGCATCGTAATGCATGATCCCGTGACTGACACTTGGTCACGTTGAGCTCATTATGATGATGCATTACCGAGTGGGCCCAGAGATACCTCTCCGTCATACGGAGTGACAAATCCCAGTCTCGATTCGTGCCAACCCAACAGACACTTTTGGAGATACCCGTAGTGTACCTTTATAGTCACCCGCCACGTTGTGACGTTTGGCACACCCAAAGCACTCCTACGGTATCCGGAGTTGCACAATCTCATGGTCTAAGGAAATGATACTTGACATTTGGTAAAGCTCTAGCTAAACGAACTACACGATCTTTGAGCTATGCTTAGGATTGGGTCTTGTCCATCACATCATTCTCCCAATGATGTGATCCCGTTATCAATGACATCCAATGTCCATAGTCAGGAAACCATGACTATCTGCTGATCAACGAGCTAGTCAACTAGAGGCTCACTAGGGACACGTTGTGGTCTATGTATTCACACGTGTATTACGATTTCCGGATAACACAATTATAGCATGAATAATAGACTATTATCATGAACAAAGAAATATAATAATAACCATTTTATTATTGCCTCTAGGGCATATTTCCAACAGTCTCCCACTTGCACTAGAGTCAATCATCTAGTTACATTGTGATGAATCGAACACCCATAGAGTTCTGGCGTTGATCATGTTTTGCCCTAGGGAGAGGTTTAGTCAACGGATCTGCTACATTCAGGTCCGTATGTACTTTACAAATATCTATGTCTCCATCTTGAACATTTTCACGAATGGAGTTGAAGCGGCGCTTGATGTGCCTGGTCTTCTTGTGAAACCTGGGCTCCTTGGCAAGTGCAATAGCTCCAGTGTTGTCACAGAAGAGTGCGATCGGCCCCGACACATTGGGTATGACTCCTAGGTTGGTGATGAACTCCTTCACCCAGATTGCTTCATGCGCTGCCTCCGAGGCTGCCATGTACTCTGCTTCACATGTAGATCCCGCCACGATGCTTTGCTTGCAACTGCGCACCAGCCATCGCCCCACCATTCAAAATATACACGATCCGGTTTGTGACTTAGAGTCATCCAGATCGTGTCGAAGCTAAGCGCCGACGTAACCCTTTATTGACGAGCTCTTCGTCACCTCCATAGACGAGAAACATGTCCTTTGTCCTTTTCGGTACTTCAGATATTCTTGACCGCTGTCCAAGTGTTCCTTGCGGGATTACTTTGGTACCTTCCTACCAAACTTACGGCAAGGTTTACATCAGTCCGGTACACAGCATGGCATACATAATAGATCCTATGGCCGAGGCATAGGGATGACACTCATCTCTTCTTTATCTTCTGCGTGGTCGGGCATTGAGCCGAGCTCAATCTCACACCTTGCAATACAAGCAAGAACCCTTTCTTGGACTGATCCATATTGAACTTCTTCAATATCTTATCAAGGTATGTGCTTTGTGAAAGACCTATGAGGCGTCTTGATCTATCCCTATAGATCTTGATGCCCAGTATGTAAGCAGCTTCTCGAAGGTCCTTCATAGAAAAACACTTATTCAAGTAGGCATTTATGCTGTCCAAAAGTTCTATATCATTTCCCATCAAAAGTATGTCATCTACATATAATATGAGAAATGCTACAGAGCTCCCACTCACTTTCTTGTAAACGCAGGCTTCTTCATAAGTCTGCATAAACCCAAACGCTTTGATCATCTCATCAAAGCGAATGTTCCAACTCCGAGATGCTTGCACCAGCCCATAAATGGATCGCTGGAGCTTGCATACCTTGTTAGCATTCTCAGGGTCGACAAAACCTTCCGGCTGCATCATATACAGTTCTTCCTTAAGATGGTCGTTAAGGAATGCCGTTTGACGTCCATTTGCCATATCTCATAATCATAGTATGCGGCAATTGCTAACATGATTCGGACGGACTTTAGCTTCGCTACGGGAGAGAATGTCTCATCGTAGTCAACCCCTTGAACTTGTCGATAACCCTTAGCGACAAGTCGAGCTTTATTGATGGTAACATTATCATCTGCGTCCGTCTTCTTCTTAAAGATCCATTTGTTTTCTATCGCTCGCCGATCATCGGGCAAGTCTGTCAAAGTCCATACTTCGTTTTCATACATGGATCCTATCTCGGATTGCATGGCTTCAAGCCATTTGTTGGAATCCGGGCCCGCCACCGCTTCTTCATAGTTCGAAGGTTCACCGTTGTCTAACAACATGATTTCCAGGACAGGGTTGCCATACCACTCTGGTGTGGAACGTGTCCTCGTGGACCTACGAAGTTTAGTAGTAACTTGATCCGAAGTACCTTGATAATCATCATTAACTTCCTCTTCAGTTGGTGCTGGCACCACAGGAACATCTTCCTGAGCTGCGCTACTCACCGGTTCAAGAGGTAGTACTTCATCAAGTTCCACTTTCCTCCCACTTACTTCTCTCGAGAGAAACTATTTCTCCAGAAAGGACCCGTTCTTGGCAACAAAAATCTTGCCTTCGGATCTGAGGTAGAAGGTATACCCAATGGTTTCCTTAGGGTATCCTATGAAGATGCATTTTTCCGACTTGGGTTCGAGCTTTTCAGGTTGAAGTTTCTTGACATAAGCATCGCATCCCCAAACTTTTAGAAACGACAACTTAGGTTTTCTTCCCAAACCATAATTCATACGGTGTCGTCTCAACGGATTTAGACGGTGCCCTATTTAAAGTGAATGTAGCTGTCTCTAGAGCGTATCCCCAAAATGACAGCGGTAAATCGGTAAGAGACATCATAGACCGCACCATATCCAATAAAGTGCGATTACAACGTTCGGACACACCGTTACGCTGAGGTGTTCCAGGCGGCGTGAGTTGTGAAACGATTCCACATTTCCTTAAGTGCGTACCAAACTCGTGACTTAAATATTCTTCCCCACGATTTGATCGCAAGAACTTTATTTTTCGGTCACGTTGATTCTCTACCTCATTCTGAAATTCCTTGAACTTTTCAAAGGTCTCAGACTTGTGTTTCATCAAGTAGACATACCCATATCTACTCAAGTCGTCAGTGAGAGTGAGAACATAACGATATCCTCCGCGAGCCTCAACACTCATCGGACCGCACACATCAGTATGTATGATTTCCAATAAGTTGGTTGCTCGCTCCATTGTTCCGGAGAACGGAGTCTTGGTCATTTTGCCCATGAGGCATGGTTCGCATGTGTCAAATGATTCATAATCGAGAGACTCTAAAAGTCCATCAGCATGGAGCTTCTTCATGCGCTTGACACCAATGTGACCAAGGCGGCAGTGCCACAAGTATGTGGGACTATCGTTATCAACTTTACATCTTTTGGTATTCACACTATGAATATGTGTAACATCACGTTCGAGATTCATTAGGAATAAACCATTGACCATCGAGGCATGACCATAAAATATGTCTCTCATATAAATAGAACAACCATTATTCTCAGATTTAAATGAGTAGCCATCTCGTATTAAACGAGATCCAGATACAATGTTCATGCTCAAAGCTGGTACTAAATAGCAATTATTGAGGTTTAAAACTAATCCCGTAGGTAAATGTAGAGGTAGCGTGCCGACGGCGATCACATCGACCTTGGAACCATTCCCGACGTGCATCGTCACCTCGTCCTTCGCCAGTCTCCACTTATTCCGCAGCTCCTGCTTTGAGTTACAAATATGAGCAACGGCACCGTATCAAATACCTGTGAGCTACTACGAGTCTTGGTAAGGTACACATCAATTACATGTATATCACATATACCTTTAGTGTTGCCGGCCTTCTTGTCCGCTAAGTATTTGGGGCAGTTCCGCTTCGATGTCCGCTTCCTTGCAATAAAAGCACTCGGCCAGGCTTGGGTCCATTCTTTGACTTCTTCCCGCAAGCGGCTTATCGGGGCGCGGCAACTCCTTGCCGTCCCGACACGTCTCCAACGTATCTATAATTTTTGATTGCTCCATGCTACTTTATCTACTGTTTTAGGCAATATTGGGCTTTATTATCCACTTTTATATTATTTTTGGGACTAACCTATTAACCGGAGGCCCAGCCCAGATTTGCTGGTTTATGCCTATTTCAGTGTTTCGAGGAAAAGAAATATCAGACGGAGTCAAAACAGAACGAAATCAACTGGAGAAGTTATTTTTGGAAGGAAACCCACCTGATGGACTTGGACCCCACGTCAGAAGATACGGGAGGTGCTCACGAGGGTGCTGGGCGCGCCCCCTGCCTCGTGGGGCCCCCGTAGCTCCATCGACGTTCTCCTTTCACCCATATATACCGTCGTACCCTAAAACTTCCAGAACAGAAGATAGATCGAGTTCGCGCCGCAAGCCTCCGTAACCACCAAAACCAATGGGACCCCTTTAGGTACGCTGGAGGGGGATCCATCTCCGTGGCCATCTTCATCATCCGGCGCTATCCATGACGAGGAGGAGTAGTTCACCCCGGGCTGAGGGTATGTACCAAGAGCTATGTGTTTGATCTCTCTCTCTCTCGTGTTCTTGAGGTGATACGATCTTGATGTATCCTGAGCTTTGCTATTGTAGTTGGATCTTATGATGTTTCTCCCCCACGCTCTTGTGATGAATTGAGTTTCCCTTTGAAGTTATCTTATCGGATTGAGTCTTTTATGAACACTTGATGTATGTCTTGCCGTGATTATCTGTGGTGACAATGGGATATCATGTGCCACTTGATGTATGTTTTGGTGATCAACTTGCGGGTTTCGTGACAATTGGGAACCTATGCATAGGGGTTGGCACACGTTCTTGACTCTCCGGTAGATACTTTGGGGCACTCTTTGAAGTACTTTTATGTTGGTTGGATGAATATGAGATTGTGTGATGCATATCATATTATCATGCCCACGGATACTTGAGGTGACAATGGAGTATCTAGGTGACATTAGGGTTTTGGTTGATTTGTGTCTTAAGGTGTTATTCTAGTACGAACTCTTTTATAGATCGATCCGAAAGAATAGCTTTGTGGTGGTTTCTGTGCCCACCATAATCTCTACGCTTGTTCTCCGCTATTAGTGTCTTTGGAGTGACTCTTTGTTGCATGTTGAGGGCTTGTCATATGTTCTATCTATGTTATTATTGTTGAGAGAACTTGCACTAGCGAAAGTATGAACCCTAGGCCTTGTTTCCTATCATTGCAATACTGTTTACACTCACTTTTATCTTTATTTACCTTGCTGTTTTTATATTTTCAGATTACAAATACTCTTATCTACCATCCATATTGCACTTGTATCACCATCTCTTCGCCGAACTAGTGCACCTATACAATTTGCTATTGTATTGGGTGTGTTGGGGACACAAGAGACTTTTTGTTATTTGGTTGCAGGGTTGTTTGAGAGAGACCATCTTCCTCCCACGCCTCTCATGGATTGATAAACCTTAGGTCATCCACTTGAGGGAAATTTGCTGCTGTCCTACAAACCTGCAGACTTGAGGCCCAACAACGTCTACAAGAAGAAGGTTGTGTAGTAGACATCAAGCTCTTTTCTGGCGCCGTTGCCGGGGAGGCTAGGTAAGTGAAGGTATATCTTTAGATCTTGCAATCGAATCTTTTTGTTTCTTGTTTTAGCACTAGTCTAGTTTATAAAAGAAAATTACAAAAAAATGGAATTGAGTTTGTCTCATATGCTTCATCTTTTTAATATCTTTCGTGAGTATGATGGAAAGGAAAATTGTGCTCAAATGCTAGAAGAAGAAATCTATAGAATGTTTGGCACTAAATCTTTGTATGATGAGCATGATTGCAATGTTGTTAGTATGAACTCCTTGAATATCCATGATGCTAATGATATGCAAAGCCACAAGCTTGGGGAAGCTATGTTTCACGAAGATGATATTTTTTGTCCCCCAAGCTTTGATGAGCAAATTTACTATGATGAAAGCATGCTTCCTATCAATGATGATTATTGTGATGACACGTATGCTTTAAATAATAATGATAACCATGAAACTTGTCATCTTGATCTTAATTTTCAATCACATGATAGTTATTTTGTTGAGTTTGCTCCCACTATTGTTGATGAGAATAAATTTGCTTATGTGGAGAGTAGTAAAATTTCTATGCAAGTAGATCATGAAAAGAATGCTTTAGGTGCTGGTTATATTGTTGAATTCATTCATGATGCTTATGAGGGAGGAATATATGCTTGTAGGAATTGCAATAATATCAAGTTTCCTCTCTATGTGCTCAAAGTTTTGAAGTTATGCTTGTTTTACCTTCCTATGCAAGTTGAATATTGTTCCCATAAGTTGTTTGCTCAAAAAATCCCTATGCATAGGAAATGGGTTAGAATTAAATGTGCTAGTCATATTCTTCATAATGCTCTCTTTATGTTTCAATTCTTATCTTTTATGTGAGCATCATTGAAATCATAATGCCTAGCTAGGGGCGTTAAACGATAGCGCTTGTTGGGAGGAAACCCAATTTTATTTTAGTTCCTTGCTTTTTGCTTCTGTTTAGGAATAAATAATCTATCTAGCCTCTGGTTATATGTGGTTTTTTCTTTTAATTAGTGTTTGTGCCAAGTTGAACCTATTAGATCTTCTTGGGAGATAGTTATTTGATCTTGCTGTAATTTCCAGAATCTTTGTGCTCAGTTTCTGAATTGTTAAAAATCACCAGAACGTAATAAAATACTGATTCCAATTTCTGCTGATCAATAAACAAATTTTCCAGGTAGTATAATTTTGGTAGAATTTTTTGGGTTCCAGAAGTTTGCGTTACTTACAGATTACTACAGACTGTTCTGTTTTTTGACATATTCTGTTTTGCGTGTGTTGTTTGCTTATTTTGATGAATCTATGGTTAGTAAAATAGTTTATAATCCATAGAGAAGTTGGAATACAGTAGGATTAACACCAATATAAATAAAGAATGAGTTCATTACAGTACCTTAAAGTAGTCTTTTGTTTTCTTTCTCTAACGGAGCTCACGAGATTTCTATTGAGTTTTGTGTTGTGAAGTTTTCAAGTTTTGGGTGAATTCTTTTGATGGATTATGGAAAAAGGAGTGGCAAGAGCCTAAGCTTGGGGATGCCCATGGCACCCCCAAGATAATCCAAGGACACCAAAAAGTCAAAGCTTGGGGATGCCCCGGAAGGCATCCCCTCTTTCGTCCATTTCCATCGGTAATTTACTTGGAGCTATATTTTTATTCACCAACATGATATGTGTTTTGCTTGGAGCGTCTTGTATTATTTGAGTCTTTGCTTGTTAGTTTACCACAATCATCCTTGTTGTACACACCTTTTGAGAGATCCATATATGATTTGAAATTTGATAGAATACTCTATGTGCTTCACTTATATCTTTTGAGCTTGATAGTTTTGCTCATAGTGCTTCACTTATATCTTTTTGAGCGTGATAATTTTTGCTCTAGTGCTTCACTTAGATCTTTTAGAGCACGGTGGTGGATTTGTTTTAAAGAAACTTGATCTCTCATGCTTCACTTAGATTATTTTGAGAGTCATTAATAGCATGGTAATTTGCTTAATGTTAATATACTTGGTATTCAAGATATGTGAAACTTTCTTTTGAGTGCGTTGAATACTAAGATAAGTTTGATGCTTGATAATTATTTTGAGATATGGAGGTGATAATATCAAAGTCATGCTAGTTGAGTAGTTGTGAATTTGAGAAATGCTTGTGTTGAAGTTAGCAAATCCCGTAGCATGCATGTATGGTTAAAGTTATGTAACAAATTTGAAACATGAAGTGTACCTGGCTTGTGCATCCTTATGAGTGGCGGTCGGGGACGAGCGATGGTATTTTCCTACCAATCAACCCCCCTAGGAGCATGCGCGTAGTACTTGATTTTTGATGACTTCTAAATTTTTGCAATAAGTATATGAGTTCTTTTGACTAATGTTGAGTCCATGGATTATACGCACATTTACCTTTCCGCCTTTGCTAGCCTCTTTGGTACCGTGCATTGCCCTTTCTCACCTTGAGAGTTGGTGCAAACTTCGCCGGTGCATCCAAACCCCGTGATATGATACGCTCTTTCACACATAAACCTCCTTATATCTTCCTCAAAACAGCCACCATACCTACCTATTATGGCATTTCCATAGCCATTCCGAGATATATTGCCATGCAACTTTCCACCGTTCCGTTCATCATCATCATGAAATACTTTACTTTTGTCATATTGCCATTGCATGATCATGTAGTTGACATCGTATTTGTGGCAAAGCCACCATGCATTATTTTTCATACATGTCACTCTTGATTCATTGCACCATCCCGGTACACCGCCGGAGGCATTCATATAGAGTCATATCTTGTTCTAGTTTCGAGTTGTAATCCTTATAGAGTCATATTGATAAACCTTAGGTCATCCACTTGAGGGAAATTTGCTACTGTCCTACAAACCTGTGCACTTGCAGGCCCAACAACGTCTACAAGAAGAAGGTTGTGTAGTAGACATCAACGTCCTTCTTGAAGTTCTTCTTACCCTTGCCTTTCTTGAACTTAGTGGTTTTATTCACCATCAACACTTGATGTTCCTTCTTGATCTCTACCTCCGATGATTTCAGCATTGAATATACCTCAGGAATGGTCTTTTCCATCCCCTGCATATTGAAGTTCATCACAAAGCTCTTGTAGCTCGGTGGAAGCGACTGAAGGATTCTGTCAATAACCGCGTCATCCGAGAGATTAACTCCCAACTGAGTCAAGCGGTTGTGCAACCCAAACATTTTGAGTATGTGCTCACTGACAGAACTATTTTCCTCCATCTTACAACTGAAGAACTTGTCGGAGACTTCATATCTCTCGACCCGGGCATGAGCTTGGAAAACCATTTTCAGCTCTTCGAACATCGCATATGCTCCGTGTTGCTCAAAACGCTTTTGGAGCCCCGGTTCTAAGCTGTAAAGCATGCTGCACTGAATGAGGGAGTAATCATCAGCACGAGACTGCCAAGCGTTCATAAAGTCTTGGTTCTCTGGGATGGGAGCTTCACCTAGCGGTGCTTCTAAGACATAATATTTCTTTGCAGCTATGAGGATGATCCTCAGGTTCCGGACCCAGTCCGTATAGTTGCTGCCATCATCTTTCAGCTTGGTTTTCTCTAGGAACACGTTGAAGTTGAGGGTAACATGGGCCATTTGATCTACAAGACATATTGTAAAGATTTTAGACTAAGTTCATGATAATTAAGTTCATCTAATCAAATTATTTAATGAACTCCCACTCAGATTAGACATCCCTCTAGTCATCTAAGTGATACATGATCCGAGTCGACTAGGCCGTGTCCGATCATCACGTGAGATGGACTAGTCATCATCGGTGAACATCTCCATGTTGATCGTATCTTCCATACGACTCATGTTCGACCTTTCGGTCTCTTGTGTTCCGAGGCCATGTCTGTACATGCTAGGCTCGTCAAGTTAACCTAAGTGTTTATGCATGTGTAAATCTGTCTTACACCCATTGTATGTGAACGTTAGAATCTATCACACCCGATCATCACGTGGTGCTTCAAAACAACGAACTTTCGCAACGGCGCACAGTTAGGAGGAACACTTTCTTGAAATTATTATGAGGGATCATCTTATTTACTACCGTCGTTCTAAGTAAACAAGAAGCAAAAACATGATAAACATCACATGCAATCAAATAGTACTGACATGATATGGCCAATATCATATAGCTCCTTTGATCTCCATCTTCGGGGCTCCATGATCATCTTTGTCACCGGCATGACACCATGATTTCCATCATCATGATCTCCATCATTGTGTCTCCATGAAGTTGCTCACCAACTATTACTTCTACTACTATGGCTAATGGTTTAGCAATAAAGTAAAGTAATTACATGGCGTTAAATCATTGACACGCAGGTCATACAATAATTAAGACAACTCCTATGGCTCCTGCCGGTTGTCATACTCATCGACATGCAAGTCGTGATTCCTATTACAAGAAAATGATCTCATACATCACATATATATCATTCATCACAACTTTTGGCCATATCACATCACAAAGCAATTGCTGCAAAAACAAGTTAGACGTCCTCTAATTGTTGTTGCATCTTTTACGTGGCTGCAATAGGGTTCTAGCAAGAACGTTTTCTTACCTACGTAAAAGCCACAACGTGATTTGTCAACTTCTATTTACCCTTCATAAGGACCATTTTCATCGAATCCACTCCAACTAAAGTGGGAGAGACAGACACCCGCTAGCCACCTTATGCAACTAGTGCATGTCAGTCGGTGGAACCTGTCTCACGTAAGCGTACGTGTAAGGTCGGTCCGGGCCGCTTCATCCCACAATACCGCTGAAGCAAAATAAGACTAGTAGTGGCAAGAAAGTTGACAACATCTACGCCCACAACAAGTTTGTGTTCTACTCGTGCAAAGAGAACAACGCATAGACCTAGCTCTGATACCACTGTTGGGGAACGTTGCAGAAAATAAAAAATTTCTACGGTTTCACCAAGATCAATCTATGAGTTCATCTAGCAACGAGAGAGAGGAGTGCATCTACATACCCTTGTAGATCGAGCGGAAGCGTTCAAGAGAACGGGGTTGAGAGAGTCGTACTCGTCATGATCCAAATCACCGATGATCCTAGTGCTGAACGGACAGCACCTCCGCGTTCAACACACGTACGGTTGAGGAAGACATCTCCTCCTTCTTGATCCAGCAAGGGGGAAGGAGAGGTTGATGAAGATCTAGCAAGACGACGGCGTGGTGGTGGATGCAGCATGATCTCGGCAGGCTTCGCCAAGCGCGTCTGAGAGGGAGAGGTGTAGCAAGGGGAGAGGGCGCCAAGAGCATGGTGCGGCTGCCCTCCCTCCCCTCCTCTTTATATAGGCCTCCTAGGGGGGGCGCCGGCCAGGGGCTGGCTTGCCCCCCAAGCCAGGTGGAGGCGCCCCCACCCCTAGGGTTTCCCAACCCTAGGTGCAGAGGGGGGCCCAAGGGGCGCACCAGCCCACCAGGCTGGTTCCTCCCACTTCAGCCCATGGGGCCCTCCAGGATAGGTGGCCCCACCGGTGGACCTCGGGACCTTCCGGTGGTCCGGCACAATACCGTGACCTCAAACTTTCCCGATGGTCAAACCTGACTTCCTATATATAATATATAATTCTTTACCTCCGACCATTCCGAACTCCTCGTGACGCCCGTGATCTCATCCGGACTCAACAACTTTGGGTTCTGCACACTCATATCTCTACAACCCTAGCGCCACCGAACCTTAAGTGTAGACCCTACGGGTTCGGAGACATGCGACATGACCGAGACGCCTCTCCAAATCAATAACCAACAGCGGGATATGGATACCCATGTTGGCTCCCACATGCTCCTCGATCATCTCATCGGATGAACCACGATGTCGAGGATTCAAGTAACCCCGTATACAATTCCCTTTGTCAATCGGTACGTTACATGCCCGAGACTCGATCGTCGGTATCCCAATACCTCGTTTAATCTCATTACCGGCAAGTCACTTTACTCGTACCTTAATGCATGATCCCGTGACCAGACACTTGGTCACATTGAGCTCATTATGATGATGCATTACCGAGTGGTCCCAGAGATACCTCTCCGTCATACGGAGTGACAAATCCCAGTCTCGATTCGTGCCAACCCAACATACACTTTCGGAGATACTCGTAGTGTACCTTTATAGCCACCTAGTTACGTTGTGACGTTTGGCACACCCAAAGCACTCCTACGGTATCCGCGAGTTGCACAATCTCATGGTCTAAGGAAATGATACTTGACATTTGGTAAAGCTCTAGCTAAACGAACTACACGATCTTTGAGCTATGCTTAGCATTGGGTCTTGTCCATCACATCATTCTCCTAATGATGTGATCCCGTTATCAATGACATCCAATGTCCATAGTCAGGAAACCATGACTATCTGTTGATCAACGAGCTAGTCAACTAGAGGCTCACTAGGGACACGTTGTGGTCTATGTATTCACACGTGTATTACGATTTCCAGATAACACAATTATAGCATGAATAATAGACTATTATCATGAACAAAGAAATATAATAATAACCATTTTATTATTGCCTCTAGGGCATATTTCCAACAATGGGATATTTAACTAAGTTGTGTTCAGGAGTCGAATGCTTACCGTGGTGTCCGGAGGGTTGCAGTCAAGGCCGATGTCCTTGGTGGTGTCCGGCCACTGCTTTCGTGTCCCGAAGAATAACTTCCACATTCCCTTGTGCATCATGCCAAAGAAGTGCTGAAGGGTCCGTGGTTCTTCCCGATTGAACTCCCACATGTGGAGGGGCCGTCGCTGGCACGGTAGGACCCGGCGGACTAGCATTACCTGGATTACATTGATAAGACCGGTGTCCTTTTTGAGGAGACTTCGGATGCGGATTTGTAGCGACTGCACTTCATCAATTGATCCCCAGTCCAGCCCCTTGTTAATCCATGATGCAAGCCGTAGTGGGGGGCCAGATCAGAACGCAGGTGTGGCTGCCCACTTGGTACTGCAGGGTTCAGTGATGTAAAACCACTCCCGTTGCCATAGGTTGGAAGTTTCTGTGAAAGAACCTTTTGGCCAAGGAGCATTGGTGAGCTTGCTCACCGTAGCACCGCCACACTCGGCTTGCTTCCCCTCGATCACCTTCAGCTTCACATTAAAGGTCTTGAGCCATAAGCCGAAGTGTGGGGGAATGCGGAGAAAGGCCTCACACGTAACAATGAATGCCGAGATGTGAAGGAAGGAATCTGGAGCTAGATCATGGAAATCTAGCCCGTAATAGAACATGAGTCTGTGAATGAAGGGGTGGAGAGCGAACCCTAGCCCCCGGAGAAAGTGGGAGACGAATACGACCCTCTCGCCGGATCTGGGGGTAGGAATAATCTGCTCTTTAGCAGGGAGCCTATGGGGGATCTCCGCGGTCAGGTATCTTGCCGCGTGGAGCTTCACAATATCCTCCACTGTGATAGAAGATGCCACCCACCGGCCTTGAGGGCTGAGTCCGGCCATGACCGGGAGGCTCGTAGAAATTAAGTTGAAAACTTGGGTGCTGGAACTTAAGGATGGAAAGATTGAGGAAGAGGCAGGCGTAGAGGAGAAAGACAGGTATGTACCCCTTTATAAAGGTGGTGAATATCAAACGCCTCCTCATGGGCCTTAAAACTTTCCTATTTCCAAGGAATCATGCCAACGGGATGGTTGGATTACCCACGCCCGTATTAATGAGAATCCCGTAATAAGGGGACACGATCTCTGCTTCGACAAGACATGCCAATGAAACCGCATCTCAAAACATGGAGCGGTAGGCCAAAAAACGGTTCAAAATGATGACCGAGTGATGACGTGGTGTCCCGCTACAAAAAGTTGTCGGTAGATTGGACTCGTGAAATATTATACTCCCTGCGGTTGCGTGTGGTACTTGTTTTGCAGAACCGGAAACGTTCTTTGTGTTTGAAGGCTGTTTTGGACTATTCGGAGGAGGAACCCGCCTTGCAATGCCGAAGACAATCTGCGCGCCCAACACCTCGTCATTGAAGCCTGGTTCAGGGGCTACCGAGGGAGTCCTGGACTAAGGGGTCCTCGGGCATTCGGCATGTTGGACATGGGCTGGACTGATGGGCTCTGAAGATACAAGATCGAAGACTCTCACCCGTGTCCGGATGGGACTCTCCTTGGCGTGGAAGGCAAGCTTGGCATTTGGATATGAAGATTCCTGATACGTCTCCGTCGTATCTATAATTTTTTATTGTTCCATGCCAATATTATTCAACTTTCATATACTTTTGACAACTTTTTATACTATTTTTGGGACTAACATATTGATCCAGTGCCCAGTGCCAGTTCCTGTCTGTTGCATATTTTTGGTTTCGCAGAATATCCATATTAAACGGAGTCCAAACGGGATAAAAGCGGACGGAGCTTATTTTTGGAATATTTGGAAAATCTGGGAGAAAGATCAACGTGAACGGTGTCGAGGTGGCCACGAGGCGGGGCCCACGCCTGCACCAGAGGGCGCCCCACCCTCGTGGGCCACCCGTAAGGCGGTTGATGCCCTTCTTCGGCTGCAAGAAAGCTATTTTTTGGTAAAAAAATCATGGCGAAGGTTTCAGTCCAATCAGAGTTACGGATCTCCATATATACCCGAAATGGTGAAAGGGCAGCAGAACAGAACGCAGAAACAGAGAGAGACGGAGAGATAGATCCAATCTCGGAGGGGATCTCGCCCCTCCCACGCCATGGGAGCCAAGGACCAGAGGGGAAACCCTTCTCCCATCTACGGAGGAGGTCAAGGAAGAAGAAGAAGAAGGGGGGGCCTCTCCCCCTTGCTTCCGGTGGCGCCGGAGTGCCACCGGGGGCCATCATCATCACCGCAATCTTCACCAACAACTTCACCGTCATCATCACCAACTCTTCCCCCCTCTATGCAGCGGTGTAACCTCTCTCTTACCCGCTGTAATATCTACTTAAACATGGTGCTCAACGCTATATATTATTTCCCAATGATGTATGGCTATCCTATGATGTTTGAGTAGATCCGTTTTGTCCTAATGGCTATTTGATGATCAAGATTGGTTTGAGTTGCATGTTTTATTATTGGTGTTGTCCTATGGTGCTCTCTGTGTCGCGCAAGCATGAGGGATCTCAGCTATAGGGTTTGCAATATGTTCATGATTTGCTTATGATGGGTGGCGGAGTGATGAAGCACGCATCCGAGTAAGTAGGTTGTTTATTATGGGATAAAGGGACTTGATACTTTAGTGCTATGGTTGGATTTTACCTTAATGATCTTTAGTAGTTGCGGATGCTTGCTAGAGTTCCAATCATAAGTGCATATGATCCAAGTAGACAAAGTATGTTGGCTTATGCCTCTCCCTCAAATAAAATTGCAATAATGATTACCGGTCTAGTTATCGATTGCCTAGGGACAAATAACTTTCTTGCAAGCTTACCCAAATCACCTACAAAGTACTTCTAGTTTCATACTTGTTCTAGGTAAAGCGAACGTCAAGCGTGCGTAGAGTTGTATCGGTGGTCGATAGAACTTTAGGGAATATTTGTTCTACCTTTAGCTCCTCGTTGGGTTCGACACTCTTACTTATCGAAAGAGGCTACAATTGATCCCCTATACTTGTGGGTTATCAAGACCTTTTTCTGGCGCCGTTGCCGGGGAGTCATAGCGTGGGGTGAATATTCTCGTGTGTGCTTGTTTGCTTTATCACTAAGTAATTTTTATTTTCTGTTCTTAGTTGTTCTTTATCTTTAGTTATGGATATGGAACACGAAATACCAAAAAAATTAGGTGTACTTGCTACTCATGGAGATGGGGAACCTCCTAAAACCCTCGATGCTGGTTATGTGAAAGATATTATGTACTACTTTAATAATCCTGAGAAAACCCCATTCAATTATGTAATGGAGTAACATTGGATCAACGTGAATACTTTAGGGATTATCACTTAACACAAAAAGGGAAACTATTATGGGATCAAATTCATATATTGAAGTGGTATGCTTGGCAACTATGTGTGAGTTATGATTATACTTGTTGCTCTAGGATGAAGGCTCCACACCTTCCCTTTTCATGCAAATTTAATGATAATAAAACCTTAGCTTCTTATGCTAATGGTATATATGATTACTATGATGTGGAACGAATAGAAGAATTTGTTGCTTTTATGGGTGCTTATGAAATTGAATCTATGGGTAAAGAGTTTGAAGATTTTGATGATGCTGTTTATAGATCTGAAAATTTAGCTATCCTCAAGTATTGCTATGAAAATTATGAATACAATTCCGATATTAATGCACTTATTGAGAAAGTCTCCGCTGTCCAAGAAGAGACTAATATTTTGCAGGAATCTATGGAAGAAGAAATTGATGAAACTGTGAGCTCATTGAATGAAAAAGATGAGGAGGAGAGCGAAGAACAAAAGGAGGAAGAGCGGATTGATCACCCGTGCCCACCTTCTAATGAGAGTAACTCTTCAATTCATACATTGTTTAATTCCCGTTCGTGCTTACCGAAGGATGATTGCTATGATGACTATTATGATCCCATTAATTCTCTTGAAATATCCCTTTTTGATGATGCTTGCTATGCTTATGGCCAATATGCCAATATGAATTATGCTTACTAGTCAGAAACCCGTGCGCCTGCACGGCCTAGAAACTATTCTTTTCAGATTTTATTTTATATTTAAAACACCACTCTCCATCTCCAAATTATTAGAAAATATGGGTGAATTCCTGTCCTCACATCCTAAATATGATGGAAGCTTAAGGAATTTTTTGTGTATTAGTTTTTAACAAAATATGCCATGATCGGAAAATTGTAATTGTGTAGGCAGATTTGTGCGCCACTTAAAATTTGTGTCCTATCCCAGTAATTAAAGGAACAAACAACTTCAACAATACTTAAATTTCATAAATTAAGCAAAGTCATTCGAATCTCCTTTGTGTTATTTCATATCTCAAAACTGTTTGAACTTTTTCTCACATATTCTATTGTACCAAATATACTCCCTTTGTCATGTCCTAGAACTCTCACGGCACCAAATGAAACCAAGAAAGTGAAACGGATGATTTGTATCATGGCTACTCCCTTTGTACGTTGGCTCCAAAGGCTAGTAGCCTCTTACTATGTAAAGTGTTGTTAGATTATCATAATGCATATGCTTGATAGAAATCCAAGTATATGATTAACTGGTAGATGAAGTTAAAGTACTAAATAAGTTTTATGTCTTGTAGGAACAAATACACATGTAATAGATACTTAACAGTCGAGGGGCGAGGTGAAATGATAGCAATTCCTCTGAATATCTGAATTAAAGGCCATGCTTGTTGCCCCATCATTGCAGTCGACAGGGAGAAGTACGGAAATAGGGGAATGTGCATTAGTGAATAAGAACCTTAAGACGTATAAAAGGCCGCATATATATAAATAATGCATGACCTGCTCATACGTACTATGATAACCTAATAGAGGAATATAAATGCGTAGACATACACAGATGTTTTTTAAGGTTTTTTTTGCCCAATTGAGAATTAACTCTTGGATTATCATCATGCCAGGCACACTGTAGCAGCATACATACTCTATATTTTGGTAAACAATAGAATACGAAATCAGTATATAAATCTCAATTGTGTTCTGCTGGTAAACAATGTGCTTTATTGATTTTACTAAAGATAATGAATACCACCAACATTTTGTTATAGCACAATAAAATGTAAACGTACAACATCAATGAATTAATACATAATACATAATAAGAAAGGGAACCTACCTAACCATGCACCAATTGTTCCGATGGAGTTGTAAATGAACTAATAATATCTGCAATTTGGCATCCACCACTTTATTATGCATGTACACTAAATAAAGAATTAGAAAGGTGTGCAAGTAGAAAGCTAAATCACGTTCATACATTTGAATTACATGCATGAAATATTACCATTAGATGAAGAGTACAAAAGAAAGCTGTACCGATTTTAAGAAATCTGTAAATCAGAGACACGTAAAATCCATTTTTTCTGTTCGTTTGACCTGCAGATTATTTTCCACTCCTCTCAAGTGTAGATTGTAGGAAAACATCACATCAAACAGAGCAGCGGAGTGTCTAGGCGGATGCAGACATTATGGTGATCGATGGCATGCCAATGTTGTAGGCGAACATATGCATGACATTGTTGAAAGTGGGAACTGGACGTGATGGCCAATCTGTGTGCTACTTATGCACGAGGCGAGAATGGCGACATAAAAACCAAAAAGGGCATCGTGGAATGAACAGATGTGGAGAGCAATACATGCATGGTTGTCGCATGGTAGTAATGGTGCCTTCACTTCTTCTACTTCTTCCTCTGGCTCCGCTCGTCTATCTCCTCCGTGGCTATCCGGCCGAATCCCAAGAGCAGCAAGTTCATGGCCAGAGAGTTATGTGTCAAGAGGGATGACGACCGACCTGGCGAGCAATGCCTGCTAGCATGATATTAGACAATTTTGGTGCCTTCATCCTCGACATCTCGGTTTCTTACCTCACCAAACAGACTCCTCAGGATCTTGCCTATAAGCACCATGAGCTCGTCTGGGTGCTGCATAAACCCTGCCCTCGTGAATGAGACTCACACTGCATTCCCATAAGAACGAATCCGACTCCGTCATCAAGGTTGGCTGCGCCACCACATCGTATGATCCGTAGGTACAGCTTCGAGTATCTGAGAGGAGTTCTATGGCGCCGCAACACATCCGCTTAATTACTCTATCCACGAATGAATTTTTTTCTTAAAAGCATGCATAGGCTCCTCTTTTTTTGGACGTGAGGCTTGAGGTCTATTCTATGTACGTCTGTGCTTTTTTTCAGATAAATATGTGGTTTCTTTTTTGATGTGGGCCTTTAGGACGTCTTATTTCCATGTTAAGCAAAGAAGGCGTGTTGTTCTTGATTTTTCCAAATATATACGTGGGTGTTCTTGTCTTGTTTTTATAACTAACTTTGACGTGGGCATTGGGACACCTTTTTGTACGTGTGGGATTGGCTCCCTCTTTTTTGGACGTGAGGCTTTAGGTCTGTTCTATATATATATATATGTACGTCCGTGGAATTTTTTTTCAGATTGAGATGTGGACTCTTTTTTGACGTGGAGATTGAGGACACTTTTTTTACATGTTAATGCAAGAAGGCGTGTTGTTCTCTTTTTTTGAAGAACGTAGATATGGGTATTTTTTTCCTTTGGAACTAACTTAGACGTGGACCTAGGGGACACCTAGACGTGGGTGTTCTATTTCGTACATGGTGTTTCTTTCATTCTTGACGCGTCATCTTCTAACAGATCTTGACCATTAAATCTAAAATCTAATGGTTAAATTAATTTTGTTGATGTGGCTTAACATGGACACTTCAATGGTGCCTCTAATTAGTAAATATAAGATGGAGATGAACTTGCTATAGTTCCTTATGTTAAACATGAACTTGTTGCTATTGCACCCACGCATGATAGTCCTATTATCTTTTTGAATTCTCCCGAATATACTATATCGAAGAAGTTTGCCCTTATTAAGGATTATATTGATGGGTTGCCTTTTACCGTTGCACATGATGATTTAAATAGATATAATATGCATGTGCTTGCTGCTCCTACTTGCAATTATTATGAGAGAGGAACTATATCTCCACCTCTCTATGTTTCCCACACGATAAAATTGCAAGAAATTGTTTATACTATGCATTGGACTTTACTATATGTGCATGAATTGTTCTTTTATGACATGCCGATGCATAGGAAGAGAGTTAGACTTCGTCATTGCTTGATATATGTTACTTTGTGCTCACTACTAAATTACAAATCATAGCTAATTAAAATTGGCTTTGATATACCTTGGGATCCGGGTGGATTCACTACTTGAGCACTATATGCCTAGCTTAATGGCTTTAAAGAAAGCGCTGCCAGGAAGACAACCCGGAAGTTTTAGAGAGTCATTTATTTCTGTTGAGTGCTTTCATATAGTTTAAAAACAACAAAAATAAATAGGGGAACCCAAAACTTTTACAAAAACAAAAAAGAAAGTGAGAAAGACAAGCATTGTTGAAGTGGGAGCTACCTTTGAACTATGTGTTGGGGAACGTAGTAATTTCAAAAAATTTCCTACGCACACGCAAGATCATGGTGATGGCATAGCAACGAGAGGAGAGATTGTCCACGTACCCTCGTAGACCGTAAGCAAAAGCGTTATGACAACGCGGTTGATGTAGTCGTACGTCTTCACGATCCGACCGATCCAAGTACCGAACGTACGGCACCTCCGAGTTCAGCACACGTTCAGCTCGATGACGATCCCCACTCTGATCCAGCAAAGTGTCGGGATGATTTCCAAGACAACGGGCGTGGTGACGATGATGATGCTCTATCGCGCAGGCTTCGCCTAAACTCGCGACGATATAACCGAGGTGGAATATGGTGGAGGGGGCACCACACACGGCTAAGGAACGATCCGTAGATCAACTTGTGTCTCATGGTGCCCCCTGCCCCGTATATAAAGGAGGAGGGAGGTGCGGCCGGCCCCAAGGGGTGCGCTGGGAGTCCTACTCCCACCGGAGTAGGACTCCCTCTGCCTTGTTGGAGAAGGAAAGGGGAGGGAAGAGGAAAGGGGCGCGCCCCCTTCCTGTCCTATTCGGACTAGGGGAGGGGCGCACGGCCTGCCCCCGCCGGCCCTCCTCTTCTCCCTCATGGCCCACTAAGGCCCATTATCCCCGGAGGGTTCCGTAACCCCGGTGTTCCGGTAAATCCCGATTTCACCGGAACCATTCCGATATCCAAATATAGGCTTCCAATATATCAATATTTATGTCTCGACCATTTCGAGACTCCTCGTCATGTCCGTGATCACATCCGGGACTCCGAACAATCTTCGGTACATCAAAATTTATAAACTCATAATAAAACTGTCACCGTAACGTTAAGCGTGCGGACCCTACGGGTTCGAGAACTATGTAGACATGACTTAGAACTATTCTCGGTCAATAACCAATAGCGGAACCTGGATGCTCATATTGGTTCCTACATATTCTACGAAGATCTTTATCGGTCAAACCGCATAACAACATACGTTGTTCCCTTTGTCATCGGTATGTTACTTGCCCGAGATTTGATCGTCGGTATCCAATACCTAGTTCAATCTTGTTATTGGCAAGTCTCTTTACTCGTTACGAAATGCATCATTCCGTAACTAACTCATTAGCTACATTGCTTGCAAGGCTTATAGTGATGTGCATTACCGAGAGGGCCCAGAGATACCTCTCCGACAATCGGAGTGACAAAACCTAATCTCGAAATCGCCAACCCAACATGTACCTTTGGAGACACCTGTAGTACTCCTTTATAATCACCCGATTACGTTGTGACGTTTGGTAGCACCAAAGTGTTCCTCCGTAAACGGAGTTGCATAATCTCATAGTTACGAGGAACATGTATAGGTCATGAAGAAAGCAATAGCAATATACTAAGCGATCAAGTGCTAGGCTAATGGAATGGGTCATGTCAATCACATCATTCTCCTAATGATGTGATCCCATTAATCAAATAACAACACATGTCTATGGTTAGGAAAGATAACCATCTTTGATTAATGAGCTAGTCAAGTAGAGGCATACTAGTGACTATATGTTTGTCTATGTATTCACACATGTATCATGTTTCCGGATAATACAATTCTAGCATGAATAATAAACATTTATCATGATATATGAGGAAATAAATAATAACTTTATTATTGCCTCTAGGGCATATTTCCTTCAGTCTCCCACTTTCACTAGAGTCAATAATCTAGATTACACAGTAATGATTCTAACACCCATGGAGTCTTGGTGCTGATCATGTTTTGCTCGTGGAAGAGGCTTAGTCAACGGTCTTGCAACATTCAGATCCGTATGTATCTTGCAAATCTCTATGTCTCCCACCTGGACTTGGTCCCGGATGGAATTGAAGCGTCTCTTGATGTGCTTGGTCCTCTTGTGAAATCTGGATTCCTTTGCCAAGGCAATTGCACCGGTATTGTCACAGAAGATCTTCATTGGTCCCGATGCACTAGGTATGACACCTAGATCGGAAATGAACTCTTTCATCCAGACTCCTTCATTTGCTGCTTCCGAAGCAGCTATGTACTCCGCTTCACATGTAGATCCCGCCACGACGCTTTGTTTAGAACTGCACCAACTAACAGCTCCACCGTTTAATAAAAACACGTATCCGGTTTGCGATTTAGAATCGTCCGGATCGAGTGTCAAAGCTTACATCGGCGTAACCATTTACGACTAGCTCTTTGTCACCTCCATATACGAGAAACATATCCTTAGTCCTTTCCGGTATTTCAGATGTTCTTGACCGCTGTCCGATGATCCATTCCTCGATTACTTTGGTACCTTCCTGCCAAGCTTATTGCTAAGCATACGTCGTGTCCGGTACACAGCATTGCATACATGATAGAGCCTATGGCTGAAGCATAGGAACATCTTTCATTTTTCTCTATCTTCTGCTTGTGGTCGGGCATTGAGTTTGACTCAATTTCATACCTTGTAATACAGGTAAGAATCCTTTCTTTGCTCGATCCATTTTGAACTTTTCAAAACTTTATCAAGGTATGTGCTTTGTGAAAGTCCAATCAAGCGTCTTGATCTATCTCTATAGATCTTGATGCCCAATATGTAAGCAGCTTCACCGAGGTCTTTCATTGAAAAACTTTTATTCAAGTATCCTTTTATGCTATCCAGAAATTCTATATCATTTCCAATCAACAATATGTCGTCCACATATAATATCGAAATGCTCTGAGCTCCCACTCACTTTCTTGTAAATACAAAGCTTCTCCAAAGTGCAGATAAAACCATATCTTTGATCACACTATCAAAGCGTTTATTCCAACTCCGAGAGGCTTGCACGGACCATAAATTGATCATTGGAGCTTGCACACTTTGTTAGCCCCTTTGGATCAACAAAACCTTATGGTTGCATCATATACAACTCTTCTTCTAGAAATCCATTCAAGAATGCAGTTTTGACATCCATTTGCCAAATTTGATAATCATAAAATGCAGCAATTGCTAACATGATTGAGACAGACTTAAGCATCGCTACGGGTGAGAAAGTCTCATCGTAGTCAACCCCTTGAACTTGTCAAAACCTTTCGCAACAAGTCGAGCTTTATAGACAGTTATATTACCATCGTCGGTCTTCTTCTTAAAGATCCATTTATTCTCAATGGCTTGCCGATCATTGGGCAAGTCAACCAAAGTCCATACTTTGTTCTCATACATGGATCCCATCTCAGATTTCATGGCTTCTAGCCATTTTGCGAATCTGGGCTCATCATCGCTTCCTCATAGTTCGTAGGTTCGCCATGGTCAAGTAACATGACTTCGAGAATAGGATTACCGTACCACTCAGTGCGGATCTTACTCTGGTTGACCTCCAAGTTCAAGAGAGACTTGATCTGAAGTTTCATGATCAATATCATTAGCTTCCTCACTAATTGGTGTAGTTGTCACAGGAACCGGTTCTTGTGATGAACTACTTTCAATAAGGGAGCAGATCTGATTATCTCATCAAGTTCTACTTTCCTCCCACTCACTTCTTTCGAGAGAAACTCTTTTTCTAGAAAGGATCCGAATTTAGCAACGAAAATCTTGCCTTCAGATCTGTGATAGAAGGTGTACCCATGAGATCCTTTGGGTATCCTATGAAGACACATTTCTCGATTTGGGTTCGAGCTTATCTGGTTGAAGTTTCTTCACATAAGCATCGCAGCCCCAAACTTTAAGAAACGACAACTTTGGTTTCTTGCCAAACCACAGTTCATGAGGCGTTGTCTCAACGGATTTTGATGGTGCCCTATTTAACGTGAATGCGGCCGTCTCTAAAGCATAACCCCAAAATGATAGCGGTAAATCAGTAAGAGACATCATAGATCGCACCATATCTAGTAAAGTACGATTACGACGTTCGGACACACCATTTCGTTGTGGTGTTCCGGGTGGCGTGAGTTGCGTAAACTATTCGCATTGTTTCAAATGTAAACCAAACTCGTAACTCAAATATTCTCCTCCACGATCAGATCGTAGAAATTTTATTTTCTTGTCACGATGATTTTCCACTTCACTCTGAAATTCTTTGAACTTTTCAAATGTTTCAGATTTGTGTTTCATTAAGTAGATATACCCATATATGCTCAAATCATCTGTGAAGGTGAGAAAATAATGATACCCGCCGCGAGCCTCAACATTCATTGGAGCACAAACATCAGTATGTATGATTTCCAACAAATCAGTTGCTCGCTCCATAGTTCCGGAGAACGGCGTTTTAGTCATCTTGCCCATGAGACACGGTTCGCAAGTACCAAGTGATTCATAATCAAGTGATTCCAAAAGTCCATCAATATGGAGTTTCTTCATGCGCTTTATACCGATATGACCTAAGCGGCAAGTGCCACAAATAAGTTGCACTATCATTATCAACTCTGCATCTTTTGGTTTCAACACTATGAATATGTGTATTACTACTATCGAGATTCAATAAAATAGACCACTCTTCAAGGGTGCATGACCATAAAAGATATTATTCATATAAATAGAACAACCATTATTCTCGACTTAAATGAATAACCGTCTCGCATCAAACAAGATCCAGATATAATGTTCATGCTTAACGCCGGCACCAAATAACAATTATTTAGGTCTAAAACTAATCCCGATGGTAGATGTAGAGGTAGCGTGCCGACCGCGATCACATCGACTTTGGAACCATTTCCCGTGCATCGTCACCTCGTCCTTAGCCAATCTTCGCTAATCCGTAGTTCTGTTTGAGTTGCAAATATTAGCAATGAACCAGTATCAAATACCCGGTACTCTGCGAGTATTAGTAAGGTACACATCAATAACATGTATATCACATATACCTTTGTTTACTTTGCCATCCTTCTTATCCGCCAAATACTTGGGGCAGTTCCGCTTCAAATGTCGATCGCTTGCGGTAGAAGCACTCGATCTCGGGCTTAGGTCCAGACTTGGGTTTCTTCTCTTGAGCAACAACTTGTTTGCTGTTCTTCTTGAAGTTCCTTCTTCTTCCCTTTGCCCTTTTCTTGAAACTGGTGGTCTTGTTAACCATCAACACTTGATGCTCCTTTTGATTTCTACCTCCATGGCTTTTAGCATTGCGAAGAGCTCGGGAATAGACTTGTCCATCCCTTGCATATTATAGTTCATCACGAAGCTCTTGTAGCTTGGTGGCGATGATTGAAGAATTTCATCAATGACACTATCATCGGAAGATTAACTCCCGGTTGAATCAAGTGATTATTATACCCGACATTTTGAGTATGTGTTCACCGTGAACTATTCTCCTCCATCTTGCAGCTATAGAACTTATTGGAGACTTCATATCTCTCAATCCGGGCATTTGCTTGAAATATTAACTTCAACTCTGGAACATCTCATATGCTCCATAGCGTTCAAAACGTCGTTGAAGGCCCGGTTCTAAGCCGTAAAGCATGGCACACTGAACTATCGAGTAGTCATCAGCTTTGCTCTACAGACGTTCTTAACGTCGTCGGTTGCATCGGAGAGCAGTTCGGCACCCAGCGGTGCTTCGGGGCGTAATTCTTACGTGCAGCAATGAGGATAATCCTCGTGTTATGGACCCGATCCGTGTAATTGCTACCATCATCTTTCAACTTTGCTTTCTCAAGGAACGCATTAAAATTCAACGGAACAACAATACGAGCCATCTATCTACTGATAAACATAGACAAGCAAAATACTATCAGGTACTAAGTTCATGATAAATTTAAGTTCAATTAATCATATTACTTAAGAACTCCCACTTAGATAGACATCCCTCTAATCTTCTAAGTGATTACGTGATCCATATTAACTACACCATGTCCGATCGTCACGTGAGATGGAGTAGTTTCAACGGTGAACATCAATATGTTGATCATATCTACTATATGATTCACGCTCGACCTTTCGGTCTCCGTGTTCCGAGGCCATATCTGTTATATGCTAGGCTCGTCAAGTTTAACCTGAGTATTCCGCGTGCGCAACTGTTTTGCACCCGTTGTATTTGAACGTAGAGCCTATCACACCCGATCATCACGTGGTGTCTCGGCATGAAGAACTTTCATAGCGGTGCATACTCGGGAGAACACTTCTTGATAATTTTAGTGAGAGATCATCTTAAAATGCTACCGTCAATCAAAGCAAGATAAGATGCATAAAGGATAAACATCACATGCAATCAATATAAGTGATATGATATGGCCATCATCATCTTGTGCTTGTGATCTCCATCTCCAAGCACCGTCGTGATTACCATCGTCACCGCGCGACACCTTGATCTCCATCGTAGCATCGTTGTCTCTCGCCAATCTTATGCTTCTCGACTATCGCTACCGCTTAGTGATAAAGTAAAGCATTACAGAGCGTTGCATTTCATACAATAAAGCGACAACCATATGGCTCTCGCCGATTGCCGATAACCGGTTACAAAACATGATCATCTCATACAATAAAATATAGCATCATGTCTTGACCATATCACATCACAACATGCCCTGCAAAAACAAGTTAGGCGTCCTCTACTTTGTTGTTGCAAATTTTACGTGGCTGCTATGGGCTGAGCAAGAACCGTTCTTACCTACGCATCAAAACCACAGCGATAGTTTGTCAAGTTGGTGCTGTTTTAACCTTCGCAAGGACGGGCGTAGCCATACTCAGTTCAACTAAAGTGAGAGAGACAGACAACCGCCGGTCACCTTTAAGCACGAGTGCTCATAGCGGTGAAACCAGTCTCGCGTAAGCGTCTGGCGTAATGTCGGTCCGGGCGCTTCATCTCACAATACCGCTGAACCAAAGTATGACATCTGGTAAGCAGTATGACTTGTATCGTCCACAACTCACTTGTGTTCTACTCGTGCATATGACATCTACGCATAAAACCAGGCTCGGATGCCTTTGTTGGGGAGCGTAGTAATTTCAAAAAAATTCCTACGCACACGCAAGATCATGGTGATGGCATAGCAACGAGAGGGGAGAGTATTGTCCACGTACCCTCGTAGACCGTAAGCGGAAGCGTTATCACAACGCGGTTGATGTAGTCGTACGTCTTCACGATCCGACCGATCCAAGTACCGAACGTACGGCACCTCCGAGTTCAGCACACGTTTAGCTCGATGACGATCCCCGCACTCCGATCCAGCAAAGTGTCGGGATGAGTTCCACAAGACGACGGCATGGTGACGATGATGATGCTCTACGGCGCGAGGCTTCGCCTAAACTCCGCGACGATATAACCGAGGTGGAATATGGTGGAGGGGGCCACCGCACACGGCTAAGGAACGATCCGTAGATCAACTTGTGTCTCATGGGGTGCCCCCCTGCCCCCGTATATAAAGGAGGGAGGGGGATGTGTGGCGGCCCCTAAGGGTGCGCCGAGGAGTCCTACTCCCAGGGAGTAGGACTCCCCCTCTTGCCTTGTTGGAGAAGGAAAGGGGAGGGAAAGAGAAAGAAAGGCGCCCCACTTCCTTGTCCTATTCGGACTAGGGGAGGGGGCCCGGCCTGCCCTGGCCGCCCTCCTCTTCTCCCTCATGGCCCACTAAGGCCCATTATCCCCAGGAGGTTCCGTAACCCCGGTGTTCAGTAAAATCGATTTCACCGGAACCATTCCGATATCCAAATATAGGCTTCCAATATATCAATCTTTATGTCTCGACCATTTGAGACTCCTCGTCATGTCCGTGATCACATCCGGGACTCGAACAATCTTGGTACAACAAAACTTATAAACTCATAATAAACTGTCATTGTAACGTTAGCGTGCGGACCCTACGGGTTCGAGAACTATGTAGACATGACTTAGAACTATTCCCGGTCAATAACCAATAGCGGAACCTGGATGCTCATATTGGTTCCTACATATTCTACGAAGATCTTTATCGGTCAAACCGCATAACAACATCGTTGTTCCCTTTGTCATCGGTATGTTACTTGCCCGAGATTTGATCGTCGGTATCCAATACCTAGTTCAATCTCGTTCTTGGCAAGTCTCTTTACTCGTTACGTAATGCATCATTCGTAACTAACTCATTAGCTACATTGCTTGCAAGGCTTATAGTGATGTGCATTACCGAGAGGGCCCAGAGATACCTCTCCGACAATCGGAGTGACAAAACCTAATCTCGAAATCGCCAACCCAACATGTACCTTTGGAGACACTGTAGTACTCCTTTATAATCACCCGATTACGTTGTGACATTTGGTAGCACCAAAGTGTTCCTCCGTAAACGGAGTTGCATAATCTCATAGTTACAGGAACATGTATAGGTCATGAAGAAAGCAATAGCAATATACTAAATGATCAAGTGCTAGGCTAACGGAATGGGTCATGTCAATCACATCATTCTCCTAATGATGTGATCCCATTAATCAAAATAACAACACATGTCTATGGTTAGGAAACATAACCATCTTTGATTAATGAGCTAGTCAAGTAGAGGCATACTAGTGACTATATGTTTGTCTATGTATTCACACATGTATCATGTTTCCGGTTAATACAATTCTAGCATGAATAATAAACATTTATCATGATATATGAGGAAATAAATAATAACTTTATTATTGCCTCTAGGGCATATTTCCTTCACTATGTTCATGCTCACGGAAACTTTGTGAATCTTTATTACAGAAACTTTTCAACAAAAATAATTATCCCCTTGTACAATTCCATTGTATTATAAAAATAATATGCCAAGGTTTGCCTTTAGGATGTTTACAATGCTTGTTGGTGTGTGCGGTGCAGGACATAAACTTTGGCTGTAGTACGCAATTTTTAGTTTTCTACTGGAACGACAAATGGTTCTGATTCTTTTTGCACTGTCTTTCTACACAAATTGTTTATTTTTCCTAATTTTGGTAGAATTTTTCAAGTATCAGAAGGATGGTGAATGTTCAGATTGCTACAAACTGTTCTGTTTTAGACAGATTCTGTTTTTGATGCATAGTTTGCTTGTTTTGATGAAACTATCAATTTATATCAGTGGATTAAGCCATGAAAAAGTTATATTACAGTAGAAAAAATGCAAAAACAAAATATGAATTGGTTTGCAACAGTACTTAGAGTAGTGATTCGCTTTATTATACTAACGGATCTTACCGAGTTTTCTATTGAAGTTTTGTGTGGATGAAGTGTTCGATGATCGAGAAGGTTTCGATGTGAGAAGTAGGAAGAGAGGCAAGAGCTCAAGCTTGGGGATGCCCGAGGCACCCCAAGTAAATATTCAAGGATACTCAAGCGTCTAAGCTTGGTGAAAGCACAAGTGCTTGTTGGAAATATGCCCTAGAGGCAATAATAAAAGCATTATTATTATATTTCCTTGTTCATGATAATTGTCTTTTATTCATGCTATAACTGTATTATCCGGAAATCGTAATACACGTGTGAATACATAGACTACAATACGTCCCTAGTAATCCTCTAGTAGACTAGCTCGTTGGTCAACAGATAGTCATGGTTTCTGACTATGGACATCGGATGTCATTGATAAGCGGGATCACGTCATTAGGAGAATGACGTGATGGACAAGACCCAATCCTAAGCATAGCACAAAGATCATGTGGTTCGTTTTGCTAGAGCTTTTCAATGTCAAGTATCTCTTCCTTAGACCATGAGATCGTGTAACTCCGGATACCGTAGGAATGCTTTGGGTGTACCAAGCGTCACAACGAATCGGGTGACTATAAAGGTGCACTACGGTATCTCCGAAAGTGTCATTGGTTTTACACGGATCGAGACAGGATTTGTCACTCCGTATGACGGAGAGGTATCACTGGGCCCACTCGGTAGTGCATCATCATAATGAGCTCAAAGTGATCAAGTGTGCGGTCACGGGATCATGCATTACTGATGCAGTAAAGTGACTTGCGGTAACTTGAGACTAAGCGAGGTATTGGGATACCAACGATCGAGTCTCGGGCAAGTAACATACCGTCGACAAAGGGAATAGCATACGGGTTGCTTGAACCCTCGACATCGTGGTTCATCCGATGACAACATCGAGGAGCATGTGGGAGCCAACATGGGTATCCAGATCCGCTGTTGGTTATTGACTGAGCTCGTCTCGGTCATGTCGCATGTCTCCCGAACCCGTAGGGGTCTACACATAAGGTTCGGTGGCGCTAGGGTTATTAGGAAGACAAGTATGTGATTACGAATGTTGTTGAGTCCGGATGAGATCCCGGATGTCACGAGGAGTTCCGGAATGGTCTGGAGGTAAAGATTTATACATGGAAAGTGGTGAAACGGACTCGGAAAGTTTCGAGGTATACGGTAATGTCTGGGGCCACGGGAGGGTTCAGGAGGTCCACGGGAGGGGCCACCCCTCCGGGGGCCACATGGGTTGTGTGGGAGAGGAGCCAGCCTGGTGGGCTGGGCGCGCCCCCACCTAGGCCCATGCGGCTAGGGCTTGGGAGGGAAACCTAAAGGGGCGCCCCCTAGCTTGGGGGGCAAGCCACCCCTCTCCTCCTCCCCTTTGGCCGCCGCCCCCATCTAGGGTTTCCCCTAGGTGGCAGGCCCCCCCTGCCCTCTCCTCCTATAAATAGAGGGGTGAGGGGAGGGCTGCACACACCATTGAAGGCGCAGCCCCTCCCCTCCCCAACTCCTCTCTTTCTCCGTGCGAGCTTGGCGAAGCCCTGCCGGAGCTGCAGACCAACTGCACCACGCCGTCGTGCTGCCATTGGAGTTGTCTTCCTCAACCTCTCCTTCATCCTTGCTGGATCAAGACGGAGGAGACGCCATCGTCCCGTACGTGTGTTGAACACGGAGGTGCTGTCCTTTCAGCGCTTGGTCATCGGTGATCGGAATCACGTTGGGAGCGACTCCATCATCACCACTCCCTCGAGCGCTTCCGTACTCGATCTACAAGTGGTATGTAGATGCAAACTCTCTCTCTCTTGACTCGTTGCTTAGATGAACTCATAGATAGATCTTGGTGAAACCGTAGAAAAATTTTAATTTTCTCGCAGCGTTCCCCAACAGTGGCATCATGAGCTAGGTCTATCGTAGTTCTCTATTGCACGAGTAGAACACAATTTAGTTGTGGGCGTGGATCTTGTCAACTTACTTGCCGCTACTAGTCTTATCTTGCTTCCGCGGTATTGTGGGATGAAGCGGCCGGACCAACCTTACACGACGCTTACGTGAGACCGGTTCCACCGACTAACATGCACTAGTTGCATAAGGTGGCTGGCGGGTGTCTGTCTCTCCTACTTTAGTTGGAGCGGATTCGATGAAAAGGGTCCTTATGAAGGGTAAATAGAAGTTGACAAGATCACGTTGTGGTTATTCGTAGGTAAGAAAATGTTCTTGCTAGAACCCAATTGCAGCCACGTAAAAGATGCAACAACAATTAGAGGGCGTCTAACTTGTTTTTGCAGCAATTGTCATGTGATGTGATATGGCCAAGTTGTGATGAATGATGAATGACATATTGTGATGTATGAGATCATGTTCTTGTAATAGGAATCACGACTTGCATGTCGATGAGTATGACAACGGCAGGAGCCATAGGAGTTGTCTTTATTTTGTATGACTGCGTGTCATTGAAGAACGCCATGTAACTTACTTTACTTTATTGCTAAACACGTTAGCCATAGAAGTAGAAGTAGTCGTTGGCGTGACAACTTCATGGAGGCACAATGATGGAGATCATGATGATGGAGATCATGGTGTCATGCCGGTGACAAGATGATCATGGAGCCCCGAAGATGGAGATCAATGGAGCTATATGATATTGGCCATATCATGTCACTACTATATAATTGCATGTGATGTTTATTATGTTTATACATCTTGTTTACTTAGAACGACGGTAGTAAATAAGATGATCCCTTACAACAATTTCAAGAAGTGTTTCCCTAAGCGTGCACCGTTGCTAAAGTTCGTAAGCTTCTAAGCACCACGTGATGATCGGGTGTGATGGATTATTACGTTCACATACAACGGGTGTAAGACAGATTTACACACGCAAAAACACTTAGGGTTAACTTGACGAGCCTAGCATGTACAGACATGGCCTCGGAACACGGAGACCGAAAGGTCGAACACGAGTCGTATAGAAGATACGATCAACATGAGAATGTTCACCGATGATGACTAGTCTGTCTCACGTGATGATCGGACACGGTCTAGTCGACTCGGATCGTGTGACACTTAGATGGCTAGAGGGATGTCTAATCTGAGTGGGGGTTCATTTAAATAATTTGATTAGATGAACTTAATTATCATGAACTTAGTCTAAAACTTTTGAATGATATGTCTTGTAGATCAAATGGCCAACGCTCATGTCAACTTGAACTTCAACGCGTTCCTAGAGAAAACCAAGCTGAAAGATGACGGCAGCAACTATACGGACTGGGTACGAAACTTGAGGATCATCCTCATAGCTGCCAGGAAACAATATGTCCTAGAAGGACCGCTAGGTGACGCTCCCGTCCCAGAGAACCAAGACATTATGAATGCTTGGCAGTCTCGTCTTGATGATTACTCCTCGTTCGGTGCGGCATGCTTTGACTTAGAACCGGGCTCCAAAAGCGTTTTGAGCATCACGGAGCATTTGAGATGTTCGAGAGCTGAAACTTGTTTTCAAGCTCACGCCGGTCGAGAGATATGACATCTCCGACAAGTTCTATAGTTGTAAGATGGAGGAAAATAGTTACGTCGGTGAGCACATTCTCAAGATATGCAGGGTTGCACAACCGTATGACCCAGTGAATATTAACCTCCACGATGAGGCGGTCATTGACAGAATCCTCGATCGCTCCCACCAAGCTACAAGAGCTTTGTGATGAACTACAATATGCGGGGATGGTAAAGACCATTCTGAAGTATTCTCTATCTGAAGTCACCGAGGTTGAAATCAAGAAAGAACATCAAGTGTTGATGGTCAATAAGACCACTAAGTTCAAGAAGGGCAAGGGCAAGAAGAACTTCAAGAAGGACGGCAAGGAGGTTGCGCGCCGTAAGCAAGTTCTGGGAAGAAGTCAAAGAATGGACCCAAACCCGAGACTGAGTGCTTTTATTGCAAGGAGGGTCCTTTGGAAGCGGAACTGCCCCAAATACTTAGCGGACAAGAAGGCCGCAACACCAAAGGTATATTTGATATACATGTAATTGATGTGTACTTTACCGTACTCGTAGTAACTCACGGTATTTGATACGGTGCCGTTGCTCATATTTGTAACTCACAGCAGGAGCTGCGGAATAAGCGGAGGCGGCAAAGGGCGAGGTGACGATCGCGCGTCGGGAATGGTTCAGAGTCGATGTGATCGCCGTCGCACGCTACCTCTTCATTTACCTCGGGATTAGTTATGAACCTTAATAATTGTTATTTGGTGCCAAGTTTGAGCATGAATATTGTATCCGGATCTCGTTTAATGCGAGATGGCTACTCATTTAAATCCGAGAATAATGGTTGTTCTATTTATATGAGAGATATGTTTTATGGTCATGCTCCGATGGTCAATGGTTTATTCTTAATGAATCTCGGCGTAGTATTACACATGTTTATAGCGTGAATACCAAAAGATGTAAAGTTGATAACGATAGTCCCACATACTTGTGGCATCGCCGCCTTGGTCACATTGGTGTCAAGCGCATGAAGAAGCTCCATCTTGATGGACTTTTGGAGTCTCTAGATTATGAATCATTTGACACATGCGAACCATGCCTCATGGGCAAGATGACCAAGACTCCATTTTCCGGAACAATGGGCGAGCAACCAACTTGTTGGAAATCATACATACCGATGTGTGCGGTCCAATGAGCGTTGAGGCTCGCGGAGGATATCGTTATGTTCTCACTCTCACAGATGACTTAAGTAGATATGGGTATGTCTACTTGATGAAACACAAGTCTGAGACCTTTGAAAAGTTCAAGGAATTTCAGAATGAAGTAGAGAATCAACGTGACCGAAAGATAAAATTCTTACGATCAGATCGTGGAGGAGAATATTTAAGTCACGAATTTGGTACACACTTAAGAAAATGTGGAATCGTTTCACAACTAACGCCACTGGAACACCTCAACAGAACGGTGTGTCCGAACGTCGAATCGCACTCTATTGGATATGGTGCGGTCTATGATGTCTCTTACTGATTTACCGCTATCATTTTGGGGATACGCTCTAGAGACAGCTACATTCACTTTAAATAGGGCACCGTCTAAGTCCGTTGAGGCGACACCGTATGAATTATGGTTTGGGAAGAAACCTAAGTATCGTTTCTAAAAGTTTGGGGATGCGATGCTTATGTCAAGAAACTTCAACTGAAAAGCTCGAACCCAAGTCGAAAAATCGTCTTCATAGGATACCCTAAAGAAACCATTGGGTATACCTTCTACTTAAGATCCGAGGGCAAGATCTTTGTTGCAAAGAACGGATCCTTTACGGAAAAGAGTTTCTCTCGAAAGAAGTAAGTGGGAGGAAAGTAGAACTCGATGAAGTACTACCTCTTGAACAGGATAGTAGTGCAGCTCAGAAATTGTTCTGTGATGCCTACACCAGCGAAGAGGAAATTAATGATGATGATCAAGGTACCGGATCAAGTTGCTCTTGAACTTCAGAGGTCCACAAGGACACGTTCCGCACCGAGTGGTACGCAACCCTGTCACGGAAATCATGTTGTTAGACAACGGTGAACCTTGAACTATGAAGAAGCGATGGCGGGCCCAGATTCCAACAAATGGCTAGAAGCCATGAAATCTGAGATAGAATCCATGTATGAAAACAAAGTGTGGACTTTGGTGACTTGCCGATGATCGCGAGCGATAGAAAACAAATGGATCTTTAAGAAGAAGGCGGACGCGGATGGTAATGTCACCATCTATAAAGCTCGACTTGTCGCTAAGGGTTATCGGCAAGTTCAAGGGATTGACTACGATGAGACTTTCTCTCCGTAGCGAAGCTTAAGTCCGTCCGAATCATGTTAGCAATTGCCGCATACTATGATTATGAGATATGGCAGATGGACGTCAAAACAGCGTCCTTAACGGTTATCTTAAGGAAGAGCTGTATATGATGCAGCCGGAAGGTTTTGTCGATCCTAAGAATGTCGACAAAGTATGCAAGCTCCAATGATCCATTTATGGGCTGGTGCAAGCATCTCGGAGTTGGAACATTCGCTTTGATGAGATGATCAAAGCGTTTGGGTTTATGAGACTTATGGAGAAGCTGCGTTTACAAGAAAGTGAGTGGGAGCTCTGTAGCATTTCTCATATTATATGTAGATGACATACTTTTGATGGGAGATGATATAGAATTCTTGGACAGCATTAAGGCCTACTTGAACAAGTGTTTTTCAATGAAGGACCTTGGAGAAGCTGCTTATATATTAGGCATCAAGATCTATAGAGATAGATCGAGGCGCCTCATAGGTCTTTCACAAAGCACATACCTTGATAAGATTTTGAAGAAGTTCAAAATGGATCAGTCAAGAAGGGTTCTTGCTGTATTACAAGGTGTAAGATTGAGCTCAGCTCAATGCCCGACCACGGCAAAAGATAAAGAAGAGATGAGTGTCATCCCTATGCCTCAGCCATAGGATCTATTATGTATGCCATGCTGTGTACGGACTGATGTAAACCTTGCCGTGAGTTTGGTAGGAAGGTACCAAAGTAATCCCGCAAGGAACTTTGGACAGCGGTCAAGAATATCTGAAGTACCGAAAAGGACAAAGGACATGTTTCTCGTTTATGGAGGTGACGAAGAGCTCGTCAGAAGGGTTACGTCGGCGCTTAGCTTCGACACAGATCTGGATGACTCTAAGTCACAAACCGGATACGTGTATATGTTGAATGGTGGAGCGATGGCTGGTGCAGTTGCAAGCGAAGCATCGTGGCGGGATCTACATGTGAAGCGGAGTACATGGCAGCCTCGGAGGCAGCGCATGAAGCAATTTGGGTGAAGGAGTTCATCACCGACCTAGGAGTCATACCCAATGCGTCGGGGCCGATCAAACTCTTCGTGACAACAACTTGGAGCTATTGCACTTGCCAAGGAGCCAGGTTTCACAAGAAGACCAGAGCACATCAAGCGTCGCTTCAACTCCATCCGTGAAAATGTTCAGGATGGAGACATAGAAATTTGTAAAGTGCATACGGATCTGAATGTCGCAGATCCGTTGACTAAACCTCTTCATGGGCAAAACATGATCAACACCGAACTCTATGGGTGTTCGATTCATCACAATGTAACTAGATTATTGACTCTAGTGCAAGTGGGAGACTGTTGAAAATATGCCCTAGAGGCAATAATAAAAGCATTATTATTATATTTCCTTGTTCATGATAATTGTCTTTTATTCATGCTATAAGCTGTATTATCCGGAAATCGTAATACACGTGTGAATACATAGACTACAATCGTCCCTAGTAAGCCTCTAGTAGACTAGCTCGTTGGTCAACAGATAGTCATGGTTTCTGACTATGGACATCGATGTCATTGACAGCGGGATCACGTCATTAGGAGAATGGCGTGATGGACAAGACAATCCTAAGCATAGCACAAAGATCGTGTGGTTCGTTTTCTAGAGCTTTTCAATGTCAAGTATCTCTTCCTTAGACCATGAGATCGTGTAACTCCCGGATACCGTAGGAATGCTTTGGGTGTACCAAGCGTCCTGGCGTGGCGGGTGACTATAAAGGTGCACTACGGTATCTCCGAAAGTGTACATTGGGTTGACACGGATCGAGGCGAGGATTTGTCACTCCGTATGACGGAGAGGTATCCTTGGGCCCACTCGGTAGTGCATCATCATAATGAGCTCAAAGTGATCAAGTGTCCGGTCACGGGATCATGCATTATGGTGCGAGTAAAGTGACTTGCGTAACGAGACTAAGCGAGGTATTGGGATACCAGCGATCGAGTCTCGGGCAAGTAACATACCGTCGACAAAGGGAATAGCATACGGGTTGCTTGAACCCTCGACATCGTGGTTCATCCGATGACAACATCGAGGAGCATGTGGGAGCCAACATGGGTATCCAGATCCGCTGTTGGTTATTGACTGAGGTCGTCTCGGTCATGTCGCATGTCTCCCGAACCCATAGGGTCTACACACTTAAGGTTGGTGACGCTAGGGTTATTAGGAAGACAAGTATGTGATTACCGAATGTTGTTTGGAGTCCCGGATGAGATCCCGGACGTCACGAGGAGTTCGGAATGGTCCGGAGGTAAAGATTTATACATGGAAAGTGGTTAAGCGGACTCAGGAAAGTTTCGGGGTATACGGTAATGTACCGGGGCCACCGGGAGGGTTCCGGAGGTCCACCGGGAGGGGCCACCCCTCCGGGGGCCACATGGGCTGTGTGGGAGAGGGAGCCAGCCCCTGGTGGGCTGGGGCGCCTCCCACCTAGGCCCATGCGGCTAGGGCTTGGGAGGGAACCCTAAAGGGGCCCCCCAGCTTGGGGCAAGCCACCCTCTCCTCCTCCCCTTGGCCGCCGCCCCATCTAGGGTTCCCCTAGGTGGCAGGCCCCCTGCCCTCTCCTCCTATAAATAGAGGGGTGAGGGAGGGCTGCACACACCATTGAAGGCGCAGCCCTCCCTCCCAACCTCTCTCTTTCTCCGTGCGAAGCTTGGCGAAGCCTCTGCGGAGAACTGCCAGACCAACCGCACCACGCCGTCGTGCTGCCATTGGAGTTGTCTTCCTCAACCTCTCCTTCATCCTTGCTGGATCAAGGCGGAGGAGACGCCATCGTCTCCGCACGTGTGTTGAACACGGAGGTGCTGTCCTTTCAGCGCTTGGTCATCGGTGATCGGAATCACGTTGGGAGCGACTCCATCATCACCACTCCTCGGCAGCTTCCGTACTCGATCTACAAGTGGTATGTAGATGCAAACTCTCTCTCTTGACTCATTGCTTAGATGAACTCATAGATAGATCTTGGTGAAACCGTAGAAAAATTTTAATTTTCTGCAACGTTCCCCAACAGTGCTCCCTAGGTGGTTTTGGTAATTAATGTCAACATATCTCTTGTTGGACTAACACTTTTATCTAGTATGTTTCAGATAAGTTCAACAATGGAGTGGCATGGACTAAAGGATGTGGGAACTCCTTCAAGATGCTAAGGACAAATGATTGGCTCAAGATTCAAGCTCAAGACTCTTCATTTTATATTTTAGTGATCCAAGATCACATTGAGTCTATAGGAAAATCCAAGACTATCAAGAAGGGATGAGGTGTTGCTTAATGAGTTTCTTGCTCCACAGTGCTTAGTGATATGCTCCAAAACCCTCAACTACTTTCCCACTTCCACACATATGACCTAAACCTAAAGTCAAACTCGGCCCCACCGATTCTTTCTATCCGGCGCCACCGAGTTCAGATGTCATAGCCACTGCCACAAACCCTAGGCAAATCGGTCTCACCGATAGGGATCTCGGTCTCACCGAGATGGGATTGTAATCTCTCTGTGTATGTCCATTACCAAAATCAGTCTCACCGAGTTTGGGCAATCCGTACTACCAAGATTACAATGCAAACTCTCTGGTTAACTTATTACCAAAATCGGTCCCACCGAGTTTGAGTGTCAGTCCCACCGAGTTTGCTCGACCAACTCTCTGGTTAGCTTATTACCAAAATCGGTCTCACCGAGTTTGTGTAATCGGTCTCACCGAGATTACGTTATGCCCTAACCCTAACCATATCGGTCCTACCGAGTTGCATGTCGGTCCCACCGAAATCCCTAACGGTCACTAGGTATACTGAATCAGTCCGACCGAGTTTGTTGATTCGGCCCTACCGAGTTTGGTAAATTGTGTGTAACGGTTAGATTTTGTGTGGAGGCTATATATACCCCTCCACCTCCTCTTCATTCATGAGGAGAGCCATCAGAACAAACCTACACTTCCAACTTACCAGTTCTGAGAGAGAACTACCTACTCATGTGTTGAGGCCAAGATATTCCATTCCTACCATATGAATCTTGATCTCTAGCCTTCCCCAAGTTGCTTTCCACTCAAATCTTCTTTCCACCAGATCCAAATCCTATGAGAGAGAGTTGAGTGTTGGGGAGACTATCATTTGAAGCACAAGAGCAAGGAGTTCATCATCAACACACCATTTGTTACTTCTTGGAGAGTGGTGTCTCCTAGATTGGCTAGGTGTCACTTGGGAGCCTCCGACAAGATTGTGGAGTTGAACCAAGGAGTTTGTAAGGGCAAGGAGATCGCCTACTTCATGAAGATCTACCGCTAGTGAGGCAAGTCCTTCGTGGGCGATGGCCATGGTGGAATAGACAAGGTTGCTTCTTCGTGGACCCTTCGTGGGTGGAGCCCTCCGTGGACTCGCGCAACCGTTACCCTTCGTGGGTTGAAGTCTCCATTAATGTGGATGTACGATAGCACCACCTATCGGAACCACGACAAAAACATCCGTGTCTCCAATTGCATTTGAATCCTCTAAAACCCTTCCCTTTACATTCTTGCAAGTTGCATGCTTTACTTTCCGCTGCTCATATACTTTTTGCATGCTTGCTTGTTATGTATTGTGAATGTTAAACTTGTGCCTAAACTCCACTTAAACCTAAAGAAGTTAAAAACTGCAACTTTGATACTTTGTGTCTAATCACCACCCCCCCCCCTCTAGACACCTCTTCTCAAGGTCCTACAAGTGGTATCAGAGCATTGGTCTCCATTGCCTTGGTTTAATCACCATTGGAGGAAGATGGATGAGTCTACTTTGGGGAGTCTTAGACATAGAGTGCCTATACTTGATGGAGAGTATTTTCATGAGTAGAAAAATGAGATGCTTGTAATTTTCAGTCAATATCATTTGAACAAGTACATTGCTAGCCCTTGTGCACCTCATGTTGATCCTATGCATCCTACCCTTGATGAATCAATTGACATGATTAGGAAACTTAGAGCTATTAATCTTATCACTAGAGGCTTGCCTAGAAATTTAATTAGAAACTTGCCTACTCTTGAGTGTGCCTACACTATATGGAAATTTCTTGAGGAATGCTTTCCAAATTATTCCTTGAAAAATCTAGATGAAATTCTTCATAAGTCTATTGCCTTGAGTAAGATGAATACTAGTGATCCTATGTTTGGTGATCGTCTATTTGAACTTACAACCTTATGCGTGCCAAAGGAGATGTTGGAATTATTGGTGATATTATTTCTGAAGCTATAATAATTCATAAGCAAGATCATTGTCAAACTCACTCTAACGAATTACCGTCTCTAGGACTTGATCCACCACATGACGATGTCGAACATGGATACTATGATGAGGATGATGATAGTGACTTCGATCTTGACGATGCAATGAGACATTTTGGTCTTATGGCAAATCTTCGGGGATATATGTCAGGAGGAAAGGAATGGGTTCTTGACAGTGGATGTACCGATCACATGACCGGAGATAAAGACATGTTTCGTGAGCTTGCTGAAAATGATAGTCCTCGAAAGTATGTCACTTTCGGTGACAACTCAAAGGGTAAGGTGGTTGTCCTCGGTAAGGTGGCCATCTCACATGATAGCTCCATTAAGAATGTTATGCTCGTTGAATCTCTTGGCTACAACTTACTTTCAGTATCTAGACTTGCTGATTTCGGTTTCAATGTCCTATTTACCGAAGTAGATTGCCAAGTGTTTCGTCGAGACAATCATAAAATGGTCTTTACCGGTATATGTAGAGGTGATCTTTACATTGTTGATTTCTCTAAAAAGGCTCAACCTAAAACTTGCTTCATTGCTAAATCCTCAAAAGGTTGGTTATGGCATAGACGACTAGGTCACGTTGGCATGAGAAACCTTGACAAGCTTATTAAAGGGAATCATATCCTTGGTGTTAACGATGTCATATTTGATAAGGACAGACTTTGCAGTGCTTGTCAAGCAGGTAAACAGGTTGGAGGAAGGCATCCCGTGAAGAACATCATGACCACAAGGAGGCCACTTGAGCTACTTCACATGGATCTTTTTGGTCCCAACGCTTACAAGAGTCTCGGTGGAAATTCTTTTGGTCTAGTTATAGTTGATGATTTTTCAAGATTTACGTGGGTGTTCTTTCTCGATGATAAATCGCAGGTCCAAAAGATCTTCAAAAACTTCGCCAGGAAGGCTCAAAATCAGTTTGAAGTGAAGATCAAGAAGGTTTGCAGCAACAATAGAACGGAGTTCAAGAACGCAAACGTGGACACCTTTCTTGACGAAGAAGGGATTTCACACGAGTTCTCGGCTACGTACACACCTCAACAAAATGGAGTTGTTGAGAAGAAGAACCGGACGCTCATCGAAATGGCGAGAACGATGCTTGATGAGTACAAGACGCCGAAGCACTTTTGGGCAGAAGCGGTTGAGACAGCTTGTCATGCAACAAATCGCTTGTATCTTCACAAGCTACTCGGCAAGACGGCATACGAGCTCCTCACCGGTAACAAACCCCAAGTTGGATACTTTCGAGTATTCGGCTCAAAGTGCTACATTCTTGATAAGCATCGTCATTCTAAATTTGCTCCTAAGTCTCATGAAGGTTTCCTACTAGGTTATGGCTCAAACTCTCACACTTACCGTGTCTAAAATAATTTCACCTGAAAGGTTGAAGAGACGGTAGATGTGAAGTTTGATGAATCTAACGGCTCGCAAGTAGAGCAATTGCCAATTGATGTAGGAGACAAAGATCCTTCGGAAGCAATCCAAGACTTGTCTATTGGCAAGGTCCTTCCAACAGAGGTGAAGGAGAGTACCTCGTCCGTCCAAGTGGAAGCTTCTACTTCATGACAAGGTGAACCAAGAGTTGATACGGAAGCATCCACAAGTGGAACACACCAAGATGAAGAAAACAAGGAAGTACATAAAGAACGTCAACAACCTCCTTCTCCACCACGACAAGAAAACGACAATGCCAACAATGAAGAAGATCAAGAAGAAGAAGAAGAACAAGATGAAGAAGATGTTCAACCAAGACCCAAGCAAAAGCTTTCACGAGTTCGAGCAAGAATTTCTAAAGACCATCCCGTAGAGCAAATCTACAATGATATTCAAACCGGGAGAATCACTCGCTCTAAAACTCGTTTAGCTAACTTTTGTGAAAACTATTCTTTCATCTCTAGCATTGAACCTATGAAGGTCGAAGAAGCATTGGAAGATCCGGATTGGATAAATGCTATGCATGAAGAGCTACACAACTTTGAGAGAAACCAAGTTTGGACATTGGTTGAGAAGCCCGACAACAACCACAACATCATCGGTACCAAATGGGTGTTTCGCAACAAGCAAGATGAACATGGACAAGTAGTTCGCAACAAAGCACGTCTAAATGCGCCCAAGGCTACACACAAGTCGAAGGTATGGACTATGGTGAGACTTATGCTCCCGTTGCTAGACTTGAATCCATTCGCATCTTACTTGCCTATGCTAATCACCATGATATCACCTTATACCAAATGGACATTAAAAGTGCCTTTCTAAATGGTGAAATAGAGGAGGAAGTTTATGTTAAATAACCTCCCGGCTTTATCAATCCTAAGAAACCCAATCATGTTTACAAACTTCACAAAGCTCTTTATGGTCTTAAACAAGCTCTTAGAGCTTGGTATAAATGCTTGACCAAGTTTCTTCTTGAAAAGGGATTTGAAATTGGCAAAATTGATTCCACACTTTTTACTAAAAGGGTTAATGGAGAATTATTTGTATGCCAAATATATGTTGATGATATCATATTTGGATCAACTAACCCTCATTTTAGTGAGAAGTTTGGAAAGCTAATGTAGGAGAAGTTTGAGATGTCAATGATGAGTGAACTCAAATTCTTTCTTGGGTTGCAAATCAAGCAAACTAAGGAAGGTACTTTTGTTTCTCAAACGAAGTACACTAAGGACTTATTCAAGAAGTTCAATATGCAAGAGTGCAAAGGTATGTCTACACCCATGCCTACTAGTGGACATCTTGATTTGACCAAAGATGGTGAACCGGTTGATAAAAAGGTTTATCGGTCTATGATTAGTTCATTGTTATACCTATGTGCTTCACGTCCCGATATTATGCTAAGCGTGTGCATGTGTGCAAGATATCAAGCTGCTCCTAAAGAATGTCATCTTAAGGCCGTAAAAAGGATAGTGAGATACTTAATTCATACACCAAATTTTGGCATTTGGTATCCTAAGAGGGCCCTCTTTCGATCTTGTTGGCTACTCCGACTCGGACTATGCCGGAGACAAGGTTGATAGAAAGTCCACTTCAGGTACTTGTCAATTTCTTGGTAGATCTCTTGTGTCTTGGTCCTCCAAGAAACAAAACTCGGTATCCTTATCTACCGCCGAAGCGGAGTACATTGCTGCTGGTTCATGTTGTGCTCAATTACTTTGGATGACCCAAACTCTTAAAGATTATGGGATATATGTGAAACATGTTCCATTGCTTTATGACAATTAAAGTGCTATCAAAATTGGTCATAATCCCGTACAACATTCTCGAACTAAGCATATTGAGGTTCGTCATCATTTCATTCGAGATCATGTTGCTAAAGGTGACATTAATCTTAAGCATGTTCGCACCGAAAAGCAATTAGCGGATATATTCACTAAACCTCTTGATGAGAAAGTGTTTTGCAGGTTGAGAGGAGAATTGAACATCATTGATGCTTCAAACTTGGAGTAGCATGACTAGAAACAATTTGATAGCATAACATCGAGCTAGGACCGCGAATCTTCGAGAGAACAGACAAGATTTAGAGGAAAGACTCTTCTTCGGTCTTCGAATGACGACGAGACACACCACCAAAATTACTGAGATACTCCGGAAGAATGAAAAACAAAGACGTTGAGTCAACAATGAAAATGATTTGAAATCGATCTTGGAAAAACATCTGACTGATGAAATTCATACTTATGTCAAACTTTGAAAAGGATTTGAGAATAACTCCGGGAAAATCAGAAGAGTTAGGTAAGATCCTGGGAAAAGACCTGTGGGTTAGGGCCCACTGAAGAGAAAAGCACCATTGGAAAAGGATGTTGAATAGATAGATGATGCACCGGAACAATTGAAATATTTAAATGAGGTGACAGCCTCGAATTAATTCAAACACCGACAAATCTCCTGAGATGTGTTGAACACTCCGGAAGGATAAACTGGCGAGAGGCGAACGAGCAAGGAAAACACTTGATCCAAGGAAAAGAATATGATTAATCCGAAAAACTTGAATTGAGTGCACCGGAAAAAGAAAAGGGGTGAAGAATGGCGAACGAGACGAGAATTCACCGGTTGAAATAATTGAGGGAAGACTGAAGAGGCTCCACACACGAATGAAATTGATGCTCGAAAGAGACTCCGGCCGGGAAGAAAAAAGGGTGGGAGGGCGGAAAACAAAGACAACTTGGAAGGGAAACCGGCGAATATCTTGAAGAGAAAACACCAGTTGAAATCATTGAGGAAAGAAAGCAAAGACTTCGCACAAGTAGAAGGATACTCAATAGCGGACTCGGTTCGAGAGGAAGAAGGAGAGGCGGTGGGAAAAACAAGGACAACCGGACAAGGAAAATCAACGGCGTCGGAGGAAAGGCGAGGATTGAACTTGGCAAAGATGAAGAGACTCGAGTCGGCTTGACGAGAAATGCACCGGATAAAAGAGCTGAGAACCAACGATCGGAAAACCAACTGCGTGATCCTAAAGAAAAATTTGAAGGGGAAGATGAGTAATTCAAAACACCTACGTCAGGATTCCTTACCAGAGCGACGAAGGGACTGAGGAGTAAAAAGAATTCCTACTCTCCGATATAACTAGACTCCGAAAATAGTTTTATTCTAGACTCGACTGCGGCCAAACTACACGATCAATCAAGGGGGCTCCTATGGTCGGTCGAGGCTCTGATACCAACTTGTCACGCCCAATATGCGACCCTATCCAAAAGGAACTCGACGGTCCCACCAAGGATAGACCCGCATATTGAAACGCTTTTGCAAGGTGGATATCATTACATCAACATTACATAATAGATGGGGATACATACATAAGGCACAAATGCCACAAGAATACATCAACATCATATACAAGATCAACATCCGAGTACGGATGAAACATAAACAGAAACTCAAACGACATCCACCCTGCTAGCCCAGGCTGCCGACCTGGAACCTATCCCCTGATCGAAGAAGCAGAAGAACAACTCAACGCAAGCAAGCATCGCTCTTGCGTCATGATCATCGCAAACCTGTACTGCTGGCTGGTGGTGTAGTAATCTGTGAGCCACGAGGACAAAGCAATCCCATTACCATGGGTATCAAGACTAGCAAAGCTTAAAGGGTAAGGAAGGAGTAAAGTGGTGAGGTTGCAGCAGCGACTAAGCATATATGGTGGCTAACCAACGCAAATGAGAGCGAGAAGAGAAACAAAGGAACGGTCGTCAACTAGTAATGATCAAGAAGTGATCCTGAACTCCTACTTACGTCCGACATAACCCGAAACCGTGTTCTCCTCTCGATCAACCCGAAAAGAGACACTCACAGTTACGCGCTACGGTTGGTGTATTTTAGAAGAGTTTGCTTCAAGTTAACTACAACGGACATTAACAAATTCCATCTACCACATAACCGCGGAACGGCTCTCGAAAGTTTATACCTGCAGGGTGTCCCAACTTAGCCCATGATAAGTTCTCGCGATCAACGAAGGATATTCCTTCTCCCGGGAAGACCCGATCAGTCTCGGAATCCGGCTACAAGACATTTCGACACAATAAAACAAGACTAGCAAAGCCGCCCGGATGTGCCGACAAATCGATAGGAGCTGCACATATCTTGGTCTCGGGGCACACCGGATGAGCAAGGCGTCGGGTTGGCATAGACCCTGATTGCCAGGGGCCGGACATCGCTCGGTTTGGGCAAGCACTTGAGAAGCATTGGTCGGGGGTAAAATAAAGATGACCCTTGAGAGCGCGACTCCCAAGGGAAAAAGGGCTAGGTGAGGCAAATGTAAAACCAAGGTTGGGCCTTCTTTGGAAAAGTCTTATTCAAAGCGAACTGTCAAGGGGTCCCATAAATCACCCGACCGCGTTAGGGACGCAAAATCCGGGAACATAACACCGATATGACGGAAACTAAGGGCGGCAAGAGTGGAACAAAACACCAGGCATAAGGCCGAGCCTTCCATCCTTTACCAAGTATATAGATGCATTAATTAAATAAGATATATATTGTGATATCCCAACAAGTAAACATGTTCCAACAAGGAACAACATCTCCATGCTCCAACAAGGAACAAACTTCATCTTCACTTGCAACTAACAACGCTATAAGAGGGGCTGAGCAAAGCGGTAACATAGCCAAACAAAGGTTTGCTAGGAAGGGTGCAAAGGTTAGAGGCTGACATGGCAATTTGGGATGGCTTGATAAACAGGTAATAGGTAGCGCAGCATAGCGATAGAACGAAGCAACTAGCATAGCAATGATAGTAGTGAGATCCAAGGTAGCGGTCATCTTGCCTGAAATCCCGCTAGGAAGAAGAACGAGTCCATGAAGAAAATGAAGCCACGAAGATGAACCAAGCGTAGACGAACGAATCCTCACGATCGCAACGAAACAGGAACTAACAAGAAGAAGCACACAACATAGTAAACACACCACACATGAACAAGGCATGATGCACAACAAACATGATGCATGACAAATCTAGATGAAGCTACTCATGGCAAGAGATGATGCAAACAAGAAAAACACGTCAAAGCAAGTTTAAATGAGGCCGGGAACAACATATAACAATTCCGGTAAGTCCTCATATGCAAATTTCGAAATTGGTCCAGATCTGAATAAACCTTATGTTCAAGTTGTTAAACAGAAAGTTAAGATGCACCACGATGATCTACACGAAATTCTAGTCAAGTTACATATAAAGTTCATTAGATTCGGAGCTACGGCCTAGAAGATATGAGCAAAACAAGTTAAACATGGCATTGATGCAAAATGCATTCCAACATCAAGAAAACACCTCAAAACAAGGATGCAACATGATAATATGAAACTACATGCAAAATCAAGCAAGTTTCATATAGAGCACACTCAAAACGGAGCAACGGTTCAACACATACACATGAAACAAGTTATAGCAACAATCTGTCCAAAACAGCAACTAGGCATATTGCAAGCATCAAAACAACAAGCTACAGCATCTTAACATGAAAACAAAAGGCATGGGCATGATGTACAGGTAAAGCATGACAAAACATGAACACTGAGCTAACTCCATAAATCACTAGAACATGCTCAAATACACATGGCAAGATTGCATATAATAACAGTTTCAGACTTATCAGGAAATAACATCAGGTTGCAATGTTTAGAGCTATCAAACAACATGCTACAGGAACTTATCATGGCAAACAAAGGCATGGAATGAATCTACTAATTGCATAGAACAAAAGTCCTTTACTGACCATAAGCCAAAAAGGATCAGAAGATATGATGGCACCCATGTAAACATGGCAAGTTATATTACAGATTTAAACATGGCAGGAACAACAATAAGTAGGCATGTTGGTGAGCTTGAACCACTCACCATAGAGCAATACATGGCATGGCAAGGCAACTCACAGTAAGAAGACATGGCATAGAAGCTATACATGGCAAGAACAACATCATATCATACACGGATCAACTACAACAACCTTGGCAAAATTGAATAACATGTAAACAACCTGCCAGGAAACGTTTTATAGCAAAAGTAGAGCTCGATTGACTCAAGCTATGGCACTCCATAATTGCAAACAAGGGCATGGATGGATAGAGAATAACCATATGTTCAAAACATCCTTACTGAAGTATCTCAAAATAAGCATGGATCTCTCGGTAGTATCAAGTTAACATGGCATAAAAATATCAGTGAGCAGCTGAAATCAGCAACATCATGAAGCCTAGTTTGCATGCTTGTGCTAGTCACCACAGAGATCAAAAAATACATGGCATACACCCCTGTAAAGATGGCATGGCATATTACAAAACACATGTAGGACTCAAGTTCATAGGGTGCACACATCAATCATGGCAAAATGACAAAAGTGCATGTTACGATAAGAATCTGAAACTAACATCACATAGCACTCTTCTAACAGCATTTCGGGCATCAAGATGAGCTCAAATGAAAATGATGCAATGAGATGAAATGATGTACTCGTTGAGGCGAACAATTTGACATATTGTACGCGCAAAACGGAGCGATATGCAGAGAGTTATGATGCGATGAAGATGGCAAGAAAATGACAAAATATCGGGGACTTAGCAGAAAACAGAGGGGGGGGAAGTCAACCTTAGTTGGATCTCAGATCCGAGGCCGCCGGAGTTTCGCCGGAGAGGCAGCCGGAGAGGAGGGAGAGATGGGGGCGCCGACCCGATCCTTCGAGGAGGAAGGCGAGGCGCGGTGGCGGGGCTGGGCGCTGGGCTCCGGGCGGCGAGCCGGCGAGGCCTGCGGGCCAGGGCAAGGCGAGCCGGCCGGCAGCTTCGGACGCGGAGGCCGGCGTAGGGGCGGCGCTGGAGGAGCGAGGTCGAGGCCGGGCGGCGGAAGCGAGGGGCGGCCGGGCCTTGGAGCCGAGCGCCGGGCGAGGAGGCCGCAGGCGGAGGCGGCGGCCTCGGGGCGCTTTGGAGGAGAACGGGCGGCGGTGGCTCCGCCGGCGAGGCGGCGGAGAGCGCTGGGAGAGGCAGGGCGGGCAGCATGGCGGGCTTGTGTGGGGAGTGTGCAGGCTCATGTGGGCCCTTGATGGGCTCATGGGCATGCAGGTGGAGACGGGCGGGGGGACGAATCGGAAGGCGACACGTGGCGGCGGCGGGGGTTTGGACATGTCCGTGGCGGAGCGGACATGTCCGCGTGGTGAGGAGGAGGCGCTAGGGTTTCGGGGATTTGATCCATGAATTTGGGGAGGGCATATTTATAGGTAGAGGGAGCTAGGAGAGTCCAAATGAGGTGCGGTTTTACCACACGATCGTGATCGAACGACCGAGAGAATGGAGGGAGTTAGGTGGGTTTTAGGCCACTTTGGAAGGGTGTTGGGCTGCAAGAGAAAGAGGCTTCGCGGTTACCAGTTAACCGTTGGAGTACCAAACGACCTCCAAATGACACGAAACTTGACAGCGGTCTACGGTGCTATACCAAGGCCGCTTGACAAACCTCGGGCCATTCAAGAAAGTTTAACACCCGCATTACGAAAAGAGGTAAAAGGGGCGGGAGACATAGGAGTCTTGGATCGCAAAGCGGACAACGGGAAAATGCTCGGATGCATGAGACAAACATGTATGCAAATGCGATGCACATGACGACATGATATGAAATGCAGATGATGACATGGCAAAGTGCAACACGCAAGCAAATGACATGGAAACGAGGGCGAATAACTGGCGGACACCTGGCGCATCGAATCCGGGGCGTTACACTTCAAACTTGGAGTAGAAACTCCATTGGATACATGCAAGACATGAGCTTATGACTAATCCTTGATATTTCTCTTATGATGAAAATCGTATGTCTTGGATATATTTGCATCTTGCATGTTATATAACCCATGTAGGTACTTGGTTGAATCAAATTCCATGAGATTGTAATCTACTCACATCTTGAGCAATCTCTACATCACCAAGTCTCTACACTATGGTGGTTGAAGACAAGGAAGCACGGAACCATTCAAACATATCCTTTGACAAATTCTATGTTGAGCTTCATGATTGTCATTTTTGGATACACAAGTGCTCTTCCTTGCAAGAACTAACCCATGTAGGTAGATGGACTCAAATTCCAAGTGGTGCTCCCAACTCTTGATGAGCTACATCAACCTTGAGCAACCCACACAAGTTCAACTACATGATCAACACCACCAACCAAGGTATGTTATTCCATCTTAGAGAAGCTTTACTCCGAGTCATGAGCTAAAGCAACTCGACAAGATGTGAATACATCAAGATGCTTAAACAAAAAATGGTAACCCCATTTTGAGCTTAAACGATGAGTATGACCTATGATCAAGTGATCTCACTTGACTCCTAAGTCAATATACTCTAACATAGGTGACTTTGTCGACGACCATCTCTAGATGAAGTTCTCTCATGTTCTTTTCTGTGCTTTTGCATTTGTCTCATGCATATTTGTTTTGTAACGCCCGGGTGGTTATGCTACAGTAATCGTCCCGGTTCGGTTAAATAACCTCTCGTTGATTCAAACCCGACCTAAAACAAAATTCAAAAATGAAACAAACGATAAAAGGTTCCGAAAATAAGTTCTAAAATGTTCAGGGGTTTTCTAAAATACCTAACCTAATATTGGTGGGGTGCAATAATATTTACAAATGTCAGAGCATTTTAAATAAAATAAAAACAGAAAAGAAACTAAATAAAAGAAAAAGGGCAAAATAAAACTGAAAGGGGGGAGAACCCCCTGCCCGACCAATCGGCCCCTCCCTTTGGCCCCTCTCTCCCTTTTGGCCCATTCCCCTCCCCCATGGGCGGCCCACCGCCCAACCGGCAACCGCCACCCCACTTACCCCCACCCCGGTAACCCTAAACCGCCACCGACCGTGACTCCCCCCGCCCCTCGCCCTCTCCTCTCCCCGATCGGATCGGGCAGATCCCCCACCCGAACCTCCCCTTGCGCCAATCCCACCTCGCCGCCGACCCCACGCCCACCGCGGCCCAGTCCTCCTCCTCCTCCTCCGACGCCGGGAAGATCCTCCTCCCCTCCGTCGCCCCAGAGCCCGCGACCTCCGCCGCCTGGCTCGGCCTCGCCCCTCCCGTCGCCGCACGCCCACCGACCCCCTCCCGACGGACTCCCGCCCCTCACCGAGCCCGCCGCCTAGGCCCCGCTCCCCCCAGTGAGGCCCCCCCTCTCCTCCCCTCCCGTCGGCTGACCGGACCGGCCACAGATCCCGGACCCCCTCCCCTCCTCGCCGACCCGCCCGCTCTCGTCGCCGGCTCGGCCATGGATTGATCGGCGCCCCCCCGATCCTCTCCTCCTTCCCTGCCGGATCCGGCCAGTAGCCCGAACGCCCGCCCACCGCCTCTCCCTCCTCTCACCCCCCGACGGCGGCGACTCACGCCGGCTTCTTGGCGCCCCGCCCCCCCCGTTTCCCCAGGCCCCGATTCCCCTCGGATCGCGCCCCGACCCGAACTGGATCGTGTCCGATTAAAGGCAACGCCTGCGCGTCGCACTCCACGCCTGTTTGGCCATAGGCCAGCGACGTGGGGCCCCACCCCAAAAATAATGTTTTAATTAAAAGCAGAACTAAAAACAAAATGAAATGAATATAAATTAATTAACTAACTAATTAATTAATTAATTAATTGAGTAATTAATTAAACTAATTAATTCGGATTAATTAACCTAATCATTAATTAATTAATTGGGTAATTAATTAAACTAATTAATTCTGAATTAATTAACACTAATCATTAATTAACTTAATTAACTAAGGTTAATTAAACTTTGATTAGGCTAATTAAATTAATTAGTCAATAGTGAATGACATGGGACCCACTGTCAGGTTGACTCGATCAACCTGTTGATCGATGACGTCGGCATGACATCATCTTTGATATCATAAATGCAATTTCGAAATTAATTAAATAATTAATTAAAATTCCGAAATTAATAAAATCTTTTATAAATCATATCTTTTAATTCGTAATCCGGATTAAAATAATTTCAACATGAAAGTTGCTCGAGCAGCGAGAGCGAATCCGGATACGATCCGTTCGTCCACCACATCTCTAACCTATCGAACACCGCAAACTTTCCTCTCCGGTTCATCTGTCGACAGACGTCCGAACTGGATAACTTCCCGGATGTTTTCCCCTAAACCGGTACCCTTCTTACCACGTTAGGGCACGCCTAGCATCGCTTCTTGGCATGTCATGCATCGTTATGCATACATTACCGTGTATTCATTGTTTCTTCCCCTCTTCTCTTGGTAGACTACGAGACCGACAGCTGCGGTGGCGTTCGACTACGGTCTTGACGACCCTCTCTCTTGCCAGAGCAACCAGCAAGCCCCCCTTGATCACCAGATATCGCCTACTCTTATCTACTTTGCTTGCATTAGAGTAGCATAGCATATTCTTGTTTTCGAGATACTCCTATCTTCTTGCATAGCTTTGTCCTTGTAACTTCGTTGTTACCTTACGCAATCCTATATGCTTAGTATAGGATGCTAGTACTTTCATCGTGGCCCTACTTTCTTGTCCGTCTGCCGTGCTATACTATCGGGCCGTGATCACTCGGGAGTTGATCACGGTATATACTATATACTTATACATGATACATGTGAGACTAAAGTCGGGTCGGTGATGGAGCACCATGAGTGGATCTTTGTGGCGGAGCGACAGGCAGGTTGAGACCGCCTAGAGAGAGGTGGGCTGGCCTGTTCGGCGTTCGCGGTTACTTAACACGCTTAACGAGGTCTTGGTATTTGATCTGAGTTGGCTCTGAGCTTATACGCACTAACCATCTACGCGGGAGTAGTTATGGGTATCCGCGTCGTGGTATCACCAGAAATACTTGAGACGTCGGTGATGGGCGGGCTGCCGGATTGGACTGGAACGCTTTCATTGGGCTAGGTGCGCTTCGTCGCAGACATAGCGTCTTGAGTGTGCTTTCGAGGCGATGGGCCTGACCCTGCTGGCGCTTAGGTTTAGACCGCGTGTTGGCCTCTCTGTTGTGCCTAGGTGGGGCTGCGGCGTGTTGATCTTCAGCGGCGGGCATGACCCAGAAAGTGTGTCGGCCAAATGGGATCAAGCGTCTTTGGGTAAGATGGTGCACCCTGCAGGGAAGTTAATCTATTCGGATAGCCGTGATCTTGATAACAGGACGACTTGAGTTGTACCTTGAACTTTTGACAACTAGAACCGGATACTTGATAAAACACACCCTTCCAAGTGCGGATACAACGGTGGTCGCTCTCGCTCGAGGGTTATGAGCGGGGATTGCCGGGTAGGATTATTGCTATATGATGTTACGTGGAGGACTTGGATCGTCCTCCTCCTACATTGCAAGACAGTGTCGAAGCGTAGTCTTCGTTAAGACTAGCTATCCCCTCTTATTACGGCATTCTGCGATTCAGTCACCGATATGGCCTTTACCCATATATCCAAGCATAAGTAGTGTAGCTCCTTGCTTGCAGTACTTTGGATGAGTACTCACGGTTGCCTTGTTCCCCTTTTCCCCTATCTCTACTCGATTGCTGCAATCGGGGCGATGGAGCCCAGGGGCGAGCGACGCCGCCTATGGCGACTACTACTCCGGGCGCCTACTACTACGTGCAGCCCGGCGGCGACGACCAGAGTGACCTAGGAGGATCGAGGCGGGAGGCTGCTCCTCTTCGATCTGTATCCCGGTTTGTGTTAGCCATCTTATGGCACCTTGTTTAACTTATGTACGTACTCAGATATTGTTGCTTCCGCGACTCGTCTATGATCGAGCACTTGTATTCGAGCCCTCGAGGCCCTGGCTTGTATTATGATGCTTGTATGACTTATTTTATTTGTAGAGTTGTGTTGTGATATCTTCCGTGAGTCCTTGATCTTGATCGTACACATTTGCGTGCATGATTAGTGTACGATTGAATCGAGGGCGTCACATATTCCCCTTTCAAAAAACTTCATCTAGATTTCTTTCATTTCTTTACATTTGCTCGCATTTCCTGCATCCAATTCATTGCATATCATTGGTAAATTCCTTGCAAATCTTTGTGAGATCTTACTAGTCTAGCGAGCTGAGGTGACAAGTGTTTTCTCTGCGATGAACTCGGTTACACCGATTTGTTGTTTTCGGTCCAACCGAATCCTTTCGTACAATCAAAGCATACCACTCGGTGCCACCGATTTCTAACAGGAAAAACAGTTTGCCACTTATTACGTGTTTCTTCCGATCCGGCTCCACTCAATGAATCTTGTCCTCTACAAGCATCACATTTATATAAATGCTTTGTGCTGTGACTCAAGGATCAAACCCTTCTTGGAAATTGATGTCAAAGGGGGAGAGAGAGAGATCACATCAAAGCTTATCACTTTCAAAGGGAGAGTATTACTTCCGTTGTGGGGAGAAAGAGATCTCCAGGGGGAGAGAATACTCAAGTAGAAAGTATTTCTCAAGGATCCCAGATACTTGGTGTTCAAGAGGAGAGATGCCACATGTCTTCTTGAGGGGAAAGACATGTTCATATGTGCTTATTTGCATTAGCTCTGTTCATTTATATCTTTCAGCTCTGATTTTCTGTTCCCTATCTTCTCCTAGTATCCCATGCTAGAATCAGGGGGAGCAAGACATCTAAGGGAAAGAAATCATTTAAATTCATTGCATATCTTTACCCTTGGGGACATGTCTAATCCACGTCGCCATCGGGTGGTATTAGGATCTTTTACTCCTCGACCCTTACTCTGGGACTCTGGACTCTCTTCTACTCGGGTTAAACGATTTTACTAACTATCACTAGGATCCCGTGACCGCATTCACCCCGAAGATGGATATAGCCTTAGTTGTTTTTGGAATTGTATTTGAACAATTTCCACCTGTCATTGACTCCTTTGAAGCGTCTTTGTTTTCGGGATGGAACCCACGAGGCAGGTCGTGCGCCACACGACGGCCATTGGTGCCTCGGGATCACTGCGGTGCTAGCCGAGATGATGACCTATCGGGTTATCGGCGGCACCTGAGTACACCGTCTATGAGGAGTACGGGACTACAACCAGGAGCGATACCGCGCCATCGTCCACCTCTACTCTCGGGAGTATGAGTCCACTCTTGTCTGCACACCGCACATGGTGTTGGAGTGACCATCGATATGGCAGTCCACGATGCTGCTTATGCTGCTCGACACGTCTTCGTGCGAGTATCGAGGTGGACACCTCCCCTTCGGGCACATTGCTATCGCGTCGATGTTGGTGAGGAGGGTTACTACTGCTGCCTACACCATCGTCACCAGAGAGCCCTTCCACCATCGTAACTTTGTTACGCATGCCGATGGGCTGGATCGAGCTAACCGAGCTCTTCGCCACGAGTTGTACATCACCCGTCGGCACCTCTACCGTGCTCGACGCTGATGCACCCTTTGTCCGATCCGGAGAGCTGCCGCGTTCTGCGATCTACCCAGCCAGACCGTGATGCCCGGGGTGTCGGTTGGCGGACGTGGGAGGCTACTCTCCGCACTTGGCCCTTTTACGCCACGGGCGCCGGATTCAGCACCGAGTATCCGCGGCCCCTGTGTCACCGGCGTGGAGGACTATCCCTGCCGCACTATCGACTTTCAGAGCTCTGACTACCTCCGCAGACCGCGTGGGACTGATGTAGACTTGCTTGTTAGTATTTGATGTATTCGCCATGAGCACTGTGTGCGCCTATGATGTAGTAGTCTATGTCTTGGACTCTATGTATCGAACTCTATGCATGATTCCTTTTGTAAGATATGCCAACTACTATGTAGTTCCCATCATCTGCTTTCATTATGCATGTTTCATCATGAATGATTCTGTCTCTTGCTTAATTTCTCAAATGCTGAACTACCTGTTATATAATAGCGGGATGGTTAGGCCAGCAGGTCGTGGCCGTGGTGCCAACTTCCCACCACCGCCTGAGTACATGGCTGGTATGATCCAACAACTCGAGATGAATCGCCAGTTCATGGAGAACATGATGGCTCAGTTCCCTCGCCCGAATATGCACCAGCACCCAAACGGGACAACTCTGCAGGATTTCATACGCCTGAACCCCAGCGTGTACCGCAGCTCAACTCAGCCACTGGATGCTGATGACTGGCTCCGTGACATCACCTATGAGATGGAGTCTGCTGATGTAGCCCCTGCCAGCTATGTCACTTTTGCTTCCTTCTTCTGAAGGGACCCGCAGACTCAATGGTGGGACAGCCACGGCGTACTCTGCCAGTTGGAACACTCATCACTGGCGGACTTCCAGGCTGCCTTCCGTGCCCGCTTCATCCTCAAGGGGTCATGGACGGAAGAAGCGTGAGTTCCATAACCTCACCCAAGGCAACAAGACTGTTGAAGCCTATCACGAGAGTTCTTGGACTTGTCTCGCTATCTTGAAGAGGATATTGCAACCGATGCACGCAGACAAGAGAAGTTCGTGACGGTCTTCAAGTCGACATCAAGATCGCACTTCTAGTGCACGACTTTGCTGATTTCGCCACCTTGGTGAACAAAGCTATCAATGTCGAAACTGGTCCGCAGGAATACAGAGCTCTAACAGCGCAGCTGTGACACGGGCTCATCTTGGGCCCGTCCTCGCAAGCGCAAGATATGGATTCCCAACAGCATGTACCAAATTAATGCACTGCTCCAAAGCGAACTATGCTACACCTCGTCGCCTACAACTAAGCGGCCGAAGCTTCAGCTCCACCACCCCAAGCTCCTGTTCCCACTCCCAATAATGGCTTATGCTTGGTGCGGACAACTAGGGCACCGTGCTAGAGAATGCAACCGAACTGAATCAAGCGGCCCTTCCAAAGACTGGCCGTGGAAACACCCGAACCGCAACAACACGGCAAGTCTTATGGGCAAGCTCGGGCCAACCACGTTGATCTCGAGCGAAGCTCGAGACCAGCCTGCTCTTGTGATGGGTACACTCGTAAATTCAGTACAGATCTGTTTTATTCGATTCAGAGCATCGCATTCATTCATGTCTCGAAGACTTTGCATACAAGCACGACGTTAAGTGTGAAGAGATGAACTCTTCGGTAGTGGTAAAACCCCATTGGGACAATGTCAAACCTCCATGGTTGGCGCCGGCGCCCCCGTGGAAATCGAAGGGTTGGAATTCTATGCCTCCCCATTATCCTGAAGACGCCTAACATCGACCTCATTTTGGGGATGGATTGGTTGAAAGCGATACTGGCGTCAATCGTTTGCGCCACTAAGACCGTCCATCTGCTGCACCCTTCGATGAAATCGTAAGCTACAATGCTAAATTCGGTTCAAGATGCCGAGGCAAGGCTCTATGCATTGAATGCATTGAACGCCGCACCCTCGAGGGAATTGAAAACATTCCTGTCGCTTGCGATTTCCAAGACGTCTTTCTGAAGAACTTCCAGGATTCCCCGCTAGAGCTGTCGAATTCGTCATCGACTTGAAACCGAGCACCACTCCTATAGCGTCCCTACAAGATGCCGCGCGCATGAACTCCTTGAACTAAAGGAGGAAATCGACAAATCTCTTCAAAGCGGCTTCATTCGCCCAAGTTGCTCTCCTTGGGGAGCACCTTCTCTCTTTGTTAAGAAGAAGGATGGGACAAACCGATTGGTTCAAGACTACCGTCCTATAAATCAAGCTACCATTCGAATAAGTATCCTCTTCCTCGGATCAATGATCTTTATGATCAATTGGCTGGTTCGTCAGTGTTCTCGAAACTCGACTTGAGGTTGGGTTACCACCAGATCCGTGTTCGTGAGGAGGATATCCCCAAGACCGCATTCGTGACTCGTTATGGTTCATACGAGTACACCGTCATGTCTTTCGCTTAACCAATGCTCCAGCCACCTTCTCTGCGCTGATGAACTATATATTCATGGATTACCTCGACAAGTTCGTCGTGGTTTATCCGGATGATATCCTGATCTATTCCAAGAATGAAGAAGAACATCTGAACATCTTCGCCTTGTCTTTGGAAAAGCTACGAGAGCATCAACTCTATGCCAAGTTCTCCAAGTGTGAATTCGGCTTCCCAAGTAACCTACCTTGGACATGTCATTTCTAAGGATGGTATTGCCGTCAACCCCGAACGAGTTCAGGCTATTCTCGATTGGACTCCTCCAAGAACGTTAAGCAAGTCGAAGTTTTCTCGGTCTCGCTTGACTATTGCCGTCGATTCGCCGAGAACTTCTCCAAGATTGCCAGCCTCGACTAACTTTGTTGCATAAAGGCGTCAAATTCCAATGGACAGATAAGTGTCAGGAAAGTTTCCAGGCACTCAAAGACAAGCTGACAACTGCCCCAGTGCTAGCTCCTCCTGATACTAAGAAGGACTTCGTCATTTACTGCGACGCATCTCGTCAAGGTTTAGGCGGTGTCCTAATGCAAGAGCGCAAAGTGGTTGCTTATGCCTCTCGACAGTTGCGCCCTCACGAGGAGAACTACCCAGTTCATGACCTCGAACTTGCTGCCGTCATTCACGCACTAAAGCAGTGGCGACATTACCTTCTCGGTAATCGTTGCGAGATCTACACTGACCACCAAAGTCTGAAGTATCATTTACTCAGCCAGACCTGAACCTCCGTCGGCCAGAGATGGATGGAGACCGCTTCAGACTTTGATTTGGGTATTTCCTATACGCCAGGCAAGGCTAATGTAATGGCTGATGCTTTGAGCCGCAAGTCTTACTGCAACCACCTTCAGGTTCACAAAGTTCAGCCCTCACTTGTTGAAGAATTCAGCAGGCTGAACCTCCATATTGTTCCTCCGGGTGCACTTGCTCCCCCTCCTCCGGAGTTCCGCAAGATGAATCTCCGTGTTGTTCCCCGTGGTTCCCTCTATACCCGGCTGTTGAACCCGATCTCGTGGGCACCATAAAGACAATGCAGGATTTGACTCAAGTCTACAAGCTTAAACAAGACATCGGAAAGGAAATCCTCATCCTTCACTATTCTTGATGATGGCGCCTTGTACTTCAAAGGCCGCCTAGTGGTGCCGTGTAAGAAGGAAAATCTGAATATGACTCGGAAGGTCATGCAAGAAGCTCATGATACGCCTCTATGTATCCACCCTGGCAGTACAAAGATGTATCAAGACATTCGCCGAGATTCCGTGGTCTAATATGAAGCGGGACATTGCTCGCTATGTTTCGAGTGTGACATTTGCCGTCAGATCAAAGCAGAACATCAAAAGCCTCTTTGGAACTCTGCAGCCTATCTCTATTCCCGAATGGAAATGGGACCATGTTGAAATGGACTTCACACTTTGGATTTCCCAAATCGCAGAAAGGTAATGATGCTATTCTTGTCGTCATTGACCGGCTTTCTAAAGTTGCACATTTTACGGCGGTCAAAGAAACGATCATCGCTAGCCAGCTTGCAACGCTCTATATGTCGAATTGTTTCACTTCACGGTATTCCACTGGTTATCGATTCGGACCGTGGCAGCTTATTCACTTCAAGATTCGGGCAAGTTTCAAGAAGCTATGGGGACTCATTTATCTTTCAAGATCGCTTTTCATCCGCAGATCACAAGGGCAAGTTGAACGTGTCAACCAAATTCTCAAGACATGCTTGAGCTTGTGTCGTCTCATTCGCAAGAAATGGGAGGAATCTCTCCGTATGCTGAGTTCTCTTATAATAATAGCTATCAAGCTAGTCTCAAGATGGCCCCTTCGAGGTGTTATATGGACGAAAGTGCGAACCCCTCTGAACTGGTCGAAATCGGGAACGCCCACTCTTCGTCCGGATATTATCCAACATGCGAAGAACAAGTCCGCATTATTCGCGAGAATCTCAAGACCGCTCGGTCTCGTCAAAAGAGTAATTATGACCGTCATCACAAAGACATGGTCTATCAACTTTGGCGAAAAGGCCTATCTTCGTGTTACACCAATGAAGGGTGCTCACCGCCGGGATCAAGGGCAAGTTAGCGCCTCGCTATATTGGCCCTTTCACTATTTCGGAAAGCGTGGAAAAGTGGCTTATCAAGCTGGAGCTTCCGTCGAACCTTTCTCGGGTTCACGATGTGTTCCACGTGTCCCAACTCCGACGCTGCTTCAAGGACCCAATCCGAGCGGTGGACCATGAAGTGCTCAAATTGCAACAGACCTCTCCTATAAAGAGCATCCGGTCCGCATTCTCGACCAAGCTGAACGCCGCACACGCGGAAAGGCGATCAAGTTTCTCAAAGTCCGATGGTGAATCACTCAAGACGAAGCCACGGGAACGCGAGGATCGTCTACGAGATGAATATCCGCACTCTTTCCTTCTACCTCCTAAATCTCGGGATGAGATTTCTTGTAGTGGAGGAGATTTGTAACGCCCGGGTGGTTATGCTACAGTAATCGTCCCGGTTCGGTTAAATAACCTCTCGTTGATTCAAACCCGACCTAAAACAAAAATCAAAAATGAAACAAACGATAAAAGGTTCCGAAAATAAGTTCTAAAATGTTAGGGGTTTTCTAAAATACCTAACCTAATATTGGTGGGTGCAATAATATTTACAAATGTCGAGCATTTTAAATAAAATAAAACAGAAAAGAAACTAAATAAAAGAAAAAGGGCAAAATAAAATCGAGAGGGGAGAACCCTCTGCCCACCAATCGGCCCCTCCCCACCGGCCCTCTCTCCCTTTGGCCCATTCCTCCCCCATGGGCCGCCCACCGCCCAACCGACACCGCCACCCCACTTACCCCCCCCCCGCGGTAACCCTAAACCGCCACCGACCAGACCCCCACCGCCCTCGCCTCTCCTCTCCCCGATCGGATCGGGCAGAGATCCCCCGACCGAACCTCCCCCGCGCCAATCCCACCTCGCCGACCCCGCCGCCGCCCATGGCCCCAGTCCTCCCTCCTCCTCCGACGCCGCCTGGGAAGATCCTCCTCCCCTCCGTCGCCCCGAGCCACAAGGCCTCCGCCGCCATGGCTCGGCCTCGCCTCCCGTGCCGCACGCCCAAACCCCTCCCGACGGACTCCCGCCCCTCACCGAGCCCGCCTAGGCCCTGCTCCCCCGTGAGGCCCCTCTCCTCCCCCTCCCCGTCGGCCGACCGGCATGCCAGACCAATCCCGGACCCCCCTCTCGTCGACGCCAGGTGCCCGTCCGTCGCCCCTCGGCGCTGTGATTGCGCCATGGCTCAGATCGGCGCCCCGATCCTCTCTCCTCCTTCCCCGCCGGATCCGGCCAGGCCTCGAACGCCCGGCCACCGCCTGGCCCTCTCCTTCCTTCTCACCCCCGACGGCGACCTCATGGCGCGCTTTGCGGCGCCCAGCCCTCTGCTTCAGTGGCCCCGATTCCCCTCGATCGCGCCTCGACCCGGCCTCGATCAGAATCCGATTCAGGCAACGCCTGGCGTCGCGCACTCCACCGCTTGCTTGGCCATAGGCCAGCGTGGGGCCCCACCCCAAAAATAATGTTTTAATTAAAAGCAGAACTAAAAACAAAATGAAATGAATATAAATTAATTAACTAACTAATTAATTAATTAATTAATTGAGTAATTAATTAAACTAATTAATTCTGGATTAATTAACCCTAATCATTAATTAATTAATTGGGTAATTAATTAAACTAATTAATTCTGAATTAATTAACACTAATCATTAATTAACTTAATTAACTAAGGTTAATTAAACTTTGATTAGGCTAATTAAATTAATTAGTCAATAGTGAATGACATGGGACCCACATGTCGAGGTTGACTCGGTCAACCTCGTTGATCGATGATCGCCAAGATGACATCATGTTGATGTCATAAATGCAATTTCGAAATTAATTAAATAATTAATTAAAATTCCGAAATTAATAAAATCTTTTATAAATCATATCTTTTAATTGTAATCCGGATTAAAATAATTTCAACATGAAAGTTGCTCGAACGACGAGGCGAATCCGGATACGCAATCCGCTCGTCCACCACACGTCTCTAACCTATCGAACCTGCAAACTTTCCTCTCCGGTTCATCCGTCGAGACAGACGTCCGGAGTCGGATAACTTCCGGATGTTTCCCCTAAACCGGTACCCTTCTTACCACGTTAGGGCACGCCTAGCATCGCTTCTTGGCATGTCATGCATCGTTATGCATCTGTTACCGTGTATTCATTGTTTCTTCCCCTCTTCTCTTGGTAGACTACGAGACCGACGCCTGCGGTGGCAGTTCGACTACAGTCTTGACGACCTCTCTCTGCCAGAGCAACCAGGCAAGCCCCCCCTTGATCACCGGATATCGCTTACTCTTATCTACTTTGCTTGCATTAGAGTAGCATAGCATGTTCTTGTTTTGGATACTCCTATCTTCTTTGCATAGCTTTGTCCTTGTAACTTCATTGTTACCTTACCGCAATCCTATATGCTTAGTATAGGATGCTAGTACTTTCATCTGTGGCCCTACTTTCTTGTGCGTCTGCGCGTGCTATATTATCGGGCCGTGATCACTCGGGAGTTGATCACGGTATATACTATATACTTATACATGATACATGTGAGACTAAAGTCGGTCGGTGATGGAGCACCCATGAGTGGATCTTTGTGGCGGAGCGGCAGGCGCAGTTGAGACCGCCTAGAGAGAGGTGGGCTGGCCTGTTCGGCGTTAGCGGTTACTTAACACGCTTAACGAGGTCTTGGTATTTGATCTGAGTTGGCTCTGAGCTTATACGCACTAACCATCTACGCGGGAGTAGTTATGGGTATCCGCGCCGTGGTATCGGTAGAAGTACTTCAGACGTCACGACGGAGCGGCGCGCGCCGGATTGGACCGAACGCTTTCTTTGGGCTAGGTCTGCTTCGTCACAGACGCATAACGCAGGTGTGCTTTCAGGCGATGGGCCTGACCCTGGCGCTTAGGTTTAGACCGCGTGTTGGCCTCTCTGTTGTGCCTAGGTGGGGCTGCGACGTGTTGATCTTCCGCGGCGGGCATGACCCAGAAAGTGTGTCCGCCAAATGGGATCAAGCGTCTTTGGGTAAGATGGTGCACCGCAGGAAGTTAATCTATTCGGATAGCCGTGATCTTGATAACAGGACGACTTGGAGTTGTACCTTGAGCTTTTGACAACTAGAACCGGATACTTGATAAAACACACCTTCCAAGTGCCGATACAACCGTGGTCGCTCTCGCCGGGGTTATGAGCAGGGATTGCGGGTAGGATTATTGCTATATGATGTTACGTGGAGGACTTCAGATCGTCCTCCTCCTACTGTTGCAAGACAGTGTCCGAGCGTAGTCTTCGTTAAGACTAGCTATCCCCTCTTATTCGGCATTCTGCAGATTCAGTCCACCGATATGGCCTTTACCCATATATCCAAGCATAAGTAGTGTAGCTCCTTGCTTGCAGTACTTTGGATGAGTACTCACGGTTGCCTTGTTCCCCTTTTCCCCTATCTCTACTCGATTGCTGCAATCGACGATGGAGCCAGGAGCGAGCGCCGCCTATGACGACTACTACTCCCGGGCGCCTACTACTACGTGCAGCCACCGACGACGACCGGGAGTGACCTAGGAGGATCCTGCAGGAGGCCTGCTCTTCTTCGTCTGATATCGGTTTGTGCTAGCCATCTTATGGCACCTTGTTTAACTTATGTCTGTACTCAGATATTGTTGCTTCCGCTGACTCGTCTATGATCGAGCACTTGTATTCGAGCCCTCGAGGCCCCTGGCTTGTATTATGATGCTTGTATGACTTATTTTATTTGTAGAGTTGTGTTGTGATATCTTCCCGTGAGTCCTTGATCTTGATCGTACACATTTGCGTGCATGATTAGTGTACGATTGAATCGAGGGCGTCACATGTTTCCCCTTTCAAAAAAACTTCATCTAGATTTCTTTCATTTCTTTCTGTTTGCTCTGCATTTCCTGCATCCAATTCATTGCATATCATTCGGTAAATTCCTTGCAAATCTTTGTGAGATCTTACTAGTCTAGCGAGCTGAGGTGACAAGTGTTTTCTCTGCGATGAACTCGGTTACACCGATTTGTTGTTTTCGGTCCAACCGAATCCTTTCGGTACAATCAAAGCATACCACTCGGTGCCACCGATTTCACAACAGGAAAAACAGTTTGCCACTTATTCTGTGTTTCTTCTGATCCAGCTCCACTCAATGAATCTTGTCCTCTACAAGCATCACATTTATATAAATGCTTTGTGCTGTGACTCAAGGATCAAACCCTTCTTGGAAATTGATGTCAAAGGGGGAGAGAGAGAGATCACATCAAAGCTTATCACTTTCAAAGGGAGAGAGTATTACTTCCACAGGGGGAGAAAGAGATCTCCAGGGGGAGAGAATACTCAAGTAGAAAGTATTTCTCAAGGATCCCAGATACTTGGTGTTCAAGAGGAGAGATGCCACATGTCTTCTTGAGGGGAAAGACATGTTCATATGTGCTTATTTGCATTAGCTCTGTTCATTTATATCTTTCAGCTCTGATTTTCTGTTCCCTATCTTCTCCTAGTATCCCATGCTAGAATCAGGGGGAGCAAGACATCTAAGGGAAAGAAATCATTTAAATTCATTGCATATCTTTACCCTTGGGGACATGTCTAATCCAATGTGGTACTTAGTACTCACTCTCTACATGTCATCCCAGTCTTGGTATTCTTGTGGTTTCTTCTGTTTGCTTTGGCTAGTAGATGTACCTGTGTTATCTAACCTTGTTTACGCAGGTTCATTCCATCCTAAGCCAACTCAAGACTACAAGGTAAGTATATGCATCACAATCATGTGTATGAGGAATTCTTGCTGATGTACATACTGTTTGCAAGAAGGACTCATGAGCATGAAGGTATTTTCTTTAATATTCTTTGCTCTGATGCATATGGCCAAGATACATGTAACGCATTGCCTACTCTATCATGGTTATGCTCTCACATGCTTCTATATTCCATATTCACATGATTGCATACATGTAGGGGGAGCCTATGCTTGTTCCATGTCTTTCCAAAGCTTTACTTGCTATTCTTTATATCTTTATCTAAAGCTTTGATGTATGTTGTCATCAATTACCAAAAAGGGGGAGATTGAAAGCACAAGTGCTCCCTAGGTGGTTTTGGTAATTAATGTCAACATATCTCTTGTTGGACTAACACTTTTATCTAGTATGTTTCAGATAAGTTCAATAATGGAGTGGCATGGGCTAAAGGATGTGGGAACTCCTTCAAGATGCTAAGGACAAATGATTGGCTCAAGCTTCAAGCTCAGGACTCTTCATTTTATATTTTAGTGATCCAAGATCACATTGAGTCTATAGGAAAAGCCAATACTATCAAGAAGGGATGAGGTGTTGCTTAATGAGTTTCTTGCTCCACAGTGCTTAGTGATATGCTCCAAAACCCTCAACTACTTTCCCACTTCCACACATATGACCTAAACCTAAAGTCAAACTCAGCCCCACCGATTCTTTCTATCCGGCGCCACCGAGTTCAGATGTCATAGCCACTGCCACAAACCCTAGGCAAATCGGTCTCACCGATAGGGATCTTGGTCTCACCGAGATGGGATTGTAATCTCTCTGTGTATGTCCATTACCAAAATCGGTCTCACCGAGTTTGGGCAATCGGTACTACCGAGATTACAATGCAAACTCTCTGGTTAACTTATTACCAAAATCGGTCCCACCGAGTTTGAGTAATCGGTCCCACCGAGTTTGCCTGACCAACTCTCTGGTTAGCTTAGTACCAAAATCGGTCTCACCGAGTTTGTGTAATCGGTCTCACCGAGATTATGTTATGCCCTAACCCTAACCATATCAGTCCTACCGAGTTGCATGTCGGTCCCACCGAAATCCCTAACGGTCACTAGGTTTACTGAATCGGTCCGACCGAGTTTGTTGATTCGGTCCTACCAAGTTTCGTAAATTGTGTGTAACGGTTAGATTTTGTGTGGAGGCTATATATACCCCTCCACCTCCTCTTCATTCGTGAGGAGAGCCATCAGAACAAACCTACACTTCCAACTTACCAGTTCTGATAGAGAACTACCTACTCATGTGTTGAGGCCAAGATATTCCATTCCTACCATATGAATCTTGATCTCTAGCCTTCCCCAAGTTTCTTTCCACTCAAATCTTCCTTCCACCAGATCCAAATCCTATGAGAGAGAGTTGAGTGTTGGGGAGACTATCATTTGAAGCACAAGAGCAAGGAGTTCATCATCAACACACCATTTGTTACTTCTTGGAGAGTGGTGTCTCCTAGATTGGCTAGGTGTCACTTGGGAGCCTCCGACAAGATTGTGGAGTTGAACCAAGGAGTTTGTAAGGGCAAGGAGATCGCCTACTTCGTGAAGATCTACCGCTAGTGAGGCAAGTCCTTCGTGGGCGACGGCCATGGTGGGATAGACAAGGTTGCTTCTTCATGGACCCTTCGTGGGTGGAGCCTCCGTGGACTCAAGAACTGTTACCCTTCGTGGGTTGAAGTCTCCATCAACATGGATGTACGATAGCACCACCTATCGGAACCACGACAAAAACATCCGTGTCTCCAATTGCGTTTGAAACCTCCAAAACCCTTCCCTTTACATTCTTGCAAGTTGCATGCTTTACTTTCCGCTGCTCATATACTTTTTGCATGCTTGCTTGTTATGTATTGTGAATGTTAAACTTGTGCCTAAACTCCACTTAAACCTAAAGAAGTTAAAAACTGCAACTTTGATACTTTGTGTCTAATCACCCCCCCCCCCTCTAGACACCTCTTCTCAAGGTCCTACACTTGGGGATGCCCCGGAAGGCATCCCCTCTTTCTTCAACAAGTATCGGTATGTTTTCGGATTCGTTTCATTCATGTGATATGTGCAAATCTTGGAGCGTCTTTTGCATTTAGCTTTTGCTTTTTCTTTTATGCACCATGCTGGTATGAGATAGTCCTTGGTTGATTTATAGAATTCTCATTGCACTTCACTTATATTCTTTGAGTATGGCTTTATAGAATGCTTCATGTGCTTCACTTAGATCATTTGAAGTTTGGATTGCCTGTTTCTCTTCACTTAGACAACCGCCATTTGTAGAATGCTCTTTTGCTTCACTTATATTTGTTAGGGCTTGGGCACATCTTTTCTAGAAATAATTAAACTCTCGTGCTCCACTTATATCTATTTAGAGAGATGACAGGAATTGGTCATTCACATGGTTAGTCATAAAATCCTACATAAAACTTGTAGATCACTGAATATGATATGTTTGATTCCTTGCAATAGTTTTGCGATATAAAGATGGTGATATTAGAGTCATGCTAGTGGGTAGTTGTGGATTGTAGAAACACTTGTGTTGAAGTTTGTGATTCCCGTAGCATGCACGTATGGTGACCGTTATGTGATGAAGTCGGAGCATGATTTATTTATTTATTGTCTTCCTTATGAGTGGCGGTCAGGGACGAGCGATGGTCTTTTCCTACCAATCTATCCCCCTAGGAGCATGCGCGTAGTCCTTTGTTTCGATGACTAATAGATTTTTGCAATAAGTATGTGAGTTCTTTATGACTAATGTTGAGTCCATGGATTACACGCACTCTCACCCTTCCATCATTGCTAGCCTCTTCGGTACCGTGCATTGCCCTTTCTCACCTCGAGAGTTGGTGCAAACTTCACGGTGCATCCAAACCCGTGATATGATACGCCTATCACACATAAGCCTCCTTATATCTTCCTCAAAACAGCCACCATACCTACCTATTATGGCATTTCCATAGCCATTCCGAGATATATTGCCATGCAACTTCCATCATCATCACTAGATCGGGATCGCGCCTTGGCGCAAAGGTGCCGGTCCCAATATTTGGTCAAGCCCGTGATGCTAAGTTAGTAGGAATTGACGTTTTGATGGCGCGACTTGCCACCCATTGCCCGCCAAAGGACACGCAACCAAATATGAATAATCATTTTAAATACAATAGTGGAATAGTATGCACAGTGATTTTAGCACACTCAGTTGTCTGATTACAATAGTAAAACTATAAAAGTATCATATACGTTACATGAATCATACATAAGGCAACTTGCCACATAATCACTCTATGTTTTGTATGGCTAAATGATATCATTCCAATCAGCTTGATTAAAAAGTTCCTTAAACGAAGGATATGATGCATGGAAAAGATGGTCCAACTTAAGGTTAACATAATTGGTCAAAAATCGAATGAATAGACGCATAACAAATAAGAACACATAAGCAATGCTGCAAAAGAATGTGTGGTACATGCTTCTCTTGGGTTTATTTCAATAAGATAGCTTCATAAAGTCGGTATTACAACTGAATAAACCCAATATACACGAAATGGTTTCAAGCGCAATGTAGGTACACAACCATAGAAAGCTTAGTTGTCGCGGGCCAGAGTATTTACGCCGCCAATTTAGACACCCAATTATCAATCATAAAGACAAATGTTTGGTGGTTTTCATTGAATAAATACACAAATGCACATACTTACAAGTTGACAACATTAGAACACGCACTCTCTTCTTTAGGAAGGGAGAGATGCATGTCTCCCTAGTGGATGCAACAATAATTCATAATTTCCGTTGAAGAGCGAGTAAAAGGCCTGCCATAGAGCAGTCTTCATATAAATGTATATGTGCACCGCTTATTTCAAGCCACCCGAGAGAAGATGAACATAGTACAAATGTCAAAAATCAAATGCATCTTCCCAAAACATGTATGCACCTTCAACATTAATGATGGTTATAATCTTTCTTCAGAAACACAATGAACAACAAATTTATAAGCATTGGATTGGTTATTGTTCAATTCAGAAATAAAACCAATCTTTTCTCGAATGTAAGTGGTATAAGTACAACAGTCGAGTACATAAAAAATTCTATATTTACAAAAAAAGAATAATCAAATGCAATGCCTGACAGCAATAGCAGGCCATTACATTAAGTGCAAAGCCAGAAAGGAAGCACTAAGGCCCATCTCAGTTATGATAGCAAACAAGGTTTTGTTGGCAACCTCTACTACAGTTGCAACCATGAGAAGGTAGTAGACACGATAGGGATCGCTCGGCACGACCACCATCTCATCGCGCAACAGTGCAAATTCAGTGCATACAAGCAGAATGAAGTATCAGAATACGAGAGCGGATGAGGCATATATTTATCATTAAATACAAAGGGAATAAGGCAATGAAAACCAAAAATTACCTGTGATTTGGACATGTAGTAGAATCACTCTCCCTCGGAGTGTTATCCCTTATGCTGATAGAATCCTATATTTCAGGAGAAAAGCAAGGAGGATGTGTCGGTGCATAGATACCTAAAAACGCTTACATTGTCGGTTCAGAATTATCCCAGACGAAAAGCTTTGTTTCACACATTCACTAAGCCTCTACTAAGCAGAGGCACTTCAAGTAAAACAACGCCAACAAACAATAGAAGTAAACTAACTTGCAAGACACTTTCGATCGAGGACACAAAAGTGTTCGGGCACACCAGAATCCAGCATGAGCTTTCTGACTGCTCATGAAACAAATAGTATGCAACTCGTTTTTCAAATTTCCTATTCATAATTTGGATGCCACTCTAGAGTAAGGAGAGCGACAGCAAGGGGTTGTCTCTATAAGGAATCACTGCTTGTTAATGAAGATAACCAGCAAGATAATGGGGGAAATAAACACTCTGTCAATCCTGTGGCTTAGAATGCAACACTCTGAATGAGCAAATTCATGTTAAAACTAAAATCCTACATTACCATCTACCTGGAGCCAAGAAAACAGATTAGTCTGGCTAACGCCCCTTTAAACCTTAATTAAAGTTCCCCTGATTGACTATAGTCCTTGTAAAAAAAGTTGCATAAGCAATTATTCACTGGAAACATATTAATTTTAGTACTGTATAATATGTACAGATGGACATCTACACACAAACAACTCATGAGTCAATCCAAACTACAGCACAACTCATGAGTCAATCCAAACTACACACAAACATATTAATTACTTAAGAAGGGACTAAGCTGGAAAGAGGAAAGAAAATACAACAAAGAGAGCAATAAAAATTCAAGCTCTCCGGTCAACTCGCAAGACAGCCCCTCCGCCATGCCACCGGCCTAACTGCGAAACAGCCAGAAATGTAAGTCTGACCTTTTAAGGGCATGACTGCCAATGCTGGAGATATTAGTACTGTAGTACCGTTGGAGGTGGTGATTCTTAGCAAATCAGGAAAGAAGCTACTTTCTACAAAACTGGCCTTACCTTGAACAATGCCATTGGAAACAAAAACAGAACGATCAAAGACTGTAAACTCTCCACCATCCATGCATGTCACTACCACACCAGCTTCTTCAACTATCTATTGAAAAATGACTAAATTCGCCAAATAATTATATACTGTCAAACTCCACGAAGTAAAGAGTTGCTTAGAGAAGTAAATAAGAAGCCATACTACTCAGGATCGATGAAATTTATCTAACTGAAATAAAGACTGATAGATAAATATATTTCAGAATATCAATATACACATCACTTTCATACTCCCTCCTTCCCAAAATATCTCATATGTTTTTATAGAAATTTTGTAGACATACAATAAGTGAAAATAATAGTCAAAGTTACGCGACGAAGACCCAAAAAGTCAACGTGCGCCTTATATTTTGGGAAGGAGGGAGTACCTTTTACTATGCGAATTCTAGATTTGATTACAGAAAATGAGATCAATTTCTTTCAAAGATTAGTTCAGAACTGCTCAATGATTTCCTTAAGATAAGATTAACTCTATTATTTTTAACCCAAACTATGAGAGTACGGAAATATAAGAACCATCATAAGAGGAAAGATTATCTGAATGAAAAGATGGTAAGGTTTGAAAATAAGCAAATAAGCCAGTCCCACTTTCTACCAAACTGATGATTATTTAGCAAATCTGATTCCACGGTGTAAGAAGGTTTGAAAATAAGCAGATAGAAAGAGACGACAGACAGCGACCTGTACCAGTTGATAAACACTGCAAATGTGTGTGCGCCTGATTAAATGAGATCCATAAGCATAGTTCAGAATAACAAAAATTTCGAAGGCAAAAGCCATGTCCCAAGGTAATAATCAGAGGCATCTATGTTCATGTCCAAAACTAAAAACAATGCGCCTTTTTAAAATCATAGGATCAAGGAACCTGGATGAACGGGGCTCGGGTTCAGCAGAGGCAAGGTGTGAGGTTGAATCGCCCATAGGAGAGGAAGTACTAAATGGTATTGTCATTCGTGGGCCAAAGCTTATCTGCCATTCTTATTAAATTATTAGCAGACCAAAAGTTATAATGCCAATTTCAGTAAAGCTGGCAGACAAAAGAAATAGACGTACTGAGACTATTAGAGGAAGCATTTACAAATATATTAGAGGGAGTAAGTTGTACCAACACATGCTAACCTAATTGATTTTCAGAGATATTAAATGATTCAATGTCGCCTATAATGGGATCCATTGACTTCAGAAAGACAGGAATGGAGCACTTGCAAAGCATGTACTTATAAGAACGGAAGTGACATTTGACCGTAGTAGGTAAAATGCTCATTGTCTTAAAGAGAAAATGACCGTAGAGATGTGGTTCTTCTAAAAATAATAGCTATAGATACATAATTTCCCATGTCGCGGCCATCTCTACATGACAAAAGAAATAACAATACCAACATTTTGCAATCCGGGATATTAATGCAGAATGTCCATGGGAATTAAGATTCACAAAAAGGGACTGGAGTAATAGGAAAAGGGGGGCACAGTTTCAAGGCAGACCTTTAGTTTCCAGATTTGATGGGTTGGAGATATAGTTTTGGAGAGTCGGCGGATTGTAGACCACCTAATCTTGAATCAGGTATCATTGTTATCATTGATGAACACATAATAATTGTTCTGCGAGAATGCTGCGACGGAAAATAAAGATATTCTTAGAAAGAATGCTCAAAGGTTTAGAATATGACATCAAATCTCATGACTTGTAAACTTCAAAACTATATAGCAAATGAGTACATGAAGAAAGATAAATCAACATTTGAAAGCAACCGTAGTAACATATCCTTGTGAAACGACTACTATTTTCACACTTCTCTTTAGCCTACACATATAATTCAGGATGGCAGTTCATTCAGCTAGTGCAAGCTCCATAGCGCAATTTAGTTAGATATTTGCGCTGCATGATAATTAGACAACACTGTTACAATGCCAAAGGGAGCTTGAATTTTAATGGTACTATTATACCGCATAGATAACATATCTTTAGTCTGCCATGATTATCACAGAACACCATAAAAGATGAGTTTACATGAGAAACTAACCCATCAGCACATGGGATCTTACCTAAGATGTCTTGTACAATGATAACAAGGCCAATCTCAAAACTGTTGTGATACAAAAAAACAGAAATGACTGAAGTATAAGCTTTATAATTGCACCGTAATAGAGAATTTTGTTGGCAGATGAGAACAATGAAATAAGTTAACAAAAAGAAAATGCATCATGGGTAAATAAAATGTCTCCTCTCACAATTTCAAACCAAATATTCTTACTTGTCTCCTCTCACAATTTACATGTTAATTTTAATAGGACAAGCCGCATGCAAATGAGCCTATTGCTTGCATGATGACAACGCTGAACCAACAGTGTTCTTGACAATAACTGCATCAGCTTGTAGAAGGTACAAATCAGAATTGCTTGACAACTTATTGATAAAACATGCATTCTCCGTTGTCATGGATCAGTAAGAGCTACAATATGTTGAAGAATTATATAGAAAACCATGAGAAATTCCATTCTAGTGCACACAAGCGTAGAGATTCAAATATCTCACCGCCATGAGCAAATAAATTATTATATACATTCCTTGATTGAATACAAAAGGGGAGAGCAGAAATCTGCAGTTAATAAGAGAATCAAGCTACTAAGCATGCATTTTCAAGTAGTAAAACCATGATGCACACAACACATTATGCATAACAATTAGCGCAGTACATAATAGAGCAAGGATCGAAGCGCCTATGTCGTACTTCACGAAGCATAAGAAAAGGAAGTGGACCCCACAAATATATATATAGGAAGTGATCAAAATACATAGCTTCTTATAAGGAAAGATAAGTGGACAGTAAATAAGTCTGAATGTATAACAGTGGGTAAGCTCAGGTTACCAGGGTTGTCGATCAAAGGCGCCTTCCATTTGCCCTTGTAGTTCAGGTTCATAATTTTCTAAATACACAAAAGAATCTCATGTCAAACTTGAAATGCATATTGATGCTTTTCTAGAACAATTAGACTTCGTTGCAAAAAAAACAATTAGACTTCTAGTGTACTGTCATGGTTATACCTTTTGTGTTCATGGTCCCTTGTAATACAGCTTTGGAATGGTCGGAGCTGTCCATTCGCCACATTCCTCCTCATCCCAGTCCTCATGCTGCCATAGTTATTAAACAATGTGAAAGGGCACATACTGGAGGCCACAAAATTGTTCGAAGAATGGGTGAATAGGCACCTTTGTTGCATTAGAATCAGTAATTTCCTTGGGAATGTCATCATAACCATGCCAGGTATAATCGATGTGAGAAAAGAAACCATAACACCAAATCCTATGTTGGTGCTGCATTGTATAAACCTACAGGAAGCGCAACAAACCCTCAAATATAATTTTCTGTACAACATCAGCAGTAATAGTGTCAGTGAAAGCAACCAGAATGCACAGTTCAGACACTACAGGCTACAGCCACCAAGAATGTACATCGTATTCACCCAGTAAAAACTCAGTGCAATGTTTTGGCAAGAAAATGTACTTGACCAGGCGATTCCATGGTACACTTGAGCACACATGCTAATTGCTAAGCTACAAATCATATGCTATCAATAGCCATGTCCATCCAAGGAAAAAAAAGGACACATTCTGGCATGTTGTCGCTCGCAAGTGGCACAACTGTAGAACATTAAGACAGTTATAAACAGCAGGCAGTTCACTACACCCAAGAGCAGAGAGGCCGGGTTGGAGCATCAATTACCACCTTGTGCAACTTCTTGATGAGAATAGAAGGAGAAAAATGGTCCAACAAACAAATCAGTAGGTCACTTGTAGGACATAGCAGAAACGTACAAAAAAATAGGTCCTACCAGAATCCATAGAAGTGGCAAAAATTCTCCAATGCCAAACGGTTAGGAAGCACAAAAATACAAGCAAACAATGATACTTTTAGATGCCAAGCTTCTATCAATAAGAGCACACGGAAGATACACGGCTGCAAGAACACAAACACATGCCTGGAGAGCTGAGAATAGAAGGAGAAAAAGGGTCAACCTGTATAGCGGTGCCGAAGACGTAGCTGGACGAACCGACCAGAATCACGAGCACCCACAGACAATGGACCAACCTGCAGGGGAAAGAAAGCAAACCAGGGATTAGCTTGAGATAACCAGATTTGGGACAGTCGAAAACAAACAAGCACATACAGATCAAGGACCCTCGCGCCAGGGCAGTTTTAGATGTGGTCTAAAAATAACGGTAAAAGTAGCAAACACTGTATTGTCTTTTATCCATCACAGGCACATGATAATAAATATAAAACACATACATATAATTAGCATGCTGATAGTGTCGGTATCACGTTGAAAAGGTCATAATCTAACATGTACATTATGAGTACTCGAGGATTCTGTGGCTGTTAACCATGGCCCATATACTTTCGTGTAAGCATTAATATATTCAACCGTGGATTTTTAGTAAGCTAAATAATTTCATAGCATTGATCTGAATCAGACACCTACACACAAACTGGGGCGGTTCCTCCCATAGCATTTAGAATGTCGACCCCCTTTTAAACCATATAGAAATCACAGAGAAGCAAGTATGCTTTCTCTTCTATTACTAATGCACACGCCAATGTGCTTTACAATAAGCATGCATTCATCACCTCTCGTTTTCTCTGCTCATGTACGTCAGATAGAATATGTAGTGATAAGATGGTCTAATACATATCTTACTGAACAACAAAGCATGTGCTTTGTCTGTGAGTCACTATAAAGCATGTGCATGACAGTGTCTGTGTACATGTATGTGTGTCTCTGCTCAAAGATCAGGATGTGCTCGTGTGCACTGCTCATCAACTGCCATGCTATCTGAAACCTAACGCTAATTTAAATACCAGACAATGTAGAGCAAGACCAGATCATTCCCAGATTGCATAATTATTATGATAACATATGTCAACCCTCATTCCATTTTTAGCTTTGATGTTCTTTGTCGCTAAATTTAGTGCAGACCGTGGCCCTCGTTCCCAGATTGCACAACTGAATTATTATGATAATATATAGTAGCAATCCTCTGTTATCAAACATCTTCTTGCATCTAAACAATAGGCTATGAAGTGAGCTTGACATTGAAAGCTATAAATATGTCGCCATGCAGGCAAAAGTGGACTGAAAACAATGCCTTGCCAGTAGCAAGCAGAACATCCACTTCAACCTCTAGTACATGTTGAACAACAAAGTATTCTCGACATCAAATTCGATGGTATGATCACTCCTGAGAACAAATTTAACTTTTTTTTGTGAATAGAACAAATTTAATTTCAATGCCACTACATATTTAGAGAGAATGAAAATGAGTACGACTAATAAGCAGATACTTACAGGTTCCTTAAGAGCAGCAATAGAACCAGAACCTCTTTTTTTCCTCTGAAGTGGTGGCAAGTGGCAACATATCATTCCTGGTGTTTTGAGAGCCATCTTCGTTCGCATCAGTCATCTTATTTGGATCAGACAACATGTATTTATCTGCAAGTGAATTTGACACATCAAATCAGTAACCATTTCATCATCTCATGGTTGCGTGAAGAACACAGTGTTTTCTCAGCGAGATGTCTTGTGCTTGGTGCTGTGACAGGGTACTTTGGTGATCGAGCATTTGCGATGAACTATGTTCTGGTGACCAACCTGAGCACCGAAGGCAGAAAAGGGGGGTGGGATATACCCGAGGTACTTCAATTGCCTGAACTTTTTTTAGCAATGAAAGCAGCAGGAGAGACTCCCACTGTTATGTATTAAAGAAAAGGTGTTTTTACAGAGTTATTTACATATTTCCATGGTAATGGATATTTTGGGCCCTAAAAAAACGGCCGAGGAAAGAAAAGAAAAACAGAGCAAACTACAACAGGGATTGTGGGTCTATCCTTATCAAACCAGTCTTGATCCTGTATTTTAGGATTTCTAAATCAGCCAGCAACCCCTTTTTCCACCTAATGATTGTGGGTCTATCCTTATCAAACCAGTGTTTGTTCATTAGTTTCCAGAGATTAGAGTTTGGTTCCATGCTCTACCAGATTGTACAATCATTTTTTGAATGCCCAGGGAAGTGTCCCACTATATATGCAAGACATCCCAACAAGTTGTACTGAATCTACACTAGAAAAATAGGTGGGATTTGATTCTTCATCCCTCAAGAAAAATAGACTGAATGATTTCCATCCGCAGATTCCACCACATACCACACGAGTTCATCGAGGAAAGTAACCTTTCCATCTACAACCCTTTCCATCTACAGCCTAAGGAGATTATTGTATTGAGATGTTATGCACTACTACTTCTACACACAAAATGACCGAGAAAACAGAAGGTGAATAAGTTTGTGACTTTCCGACACATTTTGCAGTGCAGGAAGGAGACATGACCTGTGTGGGCGGGGCGGCGTCCAGAAGTGAGCGTAAGCAGACATCCTCGATCCGAATCGGTCGAGCAGAGCAGGAGCAGACGCCCTCGATCTCCACGCCCCTCTCGACGCATGAGCATCTCTTGACGGAGGGACGTCTTCAGGGGAACGACCGCTCCCCGGGAGCTCTTGGTCGCGGGAGGCTGCCGCGACCCCTCCTGCTGACGACGGAGGTGACCCACCACCCAAAGCAGCGGCCACCTCGGCCATCCCTTGATGGAGGGGCGTGTCCTCCTCACCTTCTTCTCCTAGGGGAACGACTTCTCTCCGAGGAGCTCCTGGTCGCCCGGCTGCAGGGCGGCGGCCGCCGCCTCTCTCCGGCCGGCGGAGGAGGCAGCGCCACCAGAGCAAAGGGCCGATTCCTCCATGAGCGTGAAGGCTGAGAAGGAAGAGGAGGAGGAGGCGGAGGTCGCGGATGGGTGCCCGGCAGCGGCGGCGGCGGCGGCGGGGGCAAGGAGACAGGCGCGGGCTAGGGTTTGGAGGGGGAGGAGGAGGCGCGGGGGCTCGTTGGTGAGCAAAGAGGAGGAGGGGAAGTGAGGAGAGGAGCAGAGAGGACGACGACTGGGTGCCCTATCGGCACCCTCTCCTCGATTGTAAAAGACGGAAATACCCTGGTGGGGGCAAAGTATTTATGTTTTGTTGCCATTGAAATTTTATCCAACGGCTCAGGTCGATCGGGTTCGAGATCGCACGGCTCATGGTGGTCGGGCCCGAGATCAGACGGTCAGTATCGCGAGGGACTTTCGATCGGACGGCCGAGAAGCTCTAATCGCTGAGAGAGCTCCGGCATCCATCCTTCTCTTATTTCTGGATATACATGACTTGAGCATTCATTGTCATATTGCTTTGCATGATCGTAAGATAGCTAGAATGATGTTTTCATGGCTTGTCCTTTTTTTGATGTCATTGCTACGCTAGATCATTGCACATCCCGGTATACCGCCGAAGGCATTCATATAGAGTCATATCTTTGTTCTAGATATCGAGTTGTAATATTGAGTTGTAAGTAAATAAAAGTGTGATGATCATCATTAATAGAGCATTGCCCCAGTGAGGAAAGGATGATGGAGACTATGATTCCCCCACAAGTCGGGATGAGACTCCGGACTTTACAAAAAAATAAAAGAGGCCAAAGAAGCCCAAATAAATAAAAGAGGCCAAAGAAGCCCACCAAAAAAATATAAAACATAAAAATAAAAAAATAAAAAAATGAGAGAAAAAGAGAGAAGGGGCAATGTTACTATCCTTTTACCACACTTGTGCTTCAAAGTAGCACCATGTTCTTCATATAGAGAGTCTCTTAAGTTATCACTTCCATATACTAGTGGGAATTTTCATTATAGAACTTGGCTTGTATATTCCAACGATGGGCTTCCTCAAATGCCCTAGGTCTTCATGAGCAAGCAAGTTGGATGCACACCCACTTAGTTTCAGTTTGAGCTTTCACACACTTATAGCTCTAGTGCATCCGTTGCATGGCAATCCCTACTCCTCACATTGATATCTATTAATGGGCATCTCCATAGCCCGTTGATACGCCTAGTTGATGTGAGACTTTCTCCTTTTTGTCTTCTCCACATAACCCCCATCATCATATTCTATTTCACCTATAGTGCTAGGTCCATGGCTCACGCTCATGTATTGCGTGAAAGTTGAAAAGGTTTGAGAAACGTCAAAAGTATGAAACAATTGCTTGGCTTGTCATCGGGGTTGTGCATGATGTGAATATTTTGTGTGGTGAAGATGGAGCATAGCCAGACTATATGATTTTGTAGGGATGAGCTTTCTTTGGCTATGTTATTTCAATAAGACATAATTGTTTGGTTGGTATGCTTGAGTATTATTGTTTTTATGTCAAACGATAGACTATTGCCTTGAATCACTCGTGTCTTAATATTCATGCCATGATTAGACATATGATCAAGATTATGCTAGGTAGCATTACACATCAAAAATTATCTTTTTATCATTTACCTACTCGAGGACGGCAGGAATTAAGCTTAGATGCTGATACGTCTCCGTCGTATCTATAATTTTTATTGTTCCATGCCAATATTATTCAACTTTCATATACTTTTGGCAACTTTTATACAATTTTGGGACTAACATATTGATCCAAATTGCTCAGTGCGGTTTTCATCATTGCATGTTTTTGATTTCGCAGAATATCCATATTAAACGGAGTCCAAACGGGATAAAAGCGGACGGAGCTTATTTTTGGAATATTTGGAAAATCTGGGAGAAAGATCAACGTGAAACGGTGTCTGAGGTGGCCACGAGGCAGGGGCCCACGCCCGTACTAGGAGGGCGCGCCCCCCACCCTCGTGGGCCACCCGTAAGGCGGTTGATGCCCTTCTTTGTCCGCAAGAAAGCTAATTTTTGGTAAAAAATCATGGCGAAGGTTTCAGTCCAATCGGAGTTACGGATCTCCATATATACCCGAAACGGTGAAAGGGCAGCAGAACAGAACACAGAAACAGAGAGAGACAGAGAGATAGATCCAATCTCGGAGGAGCTCTCGCCCCTCCCACGCCTGATACGTCTCCAACGTATCTATAATTTTTGATTGCTCCATGCTACTTTATCTACTGTTTTGGACTATATTGGGCTTTATTTTCCACTTTATATTATTTTTGGGACCAACCTATTAACCGGAGGCCCAGCCCAGAATTGCTGTTTTTTTGCCTATTTGAGTGTTTCGAAGAAACAGAATATCAAACGGAGTCCAAACGGAATGAAACATTCGGAAACGTGATTTTCTCATCGAACGTGATCCAGGAGACTTGGACCCTACTCCAAGAAGTAACAGAGGCGGTCACGAGGTGGGGCGCCCCTAGGCGCGCCCGCCTCGTGGGCCCCTGTTGCTCCACCGACGTACTCTTTCCTCCTATATATACTCACGCACTTCAAACGATCGTAACAGGAGCCAAAACCTAATTCCACCGCTGCAACTTCCTGTATCCACGAGATCCCATCTTGGGGCCTGTTCCGGAGCTCCGTCGGAGGGGGCATCCACCATGGAGGGCTTCTACATCATCACCATAGCCCCTCCGATGAAGTGTGAGTAGTTTACTTCAGACCTTCGGGTCCATATCTAGTAGCTAGATGGCTTCTTCTCTCTTTTTGGATCTCAATACAATGTTCTCCCCCTCTCTCGTGGAGATCTATTCGATGTAATCTTCTTTTTGCGGTGTGTTTGTTGAGACCGATGAATTGTGGGTTTATGATCCAGCTTATCTATGAATAATATTTGAATCTTCTCTGAATTCTTTTATGTATGATTGGTTATCTTTGCAAGTCTCTTCGAATTATCCATTTGGTTTGGCCAACTAGATTGGTAGTTCTTGCAATGGGAGAAGTGCATAGCTTTGGGTTCAATCTTATGTGTCCTTACCCAAAGGATGTAAAGGGTTGCAAGGCATGTATTGTATTGTTCCCATCGAGGATAACAAGATGGGGTATTTATCATATTGCATGAATTTATTCCTCTACATCATGTCATCTAGCTTAAGGCGTTACTCTGTTTTTAACTTAATACTCTAGATGCATGCTGGATAGCGGTCGATGAGTGGAGTAATAGTAGTAGATGCGAATCGTTTGGTCTACTTGTCACGGACGTGATGCCTATATACATGATCATACCTAGATATACTCATAACTATGCTCAATTCTGCCAATTGCTCAACAGTAATTTGTTCACCCACCGTAGAATACTTATGCTCTTGAGAGAAGCCACTAGTGAAACCTATGGCCCCCAGGTCTATTCGCATCATATCAATCTCCATCACTTTAATACTTGCTTTGTTTTTACTTTGCCTTTTACTTTTCACTTTGCATCTATATACCAAAAATACCAAAAATATTATCTATCATCTCTATCAGATCTCACTCGTAAGTGACCGTGAAGGGATTGACAACCCCTAATCGTGTTGGTTGCAGTAGCTATCGTTTTGTGCGTGTACGAGGGACTTGTGTGTGGCCTCCTACTGGATTGATACCTTGGTTCTCAAAAACTGAGGGAAATACTTACGCTACTTTGTTGCATCATCCTCTCCTCTTCGGGGAAATCCAACGCAGTGCTTAAGAGGTAGCAAGAAGGATTTCTGGCGCCATTGCCGGGGAGTCTACGCAAAAGTCAACATACCAAGTACCCATCACAATCCCTATCTCTCGCATTACATTATTTGCCATTTGCCTCTCGTTTTCCTCTCCCCCACTTCACCCTTGCCATTTTATTTGCCCCTCTTCCGTTCGTCCTTCTGTTTGCTCGTGTTACCATGTGCCTTCTTTTTGCTTGCATCTTCGCTTGCTAAAAGGTTATGGATCCTCATCCACTTGCTAATCTCTTTAAGAGATCCAATTATGATGAACCTATTGCTAGTGAATTGAGTGCACTAGATATGAGGTTTTGCCTGAAATTCTTGAATCTAAAAATTGTGATGAAGTACTTTATGAAGCGATTCACGATAGATCTTTGAATAAAAAGCATGATTGCAATGATTTTACTATAAATTCTTTTGATGTCAATTGTGCTAATAAGATGCAAAACCCTAAGCTTGGGGATGCTAGTTTTGCTATGTCTACTACTTGTTGCAATGATCATGATTGGGGTGATTCTTCTTATGATCTTGAAAATTTATTTAAGCCCCATGATGAATATGAGATTGATAATATTGTTTGCAATAATATTGAAAGTGGGTTTGGAAGAGTGTCAATTTTAGATCCCACATATTTGGATAACATTCAATCTTATGAAATTTTTGATAAAAGTGGGCTTGGAGAAATCATGACTTTAGCTAATGATAATCCCACTATTTTGGAAGAGTGTCAACTTTGCATACATGTGGATCATGTTAAGAATATGTTATGTGATAGCTATTTTGTTGAATTTGCTTATGATCCTACATGTAATTATTATGAGAGAGGAAAATATGTTGTAGAAGTTTTCATGTTACTAAATTACCTCTCTTCATGTTGAGATTGCTATCGTCACCTTCTTCTTCCTTGCATATGCTAGTTTTTGCTTGCCTTGCAAATTTGTTTGCCTATAAGATGCCTATGCATAGGAAGTATGTTAGACTTAGATGTGTTTGTCACATGCTATATGATGCTCTATTTGTGCTTCAATTCTTGTCTTTCATGTGAGCATGATCGAAATCTCAATGCCTAGCTAGGGGCGTTAAACGATAGCGCTTGTTGGGAGGCAACCCAATTTTATTTTTAGTTTTTTGCTTTTGTTTCTGTTTAGGATAAATAATCCATCTAGGCTCTGTTTAGATGTGGTTTTATGTTTTAATTAGTGTTTGTGCCAAGCTAGACCTATTGGACCTTCTTGGATGATAGTTATTTGATCTTGCTGTAATTTCCAGAAACTTTGCGCTCAGTGCCCCAATTATTAAAAATCACCAGAACGTGATAAAATACTGATTTCAATTGCTTATGATCAATAAACAAATTTTCTAGGTCTTCTAATTTTGGTAGAATTTTTGGAGTTCCAGAAGTTTGCGTTAGTTACAGATTACTACAGACTGTTCTGTTTTTGACAGATTCTGTTTTGCGTGTGTTGTTTGCTTATTTTGATGAATCTATGGCTAGTAAAATAGTTTATAATCCATAGAGAAGTTGGAATACAGTAGGTTTAACACCAATATAAATAAATAATGAATTCATTACAGTACCTTAAAGTAGTCTTTTGTTTTCTTTCTCTAACGGAGCTCACGAGATTTCTATTGTGTTTTGTGTTGTGAAGTTTTCAAGTTTTGGGTAAATTATTTTGATGGATTATGGAACAAGGAGTGGCAAGAGCCTAAGCTTGGGGATGCCCATGGCACCCCCAAGATAATCCAAGGACACCAAAAATTCAAAGCTTGGGGATGCCCCGGAAGGCATCCCCTCTTTCGTCTATTTCCATCTGTAATTTACTTGGAGCTATATTTTTATTCACCACATGATATGTGTTTTGCTTGGAGCGTCTTGTATCATTTGTGTCTTTTCTTGTTAGTTTACCACAATCATCCTTGCTGTACACACCTTTTGAGAGAGCCATACATAAATTGGAATTTGATAGAATACTCTATGTGCTTCACTTATATCTTTTGAGCTTGATAGTTTTGCTCATAGTGCTTCACTTATATCTTTTGAGCGTGATAATTTTTGCTCTAGTGCTTCACTTAGATATTTTAGAGCACGGTGGTGGATTTGTTTTAAAGAAACTTGATCTCTCATGCTTCACTTAGATTATTTTGAGAGTCGTTAATAGCATGGTAATTTGCTTAATGTTAATATACTTGGTATTCAAGATATGTGAAACTTTCTTTTGAGTGTGTTGAATACTAAGAAAAGTTTGATGCTTGATAATTGTTTTGAGATATGAAGATGGTGATATTATAGTCATGCTATTTGAGTAGTTGTGAATTTAAAGAATACTTGTGTTGAAGTTTGTGATTCCCGTAGCATGCACGTATGGTCAACCGTTATATGATGAACTCGGAGCATGATTTATTTATTGATTGTCTTCCTTATGAGTGGCGGTCGGGGACGAGCGATGGTCTTTTCCTACCAATCTATCCCCCTAGGAGCATGCGCGTAATACTTTGCTTTGATAACTTCTAGATTTTTGCAATAAGTATATGAGTTCTTTATGACTAATGTTGAGTCCATGGATTATACACACTTTTTCCCATCCTTCCACCATTGCTAGCCTCTCTAATACCGCGCACTTTTCACCGGTATCATACACACACCATATATCTTCCTCAAAACAGCCACCATACCTACCTATTATGGCATTTCCATAGCCATTCCGAGATATATTGCCATGCAACTTTCCACCGTTCCGTTTATTATGACACGCTCCATCATTGTCATATTGCTAGCATGATCATGTAGTTGACATCGTATTTGTGGCAAAGCCGCCTTTCATAATTCTTTCATACATGTCACTCTTGAATCATTGCATATCCCGGTACACCGTCGGAGGCATACATGTAGAGTCATACTTTGTTTAAGAATCGAGTTGTAATTGTTGAGTTGTAAGAAAAATAAAAGTGTGATGATCATCATCATTAGAGCATTGTCCCAGTGAGGAAAGGATGATGGAGACTAGATTCCCCCACAAGTCGGGATGAGACTCCGAACGAAAAATAAAAAAAATTGAAAAATGAAAAAAAAGGCCATAGAAAAAAGAAAAGGCCCAAAAAAAAGAGAGCGAAAAAGAGAGAATGGACAATGCTACTATCCTTTTACCACACTTGTGCTTCAAAGTAGCACCATGATCTTCATGATAGAGAGTCTCCCATTTTGTCACTTTCATATACTAGTGGGAATTTTTCATTATAGAACTTGGCTTGTATATTCCAATGATGGGCTTCCTCAAACGCCCTAGGTCTTCGTGAGCAAGCAAGTTGGATGCACACCCACTTAGTTTCTTTTGTTGAGCTTTCATATACTTATAGCTCTAGTGCATCCGGTGCATGGCAATCCCTACTCACTCACATTGATATCTATTGATGGGCATCTCCATAGCCCGTTGATACGCCTAGTTGATGTGAGACTATCTTCTCCCTTTTGTCTTCTCCACAACCACCATCCTATTCCACATATAGTGCTATATCCATGGCTCACGCTCATGTATTGCGTGAAGATTGAAAAAGTTTTGAAAATGTTAAAGTATGAAACAATTGCTTGGCTTGTCATCGGGGTTGTGCATGATTTAAATATTTTGTGTGGGGAAGATGGAGCATAGCCACACTATATGATTTTGTAGGGATAACTTTCTTTGGACATGTTATTTTGAGAAGACATAATTGCTTAGTTAGTGTGCTTGAAGTATTATTATTTTTATGTCAATATGAACTTTTGTCTTGAATCTTTCGGATCTGAATATTCATACCACAATTAAGAAGATTTACATTGAAATTATGCCAAAGTATCACTCCGCATCAAAAATTCTCTTTCTATCATTTACCTACTCGAGGACGAGCATGAATTAAGCTTGGGGATGCCTGATACGTCTCCAACGTATCTATAATTTTTTATTGCTCCATGCTACTTTATCTACTGTTTTGGACTATATTGGGCTTTATTTTCCACTTTTATATTATTTTTGGGACTAACCTATTAACCGGAGGCCCAGCCCAGAATTGCTGTTTTTTGCCTATTTCAGTGTTTCGAAGAAACATAATATCAAACGGAGTCCAAACGGAATGAAACCTTCGGAAATGTGATTTTCTCACCGAACGTGATCCAGGAGACTTGGACCCTACTCCAAGAAATGTGAGAGGTGGTCACGAGGGTGGGGGCGCCCCTAGGGCGCCCCGCCTCGTGGGCCCCTAGTGCTCCACCGACGTACTCTTTCCTCCTATATATACCTCACGCACCCCAAACGATCGTAACAGGAGCCAAAACCTAATTCCACCGCCGAACTTCCTCAGATCCACGAGATCCCATCTTGGGGCCTGTTCGGAGTTCACGGAGGGGGCATCCACCATGGAGGGCTTCTACATCATCACCATAGCCCCTCCGATGAAGTGTGAGTAGTTTACTTCAGACCTTCGGGTCCATAGCTAGTAGCTAGATGGCTTCTTCTCTCTTTTTGGATCTCAATACAATGTTCTCCCCCTCTCTCGTGGAAATTTATTCGATGTAATCTTCTTTTTGCGGTGTGTTTGTTGAGACCGATGAATTGTGGGTTTATGATCCAGCTTATCTATGAATAATATTTGAATCTTCTCTGAATTCTTTTATGTATGATTGGTTATCTTTGCAAGTCTCTTTGAATTATCCGTTTGGTTTGGCCAACTAGATCGGTAGTTCTTGCAATGGGAGAAGTGCATAGCTTTGGGTTCAATCTTATGTGTCCTTACCTAGTGATGTAAAGGGTTGCAAGGCACGTATTGTATTGTTGCCATCGAGGATAACAAGATGGGATATTTATCATATTGCATGAATTTATTCCTCTACATCATGTCATCTTGCTTAAGGCGTTACTCTGCTTTTTAACTTAATACTTTAGATGCATCTTTGGATAGCGGTCGATGAGTGGAGTAATAGTAGTAGATGCGTAATCGTTTCGGTCTACTTGTCACGGACGTGATGCCTATATACATGATCATACCTAGATATACTCATAACTATGCTCAATTCATCAATTGCTCAACAGTAATTTGTTCACCCACCGTAGAATACTTATGCTCTTGAGAGAAGCCACTAGTGAAACCTATGGCCCCGGTCTATTCTCATCATATCAATCTCCATCACTTTAATACTTGCTTTGTTTTTACTTTGCCTTTTACTTTTCACTTTCCATCTATATACCAAAAATACCAAAAATATTATCTATCATCTCTATCAGATCTCACTCTCGTAAGTGACCGTGAAGGGATTGACAACCCCTAATCGTGTTGGTTGCGAGTAGCTATCATTTTGTGGAGGTATGAGGGACTTGTGTGTGGCCTCCTACTGGATTGATACCTTGGTTCTCAAAAACTGAGGGAAATACTTACGCTAATTTGCTGCATCATCCTCTCCTCTTCGGGGAAATCCAACGTAGTGCTCAAGAGGTAGCAACGCCATGGGAGCCAAGGACCAGAGGGGAAACCCTTCTCCCATCTAGGGAGGAGGTCAAGGAAGAAGAAGAAGGGGGGCCCTCTCCCCCTTGCTTCCGGTGGCGCCGGAGTGCCACCGGGGGCCATCATCATCACCGCAATCTTCACCAACAACTTCACCGCCATCATCACCAACTCTTCCCCCCTCTATGTAGCGGTGTGACCTCTCTCTTACCCGCTGTAATATCTACTTAAACATGGTGCTCAACGCTATATATTATTTCCCAATGATGTATGGCTATCCTATGATGTTTGAGTAGATCCGTTTTTTCCTAATGGATATTTGATGATCAAGATTGGTTTGAGTTGCATGTTTTATTATTGGTGATGTCCTATGGTGCTCTCCGTGTCGCGCAAGTGTGAGGGATCTCAGCTGTAGGGTTTGCAATATGTTCATGATTTGCTTATGCTGGGTGGCGTGAGTGACAGAAGCACAGACCCGAGTAAGTAGGTTGTTTGCGTATGGGTTAAAGGGGACTTGATACTTTAATACTATGCTTGGGTTTTACCTTAATGATCTTTAGTAGTTGCTGATGCTTGCTAGAGTTCCAATCATAAGTGCATATGATCCAAGTAGACAAAGTATGTTGGCTTATGCCTCTCCCTCAAATAAAATTGCAATAATGATTACCGGTCTAGTTATCGATTGCCTAGGGACAAATAACTTTATCGTGACAACAAGCTCTGTACTAAAACTAATTTAGTTGTGTCTTTATCTAAACAACCCCTAGCTTTTATTTACGTGCTCTTTACTTTCTTGCAAGCTTACCCAAATCACCTACAAAGTACTTCTAGTTTCATACTTGTTCTAGGTAAAGCGAACGTCAAGCGTGCGTAGAGTTGTATTGGTGGTCGATAGAACTTTAGGGAATATTTGTTCTACCTTTAGCTCCTCGTTGGGTTCGACACTCTTACTTATCGAAAGAGGCTACAATTGATCCCCTATACTTGTGGGTTAGCAATTCCTTTCTTTGTAACTCACTTTGTATAACCCTAGTCTCCTCCGGTGTCTATATAAACCGGAGGGTTTAGTCCATAGGGACAATCATAATCATACATGCTAGACTTCTAGGGTTTTAGCCATTACGATCTCATGGTAGATCAACTCTTGTAATACTCATATTCATCAAGATCAATCAAGCAGGAAGTAGGGTATTACCTCCATAGAGAGGGCGCGAACCTGGGTAAACATCATGTCCCCTGTCTCCTGTTACCATCGACCTTAGACGCACAGTTCGGGACCCCCTACCCGAGATTCGCCGGTTTTGACACCGACAGAGGGTGTGGGGCTTCACGGGCTTTCGCGGCCTCGGTGTACGAATGGGTGGGCTGATGGGATGGGAGTGGGGAACCATGGCTTAGGGACGCGCCTGTCCGAAATGTGAGGTAAGTTATGAAAGTACTCCCACCGATTTGTGCTAGGCAGTTCTTTCGGTTCACGGATATCACGGGAATTTTGCATGTCGGGGTTTCGCAGGAGGTGGCACTACTGGAATCAGCTTCTTTGTCGTCCGCCACGGCGGACGGCAAAGGTATGGTTCACGGACGGCAAACCTCTTTGCCGTTCGCCAGCAGACGGCAAAATGTCCGGACGAAAGGGTGCCAGCAAAGGCCTTCTTTGACGTCCGCCTTTCAGAAACGGACGGCAAAGGATTGTGTCGTCCGCCATCCGATGCCAGCAGACGGCAAAGAGAGCGGACTGCAGTGCGGTGGCGTGAGAGCCGTTAGGGGGTTAACGACGCTCTTTGCCGTCCGCCAGCGGACGACAAAGATTCAAATCACTTTGCCGTCTGCTGGCAAACGACAAAGAGCTCAGCTAGGCAGTACTGCGAAGAAGAAGCTTCCTTCTTCTTCTTCTTCTTCTTCTTCTTCTTCTTCTTCTTCTTCTTCTTCTTCTTCTTCTTCTTCTTCTTCTTCTTCTTCTTCTTCTTCTTCTTCTTCTTCTTCTTCTTCTTCTTCTTCTTCTTCTTCTTCTAGTCTTCTTCTTCTTCTCCTCCTTCTTCTTCTTCTTTTCTTCCAATTCCTTCTTTCCTTCCTCTTCCTTGATTTTCTTCATCTTATTATGTCATTTGTGGACTAAATAGGCTAAATTATGTCATAAATGGACTAAACACGCTAAATAAGAAGGAAAATACCGTTATCACGGAGGTGTAGGAATGTTCGGGGCTGCGCCAGTGCCAGACGGAGGTGAAGGACCGGTCGGGGTTCCGGCATTGGCAGAAGGAGTGGTCGATGCTTGTCGGGAGCCATGTTGCAGCAAAGATCATTTCCAATAATGTCTCGTTAGCAAGTTCGCAAACTGAAATGTGAATAGTAGTAAGAAACGACCATTCAAGTCAAACTCACCGTGGTCACCGGAGCAATCTGGGGCATCGGCGGAGGGGCCTGACCGTTTTTCTCGTACATGGTCTGCACATTTGGTTCTCACGAGTCAGTCATATTAGATAGTAATGCGAACATTACATGCATGATTGGGCTTATTAATATGCACGAGAAATGTACCACGATGAGCTCGTATAGGGCCCGGTTAGTGTTGTCGTTCCGGTTCCTCTCCTCCTCCAACAACTTAACCGTCTTCTCCTCCATCTCCCTCTGCTTCTCCTCCGCCTCCCTTTGTGCCTCCCTTTTTGCCTCCTCCACAAGCGCCTTCGTCTTCAATCTCTCTTTCTCAACAATAGTCTGCAACACACCACTCCTCGTTAGCATCATGTAATCATCGACGGACGCACACACAATGTAATGGAGGAAAGGTGAGAGAGTCCGTATAACTAACCGCCATGGCGATCTCCACGGGTCGTGCACGAGGCGTAATCTCAGGATCGGAGGTACTCAGGCGCTTCTTGATCTGCGGGAGAGTCTTAGGACAACGTATCAGTCCATCACCAATGGCTTGAGAGCCATGGGACCTCCCGCCACCAGATATCATCACCAGCTCTGTATCAAAAGGATCTTGGCTCGGGTTAAAGTCCTCCCCTTTCATCGCCTTCCCCTTGTCTCTGTAACACACAAGCTTGTGGTGGGAGGTCTTGTTGATGAAGTTCTCTGGATCATCTAGGTTAGACTCCGTGAATGTCTTGGCCTTCTTGTACGGGGCCATATGGGCCATGCCATAGAGGTTGAACAGACCTGGCACAGGTTTCTTGTGGTGGTGCGCCTGAGAGAGAGGAACAAAATATTAGTTAAGGTCATTTTGGAGAATGATATTGCTATGTAAATAGGTCATTTTGGAGCTAAGAAAGGTTATTATGCCATTTTGACCAAAGTATTAGTTATGTCATTTTCGAGGAAAATAAGCTAAGTTTAGGTCATTTTCGAGGTAACCAAGATTATTATGCCATTTTTGACCAAAGTATGCTAATTATGTCATTATTGAGCTATCCAAGGTTATTATGTCATTTTAGAGCTAACTATAGCATATTAAGTCATTTGATAGAGCTATCTAAGGTTATTATGTCATTTTAGAGCTAAATATGGCATAAATGAACTATCCAAGGTAGTTATGCCATTTTTTTAACTAACTAAGCATATTAATTAATTCATTTTGGAAGGGATAAATGCTAGCATGAAGAATGAATTGCATGAATCATGTAGCAAACCACATACCCAGTTATCCCCGTACTCAAACAGGTTGGAGCTCCCTTGATGGTGTGGCACACCTTCCATTTGGTCGCGCTTATCCTTGGCCTTTTGGTGTTCGAATTTCCATTGGTCAGAGCACCACGCATCCACCAACGCCTCCCAACAGTCCATCTTATCCACACACCATCTCGGGGGCACCTAAGTGAGTCAAGAGAAATTTCAGCGCTACGCCTACGAATCAAATCAAGAAAGTAAGTTCAAGGCCTTAAGAATAGGTAATTACCGCATGTGCTTCTCCTTACTCAAAAACTTGTTGCGACACTTCTGCTTGCCCCTCCTAACACCCTTCGAGGCGTAGTAGTCTCGAACGGCCTGCACTCGAGCCTCGTGCCTTAAGTTTTGAAGTAGGCGCTTGCACTCATTTTCGACAACCATAGACGCGGCCTCCTGCTCTCCCTCTGAAACCCTGTAGAAGGCTTGCAATCAAACAAGGCAACACTGGTTAGTACAATCACTAGGTAGTGCTGATTTTCGATTCTGTAAAGGAGAAATTACCCAAAACCGACGGAACACGATGTCGGCCACCATCTCGCACAAGACACCGTCGACGCTCTCCTCTGACGGGGCCTGGGCAACCGAGTACAACTCCCAGGTCAGTGCTAGCTGTGGAACCTGACCCTCACCGGGCAACGTGACCCACCCAAGGAAGTGCTACCGGCAAAGCACATCAAGGACCTGGTTGGGCCTACGGGCACTAGGGGGCATACCCAGCCCCTGCAGTATGACAAGGCCAACGCATTAGATATTAATTTGAAGGAACATGAAGGAAAAAGGTTAAAAAATAGTAAATGCACTTACTTCAACCCTTTAGGCGCAATCAACCACCTCTGGTCGGGGGTCGTCGGCACGAGCGGGAGCTTTGTACATCTACGCTTGTAGACCTTCTTGCCCTTCTCAACCAGCTCATCGTCGTTGTAGCTATCATCTGAAAAGGTGTCCTCGCTACAATCCTCCGGGCCACTAGCCTCCGGAGTCTCGTGGGTCGAAGACTCCGTGACCGGAGTCTTCTGGGCCGAAGACCCCGTGACCGGAGTCTTCTGGGACGAAGACCCCGTGACCGGAGTCTTCTGAGACAAAGACTCTGGGACCGGACTCACGTGGGGCGAAGGATCGGTGACCCGAGTCTGGTGGGGGGAAGGATCAGCGACCGGAGGCTCATGGACCGGAGTCCGAGATGGGTCCACGTCAGACGGAGCACTCCTGTGGTCGGGTGAATCAGCTAAGGGTGGCGGCGAGGAAGGCGTAACAGCCTTCCTACCTCTCTCGCTGCCACGTCCACCTCTAGCAGGCTTCTTCGTCCTCCCCCGACCTCTCCCACCACGGAAGAAGCGCCTTGCAGCTTATGACATCTGTCTACCAGCGCTCTCCGGAGGGGGGGGTGCAATAATGGAACCACCTCCCAAGAGCGCCGCAGGAGGATCGGGCGCTCTGGACCTTGCCCACCATCCTGTCAACACCGCAATGACAAAAAGTAAACGAAATTGGTACAACATAAAAAATTTGGATACCTGACATGAACATAATAATATGTATATAATTTAAGTGTATCATAATCATGACCATAATAAAAATACACCCGATCAACACAAATATATATGGGGTCGGGGTGTGGTGTCGGGGTGTCGTGCTGGGTGTCGTGTCGGGGTCGGGGTGTCAGGGTGTCAGGGTCTGGGTCGGGGTGTGGTGTCAGGGTGTCGGGGTGTCGTGCTAGGGTCGGGGTGTAGTGTCAGGGTGTCGGGGTCGGGGGTAAGGGTGGGTGTGGTGTCAGGGTGTCGGTGGTCGGGGTGTCAGGTCGGGGTGTCGGTGGTCGAGGTCGGGGTCGGGGTGTGGTGTCAGGGTGTCGGGGTGTCGGGGTCGGGGTGTCGTGTCGGGGTCGGGCCGGGGTGTCAGGGTGTCGGGCTCGGGGTGTGTTGTCAGGGTGTCGGTTGGTCGGGGGTCGATGTCGGGGTGTCGTGCCGAGGTGTCGGGGTGTCGATCGGGTGTCGGGGTCGGGTCGGGGTCGGGGTCTCTTTTTTCCTTTTCTTCTTCTTCTTCTCTTCTTCTTCTTCTTCTCCTCCTCTCCTCTTTCTTCTTCTTCTTCTTCTTCTTCGTCTTCTTCTCCTCCTCCTCTCCTCTTTCTTCTTCTTCTTCTTCTTCTTCTTCTTCTTCTTCTTCTTCTTCTTCTTCTTCTTCTTCTTCTTCGTCTTCTTCTCCTCCTCCTCTCCTCTTTCTTCTTCTTCTTCTTCTTCTTCTTCTTCTTCTTCTTCTTTCCTCCTCCTCCTCCTCCTCCTCATCATCATCATCATCATCATCATCATCATCTTCTTCTTCTTCTTCTTCTTCTTCTTCTTCTTCTTCTTCTTCTTCTTCTTCTTCTTCTTCTTCTTCTTCTTCTTCGTCTTCTTCTTCTTCTTCTTCTTCTTCTTCTTCCTCCCCTTTCTACTTATTCTACTTTTCTTCTTCTTTTTTCATTAAACCTAAAACTAAACCTAAACAAAAAAACTAAACTAATTAAACCTAAACTATTTAAACTAAATAACCTAATCTAACTAAACTGAAAAAACATAAACTAAATAACCTAAACTAAACAGAAAAGAAAAACAGAAAATAAAACAGGGGCAGGAGCTCACTGTGGGGGCGGCAATGGGTCGTGGGGTGGGCGACGGCGGTGGTGGCAGGGTGGTGGCACGGGCGGGAGGGCATGACGGGCGGCGCTCCTTGGGGGCGGCTGTCTGGTGGGGGAGGCATGGGGGGGGCGGCGGCGGTGGAGGAGGAGGTCGGCGGGGACGGGCGGGACGCCCAGCAGGAAGGGCAGGGGTGGATTTGTGTGGGCAGGCTGGTGGCGTGGAAGGGGAAGGGGCGCTGGTGGACGTCTGGGCGCCTGCAGGAGGGTATGGGGCGACGGGCGAGGGGTGGCGGAGGTGGTGGGGCGACGGGCAAGGGGGCGGGTGGTCGGGCGGCGGCGGTTGGCGATGGTCTCGTCGGGAGAGAGGACGAGAAGAGAGAGAGAGAGAGGAGGCGGGGTGGGAGCCGTTAGTTAGGTTATCTCTTTGCCGTCCGCCCCCCCCCTTGTCTGTCTCGCTTTTTGCTCTTTGCCGTCATTGGGACGACAAAGAGGGGTCATAGGTTTTTTCTGAACAGCTCGTTAGTGGGGCCCACCTCCCTCTTTGTCATCCGCCCGCTGACGGCAAAGATTCTTTGCCGTCCGCCAGCGGACGGCAAATAAGCAAATTCCGATAGTGTGGGAGTTTTCGCGCGCGTTGTAATTTTGGGATAACAAGGCGCGGGTTGAGATGGAGGGAGTTTTCAGAGCACAACGAGACAAAGAAGTATCTTAAATATTTCGGGGTAACAAGGTGCGGGTTAAAATTTCCGGACAAGCCTAACGTGTACTTTACCAAATCAATTCGCACTTTCGTCGATGAAAAAACAAAAAGAAATCAATTCGCACCACACAAGAGAGTCTAGTCCCGTGTACTGTACCAAATCAATCCGCACTACGAATGCCATTCAAAACTTTGAATTCATGTTGTGTTCAATTAAAATATTTTGCTACGTGTATAATGCATGCAACCTGCTACTCAAATGAACGTTTTAATGCATTCCAAACGTATATACTACCGCTTCAATATGAACTAAATTTGAATTTGTTTCTCTATTTGAATAAGATCTACAATAATGATTGTTGTGAAGTCAAACCATTTGAATTCGTTTCTCTATTTTAATAATATCTACAATCATCATTATTGTCAAGTTAAACCATCGTTTGTGTATTATCTTCACAACACACCACATGATTACTATCGAGTTAGATATGAACTATGTGTACTATATGAACTCGAACTTGATTTTTTGAATCCACTTTATGTTGATTTCAAATCACAGTACGTTTCAAGCTCTAGCTAGATCTTCATAATCTAAACCATGTCTCATATGTATAATGTGTTTATCACATAATGTATGGTGCCCCGCCTCCTACTCCTACAAGTATTTAGATGTGAGTTGCAAACGCCACACATTACCACAAATTTAAATAAAATGTGAGATTGTTCGGTATATAGTATTGTTTAGATTGTTCGATATTTAGTTGTAAGCTGCAAACGCCACATATTATCACAAATTCAAATAAAATGTGAGATTGTTCGATGTATAGTATGGTTTAGATTGTTCGATATTTAGCTGTGAGTTGCAAACGCCATGCATTATCACGTTATGGTATAACATGTGCAAAACCACAGCACGCGTATCACCGCTATTTTCATGCATGCATATGTTTATAACACTATGATCTCCTATTCAAATATATGAATCCACTTTCATATCAAATTATCATCTTTGTTAGTTTCTTACACCCACACAATCCTCTAACCTTTGTAGCTAGCACTAACTTTTACTCGTGCATGCACACACCCTCCTCGCCCTCCCCCTCCCTCAGCATTCTATCCATCACGCACATTCTTTTTTTCTTCTTTAGGTCGTTCTCCCACAGTCTCCAAAACTCCTTTCTGACACACACAGATCGATAAACCTCTCCAGCGATGTCTTCCTACAACATACACACGCACCTTCCATCTCCTCCTTTCTGTGTCCATGCCTCGTGTCTCTCATACGGTCCCACACACGTGTAAACTCTCGCCCCTCTTTTTATCGATCTCACAGTCGCACACTCCTCCCCCTATCTAGCTAGTAGCTCGGCATCTCGCACCACCTCCTAGCTTCATTCTTTTTGTCTATCCGTCTCGCTGGGCCTTATTTGCCTCTAACAAATGGATGTACACCGACCGATCTCCCACTATACATATAGCTAGGTAGGTCCTTATAACTCGTTTTTTCCCACGCGTCGATCGATCTACCTTATTAGTTATGTCTCTCCCTTCCTTCGACAAATAACAATTGATCTACCGATCTAGTTAGATTTGCTTACCAAACACATGGTTCCCCTTCATCATCCATGCATGCGTCCCGACACATCTATCACGCACAGGCACACACAGAAACACATCCCCACTCTTATTGATAATATTGCAGTTCTACCCTCAGTTTGTCTAGTAGGCCTCTCCCACCATCTTCGAGAAGCAACTCCATCACCCATCCAGCACTCTACCCCTCTCCCTCCCCCTCTCCCCCCTCTCTCTCTGTCCCAACCTATTTCCCGTCCTTCAGTTATATATGGATGTCGACTGATCTCCCTCGAGACATAGCTGGGTCTCTCCTTCTCAACACATATACGATTCGTTCTACCTCTCTAGTTAGGCCTCTGCCACTTCCCTCCTCCCCCCACACACTGATACATCGAGCGCTCTAGTCATGTCTCCCTGTCACACAAAAACTTGCCATGTGCCCTCCGACGTTCCGGTAGGTCAGTCGCCCTATATCTTTGACTTGCACACACACAATTTTGATGGCTCTCTTCATCGATCTCGCACCCACCCACTTGATCCTCTCTTCGACTCTATCGACATCTATGACCCATCCCACTCTTCTCATGGATCGCCCCCTCCCCCCATCGACCCACATATTCGCGGGCGAGATAGCGTATCCGATCGTTTGCGGGCCAGAATAGGTCCGCCATATTCAGGCGGCCCGCTCCGCCCCTCCAGCCACTATATCTATCACCTTGTATCATATCCGCCACTTTCCTCCCCTCCGCCACCGTTCTTCATACCACCGGCGAGTGCATCCATGTCGGGAGAAGGCCACAAACATGGTGGCCGCCACGCAAGCGCGACCGGCATGACGCAGAGGCCGGCAGCTCCAGCGGCCACGCCGTCGAGCCGTGATGCCGTGAACAAGCTCGCCATCGCGACGCTTTATCCCGTAGCGGCAGGAGCCACAGGCCGGGGCGCTTCGACGAGATATACGACGCCCTCTGGTCGTCCATGAAGGCTCTCCATGAGGTGGAGGTCGCTCGACTCATTGCGAAGGAGGCGCTGGACACCGGCTAGGAGGGCGCCGCCGCACGCTTCGAGGATGTGCACACGGAGTACCAGCTCGCGTACACCATCTACAAATCCGCGTGCGAGCACCACCTCGGCGTGAAGCCGTGATCCACCGCCGCCCTCCGTCTAGGATTTGTGTGTGTGTGTGAACTCCGGTGAGATCCGGGCTATCTAAAATGTAGCGGGAACATGTTTATCTTAAGTTTTTAAATTTACAGGTTGATTTGCGGTATCTATTCTACGCCGGGCAAAAAGTGTCTGCAAAACAGATCCGCTATCACATATTACAAATTTAAACACATAGATCATACATAGTTCTCACTACAAAGTTCATCACAACACACCGGAGTTCATACATAGGTAAAACATGGATAAACTTAGATTAGCTTTAGATCTAATAGATAGGGAGGCGGTGGCTCAGTGGCCGATGCCAAGGAAGAACGCCTCCACCGACCTGCAGCAAGCGTGGGCGTAGGCATGCTCCTCCTGCACCGCAGCGAGCCTGTCGGTGACCCCTTCTTCTCCGGACTCGTCGGTGCACTCCACGGCGAGGAGCTCCGCATCCGCCTTGCGGCACGCCACAATGTGCGGGTAGAGCTCTTCATGGAGGCGGCGAAAGTTGGCCCAAGGGGACCGCCCGCCGTTGTGGGAGAGGCGACTGTACTCCCGTGCTTGCTTGGACCGCCAAGCCTCGACGGGGTGGGGGAGGTGGAGGGGGCAAGCCGAGCTGCCGGCCTCCGTGTCATTGCGCGAGATCTTGCTCGGCCGCGACCTGCCATGACTCGGGCTGGCAATGGGGATTACCCAGGCGGGTATTTGACTCCCATCCCCGTCCTCGCGACAGCCTTCCCATGCCCGTCCCCATCCCCATACCCGTTTGTGGGGATAAAAATATTCCCGTCCCCATCCCCGTCGGGTTTTTTATCCCATGGGGAAACCCATACACGCAATCAATAACAACCTTCGGTAGCATTTCAGTAGAAATAAATAACATTTCAGCACAATAAATAATATGTTGTGGCTAGATTAGGTTTTTTTAGGGCTTTTTGGCCAAAGGGATGGGATGGAAGAAAATTTGGGTGGGTCAGTGGGGCAATTACATGGGGTCTACTAATTGTAGAGCCCACATGTAAGGCCTTAATGGGTAAGGCGGGTAAGGGCATGGGTAATGCTATCCCATCCCATCCCCGTCTTGCGCGCTGGGTAAGGTATTTGACCCACGAGCTTTCTCGTGGGCATTAAAGCTGGCACATACCCGTCCCCTAATAGAGTAAATACCCACGGGGACGTGGGTAACGGTTAACCATTGCCAGCTTGAGCCATGACCCCAGCCACCACGCCCGCGTGCGGATCCCGCCATGGCTCGTCGAAAAAAAGATCCGCATCGGGTGAAATTGCTCAGCGAAGATAGAAAGGGGGGCGGAGGAGGAGGTGGATTGTGGCGGAGGAAATGCAAGATGCGAACCTTGATACGCTGGCGTTCGGTAGATATAGCGGCAGAAGGGCGGTTTTGCGGGTCGCTTGTATAATCTTTCGGGGCGGGCTAGACATAGAAGATCTGTTCGAGCTGTAAAAAATGCGTTATACCGACCGGAATTATGCGGGGCCGACGAGGTAGAGTTGCTCTAAGAGCATCTCCAGGAGGTGCACTACCCCCCGCCGACCCATATATTTGCCGGCGGTGTTAAATTAAATCCGAGGCACACCTCGATCATCCGAGAACCGAGCAATCACACAAGGCACGACACCGAGATTTGTTAACGAGGTTCACCGATATGGCTACATCCCCGGGGCATGACTACGGGCGCTCCTCCCCGTGACACCGTCACAATACCGCACACCGCCACCGGGCGGCAGACACGCCGGCTCCCCCTTTGCGCGCTGTGCTATTATGTTGGCATAGGTTACATCGTGTGTCTACCCCCGCTATATATGAGAGGCCTAGGATACAAGTGTCCTACTAGGACACGACTCCACATCCTATGTAAACACAATACAACTCATAGTCCAACTGTAACCTACCTTGTACATTATATTCGACACAACTCTAACAAACTCCACCTTGGCGAATATTCTCCATCACCTTGAATTCGTCAATGCGTCAAACTTCCATGTACTTTGGACTTGAGCTTGTCCCATGAGCACCACTGCTACTCCAAAGACTCCATATGACTCCACCTGCAACTTGTAGTCCCTTCTTTTCTTGATCAGGGTCAACACTTGAGCAAAATTAAGTTCCTTGTTACTCTAGCTTGTGCTCCCAACTTCCAGAGTACCCGTCCAACGCCATCACACACTGATCACTGACCTGCGTGAAAGTGAACAACTCATATATTGGGTGTCACACATAAGAGTTACATGAACTCAACATCACCACTCCTTTCTTGACCGCCTGTCTGAAACTTGAAAGAATTTCACTGTTGCTTGTCGTCATCCCGAGTCAAATTCGCAGTTGTCTCACCACATGTATGACCACCAGAGCCCTGGTCCGTCTCCATGTCCCGTGTGTACCGCACGCCTCGCCGCTATTACTGCGTCGAGCCTCCGCTGTCCCGGTCGAGTCTCAAGGGTCGCGAAACCACACCACTCAACTCCCACTGCAGAGTACCACCGATCATCACCGACCGATGACGAGTCTCATGCTTCCATCAAACCACTGGACTCCAGTCCAAACTGCATGTCACTCGCTTTCCCCCCTTGCTGAATAGGCTTCGATTCTCTGGATCCTTACACCGTAGCCCCTCAATCCAGCTCCACCTTCAACATGACTCCATGGTAGATGATCAGTCCATCCCTGCGCCTCATCGACTTCAAGCTCCGTGTATACACCATCTTGAATCAATCCCGCGCCATAGTCTTGTCGAAGCCACACAAGCCCTCGGGGCCTGCGCCACGTGTTTCCACGCCCAGAAGTCGATCACCATCAGCATCACGCTCTTATGTCGTCATCGCCGATCTCACCACCATCTTCTGTATCAACCGACTCACGTCGATCCGTCAGACTGTCCAAGTCTGACCCAACCGAACATCCGGTTGTAATCATGCTCCACCCTGCATCACGACCGCTTGCATATCCGTGCATGTCTTGGACGCCCTGTGTTTGCATGATCCTCATAACACGCTTGTCCGCGCGCCTCCGCAGCCTATCCACGTGTTCCAAGCCATCTTAGCAAACCGACCTAGAAAAAACTTCCTTTTTTCATGTCACTGTTTGTTGTTGCTTCTCCGTGCATCCTATGGCAGAAAATAAATCAAACTTGATCCAACCAAAACTGCTGCTGTGCACACACGTAGTCTTGGTTGCCCTTTTCTTTTTTGTCTCAAACAAATCCTCGGTCTTCATTCCTTCGGCTCTAGCACAACGCAGCAACCAGTGCTGCACCCTTGCACAACGCACGCACACGCCTGCACACAAGTCAGGAACCGCTAGTGCCCTAGCGACCAGGCAGCTGCTCCACGCGCATGCGACCGTACGCCTCACGTCAGCCCGTGCCTCGGGCCGCTACTGGACCTGCAACCCGCACGACACTATGGGCTGGGCCTTCACGTCTCGCACCCTATTGCTGCTGGTTCCGATCGGATCGAATCTATCCGATCTGACTACCGCTTGAGCGATACATCGCGCCGCCGCCGATAACTTCTGCCTGCTTCTAATTGATTCTTTCAATCTCGTTGAGAACCACGTCGAAGCCAGCTGCATCTCAAACTTGATACTTTCTCTAGATCAACAATCCACAGCCTTCGAATAACCTAGCTCATGATATCACTTGTTAAATTAAATCCGAGGCACACCTCGATCATCCGAGAACCGAGCAATCACACAAGGCACGACACCGAGATTTGTTAACGAGGTTCACCGATATGGCTACATCCCCGGGGCATGACTACGGGCGCTCCTCCCCGTGACACCGTCACAATACCACACACCGGCCACCCGGGCGCCGGCACACGCCGCCGGCTCCCCCTTGCGCGCCTGTGCTATTATGTTGGCATAGGTTACATCATGTGTCTACCCCCGCTATATATGAGAGGCCTAGGATACAAGTGTCCTACTAGGACACGACTCCACATCCTATGTAAACACAATACAACTCATAGCCCAACTGTAACCTACCTTGTACATTATATTCGACACAACTCTAACAGGCGGGATAGCGTATCCGGTCGTTTTCGGGCCAGAATAGGTCTGCCATATTCGGGTGGCCCGCTCCGCCTCCTCCAGCCGCTATACCTACCGCTTCGTATCATATTTGCCGCTTTCCTTGCCCCCCCTCCCCCATCGTTCTTCATATCATTGGTGAGTGCAGCCATCAGGAGAAGGCCACAGATGTGGTGGCTGCCACCCGTCGCCGCCGCGCAAGCGCCGCTGGCATGACGCGGAGGCTGGCAGCTCCAGCGGCCACGCCGTTGCGCCGTGGTGCCGTGAGCAGGCTCGCCAGCACGACGCCTTCTCCCGTAGAGGAAGGAGCCACGGGTGGCGGCGTTTCGACGAGCTATACGATGTCCGATGGTCGTCCATGAAGGCTCTCCGCGAGGTGGAGGTCGCCCGATTCGCCGCGAAGGAGGCGCTAGACGCAGGCTAGGAGGGCGCCGCCGCACGCTTCGAGGAGATGGACGCGGAGCACGAGCTAACGTACATCAACTACAAATCCGCGTTCGAGTACCACCTCGGCGTGAAGCCGCGAGCCGCCGCCGTCCTCCGTCTAGGATTTGTGTGCGTGTCTGTGTGAACTCCGGTGAGGTCCGGACTATCTAAAACTAGATCGGGTTCGCGCCAAGGCGCGAGGGTGCCGGTCACAACGTTTTGACAAAGTATATCACAATTTGTCGGTAGGAACCCAGGTATAGCATGTGCAGACAACCAAGTGTGTTAGAAGCAAAACATAATGGGACTGAAGATGAACATCAGGTTATAAGGCAGAATCAAGCTCGGTGCTTTCATACGACCGGGGATAAAACATAGGACCATACATTACTTTTTACAACAGAGAGATAGGAATTAAAATCTAAAGTCTATACATGCCTTTGTTCAGAGCAAATTGAAAATAGCAACATACCACCAGGTGGTACCTTCCACTACAAAGACAACAACGGAAATCTTTTGCTGATGGTGTGACTTGCACAAGTAACTCCACACTTAGTCCGACAAAATGATGAGGGGTTCCATGTCTCCATGGAGCTGGCAGATCTGAGAAGCACAAAGAATGACAATAGGAGTAAACTGGAGATGTAATGAACATAAATTTGTCAAAAAATGCAGGGATCAATGCATGATATTTATCAAACCGAAACGTGCTAATTGAATTGGGAGTACAACAGTCACTTGATTTTATGCAGACCAGAAACAACAATTCAAGTTCCTATCAACAGAGCTGGCAAATAAAATTAAGCACAACGGAGATGTACTGTCGTACAGTGAAAACAGGAAAAAAATACAGTTATCTGGTTCATGTTTATTGCCTCCTTGGTGCAGAGACAAATATTAAGAAGCTCATGAGGAATTAGTAATCACCATTCTCTGTTTAACACACATAGTTTAGTAGTACATTATAGAAAAAAACATATGTATTTTAGAGCCAGAAGGCATGATAAAAGCATGAGCACATATTGCAGACTGTAAATCCAAAGCCACAAAAAATCTCAAGAACTAACAAAAGTTGGTATGACTTAGCTTCTGGCCGAGCAGCCAAGGTGTAGGATCAGAACCTCAGGCTCATGACAGTAGCGGAACTTAAGCCATTCCCTGCAAAAGAAGCGCACCAACATGTATAAGATAGCAAGGACCCTACTTATTCTTATTCCCTGCAAAATATGTATCATGTACAACAATGAGATTTCCCCAGAGAGGATACGAAGCATAGTTTCTCCCACGAAGGACATGGAGCATAAAAACAAGCAAGGAAAATCGAAAAGGAAAAACCGTTGTATAACATACATTTACAATACATGCATTTAGATTTAACTATACAAAGGACATGAAGCGTTGGCCTGCCCTCCAGAAACTAATAACACATTCTTTTCGTTGGAAATGTTACATGAGCCAGGCATGAAACGATTAAGCACATGGACATGAAAAGAATATTAAATATTGGATACATCTAGTTTTTATCCTATGTGCTGCTAGAATCAAACATATCTCTTCTTTCTTTTAATGGTGCTAACACCGACATGAACATGGATGGACACCTTTTTTACCATGAATAGAAAATAACATTCAGTTACACATTCATTTATTCACATGACGAACAGTACAGTAAAATCTGGTGATCATTTTAAGAAACACGACACTCACTTTTTACTTTTTAGTCAAATTAGACTTGGAAGAAGCTGAGAGCAATTGTTCCCAAAAGTGAAATGTCACATTCTTAAAACAATAAACATAAATGAAAAGATAACATTTTTCTGAAATGAAAAGTAGAACCAAGATCTAAATATGTACAGTTCAACAGTGACCCATTCAATCCAAAACTCAGAACCATGAACCATTCATAACCTCAAAATGCATACCTAATTTGTGGTAATCTAATTGCTGATAGGACATAGAAGCTTAAACAGATCATATCAGAGAGAGAGAGAGAGAGAGAGAGAGAGAGAGATGATACCTTGCCTCTTACTCCACATTAATGCCTAGCTGAATTCATGTTAATTACATAGCGAGAGAGACAGGGAAGCATCCTCTTGCAGACCAACCCGGCGGGCAGCAACCCCGATCCTAATTTCAGAAATATCTTGTCAGCAATATTATTACGTAACAGAAACACTCACAACAATCATGTTAATAGAGCACCAACAAAATCTCCTATATCATTTGGAGATTAAAAGGAGTGAGCATAAAGTACACATGAAACCAGTTGTTTCAATTTACACGCTTGATAAAGAAAACAACAAAATAGGCATATATATGCAAACGATCCATCCATGTTCTTATCGTACCGTCTGCTACAAAACATGCATAAAGAAAAATTGTAGAGTAGGTACATGCTACAAAGCTAACACACAAGCTTAATCAAGACAGGCTGAGAATGGTTAGTAACTACATTTTAGGCAGTGGAGACAGGTGAGCACCAGCTGCCGTAACACCTCCTCTTCTTGTGGATGGATGCGGCCAACATGACGACAAACATCAGATGCGACGGATGTGCTGAGATCCCAGGCCAGCTGCAATACAACGAACGAAATCAGTCACAGAGAGAGAGAGAGAGAGAGAGAGGTGGAGAGTGAGGGGGCACCTTGACAACTGCATTCTTCATCCGCTTCCTGGACCATGTTTTATATCAGCAACTTGCTCGATTGCTCAAGAACGTAGTTATATCAGCAATGGTCAATCATCGTTGCCCCGAATCAGAATTCCATTCAAAAACATAGAAGACAAAATGCCTTCCTGGACCATGTTTTATCAATAGACGAACTTCTGGTGGTAATCAAATGGTAGCAAATATTGATAATTCAAATAGTTGCAATGTCTAAATGGACAAAGTTCATCACTGTTATAACCTTGCCGGAAAGAGTGCAAGGCAAAGCGATGCAAAACTATATGTACAAAGAAGGTGGCAACAAAAAAATAACCCCAAATGCTAACTCAGCAAGGAAATAAGTTACAAAGCTAAGAAAACACACATACTTCAAAGCTCACCTACAATTAGTCTGGTGCATAATCCAAAAAATGCAGCGGTGACAGATAGAATTAGGGAAAGCTTTAGAACAAACAAAATAAAACAAAAGGAAATGTCCGCTCAATGGATCAGATTATAGAAGACGGCTATAAACACTGGAGCATAAATAAACTACCTACTGGACCAAAATGAAGTTATCGACAAAATCAACCATTTACCTAGGTAGAGAAACCAAACAGGAAGTAAAATTACAGAATACATACATGCCACCACAGAAAAAGAATATCACATGGCTCCTGAGCTCTGATTTTCACATGCCTAAATTCTTTTGCAGTTCATATATAAACCTAAAACAATATAATGGTACATTTATAAAACTCTTCGCGATTCATGTATAAACCCAAAACAATGTAGTGATGCATTCCTAAAACCCTTGAAGGAGTATTGTAGATTTTTCCTAAATACTTATCTAGCAAGAAAGCAAGACCGGCGCACAGCATCCTGCCGACGCCGCCGGACCAAGGACCCATGCGTCCCCCGCCCCGCAGACCAGGACTCTAAATCAAAACGTAGAAACCACCATAACTTTAAGAAGTACAATTTGCCTTCAGTATCAACAAAAGTGAACATCAAATGAGCATCAAATTTATCTATAAATAGTAGCCATTAATCCTTGTCCTAAAATATGAAATAATTCTACAAGCTAGTTTGAGTAAGAGGGCACGAGGTGAGACACTCACTATCCATCTTGGAACCAACCTGCTATAATTTCCACCCAAAAGAATATAGCACTACAGATAGATATAGAGGTGGTCGAGAGTTTACACACTACACACTGAGATTCTTGTTCACTTGTAGGTAGAGCAGCAGCATACCAAATGAGGATGTGCATACAGATCAACAGACACAATCATGGTCACAAAATATCCACACGGGACATAACTAAAAAAAGGGAACAAAAACTGATGAAAAGGCAAAAGCGAAGAGGGCACGAGGAGCTCCTACTGGAGTGCCGCAAGTTTGCACACTATTGTGATGCATGGCTTGTGACTGCCCATGTCACCTACTACATAGAAAATAAATAAGTGTGCTACAAAATAAAATAAGCAAGTAATTACAGACAATTGTTCTATTAGAAGATGAAAGGAAAGAAAAATTCTTGTAAGCAAACAACTATGCATTGGATTGTCCTGCTCTATCCTGACATCAAACAGAAATTTCATCCTTCACTTTGGACCTCTCCCTCACCTCAAAATAGGAATTTTTGATCCGGAAGATGAATATGATGAAGCATGGTAAATAGCTAAACTGAATCTAAACCAGGAACGGGTACATGTTTTGATAAAGGCAGACCCATTGGTGTGGATGCTGTAGAGCTTGAGATCTCTCTCACACCCAGCGATCAGATGAACTGCCACATCTCTCTCCCTCCCTCCCTCTCTGAATATTATAAATCGAGTTGAAAGTACATACCACATGCACTTGAAAAGTCGCTCACACAATGAATGAATTATTGTGCATATAAGCTACCACATCCGACAATGTCCAATTTCATCGTATGAATGAAATTGAGGCATAAAGCAACTATTCCAATCATACATTCGTAATATATGAAAAATTCTGAGCTCGTTGCCATACCATGTGAAGCAATAGAGTACATTTTGTCCCACACATCCTGATGTTCTGAATGCACGTATTTGCAGAACATTTACTGAAAGTACCTTCAGTATTATTCAGAATATGACCCTCGAGAAATAATACGGATGTTAGAGCTAGTATGGTATAATATCCAAGTAGCAAACTAATTCAAATAGTTGCCATGTCCTCGACAAACATACATCTTGTTCTTCTGCTGCCATGTCCTCTGATTTAAACCTAGCATCTAGTTATAAAATCAACATGTATCAAAAGTAAAAGCATATGCTTGAGATAACTTGGCAGAGTATAAAGAAATAAGAACTGAAATACAACCCAATAAGAGTCGCGCAAGGGGCGGTCAATGGGCCGGTCCACGTCGGACTAGCTAGAGACAAAAACAGCCAATTCCTTCCTTCTCTGCCGACGCAAGCGCTCGGCCCCACACAACCTCCTTTCCCCTCTCGAAAATCTCTCCCCGGATGGACTGCTAGGGTGGCAAATTTGACAAATTTGACCTATGGACGAAATCAAATCACAGAATGAACTATCCTTGAAACTATTTCACGCGGCTAACCTTTTTATGTGACGCCCAACACGAGGACGCCACACTACATTGTGCAACGCCTCATAGATAGGCGCTACACGCCTGGCCTGCGTTGCACCCCAAACTGTCTAAAAATTGCTAAGTCATTGTGCAGAGCCTACGAGCTAGGCGCTGCACTGTATAGTGTGGCGCCTAGCTCTCAGGCGCTGCACTAGTGGTTGCACTACAAAATGAAGCAACCACTAGTGCAACGTCTAGAAGGTAGGCGCTACATTGTATAGTGTGGCGCCTAGCTCTCAGGCGCTGCACACTAACTTAGTAATTTTCGGATCACACGGGTGCGACGCTAGCCAGGTGTGTAGCGTCTATCTGCGAGGCGTTGCACAGTGTAGTGTGGCGCCTTCGTGTCGGACGTCACACAAAAAGGTCAGCCGAATGAAATAGTTTCACGAGCAGTTCATTCTGTGATTTGATTTCGTTTGTAGGTTAAATTTATCAATTTTGCCTGCTAGGGTTGCTGCCGCCGCCGCCCCTCAGGCCCTACCCCCCTTCTCTGCCGACGCAAGCGCTCGCCCCCACACGACCTCCTTTCCCCTCTCGAAAATCTCTCCCCGGATGGACAGGGTTGCTGCCGCCGCCGCCCCTCAGGCTCTACCCCCCCCGCTTGTGCCCTCTCCCTGTCCCGTCCTGAGCTCTACCTCCTCCGCCCCCTGCCTGCGCTCCTACGTGCCCGATGCTGCAGAGGTGTCCTCAACACCGCCGCATCCGGGGAGGGCGCCCAAGGGCGACTCCATCCCTGGTCGCATGCGGCAGAGGCCAGCCCAGATCCGCCTCCTCCAGATCATCCTCTTCGTCACGCACCGCCACCCCATCCCCGGCCGTCGGTGCCAGGCCGAGCTATGCCTCCACACCCATCATCCTTTCTTGCCGGCCCTTTTGCCTGTGCGGACAGGACCTCAACGTCGACCTGCAGGTCCGACCTCTCTCTCTCTCTCTCTCTCTCTCTCTCTCTCTCTCTCTCTCTCTCTCTCTCTGCAGTACGCTGAGAACACTCATTGATTCCTTTGGATGATTCAATAGCTGATGTACTTGCTGATGATAAAAGGAGCACCCCTCAACCAAATGGTTTGATTTTTTGAGTCTAATGCAACACTGTTAGTTTACTTTCTTAGACTTGAAATGGTCAGTATATTGAGTTTCAGGAGTTCAAATTATCACATATTAGAAGAGAAGTCGTCACTTTTGAGGTGTTTTCCCTAATTCTAAATGTGTTTCTTTATAGGAAACAATTCATACAATATGCACAGTGGACCGACATCGAGCATGGTCGGTCAGGGAGCGGAGGGATGAGCCCGCGAGCGTGCGTGAAGAAATTGAATGTCAGCCAACTCCCGGGGACCTGCGATTCACGCAGTACATCGCCATCCCAAGGTTAGTTTCGTTCTGTACCCTCCTTCTAATCGCAGTAGAAGATGAGTTCATCGACTCGCGGTGCGGGAGTGACGACTCACGCGGGGCATGCGGAAGGGTGTGGGGAGGGAGGTACCAGGCTCGGGGTAGGTGCTGCAAGGGGGATGGGGGAGGCGAACAACAAGAACTCTCACAGTTTTGGATGATTCCGGGGGGATTGATTCGAGGTGCTGCTAGGGAAACTGCTGGGGGCCGAGGTACAGGAGAGGTAGTGAATCCTCACGCACTGCTAGGAATTTTTGCCAGCAATTTTTTTGTGAAGTTGCTACTACATAGATTTCTCACGTGCTGCTAGGAATTTTTCTGCCCATCATTTTGTTGTTAAGTTGCCCGCAACAAAGATTTATCACGCATTGCTAGGAAATTTTCCCAATTTTTCTGTATTAAGTTGCCTGCAAATTTATACATGCAGAGCAAATTGTCAAAAACTCCGAACTGAGAAATCCAGAAACGGGCCCTCGCGTCGCTCCCTCCCCAGGGGCGATACGGGCGGCGACCAAGCAGCCAAGGCCTCCGGCCGCCCCACCCCATCCACTCCCTCGCCGTCGCCGGCGCCTCCCGGGGGCAAAGCTCGCGTGGAGCAGGCGGCGGCGGGGCTAGTTTTTTCATGACAGGCGGCGCCTCACAGCGGGATCTCTGGCGGCGGCGGAGGCGGCGGGTGGCGCAGCGGTGGGCGGAGGACGGCGGATGGCGGCGCGTCTGGGGCTCCGGCGAGCGACTGTGGAGTCTTTGGTGGCGGGTGTCTGGCGCCGGCTGCTGCTCGCTTTGGGAACGGATCCGCCGGATCGACTTACTCGCGGCGGCTGCGCTTTTGCTCGCCGGTGATGGGCGGCGGGCGGCGGCCCGGGACGTGGTGGTGTCGGCGTGCACCCTCACGGAGGTTGTCCGGCGGCAGCCTCCGAGGCGGCGGATTCGGGGCCCTTGCACCGGATCCGGTGGTGGCGGGCCGTCGACACAATGGCGGCGGTCCGGCAGAGGCGTGCCTGCTCCGGTCCACCGGGGTGGCGGGGAGGTGCGTGGGGTCAGGGCAGCGGTGGTGCTGCCCTGCGTGCTGGGCGGCCGCGGTCTCGACGGCGCCGTTGTGGAGGGAGGTGGGCTGCAGTGGTTTCTGCAGCCGATGGTGGTTGGCGGCGACGTGCTGCCTTGTCTGCTTGGTCATGTGGCTGGGCGAGGACGGTCGGCATGATGCCGGAGACGGTTTGCTGGGCAGGCTGCGGTGAGGATGGATTTGGTGAGCTCCGGGCGAAAGCCTAGCTCGACCTCGGTCGTTGCCGGCGTCAACGGCGTCCTCGGACGTCGTTCCCTCCTTGGAGGCGTCGTCGTGGAGCCCCTTCACCACCATTGTCGCCTCGGTCTCGGGCTCTCCGGGTGAAAACCAAGTTTTGACCTTAGTCGAGCAGGCGTCGGCGGCATTCTTGTCGCTTCCCTCTTGGGGGCGACGCCTTGGAGGTCTGGTCCTCGTCAGCTCGCGGTGGCTTGGGTGGCTTTGTGGGTTCTTCGTCGGCCAGGCGTGTGCGCGGCCTCGGGGCCGGTGAGGAAGTCGGAGCGGCGGCTCCGAAGAGCATTGTCGTGGAGTGTTTGATCTGGTCGCGTGGGCGGCAGCGTCATCAGCTCAGGTGGAGCGTGGCCTCGGGGCCGGCGGGGAAGTCGGAGCGGCGGCTCCGGAGAGCACCTTGTGCTGTGGAGTGTCGGTTACGGTCGTGTGGACGGCGAGTCGTCGACTTCGTATGGAGTCTGACCTCGGGGCGGCGTGTGTGAGTTTTTTGTGGTTTGTGGCGGAGTGGCGGCTCCGGGTCGTGTGGTGGAGTGGCAACTCTGGTTGTTTGGGCAACAGGGGAGTCGGCTCGTTAGGTACGTAGCCTCGGGGCTGGTGTGTGTCGATGTATCGGTTTTCGGCCAATTTTCCTTATAAATTGGTCAGTTCTCTTCTTCTTAATGCAAAGGCAGAGCTCCTGCTGTTTTCTCGAAAAAAATAAAAAAATAATACATGCAGAGAAGCTAAATTTAGGAACACTGGGTGCCAGAACGTATGAACTTGTGAGAGCTTTCTCCAAGTATTGCCCAGTTCGGTTCTATGGCGACTAACAACACTCTTAATTCGCCCACCAATGCTCCTCCAAGTTGCCTAAAAAATATGTAGTTTGTGAATCTGCATCGGTGCATCCCCTGGTGCCTGACAGCTGTACTTTTTGAGCCTTTTAGAAAAGTTTGAAGTAGAAAATCAGCAGTCATTATTCAGCGCCAAGTTAGAATCAACAACTTAAATCAGTTAGTCATTTGAGAATCACTGAGAGTGTTCTTCATTCTCTGATCCGGAAATTTTATGCTGTAACTTTTGCACTAGGACTATACAGCTAGTGATATATGGATGGTAAGGTGCCATTATAATGGTGATTTCACTTTTATTTGTACCGTTTCGACTTCTGTAAATTCGTAGAATACAAATTGTTATAATGAAAGAAAAACATATATTTAGCTCAAATATGAGAGCTATTTAGTGATTTGGTCTTTGGATTTTTACATTTAGATGTTAGAGCTCCGGTGGCACTCACATATTCATGCATCATGGGGCTAGAGAAGGTCCTTTTATGGATGATGTTACATATGTCATTTCAATACCGGTTTCAAATTTACTTCATCTTGTTTTCCCTCATTCATTAAATTATAGGATGCTATTTGTTTGTATGACTGAATGTAGATATGAAAAAGTTCTTGATGGATGGTTGTAACTAAGCTCATGTTCCAGATATAAAACAGGATCTGCTGGATAATACTTTTGCAATCACTGATTTCGCTATCAAGTCTACAATTCAATGTTGATCTAGAAGGTGAAATCTTTAAACTTAGTTGATGCTTTCCCGGCCGTTTTGACCTAATATCTCTAAGGTGGTTAGTATAAACATATGGTGGTATAATTAGTTTTTGCTTTTTTTGTAGGATAATAACGTTGCAGATAGATGAAGACCGGATTAGTTTCATACTACTTTGGCGTCTATCAAGCCAATCAAATAAAATAAGGTGGAGTCGCTGGGCAACCAATGTGCGATGCCACGTGTACTAATGCACTGGTATAATTTTTTTTATTGAAGTCACATCTTGGGGACTACTCTGTTCCAAAATGCGTGATGGAAGGTACATGCGATTGTTAGTTTATTATCTGGTCTTTCACACCCATTGACAGTGAACTCATTTGGAGGTTGGAGGGTCTACCCCGGAATCATTTGAGATCGTCCCGCGAGATTCTTCTGAAGCTGTATTTGAAGCTAAAAGGATGGACCTTCTATTTGATATTTTGGTCTGCTATCTGACCGCAAAATGATTGAAGATCATTGCATCGTGTCAATCAGTGTGGAAACAAGTTAGAACTCAATACTTTACACTTACAGTTATTATGTAGTTGCTGAGCTTTGGTATTTATGAGATGGAGATTATTTGAATTTTATTAATGTTCCCTTGCCTATTTATGTGGTTCAGCTGGAAAACTGGAGCTCCAAATCGCCTACTTGACAGAGGCTGCATCGCTATAAATTTCATTCTTACAGTGACGGTGTTCAATATTGTACCCACAATATTAGAGGTACTCACAGTTACTTCTCCAACTGTAACCCTCCATCAGTTCTGCTTATTGTCTGTGATATTGGTTGCTTTTGGCAATTGATGTCACTTGTTCTTAGAGCCTTTGTGTGAGTTTGTCTGCCCTGTTTTTTTGCTTCTTATTTATAGATAGGTATGGTGTCAAGTATACTTGCCTACAAGTAAAGTGAAGGTCATGTTCAAGAAAGATGGCGTTCTAGAGGAGCTCATCGTGTGAGACTGTATGGTATGTTGTCTATTTTCTGAACTTCGTCTCAAAAAGACGAGATGCCTATTCAGATATGTATGATGCATCATCTTTTATATTCACACTTGTTATTTCAATAGTAGCAGTCATATCTAACTATATCTTTGTTGCTATAGAACTATAGATGCAGAATTATGCACTCAACCTGCTTGACCTGTATGGCAGGAATATTATGAACCTAATGTATCTTGTATGCTCAAAGATTTTGATCTAGGGCTTATGTTGTGTACCAAGAAAATGTTGACAACTGAAATAAAACTGAATTCTTATTGGAAATACGCCCGATCCTTTGTATATGGCAATGACAGTTCTAGGATAAGTTCTTAACTCCTTATAACTTATTACCAATTACTACGTCTTATTTGTTGACAAATACGCCTAAAGGCACCATCACATTTACTTTTGCTAATAATCATTGACTTGATATTAGAGCTTCGTTGCCTCGTTTTATATTTTTTCAAATGGATTTTGTTATCAAATAATTGTCTCTTATGTAGATATACTTTGTGTTAAACCCAAGAAATAAAAGATGAATTATCCATGAATATGATCTGGTATTACTTCAAACATTTTGTGTTTCATGGTATCCTAAAATACGGTTTGCGTTTTAGAGTATGTTCCCATTTACTTGTGTTATTCCATAATAATAGTATATTAGTTGTTTATTAGACTTCCTTCTGGTTGTGGAAATTTAAATGTTTTCCGTGGAATAGGAAATTTGAGTACAGTAGCCGTTAGCCTGAAAATAATATAGTGAGCCATAGAGAAGATTGTTGCTCTAATTGACTGGTGTTTATCACGCTGATCTCTTTCTCTCGGACCTACAATTGTAAAAATGCCCCTGCTGAATATCTTGAATGATCCTAGAACCTTCTCACTTACAGGTCTAGTGGATCCTTGCGAACTTATTTCCAACATCGAAGCACAAATTGCAAAAGCAAACGACGAATCCATAACAAAGAAAGATATCATGAAGAGAGTAGACAAATGGCTATCGGCCTGTGATGAAGAGAGTTGGCTTGAGGAATATAATCAATCATGTTTTTTTTCATGAAAATATGCTAGCACATGGTCCATCAGTTTAATATGATTTCCACCTTTTTCTTCTCTATACTGGTATGCTTGTACTGAATATTCAATTTGGCTGCCAAGCTATGATTTAGGTAATGCCCTCTTTAATGTTTGCATATGCCCTGCTGCAGGATGATAACAAGTACAGGCAGAGGTGCCCAATTGAATCTCAAGGGTGCAGAGAAAGCAGGGGTACTTGTTCAAAAGATTCCAAGTGAGTCTTCATTTCTTCATTGGGACACTGTAGTGACTTCCGTAAAATAATTTTTGAGTAACTGTGCTCCATCATTCATAAGCGCAATCTACTTTCTATTTTTTCAAAAAGATCCACTGTGATCTTCGTTTGTTCGGTTGGTCATTTAGTCGCTCATTTGGTATGTAATATGATCAGAAGCTACATTTGTGCAACTACGATTGACAACTTGATAGACAAGACATTTGCCTGGGAGGATGAAAGCAATACACCATTTCTATATGACGCGGTAAGTCACTGAGCTAGCTCACCATGATTATCAGAAATCAAGCACACTAGATCTGATGCATTGAATTTTCATGCGAAGGTTCATATGGTCGCCATTTTGGAAGAGAAAAAACTCAGGAGTGTACAGAAACATGAAGATACTGGGTATAAATTCCACATCCTCTGGCACTACACTCACAACAGAAGTCATCAGTCTTGTTCACTGACTCATACCAAAGGACCATAAGAACCTGCACAATCTATTGCGTAAAAAGAGAATGAGATGGATCTTTGGGTCCAAGTCTGTTTCGAGGAAAACAAGCAGTTTTAACAGGAGGACCAGTGGCCATCACCTAGATGGGAACGGGGCTGGTTTCATGACTCCGATGCCCCGCCGCGTGCCCCTCCCTCTTGGTCGCCGCCGCCACCGCGTGCTCCTCCTCCTCCTGCTGCTCCCAGGAGGCGGCCATCTCCTCGTCCTCCCAAAGGGTGTCTCTCCTTGTCGGCGGCGACCAAGAGGAGGGCGGTGCCCACTCGCCTTGCCAGAAGACGGCGGCGTGGCGTGTGATCGATCTGGCGCTTGGCGCCTCAGCGCTTTCGCAGCATGGCGGCGTGGCGGGCCGATCTCGCGCGGCGCCTCGAGCGCCTTCTCGGCGTTGGTCTCCTTCGAGACGCCAACGGCGGCGTTAGCAACGAGATGAGGAAGATGACGGCGGCTCGACGAAGGCCGAGAGCGTGGCGCGCCGCCGCCGCCGAGCGAGCCCGGCGTGAAGGACACGGCGGCGATTGCGGCGAGATGCGTACCGGTGCGGTGTGCTTGCGGCGAAGCTACTGGCCTTGGCCGCGGCGTCGAGTGGCGATGGCGGTACTGTGTTTCGAAAGCGAGCAACGGACGAGACCGAGGAGGAGGGCACCCCGGCATGAGCAAGGACCATATTTGCTCGGGTCGAGCAGCTGGCGCATCTCTACAACTTCGAGGCGGCGGCAGGAAGTGCGAGAGAGATGGGCGACGATGGCATGAGAGAAGGCAGAGAAACAAGCGCAGAGAGGAGGGCTAGGAGATCGGCGTGGGATCGAGTGGGCGGCGAGAATCCACCGCCGCCACGGACGCCATCGCCGGCGCCGCTTATCCGCCGTACTCCTCCGTGGCCGCCGCCGTTGCCGTGGTTGGTGGGAGCCGCCTAGGCGTGCGGGGCCACGCGGTGGCGTGTTGGGGAGGGAAGAACGTGGGCGCAGGAGCCGCCGCTGTCGTCGCCGGATGAGGAGCGAGCGAGGGAGGAGGGAGGCGGCTGCGTGGGAGGGAGGGAGGAAGGAAGGCGGCTGCACGAGCGAGCGAGGGATGAGGCGGCTAGGTCTCCTCAAATGAGCGGCCCCTTTTATACCCAACTACGTGAAATGACCGAAATGCCCTGGTGGGGACATGGTATTTACATTTTGCTGCCATTATTATTCATTCCAGCAGTGTTTATCTCAGATCCAACGGGTCCAGGTTCATCCAGATCTTGATCCGACGCTCAGAAACTCATCAAGCAAACCGATCCGACGACCGAGAGTCGCTGATCTCTAAGGAGCCATGTAGAAGGCTTCATCTCTTATTTCTTGATGTAGCGGTACATGTTTATCTTAAATTTTTAACTTTATAAGTTACTACGTCGGAAAAAAGTGTCCGCAAAATCGATTTTGCGCCGAGATTGCTGTGCTACAAATGCTGTCATACTCTTCGGTTTGAGAAAACTGCGGCTTGACCTTTCCCAAATTTCCCCACCTACCTCCCGAGCCCAAACCCCTCTATTAGCACCTCCGTCCTCCCCGCGGTTTCTAGATGACTCGAGAAGCGATGCGGAAGAAGGCGAAGGCCGTGCCGGAGTGGCTGAACAGCCCGCTCTGGTCGACCCCGCCGCTCGCCTCGACCCCCGCCGACCCCTTCGGCACCGACTTCTCCCCGCCGCCTGCCCCGTCCCCCAAGCCGTCTTCTTCCGTTCCGCCGCCACCGATGCGCGAGCAGGCGGTCGATTCCTATGCTGGCCGCGAGGGAGAGACACGAGAAGAGGACGGCGCCGGCGCTGCTCTCCGGGCGCACTTGCTTGCCGACTTCAAGGCCGCGGTGCGTGTGAGGGTTTCTGTTTCTGTTTTGGGGCCTGCCGTTCCCGTAGGTTTTGATCTGTGTTTGGGTTCTAATCGTTTTGCCTTTTCGTTTGTCCGTTGATGCAGCTGTCTAAGAAGGTGGTGAACATGGGGGAGCTGCGGAGACTCGCCTGCCTTGGCGTGCCAGATGGCGGCGGCACGGACGTACGACCGCTCGTGTGGAAGGTCCTCACTCATCTCTGATGCTGCTGCCGCTTCATTTTTTCTCCCCAATTTATGGTGTTCCAAATTTTGGTTGTTTGGAGCTGTCATCTTTAGCAAATTTGGAGGTTTATGAGCCAATTTCGAAAGGCATAGAGTAAGAAATGGAAAACCTTTACAAGCCTACCTGTGAATCTTTAGTTATCGGAGATGCTTAGAAACGAAGGATAACAACAGCGTTATTGTTAGTGTGTATAATTAGCCAATATTAGCCAGAAAATAACAGTACATGAAATTTAGGTTTGCCCTGCTTTGCAGTTTGTAGTCCTAAGGTAAATGGTTGGGGACTGGTTGCTTCTGTAAACCAACTTTTAGTGGTTTTTGTTAATTTTGCGTAAGAGGTGGGCCCTCATTTAGATTCTGTAAGGCGTATTATTGTTCAGCTATGCGGGAAGCTCATTAAGATCCTGAGATTATTACGGAACTTTAATTCTGTAGTTGTAATTCTGCCACGGATGTGCACAGAACCCTTTGTGTTGTGATCTACTTAGTTCCCTACTGTTGCAATTCTGCCATGGATGTGCACAGAACCCTTTGTGTTGTGATCTACTTTCTTCCCTACATTGTGCTGTACAAGGTTCTCACTTATATTCTTTAACAGTGAACACTTGGCTCTCACATGTATTATTTGTCTTATTTATGTCCTCTTATGTTCGTGCAAATCTTTTGTCTCCACTTGAAATTGTTGTGCTAAAGTTCGCTGCTGATGATTAAGCATGCAAGGAGTCATGACTGATAACACTTACTCATCCTGTATCAATATAAGAACCATGTTATTGTTAGTGTGTATAACTAGCAAGAAAATTATGGCTAATCTCCTTTTGGTGCCTTATCACCCTGCAAATAACTGTTAACTGTACTTCGCTTCCTTCTTCTAATAGAAAGAACAGTGCTCCGTCCAGTCATTGGAAAAAAAAATTAGGCAGGAAACAGCAGATGAAATTTGGGTTTGCCCGTTTTACAGTCTAGTGATAAGGTGAAAGGTTGGTGGCATGGAAACGGAGGTAGATTGGTTGCTCCTGTAAAATCAACTTTTAGTGGTCTCTCATTAATGCTGTGGAAGAGATCAGAGATGTGTCTTCACTTAGATGCTGTACGGCGTACTATTGTGCAACTCTGCTAGAAGCTTATTAACATCCTGAGATTATTACTACATAGCTTGTGTTGTACAGTGATCTACATACTTCCTTACTTTATACTGGATAAGGTTCTTGCTAATATTGTTTAACAGTGACACTTTGCTCTCTCATGTTATATTTGTCTTATTTACATCCTCTTATGTACGTTCAAATCATCCGTGCCCACCACCTGAAATTGCTCTTCTAAAGCTGGTTGCTATGGATTAAGCATGCATGGCAGTGATAACTGACCCCACTTTCCTATGCTGCATCAATACAATTTCCCAGTTATTTTGCAAATTGCCATTTTATGGTTCGCATGTAATTATTAAGTGTATAACATAGGACCTGCTGATAGGCTTCTATTAATTATGTTATCCAGCTACCTGTTTGCACAAGAAACTTATCTGATTATCTTTATAGTGTGCAGCTTCTCTTGGGGTATTTGCCAACTGAACGCTCTTTATGGCCTTATGAACTAGAAAAGAAGCGAAGCCAGTACAGTGCATATAAAGATGAGTTTCTTCTAAATCCTGTAAGTTATGATTGCCCATCTCAGTTATCAGTTCCAAAGATATATTTACCCTATGGATCTCTGGTACTTGTCAGCATGATTTCGACCAAGGAAGGAAACATCTGTTCTTATGGATGTTAAGACAGACATGCATTATTGTGTGGTGCCTACAAGTATACAGCCACAAATTAACCCAAAAGTGGTTAGTGATGACTATTGCATGTTAGATTTACCCGTTTAAAGGAGAACTGAATTTCTAAGTATGATAGATATGCCCACCAACTCATGATTCATTCCAGCCTTAGGGCCTGTTTGGCATCTCTCCCTAACTCTTTGACTCCCGCTCCTTGCTCCGGTATTCAGCTCCGCACGCGATCGTTAGCGACTGAAAAACCGTTTGGCTGCGCTGCTCCACTTCCAGTTGCTGGTGCTTTGAAGCAGCTTAAGGTTGTGGCGGAGCAACTCCACCTTGCCGCTACAAATTGTACATCACTAGTGTTGAAGGAACTTCAACGCGCTGCACTAAATATCGCTCTAGAGGCGAATATAGGCCGGTATGGCAGCAGGAGTTCAAAAACTCCTAGAACACAAAACTCTAGCTTCTATTATAGGTAGTGGTAGTCGGCCAGAGTTACACACTAGAGGCGAGGGCCTCTATTTATAGGCTTTGTAAAGCCTTCACATCTCAACTTCTACTCATAGCTAGACGTTCCTAAAAAACATTAGTTCAGGTCTAGCTTATACTCATAGCTGAGACACCCTAGAAAACATTATTTAAAGGTTAAGAAAATAAACAAATACAACTACATATAGCTTGAGGACCAACTTCTCTAGAATGGAGTACAAGTGTGTAAAAGTCAAATGAATTTGACTTCTAATGTTTTTCCTTATTGTTCCTCATCATTCTCCTATGGTTGTTTGGAACTCGATCTTGAGTTATCTTCATAGAGTGCTTGTTCTGGGTGGTAGAGAGTCAAGTCCGCAAGATTGAATGTGTTGGATATACCCATCTCGCTCGGAACATCTATCATATAAGCATTACGATCATCTCGCTTGGAAGATATACCCATTTCTTCACAGCCTAAGCTTCCCTTTAGCACCTAAAGGCGGTCTTCCTTTCCAGAGTTAGACCATCACCTTATCGCCAACTTGGAATGATTTCGGCCTCCTTCTGCAAGCAATTGGTTGTTTGTATTTTTTATTTTGTGCTTCCAAAACAATGATTTTTTTGGTCGTTGATGCTGTTGACGTGGATCGTCGCCAGCTCGGCATCCATGACGTGCCTCCAGCAAACCGTGGTTAGCACCTCGTCGATGCTTGGAGGTTTCTCAACGCGACAAGGCAGTGCCCATGATGCTCCTCCTCTGCATCCAATTGCGGGAAAATGTGCTTCATCTCGTGGTAGTGCCGGGATGTCTCATTGAGATTGTGGCAGTCGTGGTTGTTGCTCGGTGGGGTGGCCCATTCATCTCTCGAAGAGATGGGTGTGGTGTTCCACAACTATAGTACGGTGGATATCTGCGTTGCTGATGCTAGAGCTTGGGTGTCACCGTGCACTCTCGGGCATGGCCATGGTCGCCTGACTCTTCGCTTTCAATGACCGCGAGCTGTTCGTTCAGTGTCGGTGCGTCTCCAGTTGTCGACGATGACCAATTCTACTTCTATTCTTCAAATGCCACGTCACGGGTCACATGAACTTTGTTTGTCGTTGGATCGAAGACCCCGTACGCCTTAACACCTTCATAACCGACGAAGATCATCGGTGTTGATTTGTCAGCAAGCTTGTCGATGCTGAAGCCGAGTTGCTTCACATGAGCTATGCACCCGTAGGTGCGCAAATGGTGCACCGCTGTCTTCCTCCTATGACATGCCTCATACGCGGTCTTGCCGTCGACGCTGCGTGTGGGAGCATGATTGAGTAGGTAGACCAATGCCTTCATTGCCTCCCCTAGAACATGACATTGCCATGCCTTTCAGCAAGCAACGTGGTATCTCCACCACACTTTGGTTGCGCTGCTTGAAGATGCCGTTCTACCATGGTGTTTAGGGTGATGGGTTGCATTGCTTGATGTTGTCGTCTTCACAAAATGTATTGAAGAAGCGGCTGAGTTGAACTCGCTGCTGCGTTCGGTCAAAATGCCGTGTGCTGGCAACCAGAGTCAAATCTCTGCTAGTGTCATGATCTTCTTGAAGAACTTGAACACGTCGTCCTTCGTCTTGATCACGAGCCACATGAACTTGGAGTGACCATGGACGATCAGGAAGTAAGTTGCCTCTCATGGTCGCCGGTGTAATCAGTCCATAAAGGTCAGTGTGGACCAACTCAAGCGCTCATTCTTTTATTGTGGCTTGTGGGGACAACAGGTGGTGTTGTTTGTCGATAGGGCACCCAAGAATTGCTTGACTTGTTCGTCGAGGGGAACACTGTCCGCCATGTTCACACCGCCATGTTCACACGTGCTAGTCCTTTTTAAAGCCTCCTTGACCTCAGAGTCCTGGATTCGCCGCACAAAATGCCTGCTGGTATCATCAAAGGAGTCATCCAGTTGAATGGTAGAGCTCTCATTCTCCCCATTGAATAGCTGGTCGAAGTACCCTCGTCATATGTGCTTAATCTCCTCGTCCTTCACCAGGAGCTGGTCCGCTCTGTCCTTGATGCATTTGACTTGGTCGACATCCCTCGTCTTCCTCTCTCGAATCTTGGCCATCTTATAAATGTCCCTTCCGCCTTCCTTTGTTTTTAACCACTGGTAGAGGTCCTGATACGCCCGACTCGTTGCTTCACTCACAGCTTGCTTTTCGGCCTGCTTTACCAGAAACTATACCCCAATAGTGTGAACTAAATTACAATTAGCCCTCGGGGAATCCTGCACAACTCCTCGTTACTGTCTTGCTCGCACGGTCCAGCGTGGCCGCATGGTTGTCTGGTCACACGGTCACCACCAGGTACGACGTCACATGGTGCTCATTGTGTTGGGTGAGCCTAGTGTTGCACCGTCGTGGCTGCCTGGTCACACTGTTGCGGCGCTGGGAGTAGCTCGTGCCCACGTTGCTCGTTCGAGGGAGAAGGTTGTGGTAGCCGGTTAGGGAGGAGGGGGGTGGGGTGGGAGGGAGGGAGGTGCAGCGAGCTAGGAAGGCAATGTGTGGTGGCGGTGGAGCGGCGCAAGGACAGGGTGTCGGTTAGGATCATGGGGTCAGCTCGAGCGAAGTGTGACTGCCCCGCTGTGTTTCTGAATGTCGGGGTGAGGTTGGGTGATTCAGTACGTTTTGTGGGGTGGCAGATTTTGATAGTTACAATTAACTCCACGAAAATTCTACAGATCCTATAAATTGCCGCTCCCCGTTTATGTACTATGGCCCTCCTACAAACTGCGAAGCCAGCTCCGCGCGGAGCCTGAGAACTACTGAGCACACCTTTAATATTGTTTGTTGTTCCGGAAAGTAGTTCTATTTAGAGTATAATAGAAAGTGTCATAGTGAGTGATTTTTACTTTTTAGACACTTTAATATGTTATACATGGAAGTGCTAATGGTGCTTTTCGTGCAGTCAGAAAAATTACGTAGAATGGAGGAATCAAAGCTGTCAAGAAAGAAAGAATTAACTGGTGAAAGGAATGGCTTGCTCCCAAGGTCAGAAGTAACTAATGAAGAGCATCCTTTGAGCTTTGGTAAATCTAGCTTGTGGAACCAATACTTCCAGGTACTACATATTATCATTAGCTTATTATTGTGAGAGTTGTGGTCTTATGCTACGTAAGCAAAAACTAGAGTTAATATGCTTGGTTTGGAAAACCAGTGGTAACCAGCTAGTCTCCTGATACACCTAAAAGTCTGTTTAGGTCACGGATTGTGCTGATGTAGCTGAAATATCAACAGTATGTTACATATGAGATTTGTTTCCTGTTCTCTTCAAGTTCTATCGATGTTTGCATTTGTGAGTTTGTTTATTCTCGTAAGAATCTTTAGTTGATGTGGCAAATTTAAGTAGGAATTATGGTTGTCATGCTCAAGGTCCACTTGATTGGATCTTTAAGGTAGCCTAGGACCAATAAGAACTTTTAGTGATTCCCTGCCATGACTGGAATTGAAAATGTTGTTAGCGACTCATATGGTGGGTGATGCATGCCTTGTAGTCTTTAGACGTTTGCCACGATACATGCTAGCGCATCATCATGATTTTTCACGAACTTGGATCTTATTGTTATTTCCATATTGGGTGCAATTTCAGTTAGTTTGGGGGTTGTGTATTAAATTCCCATGGCGCGTGTGGCCTCTAGAAATGGAGTTGCGTGTTAAGCACACATGATTTTCTTATGTGCCCTTGCAAAAATTTCTTGCAGGACGATAGAAAGTAGATGTTATGGTGTGATGTTCTCTATCATAATGACCGGATGCCCTCTGTGTAACTCTCACTAGCCCCGGGTTATCACTAAACTTGACATCATATTCATAAACCATAAATACAATGCGAGTTTACATGGTCTTTATGGCATGATTTGTACAACATTACCATAATGGCAATACGGTTTAATAGTTGGCAACGGAAGATAGCAAATTAAGTGTGCATGATCTCTCTGTGCGGCTCCACCCCACAAGGAACTGGCAGGGCTAGGATCTAGCTCACGAACTCATGCTCTTCTCACTTATTTGAAGACAGATCATCACCTACATGTGGCCAAATCAACAAGCCAAGTGAGTCCATGGAATGTACGCAAGATAACAAAGTAACATAGATAAATATGCATGTGAAATAGCAAGTGAACACTACTATTGGTTATAATATAGCGCCCTGTAGCCTTTGTAATTTTTCCGTTGTATAAGTGGCTTTCTGCATATTTCCTGCACCCGTACGTGTATATATATTGGCTTGTACCCCCATGGGAATTCAAATTGCATATTCCTTAACATGGTATTAGAGCCCTAGGTTTTTTGCATCTCTCGCATGTGCAACTAACTTGTGCTGCTGGTCCTCCCGATTGATTTTGGTCTTCTGCCCACCACGCCGATTCTGCTGTGAGCATGTCTCATGGTTGCCACGCGGATTCCTTGCTGAGCAGGGCCCCTTTGCTCACTTCTCTTGTCCTGTTGCTCATGCTCAAAATATTGTTGTTGAGAGCAAGCATCATCACTTTCTTGAGACGACCCGTGCATTGATGGTCCCCGCCTTTTTGCCTCACTTTTGGGCTGATCAGGAGGCAGTCTATGGTGGCTCGGTAAGTAGTGGCAACTGAGAGGAGACGGAGAGTTGGCAGGCGCATTGAGCTTGGGGGCGTGCAAGACGTGCGCTCTTGAGGTTAACGAGACCGTGCGGGATGGGTGCACCCAACCCTATGCAAGCGAGGGTGAGGATAACGATGCTTTTGGGGAGAACGATCTGGAGGCGTCAAGTACAGGGAGGTCGGTGTCGATGACGAGGAAGTTGTGGATGCCTCGTTGCATTGGCACGATCCATTCGTGGGAGGCAGGAAGCGATCTGACCGGGTAAGGTCTTTATAGAGCCGGCCTGAGACCACGGGCCTGAGACCACGCAGAGGTGGGCGTCCTTGGTCGGGAAGGAGGAGCTCCCAATCTGGAAAAGACTGATCCATGTCGATCCGGCGTCCTTGGTTCCAGATTTGGAAGCGGCAGCTATCATGAGGAACAACAACAACGAAGGGGAGAAATTGATCTAGAGATCGACACGAGCTTTGATTTGGAAAGCAACGAACGGGAGAAATTGATCTAGAGATTGACATGAGCTTCCATCTGGAAAGAAACAAGGCGGCCAGCGAACGTCAGCTTTGAGCGGAAAGATGGAATTGATAGAGATGAGACGAGATCGAAAAAAATTGGCCAAGGAAGACGAGACCGATCACTGATGGAGAGAATTGATCTAATTGATGGAGTGAGGTAGAGACAGAAAAATAATCGATTGGAGTGTGAGTTGCGACACCAGGAGAAAAAGAACCCTGAACTTGGGCTCATGATGCCATGTTAAAGGAGCAACTTATGTGTGTTGCATACCAAAGGGCAAATATATAGTACAAAAGGCTTGTAGTACAAGTAAGCAGATCTTAATACAAATATGTCTTGACAAGGGGGAGTGCTTGATGCTAGAGGCTATCAGATTTGGCCTGATCTTCTAGGAAAGGATGACTTGCTTTGCCTAATGAACCAAATTTTAGCAACACACACGAATTGTTACAGCCTCTGACAATGAACTCAGCCAACAAAACACTTGATGGACATCTTGATTTACACTTGAAGTAACGCCTTTTGATTTTACAAAACCCAAGGAAACGCAACAAGTATGGTGGTGGGGATCTCCCAATCCTATGAATGGCTTAGAAGCTCAAACCCTAAAATAGGAGCAAAGCTCTACTAGTTTCTTCTCCAATCAAGCCTAACCAAGAAAAAGAGGCTGCCTCCTATTTATAGTCTCTTCGCAACCGCATGAATTGAGCCAAGCCCATTGCAAAAGCCACTTCATATTTAATCCTGAAACGACTACTATCATTATTATCACTCATGACAATGCCTTCCCTCAAGAATGAGCTCTTCGGCCATGACAAGATAGAGCTTCTTTGCGTCACCCAGTTTTGCCGTCTTCCTCAAGAGAGAGCTTCTCAGCATTCATCTTGGTACTCGTCATCTTCTTGGCCTTGATTTCATCACAATTCTCGAATATGATAGTACAATGTGTGGATGCATTAGGTCGTAACCAGTTCTTTGGAAGATAGGTGGTGATGCAAGTAGGATCAGATTCACATGTGATTGTATTTGGCCCATCTTGTATTTATTTATTGTATTTGGCTCATCTTGTATTTGTTTAGCCCGAGCCCTTGCAATTGCTGCTCTTGTAATTTGTCCTAGTTGAGTTGATTGTGCAGCATTAAGCACATAATTTGGGATGTCCTCATCCGTGTCTCTCCCATTGAGTTGATTCAAGTGAGAGCGAATGATGGCACATGTCTACTCAGCTCTTATATGGGCTATGACCAGGAGTCTTGACAAATGACCATGGCGGCCCTCCCTAGAGGAGATTAGAGTGTAAGGGCAGTAGAGGTATATGTTCGTCTACTAGTCCATGGACTAGCGATGGTGGGTGGTTCATGGTCCATGGTGTACAAGCTCTCTCATCCCTGCCAATTGCGGGCTTCTTTCTTAGTGGGCCTCACTCTTGACTTTGTCTTTTTTACTTTCCTCTCCTTTGACTTGTTTCCATGACTAGTTCGTGGACTTATGTTGACCCCACTTGACTCAATCTACCATGTAGATGCCACATAGGACTAAGCGGGTCCCCATGTAGGGAATACTCTTTTCGCCTCGTTGACAGTGGATACAAAAGTTTGGTTCTTCTGATGTGCACATGTTCATATTCCCCTTGAGTTTATTTAGCTGCTCGTACATTTCAAATCCAGTGAACAGGTCATGTTCGACCTAAACACGACTTACACAATATGGTTTTGTCTTATAATTGAACAGTTCGTCTGAGAATATACATGTTATCCAGGAATCAGAGATCCTGGAGCAGATAGACCGAGATGTGAAGCGAACACATCCAGACAAGTCGTTTTTTTCTGCCAAGTCTAACCAGGTTTTCTCACCTAGCTCTAAAAATGTTCTAACTGTTATCTGCTGTAGAAATATTAGTGTATCACTTAAACTTTCCATTTATATCCCTTTCAGGAATCACTAAGGCGTATTCTCATTATATTTTCAAGATTATACCCTAGTGTAAGATACGTGCAAGGATTGAATGAAGTTTTGGCACCTCTATTTTACGTATTGAAGAACGACCTTGACACAAGTAACTCGGTAAGGTTCTTCTTCCACACCCAATGCTGTAAAGCAACCATCCTTTGTGTCTTTGGTTTCTAAAGCAGTGGCAATGATGAAGAGTTATGTAGAACATTTTTCTCAATCTGGGTTAAGAAAATCTGTGTTGTATGGTACTTCACAATTGTTCTATTTGATCAGTGGTTTCACCTTCTAATACTGTTCATTAACTCGATTATCCCTCTACTGGAATTGCAGACTTCAGCTGAAGCAGACACTTTCTTTTGCTTTGTTGAATTGATTAGTGGCTTTAAAAACAACTATTGTAAACATCTTGACAACAGCCGGGTGGGTATTCGGTCCACACTTTCAAAGTTGTCTCAACTCTTAAAGAAACATGATGAAGAGCTATGGCGTCATATGGAGGTCATTACAAAGGTAGGTCATATTTAATATTAGATTTATGTTGGCAAGTAATACAACACTGATTTATATACTGTCTGGAAAATCCAAGTGTATAATGCCAATGAAGCGCACCTGCAGCTGCACCGAGGAAACATCTGTCATGTTATGCTCTAATTTTTTACATCAGTAGTTGAATCTAGATGTTTCACTGTGTACCATATCTTATCCATGTTTTGTGCTCCGCGACTTGTTCTCATTAAAACACTGCAAGTATTCCTTTTTTTTTCTTGAATACGCAGGGGAGCTGCGTATCATTGCATTAAGAAGAAATGTACATAGGGTACACATCTCTGCTACACCTAACTGTTGGACATGTTGCCTTTTAGTTGGCCAACATTCTGCGCCATGCAATATCACAGGTCGAATTGCCGTCATTTAGAACCTGCCTTTTAGAAGATTAAGGATAGTTTTAATCTTGAGTCTAAAACTTTAACAAAAACAAAGAGATGACTGCAGCCGAGATTGTTATGGCATTTAGCAAACAAATAAATACACATATATTCTATGACTGTACTCCCATTGAAACAAAAACAGCATACAAACAAACCTAATCATAATTATAATCCAGTCAATGGTTGAAACTATGAAAAGCATTAATAATAATAACTAATACAAGATGAGCTAATAATTTGAAACTGCACTGGTGTTTATATATGGATTTTATGCTGGTTTAGGAGCTTTTTGAGTTCATAGAGGTGTGGTGGTGTGAATAGCACACCAGAAGTTCATGAAGCGTAAGGTCTGCTGTTGTTGCTTGGTCTAAATGTGCATAAGTATGGCTGTTTCAACAAAAAATAAGAAGATGAGCTAATGCTAGGCTTGAAAACGAGCTAATAATCTTAAGCTGCACAGGCCTCCATATGGACATATTATGGTGGGGCCATAGATTTTTTTTTTTGAAATATAAAGATATACTATTCCTTTGTTGTTTAAGTGTTAACTTGAATTGGCTATAACTTCTCTAGTATGTTACCATCTTCATTTTTGATATAATTTATTATTAACAATTGAATGTTGAAATTACAGGTGTACCCGCAATACTATGCATTTAGATGGATTACATTACTGTTGACAATGGAGTTCAGCTTCAATGTGTGTATTCACATCTGGGATGCCATGTTGGGCGATCCCGAAGGTCCTCCGGTATGTGGCCTCGTGATTAAACCTCCAAGCAAGATGCGTGGTCTTTCTAATGCCTCGTATGTTCTTGTACAGGACACCTTGCTGAGGATATGCTGTGCTATGCTCATCCTTGTCCGGAAGCGGCTCCTGGTTGGAGATTTCACCGCCAATATCCAGCTGCTGCAGCACTACCCGCAAACTAACATAGATCACCTCCTCCACATCGCTAACAGATTGAGAGGAACCATGCCCAGCTAGTGATTGGGATGCCATCTTGTCCGTGTGGTGTTCATCCGGGCACAACTACATGTATGTACATTGACCCTGTCCATGAGGTGTATCATGACATCATTGCCAAGTTTCATCTTCTCTTCATTTATGTTCACTTTAAATTCAAAAACTGAAAACTCCAAGTACGTACGTATTTGAGTTTTCTCTGTGTGTGTGTGTGTGTGTGTGTGTGTGTGTGTGTGTTTACAGAGTTCTTTTTTTCGCGAATACGCAAAGCTTGCATATCATTTCATTGATAGAAGATGTTAAGAGTGAATACAGGTGGTGATACAATACATGACACGAACGCTAGGCGTGAACATGGTATCCGTAGCAGAGAGACATGGGATGCTCGGCCCGAGAAGAGAAAACAACACAGTGAAAACTTGCAATCCTGAGAAGCAACCCAAACCAAACCAACATGACGACCAATCTTCAAAACCACTACCGAGGATACCGCGAGCAAACAAGATAGCGCCTTCATGGAGAACGATGCCGAGACGTCGTTGCCGCCTAATTCGGATAGTCGGACCTAGGGTTTCCCCTGTTGCTTGAAGAGGGAGACGTCGTCGCCGCCTAATTCGGATAGTCAGACCTAGGGTTTCCCCTGTTGCTTGAAGAGGGGCACAAATGTCGGCCATGGCAGCGCCTCCAAGAAGGGGACGGCACCCGCGGGTGTCGCCGCTGCCAGCATCGAAAGGTCGAGCACGGATTTCGCCTGGCCAGATCTGAGCAATCCCAAGCCGTTGGAGCAAGATCGAAGAAGATGAAGCCAAGTTGTCAGTTGGAACTGCCACCACAGGAAAGTGAGCTACGACCACTGCCAAAGGAGGCACCGGACGTCGCCGGACGTGAGAGCTACGGGACAGGTGGAAGACGGGGCGAGGTTGGGTGGCTCCGAAGTAGATGCGCGCAGGCGAAGCGGAGGTGACCAAAGACCCGAACGAACCAGGATCTGGAGAGGAGCGCAGATCAAGGCCGTTCGGACCGGTGCCACAGTGATGCCGACGAGCCAAGGAGTCGGAAAGGGGGCGCAGCTCCAGTAGCAAGACTGATTCAGAGCCGCACCGGGGTGGATGCTGGTTAACCGAGTCACCTGCAGGGGTTGGAGCGGAGCAACAGATATGCCGGCGAGCCGAAGGAGCCGGAAGGGACACAACGCACTCGGAATACTGGATCAGCGCACTCGGAATACCGGATCTGGAGCCGCACCGGCGAGCCATGGAGGGGGTTGGGGACGCGTCCATGGCCGCCGGGCCGAAGCCGCACCTGCAGGAGGCACGCACCCGGCCGGCGCGCTGCGGGAGGCAGCCGCCGTCGGGCAACCAGCGCCGCCAGAGCACCCGTAGCTCGGGGGTGGGGGAGGGGCGGGGGACGCCGCACCAAGGGGAGGCGCGTCGGAGGAGAGCCAGGACACGGCGTGGCCGCGCCGGCCAGCCTCCGGCGACGGGGACGCGGGGGCGGGCGGTGAGGACATGGAGGATGGGGAGAGCTCGGAGAAGCAGCTCGTCGGTGAAGAACAGCCCCGCCGCCACCATCCCAGGGCTCGGCGCGGCTTCGCCGGCCAGCCCTCCGGCGGCGGCGGCGTGGGAGCAGATGGACGCGGGGCTTCGGGCACTGGCGGCTAGGGGGAACTAGATTTTGTTTACTAAATATAAGAGGTAATATCACTGATGGTCATACAACTTGTGTTGAATGTGCAGTTTAGTGCTAGAACTATCAAAATACGTTTTTCTGGTCATACAACTTGCATTTAGGTGCACATACGGTCATTCCCTCCGTATCCGCCGCTGGCGTGGCATGCCACGTATGCACGGGGCCACTGTCGGTGAGCGAAAAACGTCCTGAAGCAACGCGCGTGGTAAACTTGCACGGGCGCCCCCAACTTGTTACTATGTGCGCAAATGCCACGCGGCCGTTGGCGTTTTGGACGGCCTACGCGGCGTCGAATGCCTCCTGCTCCTGCGCGTCCTCCTCTTCAATCTCACGACGATTCTGCGAGAGCTCGGACGTCGTGGGCTCGATGGACTTGGTCGCTGGTCTCGCCGCCGCGTGGTTCGTCTGTCTGTCACGCAGACGGGCATCGGAGTTGAGAGAGAGATAACAGAGATTACTATAGAAAAGAGGTGGGTGTAGATACCTAACCAGAATCTGCTGAGTACCCAACCGGCGATACGGTGTCGACTAATATTTGCAGGTCCTGGGTTCGAATCCCAGGCCACTCTTTTTGGATGTTCTGTACATGTACTGAATTTTGCCAGAACGTTTACTGAATTTGTGGACAGTATTTTGCACAGGTTTCAACTGAATTTTGCTACAGTTTTCAACTGAATTTAGGAACAACTTTGTGCAGAATTGAACCATGAAAACAAGAGAAAATCTGAAACTATCATGAAGATTGTACACATGGACCATCAAAAGATATAAACAGAACAAAATCCATAATTAACAGGAATATATGTTGGTCGAAACTAGAGTTCACTTGTCTTGATTTTTGGCAGAACGTTTACTGAATTTTTGGACAGTATTTTGGCACAGTTCAGTACTGAAATTTTGGCACATGTTTCAACTGAATTTTGCTACAGTTTTCAACTGAATTTTGCACAACTTTGTACATAACTGAACCATGAAATAAGACAAAATTCTGAAACTGTCATGAAGATTGTGCACACATGGATGAACCCCATCAAAAGGAGCAGTTCATTGATGAACTTGATCATTCATGCCTAACAAAAGTTCATTCATGAACTCGGTCACATGGCCATGAAAACTACAACGAAAGGAAATCATGCAGGTCTGCGGGCCAGCCTTCACGAAACAGAGCATCTTGTGGTGCATTTTGGCTCACAATTACCTCCTCTTCAGCCTGCATGAAGAGAGGTGGTTCTTGGTTGACAGCTCCATCAGCTCCAAAAATCAAGTTGTAGAATCCTGGAGCAGCAGCCCTTGCTCCTCTGGGAGGATTGCTTCCAGATGCAACATTGCCTCCTGTTGTAGCTGTTGAAACATTCCCTCCCCTTTGAACACCGCCTCCTCTTGTTACATTGCCTCCTCTCCTTCCACCAATGCTTCCTCTTGCCCCTCTTCCTCTTCTTGGTACATTGCCTCCCCTTTGAGCCGAGCCTCCTCTTGTTACATTGCTTGCTGCAGTAGCTACACTCCTCACCCAGCCACTTGTCATTGCTGTTGTCACCCTGCCTACAGGGATTGTGTCTCTAGCATTTGCAATGAAACTAGACTCAGGCAAAGGACCATAGTCCATAGGAGTTGGGTATGTGAATTTTTCCTGGTCAAGAAATTAATACAGTAAACATATAATGTCAGAAAGTGAAAATAGAGTTACAAAAATAAGACAAATAGAGGGTGTTGTTAATATTGTACATTTTGCTGCATCTTGTAGACCATGGAGTCTGGAGTTTGTGTTGGATCAAGCTGTGGGTACACTCTGTGTGGCATAATGTTCTACAAAAGTACAAGCAATTTATCAATGTAGTGCATCATGAGAAAAAGTAGTTAACAAAAGTAGCGGTTAGCAAAAGTAGTAGTTTACACAATTATGCTAGGATCATCTTCTTCTTCTGATTCCTCAGGTGCTTCCTTAGTAGGTTGTTGATTGGCATGTTTGTAGTGGCCTTTCTTGTTATGATCAGCAGCCCCACAAACAGAGCAATGCATAGTGACACCATGCTTGGTCAACTTCCTCACTCCTTTCTTATCCTTCTTCTCCTCTGCATCTTTTTTCCTACTTTTCTTTGGCCTAAAGCCATAACACTTCTTGTACTCCTCAACGGTGTAGCATGAATGAACCATGCTCTCTGGCTCAATTCTCTCATGCCTAAAACAAGCAATTGCATGATGACAAGGTATGCCAGACAGTTCCCACCTTTTGCAGTTACAACTGTTCATGTTCAGTTCAACTATGTAAGTGTTGTTCAGTGAAATAACCTGGAATACACCTCTTCCATACTCCCTCACCCTGCAGTTTTTTGCCCACTCCACATACTTGTCCATGCCACAGCCTAGTTGTGAAAGAAAGTCATTGATCCATAGCATTGACCATGTGTCACTCTCACACATGTCAAACCAGTCGACCTCATAATCCATGTAAGTCTTGTTGCTCTCACTCCCACAAAAAAAACCCTTGTGCTGAATCTCAACAGTAAAGAAACCGTGAAAATCACCTGCATTGTTAAAATAATGCATATTCAGTAAGCGGGGTACAACAAAAGTAATGAACAAAAAATTCTGTTAGCAACTAAATCAGTAGAACAAAAGTACAGAAGGAATTGACATTCAGTTAACATATTCACCTAATTGTCCTTACAAGTACAGCACACATACTTAACATTCAGTTAACATATTCACCTAATTCTCCTTACAAGTACAACACACATACTTGACATTTAGTTAACATATTCACCTAATGCTCCTTACAAGTACAGCACACATACTTGACATAGCAATTTAAGTGCCAAATTCAGAGTACACACCTTTAGTGTCAAAAAAATCAGTTTATTACATTTTTTCAGAAATTCAGAGTACAAACAGCATTATTTGCATCTCGGAAACATCACACAATTTCAGCTACATAATCCAACCAAACAGGATCATATCATAAACCATAAGCGAAAACAACGAATTTATCATACTTTTACACACAAAAACTGCTTCCTTTCATAACCCCTTCCTAAACCCTAGGTTGATTTGCAAACAGGGAGTTTCACCTCGAAATCTAATGGCTATAGGGGAGCTGAACCCTAGCGCGATCGAACATCTGTCAAGAACCCTAAGGGGCAGACAACGACCTAACTTGGCACAGCGAAAGACGGCAGCACAAAAGAAGATGGCGACGAGCAGAGGAAAAATCAAGATGGCGGAGACCAGCGAGGGGCAGGCGTACCATACGGCGGTGCTGCTTCGCCGGACGTCGACGGCGCGGTTCGCTCATCTCCTCGTCGGCGGCCGCCGTGACGCGTCGGCTCCTCCGCCTCCGCCTCTGTATGATCGAGAGAAGCGGCGGGAGTCAAACTGATAAGCCAACGATTTTGGGTTTTTGCTCACATAGTAACAAGTTGGGGCGTCCGTGCAAGTTTACCACGTGCACGTTGCTTCAAGACGTTTTCGCTCGACAAGTGACCCGTGCATACGTGGCATGCCACGCCAGCGAAGGATACGGAGGGAATGACCGTATGTGCACCTAAATGCAAGTTGTATGACCAGAAAAACGTATTTTGATAGTTCTAGCACTAAACTGCACATTCAACACAAGTTGTATGACCACCAGTGATATTACCTCTAAATATAATGGCAAGAAAAAAGCACAGGAGTGGTGGGCCCTACAAGATATGCGCCACTAGTAACTATCACCATCACCAGTGTCGCACTTTCCTCCTCGGCTTGGATCTTAGACATGGGTCGGGCCTGGCCTGACGGCGCAACGTTTGGCTCAATTCTTTGCACTTTGGCAAGTAGCAAGGGCAACTCGAACGAGCCGACGCAAATGGACACGGACGTGGATTTTGTCCGTTTGGGTCGGCGTTTTAGGTGGCTTCCGCCCTGTCCATGTTTGGGTGGTCGCCCAGTGCGCCGAAGTAGTTTTGTTCGTGTGGCTGCCATGTGGCCATATTTTTGCACTTTTTGCATACATACCAAAAACATTGTTGAAAGTTCGCATAATTCAACCAAATACAAATATCATAATTCTACAACCAAATAAAATCTCATAATTTACAAACCAAATGAAATTTAAATTATCACAAATACATTTGAAAGAAAAGCGTGATACATCTATTGGTTGCCAAGATGAGCCTACATATGCTCGACCAAATCATCTTATAGTTGAATGTGAGTTGCTCAATCACATATTTTGATGAAATTGGTGAATTGTGCAATCGTTTCGCTCCTCAATGCTTAGGCATAATATTTTCACCCTGAAATTGAAACCCTTGATCGAAGAATTCATCCTCACGTTCAACCTCTACGATCATATTGTGCATGATCACGCAAGTAGTCATCATGTACCACAACTTTTTGGTGCTCAAGTTCTACCAGGATATCGAGCGATGCCTCATCGAGATTAAAAAACACCAAAAGCATGCTCCACATCATTTCTAGCACTCTTTTGTGCTTGGATAAATCTGTGCCTATTCTCTTCTATCGGGCCGAGGATTGTCTTCACAGGAGTAGGCCATCGAGGATAGATACCATCAGCTAGGTAGTATCCTTTGTTGTAGTGGGGGCATTGATCTCAACATTGTCCTCTAGGCAGTTGTCTTCTGCAAGCCTTCTGAACACCAAAGAATGCTGAAGCACGTTGATGTCATTGTGATGGTTGGCCATGCCGAAGAAATAGTGTCAAATTCAGAGATCTTGTGAAACCATATCCTCAAGTATGATAGTGGAAGCTTTCAGATGACCCCTATACTGCCCCTGCCAAGCAGATGGACATTTCTTCCACTTCTAGTGCATACAATCTATGCTATCAAGTTTCCCCGAAAAGTCCCTATCGGCATTGATCGCCAACAAGCGGGTTGTATCTGCAGCAGTTGGCTCTCTAAAGTACTTCGGGTCAAACACTGCTACACAGCCTTGCAGAACCTGTAGATGGATTCTAGGCACGTGGACTAACTCATGCGGACATACTCATCAATAAGATCATCGGGTATTTCGTATGCAAGCATCAGAATAGCTGTACTGCATTTATGATAAGAGGAGAAGCCAACCTTTTCCATGGCATCCTCCTTGCTTATGAAATAATCATTGTACGCCACCACCCCCTCCTGAATACGATTGAAAATATGTCTAGTCATCCGGAAGCGGCGCCGGAATAGGTTGTGTTTGGAGAGTGGGGAAGAAGACTTGAAGTAGTTGAAAGGATCGATATGGTGAATAGGCAACTATCAATTTTTAGCTTTTCTTAACAAATTAGGTTTAACAACAAATAGGTTGTGTAGATATGCAACTAGGTGAATGACCTACAAGGTCCATGGTCCATAGTCGCACGCAAGGAAGTGCCTCATTATTATGTTCCTCCCCCTAACAGCTGGGACCTATCAGCTACATCTTCGCACGCAAGGAAGTGCCTCCTTATTATGTTTTTTCCTCCCCCTAACAGCTGGGACCCATCAGCTACATCTTCGCACGCAAGGAAGTGCCTCCTTATTACGGACAAAAATCGAATCCTCCCCATGGCAGATGGGAGCCACCAGCTATATCTTCACACGAAAGGAAGTGCGTCCTTATTCCCGCCTAATAGTTGGGACCCACCAGGTCGAAGCGTACGTAACGTTATTTGTTTGCTCGCAAACGTGTACGTACATACCGGTTGATCGGTCTCTCTGCCACGATGAACCGTGGCCAAGTAAGGAGCGGTAGCAGTTCAATCAGTCCTGTCTAAATCCTGTACATATGTACAACCACACTGCAAAAAATACAACCACATACTTACATACGAGTGAGGTCTCGAACGTGTGCAACAACGACGTCCTGTTTATCGGCAACCAATCGACTGGGTCGGAACAGAGGAAAGAACGTCGTGTTCATTGGGAGCCAAGCGATTGGTTGAGAATGCGTTCCGTTCACCGGGAGCCACCGGCTTGGACGGAACAACCAAAATGGGGTCCTGTTCATCGACCCCCCACCAGCTCGGGGTCTGGTGTACCGCAAAACGGATGAAACGGAGTTCTCTTCGACTGCCTAAGGTCAAAACGGGGTCATGTCGACTGGCAGGGGTCTGGCATACCGCAAAATGGAGGAAACAGACTTCTCGCCAATCGCCTATGGTCAAAACAAGGTCCTGTTCATCGGGAGGGGTGTGCCGTACCATAAAATGTGACTCCATGGGCCACTGTTCATCCACCATCGACTTCCTACCGTGCACCTCCACTGGCTACTGTTCATCCACCGTCAACTTCCTTTCCAGCCTCCATGGGGTCCTGTTCATCCACCCTAACCGACTGGGGTGTGGCGTACCGCGGCACGGCCTCCTCGGGGCCCTGTTCCAACCGCAACCGACTACTACCACGGGGTCCTGTTCATCCAATCCCAACCGGCTAGGGAGAGGTGTACGAGCGGGCGGTAGCAACGAGAACTGTTCATCCATGGCCAACTAACCGGCTCAGTCGATGCGTCTCGACTCGTGTCTACGTGTATGACGTGCGCGACAGCAACATGCACTGTTCATCGAGAGGTAACCCAACACCAGCCAAGTACGTCTCACACGGGGGCTCGATCGGCTTCAGTAAGCATCGAGAAGGATCCATTGGGTTTAGTTAGCAGCGAAGGGATTGATCGGGTTCAGTACATAGTGCGCTTGCTCGGGTTCAATACGTAGTGCGAGCGCGAGATCGATCGCTCGAGTTCAGTAAGCGAACGCCTCGCTCGAGTTTAGTTAGCGAACATCGGTTCGCACAAACGCACGCGTACGAGAGAAACATGCAAATGACTGCATCGCTCAGGCCCGACCACCCCTGGAAATTTTTCTCGCCCTCACTTTTACCATGATTTTTTACGTCAGGGACGACCCAAAGAATGTCATGCAGGTGCGTCTTCAGCCTGTCCAAGACAAAAGAGCCTATTTTGTGTCATAATTTTTTATCATACAAGCAGGAGCCTACCACATCTACGATGATACGTGTTTTTTGTCATAATTATCATCATAGAGGTGTCACATCCATGATAGAAAATATTTTTGTTCGGGCCATGATTTCACGGATGTGTCTTTTTTTGTAGTGGTTGGAGGATATTGGAGGACAAGGTGTCCAAAATAGGAGTTTGGAGGAGTTTCAGAACCAGGTGATGTATATGCTCTTCAGTAGCCTATCTGACTCCGATGACAAGGTGAAAGAGGGAGCAAATGATGGTCGCGAGGTCACCGGTGTGAACGCCAACAACTACGCCAGTGGTGGCGACAATCACAAGAACCACAACCGTTGCAACCGCCTTCCAACCCGTGCCACAACAGAGCAGACATACAAGTCTAATAACCGCCGCCTCCATGACAACCGATGGGCAATTTCGACCCTATGAGATCTGATTGTTTTTTGTTTTGTGTTAATGATTAGACTTTATGATTTAGAGGGACAACTACGGGATCTGACTCCTATCACGTGTTGAACATTTTTCAAGTGCATGTTAAACATTTTATATATAAACGGTGAACATATTTTAAACAGAAACTGATTTTTTCCCAAAATATCATGAACATATTTTTAAGCATGTGAAACACTATTGAAGTGCCATGAACATTTTCCTTTGAATGGTAAACTTTCAAAAATTCCGCAAACTTTTTTTTACATTTCATGAACATTTATTACTATGTCACAAACATATTTTTATATGGGTGCACATTTTTAAATGTTATGAACATTTATTTGAATGGTTTGATTTTTTACAAACTATGGGAAAAATATTTTATTTTCATGTTTTTTGAAAAATGTCATGAGCATATTTCTAAACGTATGAACATTGTTTGAATGTCACGGGCATTTCTTTTTGAAATTTACTATCATATTCTAAAAGTGCATAAAAAAACTTAACATTCCACAAATATTTTTTAACGTGTGGTACAACAAAAATATGATTTATATGCTATGAAAAGTATACTGTTAGATTCATATCCAAAAGAGGATTGCCAGCATATGTTTTTGTGATATATAGTTTATGTTTTATTAGTTAAGTATATAAGTTTGGCCCAAAATACGAGGAGGAGGGAAATAAACCAGGGAAGGAAGTAGCTAAAGAAATTAGGATATGCTAATTGAGAATAACACATCAGTTTTTTCAGTCAGCTGGTGGTACGATTCAGGAATACTATTGATGACATCAGTAGTTTTGTTGAATTGGAAAGTTCATGGAAACGGAAGGAGTCCGAAACATTGTTTATGGAGGGTCCTACCTTAGACGCTTAGGCATTGCTTAGGTTATAAGACGCCTTGGCAACTCCTTACAAATATGGCCGCTGTAGGTGCTTAGGCGTCAGCGCGGATGGTGCTCGCCTTAGGTCCCTTTACCGCTTATAAACAATGGTTCCAAAACGAAACATATAGTATGAAATCCTCCATCTTTTTTTGCAAACACGCTGCAAGCAAAGAGATAACCTCTGAACCCACCAGAGTATAAAATAAAACATTCTTATCTAGAAAATAAATCTAGATCAAGCTTTTTGGAGCTCTTGTGAGCGAGGGTTTTGTCTCAAACCTTCCACCATAGATCTAGAACCATGCAGGTTTCTTTTCTCGTCTTCCTTGCTATTAGAGTCATCATGTCTCGTCAGGTTACACCTCAATCACCCCAACCATCGCCACCACTTGCTGGTGGTAGTGAGAAGAAGATAAAAAACCCGGAGGAGGAAGCAGGTGGGCATGGTTGTCACGGATAAAGTGGGGCTCTTGAGGAGGTAAAGGGTCTGGAATAGAACACCTTGCTCCCCCAGATGAGTGGTCCAATGAAGCAAAGGATCACCGTGCAACATTATCAGTTGTTTGAGGTGTTTGCTCGTATCGAGTTTTCTTTCACTAGGTTGATGCAATTGTTTCTAGGTTCTCTTATGCATCTTCAATTGATTTGATGTGGAGGTTGGTGTGATTTGAGTAAATGGTAAAAATATTTAAATTTACATTTCCTCAAATTTCATGTGACACCTTGTGTGTCTTCGAAAAAACTCAAAATTTGAAACTTATCCAGATGGGGTGCCTCTCCTCCACGTTGACATGAAACTTTTATGTTTTGTGTTTTTGGTTAGGTTGTTGTCGTCTTTGCGTAACACCTACTGCAACATAGATGAATGGAACAACCTAGTTAACTAGATGATACCCCGCGCATTGCTGCGGTAACTTTGTGAAAAAATGTGTAAATAGTTGCTAAAAAACAACTAAATCTCATAAAAATAAAATATAACCTTGAAAATCAATAAAAGAAACCCTCTAAAAATAGAATGTAAACTTTTGAATTACTGTTAAAAAAATATCATTTCGAACAAAAATGTGTAGGATAACTAACATGCATGTATGATGTGGCAGTGTTACATGCATAGACTAATGCAAAATTAATTGTAATTTATAAGTTCGCTTATGTGGCAAATTTTGCATGGCTTAATGCATGGCTTAGTGGGAGAGAAGACTTAAATGCATGGCCTTAGTGGGGACGTTCGCTTATTTGACAAGTTTTACATGGCTTAGTGGAAGAGAAGACTTGAGTGCATGGCCTTAGTGGGGACGTTGAGGTGGACACTTTGCATGTTGAGAGAATTGAGACCAACTTTTTAAGAATGTAAGATTTGATGAGCGCAAATCAAAGGCACAAACATGATATCAAGGGCAAAACAGTAAAAATAAATTAGGGTTTGACATGTTTACAATTTGAGCGACCACTTCCATTCGGGAACAACTAGCAAATTGGCAGTTGCAAATCTGTCTCTAGTGCACGAGCATCATCTTTGTATCACACATAAAATATTACAAATGTTGCTAATTTTTTATTTGTATATGTCAAATGTGCCTAGTCCATATTATCCATCTGCATTGATATTATAAAGTATACAATCCTAATTTAGTCTGGGGAACAATAGTTTATTCATGTTTTTTAAGAATAAGAACTATGAAAGGGCCTAAATATTTTAGATTATTTCCATACAACAGTCTAATTGAATCTCATTAATTGATTGCGCATAATTGAAGTACTTTCTGTTGGAAAAGCAGAAGGAGCCCTAGCCTCGGCCCCAACCGATACCAACATCCATCCGTGACACCTAGATTAATTAGAAGTACATAACAAACAAAATAACAGCCACTTCCACAAGTTGGTTACATTCATAAATCCCCATGGGTATTTTTATCACATGTGTTTTCCTTTATCTCCAATAAGTTGTAGTTAAATTTAATTGGGCTTTGAATATCCTTATCATAAGGCTACAATAAAACTTCTTGCTTCACACCAAATTTTCTAAGAGCTCAACATATTCATAATATGGGATGGCTGTGTAAAATATCTGTAACATCTTGCAAGAAGAAAATATTAATAGTAATAAGCCATAAAAGGTGCAAACATGCCATCGAAGAGTACATCAAGTCTTTGAAAATTATACTCACCTCAATGTCTGCACAACATGCCCTAAAATTATTTGAGTTTCTTTGGATCGTTAATTTCACAAGAAAATAGCTTCTCTATGGCCCTTTTGTAGTATCTTAGATAGTTTCAGTACCAACCCATCCAACAAACATTTGTTTTGAGCAAAGACCAGCTAATGAAATTTTGAGTATATATTCATTTCCTTCATTTTAGTACCAAGAATTGACATTCTGTCCTTTCTTTTCCATATAATTGTTCAAAATGGAAGTCTATATCTTTTGAATTGATAGTTTGGAGTACCGATCTAGACCTTCCCAACATAAATATCAACTAAGACATCATAATAACCTACCATAGCGGAACAAAAGTCTAGAACTTATTTTGAGACCAATACAACTCTCCCCTACAGCTTTTACGCGAAGGGCGGACGCAACAAATGTTGTGTGTGAACCGTTTTCAGAAGTTTCCATATATGCACAGTGGGAATTAGTTTTGGGGAAGTTTCATCGAGTTTTTTTCCTTTAGATTTTTTCAACTAGTTTATCGGTTTTCATTTTTAGATTTTACTTTTAATTTTTTGTTCATTTTTCTAACCTTTTCTTCTTATTTTTCCTTTCTGTAATACACGGTGACATTTTTACAAATACATCTTGTTTTTTGAATACATGTAAAATATTTTTTAGATCCACAACATTTTTATTCATGTTCGTATTGAACACTTTTCCGAACACATGTTGGACATTTGTTGAACACACGTTAAACATTTATAAATACACGATGAACATTTTTAAACACACACTGAACATTTTTCAAACATGTCATGAACATATATTTGAATATTTGAAACATTTTCAAATGTCATAAACATATTTTAGTGGTACAGAACATCTCTTTAAAATCTGTGAAGAATTTTTTACATTTTATGAACATTTTGAACAAAATGTCATGGACATATTTTAAATGTATGAACATTTAAAAATATCATGAACATATTTTTAAACATGCGAAACATTATTAAAGTGTCATGAATTTTTTCTTTGAATTATACGAAACAAATTTCAAACATTTAGTGAACATATTTTTTCATTTCATGAATATTTTCTTTATAATGCCATAAACATATTTTTAAATGCTTGAACAATTTTTAAATGTTTTGAACATTCTTTTGAATGGTTTGAACATTTTTACAAACTACGTGAAAAACTATTTACATTTTCATTATTATTTTTCTAGAAATGTCATGAACATATTTTAGACGTGTGGATTTTTTTAAATGTCGCAAGCATTTCTCTTTGAAATTTACTATCATTTTCTAAAACCATGTGAAAAAACTTAACAGTCCACAAATATTTTTTAACGTGTGGTACAACCAAGTATGATTTATATGCTATAAAAAGTATACTATTAGATTCATATTCAAAAGAGGATTCCCACCATATGTATTTGTGATACATAGTTTATGTTTTATTAGTTAAATTTGTAAGCTTGAACCAAAATAGGAGGGGATTACAACCAGAGCCATGTACTGGGAGGCGACCTAGCCAGCCCTCGCCTACCCAAAAAGCTAGGGTTCCTTTGCCTCCTGCCGGCGCCGGCACCGGTCCGCCTCGTCTCCTGTGGCCTTAGGGTCATGGGGATGGAGTGGATCCCGGCCCTTGCCGGTGGAAGGGCTCTGTTTTTAGATCTTTTTTCGAGGTTTGTTAGGGTTTGTGTCCTACTCAGGAAGGCGAGACGGCGGCGGTTCCCTGAAGATGGAATAAAGGTCTCCCCTCCTAGCCCCCGTTCTGGTGATGCGTCTAGTATCGTCGGTGGGCGTGTGGAGGTGTGTCTTCGGTGGATCTGTCTTTGGTGGATCTGCTCAGATATGTTCGTCGTTAGTCTTTGTTCGTGTGTCTTCAGGTTGGATCCTTCTTATCTACACTCTTCATCGGCGACGGTTGATGTTCTGGTGTGTTGGTTCTATGGGACCTTAGCACGGCGACTTCCCGACTGTCTACTACAACAAGGTTTGCCCGACTCCGGCGAGGTAGGAGTGATGACAGCGGCGCGCCTTCGGCTCGCTTCAGTGCTTGTAGTCATCGCTAGGTAGTCTACGGATCTGGATGTAATTTTTATTATTTCTAATGTTCGTTGTGCTACCATAATTGAAGATGAATAGATCGGAAGTTTATCCCGCAAAGAAAGAAAAGAAGGGATTCAATAAACCCGAACAAAGGAAGTAACTAAAGTGATTATGACATGCTAATGGAGAATGACACGTTTGTTTTTTCGGTCTACTGGTGGTGCGATTCAGGAATTCCATAGTTACCAACATGGTCACATGCCACCACATGAGTATGCTCCACACCATCTATTCACACAACACACAGCCCTTGCCAGCCTGGTCGGTGTCATGGCTTGCAGCCACCAGAACCTCCCTACCACTACATGGGCACGCACCACACTGTGTTCGCGTTACCGCTAATAACACAACATAGCCAGTTTGCGTCATGATACCAATATGCATCCACCAGAACCTCCCTACCACTACATGGGTACGCACCACACTGTGTTCGCGTTACCGCTAATAACACAACATAGCCAGTTTGCGTCATGATACCAATATGCATCCAGTAACTCCCCCTCCCCTATGCCCCGGGGATATATGTGGTGCAGCGGGCATCGGTCATCTGTTGCACAATCAAAAATGTTAAAAAAATCCTAATTTTTTTAGTGCATTGACCAACATCAATGTATGTTGTCACAAAAATTCAAATTAAATTTCGAAACATTGCTCGAGATAGAGAAATGACAAATTTGACACTGAATAGTGCATAACACAAGTTGGCTTTCAGTTTTGGTCCATTAGCACATTGGCATCAAATTTGTCATTTTTGTATCTTGAGCATTGTTTTGAATTTTGATTTAAATTTTTGTGACAACATACATCTAGACCCAACTAAAAACTAGACCCAACTAAAAACCACAGTTTCCGTTGTCCCGCACACAAGCAATAAGTGCTATCACCATGTGTCGCTTGTATGCCACAATTGCCTACCTAAGCCTGCGTCGCATCTATTAACACTCCACACAGCCCTTGCCCTCCTGGTCGAACTACCTACAGAAGCACGCGGTGCGCTGTGTTCACATTTATGCCTAAAACCACCACCCTAGCCGCTCTGTGTTTTCATCAAGGTGCCAATATGCACCCAACAATTCCCCCTTCCCAAGGCCCCAATGAAAAATGTAGGTTTCGTCTTCCTCACACACAAGCAACAATAGATATGAAGCACCAAAAGTCGTATGATATTGGAGGACAAGGTACCCAAGGTAGGAGTTTGGAGGAGTTCCAGAACCAGGTGATGTATAGGCTCTTCGACAGCCTATCTGACTTCGTTGACAAGGTGAAAGACAGAGCTAACGGTGGTTTCGAGGTCACCGGCGTGAACGCCAACAACCACGCCGGTGATGACGACGATCACCATAACCACAACCGTCACAACCGCCTTCCAACCCATGCCACAACAAAGCACACATACAAGTATAACAACCGCCGCCTCACAACCGATGGGTAATTTCATCCCTATGCGATCTGATTGTTTTTGTTTTGTGTTAATGATTAGACTTTATGATTTAGAGGGACAACTATGGGATCTAACTCCTAACACATGTTGACATTTTTCAAATGCATGTCGAACATTTTGTAAATAAACAGTGGACATATTTTAAACACAAACTGATTTTTTTTCAAAATATCATGAACATATTGTAAATATGTGAAACATTATTGAAGTGTCATAAACATTTTTCTTTGAATTGTATGAAAAAACTTTCAAAAATTGCGCAAACATTTTTTTACATTTCATGCACATTTTTCTTAAATGGGACAAGCATATTTTTAAATGTGTGATTTTTAAAATGTTATGAACATTTGTTTGAATGGTTAATTTTTTACAAACTACGTAAAAATATATTTCCGTTTCATGTTTATTTTTCTAAAAATGACATGTACATATTTTTAAGCGTATGGACATTGTTTAAATGTCATGGACATTTCCCTTTGAAATTTACTATCATTTTCTAAAACCACATGAAAAAACTTAACATTCCACAAATATTTTTTAATGTGTGGTACAAAAAAATATGATTTAGATGCTATGGAAAGTATACTGTTCGATTCATATCCAAAAGAGGATTCCCACCATATGTTTTTGTGATATATAGTGTATGTTTTATTAGTTAAATTTATAAGTTTGACCCAAAATACCACGGGGGCAATAAACCAGGACGAAGGAAGTTACTAAAGAGATTAGGACATGCTAATTGAGAATAACACGTCTGTTTTTTCCATCAACTGGTGGTATGATTCAGGAATACTATTGATGACATTGGCAGTTTTGTTGAATTGAGAAGTTCATGGAAAGGAAAGGAGTTCCAAACATTGTTTATGAAGGGTCATACCTTAGATGCTTAGGTGATATGGGCATGTACAATGGTTGATAAGGTGGTCTTATCTTAAGTCTTGCATGTAATTTAGAGATGACAAAATATTTTGTCTACAATGGGTCATCTCTTAGCCTTATCTTCAATAACTAGTCATTCCTAAAAATGCGGTGAGACATATTATGCTAAGGGATCATCTCTTGTCTTCTCTTAAATAAGAGAAGACAAGCCTTTTCTTATGAGTTCTCTCTCCCCACCCTCATCACTTATCCTATGTGGCACTGCTAAGATAGCACCATTGTACATGCCCTAAGGCACCTTGGCAACGCCTTACAAATATGACCGCTTTAGGTGCTTAGGCATCAGCGCGGATGGGCTCGCCTTGCCGCTTATAAACAATGGTTCCAATACGAAACGTGTAGCATGAAAACCTCCATCTTTTTTGCAAACACGCTGCAAGCAAATAGATAACCTCCGACCCCCACCAGAGTATAAAATAAGACATTCTTATCCAGAAAATAAATCTAGGTCAAGCTTTTCGCAGATCTTGCAAGCGAGGGTTTCATCGCAAACCTTCCACCATAGATGTACATCCATGCATGTTTCCTTTCTCGTCCTCCTTGCTATTATTGTCATCCTATCTCGTTAGGTCACACGTCAATCACCCCAACCATCGCCACCACTTGCCGGTAGCAGTTGGAAGAAGAGAAAAAACCCTAGGAGGAAGCAGGAGGGCATGGATGTCAACAGATAAAATGGGGGCTGTTGAGGAGGAAAAGGGTCTGAAACAGAACATCTCGGTCCTCCCCGGTTGAGTGGTCTAATGAAACGAAGTATCACCGAGCAGCATTGTAGGTTGTTTGAGGTGTTTGGTGGTATCGAGTTTTCTTTCACTAGGTTGATGCCATTGGTTCTAGGTTCTCTTATGCATCTTCAATGGAATTGGCTGTGGAGGTTGGTGTGATTTGAGTAAATGCTAAAAATACTTAAATTTACATTCCTCACATTCCGTGTGACCTCTTGTGTGTCTTTGTAAAAAACTCAAAATTTGAAATATATCCAGGTGGGATGCCTCCCCTCCACGCTGACATGAAACTTTTATCTTGTGTTTTTTTATTAGGTTGTTGTTGTCTTTTCATGACACCTACTGCAACATAGATGGGTGGACCAACCTTGGTAATTTGATGAGCGCAAATTAAAGGCACACACGGGATATGAAGGGTGAAACAGTAAAAATAAATGAGCATTTGGCATGTTTAAAATTTCAGAGACCACTTCCATTCGGGAAAAAAACTAGCAAATTGGCAGTTGCAAATCTGTCTTTAGTGCATGTGCATCATCTTTATATCACACGTAAAATGCTACAAATGGTAAATAATTTTTTTTTTGTATATGTCAAATGTGTCCAGTCCATATTATCTATCTGTATTGATATTATAAGGTATGTGATCGTAATTTAATCCGGGGAATAGTAGTGTACATTCATGCTTTTTTTAAGAATAAAAAACTGTGAAATGGCCTAAATATTTTAGAGTATTTCCATACAATAGTCTAATTGAATCACATTAATTGATTGCACATAACTGAAATCCTTTCTGTTGGAAAAGGAGAAGGAGCCCTAGCCTCGGCCCCAACCGATACACACATCCATACACCAAGTTTAATTAGAAGCACATAACAAACAAAATAACAGTTACTTCCACAAGTTTGTTACATTCGTAAATTCCAATGGGTAATTTATAGTATGAAATTTTATCACATGTGTTTTCCTTTATCTCCACTAAGTTGTAGTTAAATTTAATTAGGCTTTGAATATCCTTATCAAAAGGCTACAATAAAACTTCTTGCTTCACACCAAATTTTCTAAGAGCTCAACATATTCATAATTTGGGATGGTTATGTAAAATATCTGTAACATCTTGCAAGAAGAAAACATTTATAGTAATAAGCCAAAAAAGTTGCAAACATGTCATCAAGGAGTACATCAAGTCTTCGAAAATTTTACTCACCTCAGTGTCTCCGCAATGTGCCATTAAAATATTTGGTTTCCTTTGAACACCGTTAATTTGACAAGAAAATAGCTTCTCTATAGCCCTTTTGTAGTTTCTTTGATAGTTTTACTAACAGTCTATCCAACAGACATTTGTTTCAAGCAAAGACCAACTAATTAAATTTTGTGTATATATTCATTTCCTTCATTTCGGTATTAATAATTGACATATTTGACCTTTCTTTTCCATCTAATTGTTCAAAATGGAAGTATATAGCTTTTGAATTGATAGTTTGGAGTACTCATCTGGACCTTCCCAACATAAATATCAAGTAAGACATCATAATATCCTATAATAGTGGAACAAAAGTCTAGAACTTATTTTGAGACCAATACAACTCTCCCCTACAATGTTTGCGCAAACGGTCCGGCGAACAAATGTTGTGTGTGAATCGTTTTCATAAGTTTCCATATATGTACAGTGGGTATTAGTTTTGGGAAAGCTTCATCGAGTTTTTTCCTTAGTTTTTTCATCTAGTTTATCGGTTTTCATTTTTAGATTTTCCTTTTAAATTTTAGTTCATTTTTCTAGTTTCCTTTTTGTAATACACGGTGACTTTTTTTTACAAATACACGTTGTTTTCTGAATACATGTAAAATATTTTTTAGATCCACAACATTTTCTTTCAAGTTCACATTGAACACTTTTCCAAACACATGTTGGACATTTGTCAAACACATATGAAACATTTTACGAATACATTATGAAAATTATTTAAACACACATTGAACATTTTTCAAACATGTCATTGTTGGTGTCTTGGACTAGGGGTACTCACCATGTCGTTTCCACGACCAGGTGGGTCGGTCCGAGGACCCCCTTGGCGGTTCACTAACGGGCTTCTTCGGGTGACGCATACAAGGGAGATTCTACAAAACTTGGTGCACATGGCAAGGACTCCTGTAACCCTAGGCCTCCGGTGCATTATATAAATCGAGGCCAGACTAGTCAATAGATCATGACAGCTAAGATCAAATTCATTAGAACAATCTCGTGGTAGATACATGTACTCTATACTATCCCCATATCAATACAATCAAAAGCATGACATAGGGTATTATCTCTTCATGAAAGCCCAAACCTGGGTAAAATCATGTGTCTGTGTTATCATCGCTCCAAGACGCCTAGCTTAGGACCCCTACCTCGATATATGCCGGATTTAGCACCGATATTGGTGGCCCATGCAGGTCCCCGCCAACAGTCGCAACGGTGCATGGGAATTCAGATCGACTCTGAGGGAGTTCCGGACTAGGGGGTGTCCGGATAGCCGAACTATCATCATCGGCCGGACTCCAAGACTATGAAGATACAAGATTGAAGACTTCGTCCCGTGTCCGGATGGGACTTTCCTTGGCGTGGAAGGCAAGCTTGGCGATACGGATATGTAGATCTCCTACCATTGTAACCGACTCTGTGTAACCCTAACCCTATCCGATGTCTATATAAGCTGGAGGGTTTTAGTCCGTGGGGCGAACAACAATCATACCATAGGCTAGCTTCTAGGGTTTAGCCTCTTTGATCTCGTGGTAGATCCACTCTTGTAACACACATCATCAATATTAATCAAGCGGGGCGTAGGGTTTTACCTCCATCAAGAGGGCCCGAACCTGGTAAAACATTGTGTCCCTTGTCTCATGTTACCATCCGCCTAGGCGCACAGTTCGGGACCCCTACCCGAGATCCGCGGTTTTGACACCGACATTGGTGCTTTCATTGAGAGTTCCTCGTATGCGTCACCGATAGGCTCGATGGCTCCTTTGATCATCAACAACGACGCGGTCCGGTGAGACCTTTCTCCCGGACAGATCTTCGTGTTGGCGGCTTTGCTGCTGCGGGCAATTAAGCAGCCATCTGGAGCGGATCGAAGCTTCGCCCTGGCGTCGAGCCAAATTTGAAGATTTAAACTATCGGCCGATATCGCGGAGACTTGATCTTGACGGATTGAGCCGCAATAGCAGCGCCGCCTTGTCTCGATGGGCATGATCTGGCTCTGCAGCGAGCGATTGCCACGGAGGCCGCGCGAGTCGCTCCGACCCTTAATCCGGGCGAATTCCCGATCGAGGGCGAGTGGTTGGACACGCCTCGGGGCTTTAATCTCTGGCGATCGAGCGAACTCCATCCTATCGCTGCGAAGACCTCGACTCCGGTGCGGACTCCTCTCGGACTCCGGACCCTCCGCGCCTGCCAATCAAATCCGATTGGGCACCCGTTATGGAGTTCACGGGCGCGGACATCTTTCAACACTCGCCCTTTGGCGACATCCTGAATTCACTAAAGTCTCTCTCTTTATCCGGAAAGCCTGGCGGACCACGGTCGGGAAGGTTGGGATACAGACGACGAAGAAATTCAATGCCCACCCACCACCCACTTCATAGCCCTTTGTCGAAAGCTTACACGGCGTGCTCGATTTCGACTCCGAAGACATCGGCGGTATGGGCGGCGATGTAGGAGACAACAATGAACCAGCACCTATAGGGCGCTGGACAACCTCATCCATGATGTATACATGGTGGATCGCCCAAAGGAAATGAAGGCGAGAACAGCGGGGCGCTCGAAGGATAAATCCCTCGGCAGTCAAAGCGGCAGCGTAAGCGCCGAACAAAGCCCGCCTCAACAAAGACCCAGCCATAGAGCGGGCGAACTGGTGGACAACGAACAAGCTATCGAGCAATCGTCCGAACAAGACAACTTGGATAAACAATCTGTCCCGGCAAAGACAACGATGCGGGCGATCTCACACCGGACAAACCATTGGAGCAAAATGACCTCCGAGAAAAGGCTCGTCGCCGCTGCGCGTAGCTGAAAAAGCGAAGCGGAAGCTCAAAACAGCGAAAGATGCACTCGAGTTAGATGGAGCAAAGTATTCAGCACCATGAATAAGTACAGCGACGATCGCCGAACAAAGACTACCCGAAAAAGAAAGCTGCCGAATTCGACGAGGAGGCCTTAGAGCCCCACAATTAAAAAGCAAGAAGACCACCCAGTCGGATGGGCGACCCCACGGCAAAAAGAAGCGGTGAATGGCGCGCACACAAGCCAATATGCGATCCGCGCAAGATTCACATCAAGAGGATGGCCCGATTAGGTCCATCTATGGGCCAAGAAAGCGAGGCTCGTCAAAGCAATGCAATACGCCAAAATTCGAAGATCACGGCACACCCAAATATAGGGTGCACACACCCCTATGTTTCACCGATGAGGTCTTTGGATCATAATTTCAGCGGGTTCAAACCCGTAAACATAGAGGCATCTGACGGAACAATGGACCCGGAGTGCGGATCGAGGATTACATCCTCCACATACACATGGCTAGAGGAGGCGATCTCCACGCCATAAAATACTTACCCTTAAACTCAAAGGACCAGCTTGGCATTGGCTTAAAAGCCTCCCGAAAATACCATTGGAAGCTGGGAGAGCTCGAGGATGCATTTGGGAAAATTTTCAGGGGACTTATGTCCGCCCTCGGATCTGAGCGATCTAAGTCACATAACTCAACAGCCGGAGAGCCAGCCGGAAGTGCAGGAACAGGTTCCTTACTAAAAGAACCAAATAGTCATTGTCCGGACGCTTGAAGCCTTAGCAGCTTTCAAACACAGCGTCCAGGGACGAATGGCTCACCGGATACCTCGGCCAAGAAAAGCCAAGAACAATGGCCGCATTAACAAGCCTCATGACCCGCTTTTTGCGGGAGAGGACATCTGGCTGGCTAGATGCAGCACCAGCGACCAGTACATCGAAATCAGGGATGGAAATGGGAAATCACGGCCAGAAAAGATCAACGCCGAATAAGGAAAATGGCCCAAATAGTGCGGCGGTCGGCGCCGGATTCAAAACTCTCGGCGAACTACAAAACACTGCTCCTAGAGGATAACGGTGACGAGCTATCAACCTAAACAAGATTACGGATAGGTATGTCAAATACATGGTACCTCCGGGAAGCACGCAAACCATACCTCAGAGATTGTTGGGCCTTCAAACAGTCCAGCGGTGAGCGCCCGAACACAAGGGGCTCGACACACCAAGTAAAGATGACGGCGAGCACCACAAGCGAACCCGGAAAACAAAAACTTTCCCACGGGAGGTTAAAACAGTAAACTCACTTCACGTGATCAAAGGAAAAACAAAGCGGCGCCCCTAAAAGCGCGCCACACCTTTGGTTGTCAAAACCAATCACCTTCGACCATCGGATTATTCCGATAATATTCGAACGCAGGATGGACTGCCTTGATATTGGATCCTATAATCGACGGTTCAATTTACACATGTCCTCATGGATGGCGGCGATGACATAAACACGATATATCGAGGACACAATCCGCAGGGCGGGATAAACCCAACCAAAATTCGCCGTAGCAACACCTCCTTTAAAGAGTCTTGCCCGCCCATACGCCCTCTGCCACGGGCTCCATCTTTGCTAGAAGTTGTGTTTGGTTCATCCGACAACTTCCGTCGCGAAAGGTTACTCTTCCATGTCGCCCCGTTTAAAAGTAGCCATCAAGCACTATTGGGACGCGAAGCTTTCGCCCGCTTTAACGCAATACCGCATTATGCATCTCTAACACTTAAAATGCCCGGTCCACGCGGCATCATCTCGTTAAAAGGAAGTATTAAGTGTTACTCGAGCACGGGAGAACGGAGAGGCGCCTTGACAGCCCGACAGCTATCCAGCTCTGCTAGGCAAAGAACCTGAATTGGTCATTCAAACCCGGACACGGCTAAACGAGTCCGGCGCCTACCAATGACATACCCCCATCGAGGGCGCATGCATATATAACAAGAGACAATAAAGCTCAATTTCGTTCACTTCTTGAACCGTACTCTGTTCATTTAATATTAAGTACATCTTCGCGCGCTCCTTTTCTTTCAAACTAAGTTCCTCTCTTTACGGATGAACAACGTGCTACACCCGTCGAGGATACGGCTGCAACGGAGACACGGTAGCAGGCGTGCAGCAGGGACCCGTTGCAAGGATTCTTTTGATTAAGACCTGCGTAAACCTTTTTCCTTGTCTCTTGTTGATATACATTCCCCAGTTCCTTAAATATAAGCGAGGAGGAGGTTGGTGCTTTGGCATTGGCCGCACCAGAATTTTTTGCGATACACGGACACAAAGGGCTCGGGGCCTTATTTTGCCCATTTTCATAAAGACCGAATACCTTAGGGAGTATTGGCGTCTCGAGATTAGGCCTTATATGCATCAGCTCGGAATCATGTCTTTGGTCAAATGTTGGGTTGCCCGGCTCCTGTGTTTTGCTGCCTTACATTCCGTTTTCACGGCTAGCGCGGCACCGGAGAACTCTGCGATTGTGCCCGGTTCGCCGGGCGAGCACCTCGATGAAAGCCGGCTGATTGTCATGATATAGCGAGAGGCGGTCAACCACTCGATGACTCACAGGAATGTTTAGAATTCCTCCGCATTAACGAAGGACGGTTTTCGGTCGAGGCACATCGCACCCGAATTCGGGAGAGTGCGGTGCCCTGTGGGCTATATAGTAGCCCCACCCTCGAACTCCTATGGCTAAGTGAAAGTGATAAAGCATTATAGTCCGGTTGCTGGTTTGCTCGCTATCACCTCCTTAACAGGACCAAGGCGTTGGATTAAGTGTGAAAAGCGCCTTTTTTGCAAACACCCCGCACTATGTGTTGGGGATACAACTCTTGAGTGTGAACCGCCCGGAAGGGCCGGTTTACCCTAAATCCATGATCGAGCCCACGGTGGAGGCACGGAGCCCAGAAGCGAATTAAGGTCCATGTATGTAAACCGCCTTAGTATTGTAACTTGTGTTGTAAGACAAGAAAGAAGAGACCGAGGCAGACGCTTGTATGAGCGGATTGGGACTCTGTAGACCGCCGAGCGTCAACCCGTGTATATAAGGGGCGACCCGCGGCGAGTTAGGGACGAGAGAATTGAGGCTAAGGCAAAGCTATTGCTCCTAATCGCGAAACCATATCAATCACATCACAACCGGGCGTAGGTTTTACCTTCACGAAGGGCGAACGATATAATTCCCGTGTCTTGTGTCCGCTTTAACCCCTCTAGGTTAACCCACGATGGCCCTCGACTAAGTCCTTTCATGAGGACATCTGCCGTGACAATTCCACGACGGTTGGCGCCCACCGTGGGGCTATCGCACGATGGTTTGATGATCTTAGAGGGCAAGTTGAAGGACTCGAAGGCTATGTAGTGGGCGGATGACTAAGAGTCGTCGCGGCAAGCTCTACATCGGCGATCGGATTGGGGCCCCGAGGCGGCTCGGTTAGTCTGGTACCGGGTCCCCTTTGGCGGCATACACGTGTTCATCGGCAAGATCGGCGAGTCGGGGCTGGGCGGACGTCTGCGACCTCGTCGAGGCGGCTCAAGCGGGCGAAGAAGAGTCCTGCCACAGCTAAACCGGCGATCAAGCATGTTTTCGTGGGAGTCGTCCACGGAGGCCACGAGGACGGATCAGCATCTGGTGATGGCCGTTGCCGTCTACTCTGGCGGCGAATCGTCGGCGGGCGAGTCTCTATACCAGTGCGGGATGGCGGATCGAGGCTGTTCCGGCGGTGAGAGTATTCGGACCTTGATCCACCCAACCGGGTTGGGGTCTTCATAGCGATGCGAGGCGCTTCACTCTTCGACCCATGGCGCCCTGGTCGCCCGGTTCAACAGCGGTGATGGCGGCGAGGCGGAGGCCTGTCGCCCGCCGGCTCAAGTCTTGTCGAGCTTTTCGGCGCATTGGTTGTGCTCATGGCGGAAGCTAATCCGCCGGATCAGGACCTGCACAACGCGGAGATCGCAAAGGTGAGGAACAGATCACTAAAGCTAAAGCGGACCTGGTGGCAGCGGACGAGCGGATGGCAGCGGGCAGGCGCTTTGGATCTGTGAGCTTATAGGCTCGAGCTGGACGAGCGCGTCGCGAAGTCATGAAAAGGAAGTACAGGTCCGTTTACCTTCAGTTTTTGAGGTAGGAGCTTTTCAATACCCAGGCGAGGACGATAATCCGCGCCGTTGGTAAACCGGCGGAAGCTTTGGGACGGCCGCACAGTTCAGCCCGTGTGGTAGATCTACCTCGCCATCATACCGGTGCGCCCGGACCGTGCGAACACCTCCGGATCACTACTCCAACCCGATGGATAACCTCGTGGCGGCTGCGGCGCGGTTGGAAGCGATTCAATCGGCGATTCACCACGGCGGTAGAGACACGTCGGGTTAAGGAGCTCCTCGGGGCGGCCTGGCTCGGCAAGAAGCGTATTCATACGGATCGGGATCGGATCCACTCCACCCCCCCAAGCCGGAGCTATAGCCGGCGCGTCGATTTAACCGGCCGTGTCAAGCAATGCGCGGCGTGGTCCGCCTCGCGGCAACAATCCGGGCGGCTTTGAAGATGCTCAAGTGGTAGTGGACGCGCCAGGCGCGTAGGGAGGCGAGTTAGCGGCACAAGCAGAGGATCATCCGCGCGCGCGGTTCGTCAGACCATCTTGAACCAGGGGTCACGTCGGCTCTTTGGGGTGCCTTGCCTCGTCCACGCTTTACGCATAGCGTGCGCTTGCCCAAGGACTTCAAGGGGCGCGCAAGGTGCCAAATTATCTTGCCGATTTGGCTCCGAAGCATGGATAGAAAGCTATGAGATGGCCATGGAGATGCTAGATGTGGATGAAGCCGCATGTGCGAAGTACTTCACAATGATCTTTGGAAGGTGCGGCCGGACTTGGTTGAAAAATTTGCCGCCCAACTCTATCAGCTCGTGGACCCGATTCGCGAACCCGATTCATTCAAAATTTCAAAGACACCGTAAACAGCCCATGTGCGTGGTGGATTTGGCAGCTTGTGTCAGCGGAGGAGAATCCACAACCCATTGGGTGCGCCGTGTTTGAAGTTTTACATTCTTGAGACGGATCAACCTGATTCCGCTATCTTGACCTTGGAAGCCAATTGCGGTTCGAGCCATTGAAATTGAAGCTGGGCGCATGAAGCGTTTTGCCATGACATGGGCACTCTAATGGGCGTTTTGGTAAAATCGCTGATTCGATAGTACCAAGGATCCCGAATCTGAGAATGATGAAGTGGGGAAGGGAAAACAGAATGGCAACTCGAGGGCCAGCAGCATCATTCGGCGAGCAATGGAGGAACAAGCGTAAAGCGACGGCAACATGGGCTTTGTGGCCAACACCACGCCAGCAGGACAAGGGTCAGTGGCGCGGTAGGCAATCAAACCGGGCGGTCACAATCCGGATCGTTTGAATTTCATATTGAATCAACCTTGTCCGAAGCATGGGACGAAGGAGGTACCGGCGAACCACCTTTGGAAGGATTGTTATATTATGCAGGAGTTCAAAAACTCCAACTCTTTCCGGTATGATCAAGGGCCCGGTGGCGGTTCAGGGTCCGCCCCGGGTTCCGGTGGAGGAAATTCCGGCCCGGGATTCGGTGGTAATCCGGGCGGGCAAGGCAATCAGAATAATCAAGGTAATTAGAACAGTCAGAACCAAGGGGGCTACAATCAACAACAGCAGCAGTCGGGTTATCAAAGTAACCCAAACCAGTTGAGCGGTGGGCGTACCACGTCTTTACCACCAGCTTGGATGAGCGAGACCGAAAACTTTGAGCGGGCGGTCGGTGTTGTTGAACCGGCTGCGCCGCATTACCTCGCTGGTCCGAGCAACCAATCGTGTGGGCAGAGAGGACCATCCTCCCGGGTTTACAATCCGGTCGATTAGCCCTGGTGGTGGCACCCCAAGTAGGAGGTACAAGTTTACCAAGGTTCTTATGGATGGAGGAAGCAGCATCAACATCACGTACTACGAGACCTTCCGGCGTATGGGGTTGACGGATAGGCATCTTAGGCCATCCAGCACGGTGTTTCACGGAGTGGTGCCTGGCAAGTCGGCGTACCCGGTCGGTAAGATAGCTCTGGAGGTGACCTTTGGGGACGAACATGACTCCCGATCAGAAACATTGACATTTGAGGTGGTGAAAATTCAAAGCCCTTACCACGCCCTCTTTGGGCGGCCGGCTTATGCTAAGTTTATGGCACGGCCCTGTTATGTTTACTTACAGCTGAAAATGCCGGGCCACAAAGGCGATAACGGTTCATGGGAGCCGCCGGATCGCTTTGGAGTGCGAGGAAGGTGATGCGGCTTCTGCAGAGTCGGTTTGTGCCACGGAAGAGCTAAAGTATTATAAAGACAATGTTGATCCGGCGGATATGACCCTTTGAAGAAGCCAACTACGGACATGATCCGGACTTGAAGTTCAAATCGGTGGTGAGGCGAAGCTTGTTGATTTTGTGCGGCGATTCGTCCAAGCAGTTCACCATCGGTGCCAACTTGGATCCTAAATAGGAAAGCGCGCTCATCGAGTTCATCCGTGAGAATCGGGACATTTTGCATGGAAGCCTTGACATGCGGGTGTACCGAGGGAACTCGTGAGCACACTCTTAATGTTGACCGAAGTACAAACCGGTAAAGCGGTTTCTTCGCGGTTTAATGAGGAAAAGCGCAAAACCATCGGAGAAAAGTTGCTAGGCTCTTGGCAGCAGGGTTTATCGTCGAAGTCTTTCATCGAGTGGCTTGCTAATCCGTGTTGGTCCTTAAGAAGAATGGCACTTGGCGCATGTGTGTGGATTACGAGATCTTAACAAAGCTTGTCCGGCAGATCCTTTCGCCCTCCCGCATTGACGGATCATTGATGCTACGGCGGGTTGTGGCGTTTGAGCTTTTGGATGCGTATTCGGTTATCACCAGATTAAGATGGCGGTTAAGGACCAGGAGAAGACGGCGTTTATCACCCTTTTGGAGCCTTCGCTATGTATCTATGCCCTTTGGGCTCAAGAGCGTAAGCAACTTATCAGCGTTGCGTACATAATTGTTTGCACGAACAGATCGGCTGTAATGTGCACGCTTATGTGGATGATATCGTGGTGAAATCAAGGCAGAAGGAAACATTGATTGAGGATTTAAAGGAAACTTTTAACAACTTGCGGGTGTACAAGATGATGCTCAACCCGGCCAAGTGCGTCTTTGGTGTTCCGGCAGGCAAATTGTTGAGTTTCCTTGTGTCCAATCGGGGGATTGAGGCTAATCTGGAGAAGATTACAGCTATCACCTCCTTGGCTAAGCCAAAGTGTATCAACGATGTCCAACGTTTGACAGGCGGATTGCTGCGCTAAGCGGTTTATCGATCGCCTAGGAGAGAAGGCTATCCCTTTGTACGAGATCTTTGAAGAAGCGGATCAATTAAATGCGGAGCTCACCTTGCGATGAGGCATTGGAGGATTTAAAGCGGCGGTGGCCAACCCTTTGTTCTTGCCGCCCCTATTGATAAGGAGCCGCTCTGTTATATGTTGCTGCTAATGCCGAGGCGGTGAGTGTAGCCATTGTGGTGGAGCGCAAGGAGGCGGGGAAGGAGTATCCGGTTCAGCGGCGGTTTATTACATCAGCGAGGTTCTCATCGAGTCCAAACAAAGATATCCGCATTGGCGAAGCTGGTATATGGAGTTTTTATGGCAAGCGGAAGCTAAAGCAATATTTCCAAGGGCACCCCATCACGATGGTCGATTCGGCTCCCTTAGGCGATATCATCTGAGAACCGGAAGCGGCGGCGGATTGCTAAGTGGGCTATAGAACTTGGGCCGCACGGTTTAAGGTATGTGCCTCGGACGGCCGTAAAATCTCGAGCACTTGTGGATTTCATTAATGATTGGGCCGGAGTTGCAAGCGCGGAAGAGAAGCTGGATCATACCTATTGGACCATCCACTTTGATGGGTCCAGGCAATTGGAGGGCTCGGGGGCTGGAGTAGTATTAACTTCCCCACGAGGTGACAAGTTCTGTTAGGTTCTCCGCCTAATGTTCCCTTGTACTAACAATGCAGCTGAGTATGAAGCTTTGCTCCATGGTCTTCGGATGGCTAAGAAATGAATCTCAGCGGGTTAAATGCTTTGGTGACTCGGACTTGGTGGCCCGGCAAGTATCGGTACTTGGGACTCCAAAGATCCACTCATGGCTGCATATCGTCGGGAGGTGGGCGTTGTTGCGGGACATTTTAAAGGATATCAGGTGGACCATGTGGATCGTCGGAAGAACGAAGCGGTGATGCTTTAAGGCAATTTGGGCTCTCAACGTAAACCGGTCCCCCTAGCGTTTTCCTTGATGTCTTGCACAATCCGTCGATTAAGCTTCTGATGAAATTGATTTGGCTATCCACGATCCGGAGGCTCAATTGGTGGCGGCCCTGCATGTCATTCCGGATTGGGCGCTCCTTATTTGGCATACATGAACCGGGCGAGTTACCGGGAGATGAGGCGTTGGCCCGGCAGATAGTTCGCGGTCTAAGTCTATGACCATTGTTAATGGCGAGTTGCACCGTTGCGAGTGTGTCGAGGCGTTTCAGCGTTGTGTGTCCCTGAAGAGGGCTGTGAGATATTGCGAGAGATCCATGAAGGGATTGTGGTCACCACGCGGTTCAAAATCCTTGGTGGCCAAAGCGTTCCGCCATGGTTTCTATTGGTTGTTGCCCATGCTGATGCGGAGGATCTGGTCGACGATGTGATGGGTGCCAAAAGTTCTCGAGCGTGCTCATGTGCCAGCCCAAGAATTGAGGATGATTCCAATTACTTGGCCGTTTGCGACTTGGGGGCTGGACATGGTTGGACCTTTCAAAGGTCCAAGGACAAAAAGACCCACCTGTTGGTGGCGGTTGATAAATTTACCAAGTGGGTTGAGGCAGAGCCTGTTAGCAAGTGTGATGCGGCCACGGCGGTTCAGTTCATCAAAAAGGTGATTTTCGGTTTGGGTTTCCACAGTATCATCACGGACAATGGCACCAATTTATCCAAAGGAGCTATGAAGGAATTTTGTGAGCGAGAGCACATCCCGCTTGATGTTTCTTCAGTAGCCCACCCGCAATCCAATGGTCAAGCGGAACGAGCTAATCGGGAGATCTTGAAGGTATCAAACCCGACTTATGGTCCCTTTAGAGAGGACGCCGGGTTGTTGGGTGGAGGAGCTACCATCGGTGATATGGAGTATAAATACTACCCCAACCGATCCTTTGGATACATGCCGTTCTTTATGGTCTATGGGCGAGGCGGTCCTTCCCAGCGATATCCGTCACGACTACGCCTCGAGTGGCAGCTTATGTTGAGGCAGGTAGCGAGGCAGCACGTCAAGACGATTTGGATCATTTGGACGAAGAGCGCGATATGGCAGCTGCTCGTTCGGCGGTCTACCAGCAGGATCTTCGTCGGTATCACAGCCGGTGAGTTAAGACCGAACCTTCGGGAAGGAGACTTAGTGTTGCGGCTCATTCAAGACCGAAAGATATGCACAAGCTATCCCCACCTTGGGAGGGGCCTTTGTGGTCGAGAAAGAATCTATACAACGGGTCCTACTATCGATTGATGTTCGAGAGCGAAAGGACTCACGCGACGTCGAGGAGGAGACCAACGAGCCATGGAACATAGCTCATCTTGACCTTATTATACGAGCCATTGGCTCCACTTATGTACATATCAAGGCGATGTATATATTATGAATAAAGGCAATAAACGGATCCTCGGCTAAGCGGGGTATCATTACGTATAAAAGACCGGTTTGGGTACATGGAGATCTTTGTCGTGAAGCGGCCTCGGTTTAACCCTTGGCCTTGCTTTTCAGAAATTTTTGTCACTTGGGGGCTTGGTCGTGTCCGAACTAATGCAACACCTCTTGGCGGCGTAAAGCCACCAGATCATTTGGGGACATGGTCACGTCTGAACCGATCACGCCTCTTGGTCGGCCTAAGGCCATAGAATCACTTGGGGCTTTGGTGAACCCGAACCATTGCAATGCCACTTGATCGGCATCATGCCACGAGTTGATTGGGGACTGGCTGACTTGAACCATCGCTACACCTTATAGGGGCTTGGTCTGTCCGACCATGGTAACACCATCGATCCGGCTCGAGACAGCCTTTTCTTGCAAAGCGATTTTCTCATTGTTTTTGCTTCCATGTGGTTTTATACCAATCATTTGGTTTTGTTGGCCTTCTTAAACCGACAAACCTCTTTAAACCGGTTCGTTGTCGAATCGGTACATTTTTAATCCGGCGATTTTGTTCGGTTTGATTTTTTGTTAACATCACATTATGGAGTAACAGGGGCTTATCATGCCCGACCACGATTTACACGGTAAATCGGTATTATACACGAGGATTGTTCTCCTTTGACGGTGATGGTTTATAAGGCCTCCGCTTCGGGATTGGCTAAAGCCAACTGTGTGCGGAATAATGGCGGTATGTTTGTATTGCACAATTTTGATCGTATACCTCGATATTTTCTTATATAAATATATTGGCATCACAATCCGGCTAGAGGCTTAAGCCGCCATGGCGGTTTAAGAATTTGTGATTGCAGGCAAAACATGTTGAAGGATTCACTACTTCAAAACCTAAGTATCAAACACCGCCATGCAAAAGTTCTGATGAGGTTATAACGGCATTGTTCAATATAAAGCATCGACTATCCTATTACAAAGCCTTTGGTGGCGAGGCGTTTCATGTGGGGTTATGCCTTGAAGCGGATCGCCACCCGCTTGATTTAATTACGCTGCTTCGCCGGGTTGACGCGAGGTAGAGGGCGCTGACGTCGGTTCAACTTCTTCTTCTTCCTCACCCAAAGCCGGAAGTCATTGGTAGACCAGTCAATCCGGGTTAAGGCACGAAGACAGCTTCTTCACTTATCAGCTCAGCCGGATCAACGTCGGGGCATAAGTGTGCTTACGGATTGGAGGAACAAGGCTCGCACTTGGGGATGGCAAACTCCACCCGCTTGTTGTTTGCGTCATAAAAGAGCGGTGAACCGCCAGTTGGCTTCACTGCCGATTGACTTCGCCACCGGACGCATCTCCTTCGTTATCCGTTTGAGCGTCGTTATCAAAGGCCTCCTTGTTTTCTTGGCGGGGAAACCTTTAGCTATATCCGCCGGATCAAGATCTGCTATCCACGCCTTGGCACGAGTCAGTGCTAGTAGGGTACCAGCCCGGGCCGCGGATCGCTTCAACTCTTCAAGCTGCCCCGGAACCATGGACAGCCGGTCCAGTGTCTCTCCGATCAGGGCGGCGCCGTGTTGTCATATGATGTGGCACATATGACTTCATTGGCGCCGTATACAGCTGCTCAATCAGTGTATAAGCGGCTTTGAGCTTCTTCCGCACATCGAGCCCATATGCATAATACGCTTGCTCGCACCGGTTTGAGATAGCTCAGTTAAACGGCGGAAATATCAAAATTGAGATAATCGGTGCAAAATTTTCTTACCAAAGATAGCAGAAGTCATAGCATGTATTTGGCGCTTGAGTCGGTAAGTTCTTGATTACGGTTTAAGGGCTGCTTGACTTCTTCCGCCCGCTTTATTAAACCGGCTTTCTTGGTGTCCCGATTGACCCTTCGGATTTATACCACTCCTTCAGCTGTTCCATGGTGGTCAGGGCAGTTTTTAGCTCATCCTTGGCTTTGGTGGCTTCTGCCGTTTGAGTTTCAGATTGGCTCGAAGGTCCTTGAGTTGCACAGTTTGTCTGGTATATTTCATTACGATGACAAAGGGAGCATGTTAGTTGTTTCATTATACAAGTCCCAAGCTCAATACAAGTATTCAACTTGGCACTTGGGGGCTAATGGCTAGTTGATCTCAGTTTGCTATGAGGAGACACACCTTAAGTCCCGGTTTAACTTTACAAAGTTAAACCGACCCTTGGGAGCTACTATGCGGTTAAAATACAAGAAAGGTCAACTCATTACCTCATAGCGGTCCTTCATGCGATTTACTAGACCGGCTTCAAAGTCACGGCTTGTGTAAAGCCGGTTGAAAGCCGGAATGAAGTTCTTAGGCGGAGAAATTGTCGTAGCCGACATATCAGTCTTCCCTTATCTTTGCTCATAGTAGTGGAACCTTCCTTGATCTTGTGCTTTGCTAAAGCGACCGGTTGGCTAGGAGCAGGTAGCCGCGACCGTCACAATAACATCGTCATTTTCAGCGGTCTTCTTTGGGCTTGATGTCGTCTTGCTCGCTCGGCGGTTCAACAATCACGACCCGCCGTGGACGGGTTTGATGGAGCAGGCTGCGAGGTTTCCACTTGGACCTCCGGTTCAAGTTCGCGGGTCAGCGAGATCGTCTTTGTACAACTCGCCAGAGCTATCTTTGGCGGCTTGTGGATTGTCGTGGGTTTGTTCGGGGTCTTTTCCGGATCAGCGTCCCGATAGGGTCAAGGGTTTTCGCTTTCTTACTCAAGCGAGCCTTGGTGCTGCAATATTTGGGATGGAATTAAGACAAATTGGACAAAGCAATTGTAAACCGAATTGACGGGACAACGGTTACATACCCTGCGGCAACTTTCAGCGGAGGCATTTGCGTGGTTGATGAACCGCCGTAAGAGTTGGAAGAGGCACGATAATTCGGTCGACGGATTGAGAGGACATCGGAAGAAACCTTTAAGGGATAACGCCGGAGAACAAGTCACCTCTGGACGACGCTTCCGGGTTGGTGTGTCTGGTAAACCGGATGAGGTAATCCGTTGGCCACTGTGCCGGGTTGTACGGCGCTCTTCAGCCTGCTGTGTCTTCAAGGAAAGATTTGGATTCAAGTAAGCACAGGAATGATATTTTTTCACTTTCCGGACGGCGCGACGAATTCTCTTAACCGGCGCAAGGTCGGATTCGGAAGAAAGAAAGATTACCTCAACAGGGTCGGCATGACTGGCTTCAGCATCATCCTGGGAGGAAAATCATCAGTAAAAAGAATATAAAGGGGCCAAGCATACGCAAGAAGAAACACAAAGCGGAAAGCCGGTTTACGGCGGCTCCCTCGTAAGAATGTCAAGTTTTACCTTAGCTTCTGATTCTTCGTCCTCCGGTGGATCAGAGGACTCGGCGGTCTTCTTCTTGCCAGCTTTCTTGGTGGCCTTGGACTTTACACGCGGCGCCCGAACCGGTTTGGTGCGTTTCCAGAAGGAGCTGTCAGCCTGAGAAGTAACAAGGATTAGCGTATATCAACAGAGTATTAAGAGCCTGGAAAGCGGTGAGTAGAGCTTACCGCCGGCGGTTTGTTGGCAACACAAAATGGAGCCAACCCGGTTAGGCTGCAGACGGAGATTGGCTCATCGAGCATCTTCTTTACGATCTCGGTGACCTCAAGTTCAGTTATGGGTAGCTCGTGACGCCTTTGAGGATCTTTGAGGCTGCCGGTGTACTCGTGCATCAGTCCGGGCCGGCGGCTTAGTGGCAGGACGCCCCAAGAAACCCAACACCGCACAAGGTCCACGCCGGTTAAGCCATTGGCCATTAGAGCCCGGAGCTTGATTATTTGGTAGCGAAGTTCTTCCGTTCATGGCGGTTAAGTTGAGCAGCGGATGCTGGTTGCTGAGCCGATGAGGGCGATAACCCGGCAAGGGGTTCTCATTGGCAGGAGCCGTGTTCCGGCAGTAGAACCAGGTTTGGTTCCAATCCTTTGGATGACTGTGGTGTTTTGCGTGAGGAAAACCCACCTCCTTCCTCTTTTGGATTGAAACGCTGCCCAACTCTGTGTTCGGACCATCGAAAATTGACGGCGGTTCAAGTGGAAAAATCCGAAACAGCTCCACGAGAGGTTCTTCACGAAGATAGACTTCACGAAGACTTGGAAGTTGCATATGTTTGACACGAGTTGGGCCGATATCCTGCGGATGGAGTTTCAAACTTGCGAGGGCGTCCGGAAAATTTTTGAAGCTGGCGGGCAGAATCCCGGTCCAAGTGCTGCATAAACACGATTACTTCTCCCTCTTGTGGTTGGGAGGAAACTTCGCCCGTCCGAAATCGCCGATGGAGGACATTTTTGGAGCCAAACCGCCCGGTGGTGACATAGCCGTTGAGTTGTGTTTGGTAATTTTGGACGGACCCGGTTGCAAGCTGAGAATTGAGGAGCCATTCCGAAGACTAAGCTGCGAGAGAAAGGAAGAGACGGTTTACCATTAAACGGTTCAGGCATTTCAGATATTGTTAAACCGGTGATTCAGCAGACGGCTTCCCATTCCGGTTTAACTAAGGACTAATGGAGGGACGGATTAGCTATCAAAAGTTAAACCGCCGAATAAGGCAGAACTGAAAAATCTGCTAAGCATGGACTGAAACAGTTTTCACATGCGAGTGGAAATGTCGAGATCTACGAAGCTCTAGTAAGAAAAATTTTACGACCTATGTGAACCTCATGAAGAGCATGAGGTTGGGTATTACACACTCGAGGGTCGAACAAAGGAAGCGGTGCATAAAGAATTAATTGGGTGGCGGGGCAGCCGCTTGCACGAGATGTGCTTGATGCGGCTGAGCCAGACGGCCATGGCGAAGCAAGTATGAAGAACTGGTATGAAGAACTGGTATGAACACCTACGAGCTATGAGACGAACAGAGTTTTCAGATGAGATCTAGGGTTTGAAAGAAACCTTACCTGACGAGCGGAAACCGCGGAGGAGCGCTGAAACTCTGGTATGATCAGGTTGATGCAGCGGCTCGGCGTGAAGCGTCGGTCGAAGGTCGGGGGCGACGGCGGAGCTTCAGGGTCGGAGCGTCGCGAGGAAGGAGAAGAGCGGAAGAAGAAGAAGAGAAAGGCCCGACCGGTCTATTTATAAGGGGCCGGGGCAATCAACGGGCGCGAGAATCAAGGAGTCAAAAGCGGCGGACTGTGCAGCGGCCGCCTCGATTTCCGGGATAGCGTTAATGAAGGGAATCTTATCGTTTGGATTTCTTTGTTAAAGATGACGTCAGGTGCCACGACACGAAGATCGAAGGATGACATCACGGCGGTTCAAGTGGATGGCGGTTTACAAAATCGAAAGGAGATCAAGAGTTTCGAAGATGTTGAAGATTAACTTGAACGGTTCAAGTCAATGCGGGGCCTAATGTTGGGGATACAACTATTGAGTGTGAACCGCCGGAAGGGCCGGTTTACCCTAAATCCATGATCCGAGCCCACGGTGGAGGCACGGAGCCCAGGCGAATTAAGGTCCATGTATGTAAACCGCCTTAGTATTGTAACTTGTGTTGTAAGACAAGAAAGAAGAGACCGAGCGGACGCTTGTATGAGCGGATTGGGACTCAGAGACCCGCCGGCGTCAACCCGTGTATATAAGGGGACGACCCGGCGGCGAGTTAGGGACAGAGAATTCGAGGCTAAGGCAAAGCTATTGCTCCCTAGTCGCCGAAACCATATCAATCACATCACAACTGGACGTAGGTTTTTACCTTCACCGAAGGGGCCGAACCAGTATAATTCCCGTGTCTTGTGTCCGCTTTAACCCCTCTAGGTTAACCCGTACGATGGCCCTACGACTAAGTCCTTTCATGAGGACATCTGCCGTGAAAATTCCACGACACTATGTGCGTGGGGGCTGAAGCCAAGGACTGCCATCTTTCAGGTTATATACACATATACATAAACGGCCGCACAGGGAGTAGTTTACTACTTGAATGCACAAGTATAAAAAGCACTTATATTACATTGAAAACATTGTTTTCACAAATCATACATGTCATTTAAACATAATATCCTTGAGCCTGCGTATCTATTAAGCGAGCGCCCGGCAGACTTCTTCAAAGTGGTGCTCGGCGGTACCGGCCTCTGTCCGAATCACGGGATGCAACGTCGATGGCCTTCATCTCGCCCAAGTATGTCTTGACACGGGCAAGAGCCATCCACGCTCCCTCAATGCACGCCGATCGCTTCATTGCATCGACACGCGGCACCGCGCAAGAAACTGCTGCACTAAACCAAAATAGCTCTTGGTGGGTCCGTCCGCCACAAGTGAGTCAAGACATGCTTCATGGCAAATCTGGACAATCGATTCAGCTCGGCCCACTCGGCCAACCGATCGGTCAGCGGCAGAGGACGCTCCGGACTATGGAATTGCGACCAATATAGCTCTTCCCTTCTGTGCCCCTTCTGGCCCCGGAAGTGCTCAACCGCATCCACAGTGCTCGCCGCCAAATCCAGATAAGCATCCTCTGAACTCCACAATTTATCCAACTGAGCATACTTTGGATCTGTATATTTCCTCCGCAGCGTAAACGGTTTTCCGGCCGCAATTGCCTGGCGACTCAGCTCCTCCTTGGCAGCTCTCAAAGCCGATTGGGCATTCTTGGATTCGGTGGCGGCCTTCTTTAGGCCCTCTTGTTCCGCTTGACGCTCTTTTTCAAGAACCTCGCAGCGATCGGTAGCATTCCTTAACTTTTTGGCCATATCGGCCATCTCCTCTTTGCTTCGGTAGTGAGCAGCCCGTTCAGCTTCTAGCTCTTCGGCCGCCTTTAAAGCGGCCGCATTACTACTCCTGGCTTGCTCTTTCGCTCGGGCGAGTTCTACCGCAGCTCCTCAACGGCAGCGGCACCATCTGCATTAAGCATACAAATAGTAAGACATGGGCGTCAAGCTCCCTTACCAGGTGTCCGCATAGAAATCGCATACCTTGTGACTCGTCAAACCGTTTATTGACCAGTAGCGATGTCCGCATCCGCCTCATCAAGCTGCCGCTTTAGTTCGGCATATTCATCATCCGGCTGGCCTCCGGACGCCCGCCACCTGTTTAGGAGCGGCGATATGTTAAAGCGAAATTTGATCCTCGGCACGTCGTCAATTTTGACAACATACCGAGTCTCGGGGCTACTATCTATACATGGCGCATTTATATGCATAAGCGCCGAAGGTACAATATTTTTGCGTACCTCAAACCCGTCGATAAGCTTCGGCGGCCGTGCAATCCGCTCTCTGCGGATGCAACTTTTTCAATCACCGTACCCATTAGAGCACGGTGATCTTACGAGATAACCGCTTCGCCCGAGCAGATCCTTCACTCCTCCGACCGACACCACTTGGCGCGGACCTTCCGCCCGCCGGACTTGGGGAACCCTCGCGACGACACCTCGGGTCGTCCGCTTCACATGAGGGTGCGACAGGTGGGCGCGCTCTCCATCATCTCCGGAAGAAGATTCCCCAAGACGAGCTCTGCTGAGAAGGGCTGAGGTCCGAACTACAAGGTACAATTTGGTTATCTTCATAAATAAATACAGGATGTTCCTTATTTACAAGACCCTTCTTTCTACTTACGGCTCATTGGAGGGCTGATCCCTTGGGAAAATAATGCGGCTGGGTTACTTCCCGGCGCGGACTCTCGCCAAGATTTCCTTCCTTTCTTTGAGGCCTTGACCTCGGATCTTCCAAGCGGTCCTCTTCTCTCCTCGGAAGGTGGGACTCTTAATCCCTCCTTCCTTGATAGCCTCCTTCGCAGAGGCAGTTGCTCCCCCGCTCCTCCCTTCGCCTTCTTCAAAAGGCGCGACCTTCAACATCTTGGTCAACATGGGATCCGGCGTGGTCTCTGGGAGGGGAGCCGGACACCTTATCAACTTTGCCTTGGCTATCCACTCCTGTTCAAGAAACAGCTCCTTTAAAGGGCATATATATAAAATAAATGAATGATCAGCTTGTCCGGTTCTGGGACTACTTACTTGAGTATCTGGCGATTGCAGCTTAGTCCTGCGTCCTCGGTCAAGTCCGGACACTTCTCTTGTGATCCGAAGAACAGTTTATACATCTCCACAGGCGTCGTGCCCATAAAATTTTGGAGGCTCGTGGTCCCTCGGATTGAACTCCCACAGGTGGAGGCGGCGTTTGCAGGGCTGAAGGCGCCGGATCACCATAACCTGCGCCACTTTGCAACCAGATTGATCCCTCTTTCCTAGAGATCTCGAATCGGCCTGCAGCAGGGGAACATCCTTGGATGGCCCCAGTCGAGCCCCTTATTGACCCATGGCGCTTGGCCTGTGGTGGACTGGAGGAAGGCAGGGGGGCGCCGCCCATTTGGTGCCCCCAGGGGCGGTGATATAAAACCACCCCGTTGCCACAAACCAAGCTCCTCTTGAAAAGAGCCCTCGGACACGGAGCATCAGCACATTTGCTTATGACCGCCCCCCCGCACTCGCTTGCTGCCCCTTGATCGTCTTTGGCTCCACCTTGAAGGTTTTGAGCCACAATCCAAAGTGGGGGTAATATGGAGGAAGGCCTCACATACAACAATGAATGACGAGATATGGAGGATGGACTCAGTTCAAGTCATGGAAATCAAGCCCATAATAAAACATGAGCCCCCGCACAAAGGGGTCCGTCGGAAGCCTAAACCCCGAAGGAAGTGGGACACGAACACCACGTTCTCGCCGGGCTCAGGAGTGGGAGTGACCTGCCCTGGAGTAGGCAGCCTATGCGAGATCTCGCTGGTCAGATACCTGGCGTCTCGCAGCTTTAGCACATCTTCTTCTGTGACGGAGGAAGACATCCATCGGCTGTGCTGGTCGGAGCCGGACATTGTCGAAAGTCCGAAGCGCCTGAATCTGAAGCTTTGGGTGTTGGAACTTGAAGCGCAAGGCGAACTCGATGGAGGGTGTAAAAAGAAGAGGGCCTTGGTCTCACTATAAAGAGGTTGAATACCAAGAGCCCACCCCGTGGTCGATTAGGACTCGCCTTTGATAGAGAAGGCAGGCCAACAGGCACGGTTGTGTTACCCACATCCGTATTGATGAGAATCCCGGAATAAGGGGACACGATCTACGCTTTGATAAGATGTGCCAAGGAAACCGCCTCACTAAACACGCTGAGGTGGAACAATAATAAAAAAAGCGATTCATATAAAGGCCTGGCCGTGGTGTGATGTCACGCCGCGGAATACGTCAGCAGATCTGTGCAAAAATTATTCTCTCCACGGTGTTATGTGGAACTTGTTTTGCAGAGCCGGACACTATCCTGGTGTTCACAATCTTCTATAAATTATTCGAGGAAGAACCCGCCTTGCAATGCGAAGACAATATGCGCGCGGACTCGTCGTCATTGAAGCCTGGTTCAGGGCTCTTGAGGAGTTCGGACTAGGGGTGTCCGGATAGCGAACTATCATCATCGGCGGACTCCAAGACTATGAAGATACAAGATTGAAGACTTCGTCCCGTGTCCGGATGGGACTTTCCTTGGCTTGGAAGGCAAGCTTGGCGATACGGATATGTAGATCTCCTACCATTGTAACCGACTCTGTGTAACCCTAACCCTATCTGGTGTCTATATAAACCGGAGGGTTTTAGTCCGTAGGATGAACAACAATCATACCATAGGCTAGCTTCTAGGGTTTAGCCTCTTTGATCTCGTGGTAGATCCACTCTTGTAACACACATCATCAATATTAATCAAGCAGGACGTAGGGTTTTACCTCCATCAAGAGGGCCCGAACCTGGGTAAAACATCGTGTCCCTTGTCTCCTGTTACCATCCGCCTAGACGCACAGTTCGGGACCCCCTACCCGAGATCCGCCGGTTTTGACACCGACAGGCTCCAACACGATCTACATGTGGGAACCGAACTTCGTCGTCAACGTCGGCATCTTCATCGCCGACTTGAGTGGTTACCATTGGTGGACCGAGGATTACGCTCCGCGTAGGATCGTCAAGATCGGACGGGTGCCCTTCATCATAAAATCAAACCTCAAACGAGATCATGGAAGAATCGTCCATGGAGATCGGGGGCTCAACGTCAACATTGCCCTCACGTGATCGTGCAGCTTTTTTCTGGACAACGGATTCGTGTTCGCCGTCCCCGCCTCCTCGAGTATCACTTTGATGATTGCGTCGGTGGAATTGTGTAGAATTGGCTCTACAACAACCGTATAAAATTTGACCATTTTCCGATGGAGGAATCTCCAGCAAATCTCCGATATACCGGACCCCTGCCGAATATTTACGGGAGTCTGGACGAGATTGGTACATGGGCTCCAGCGGTCATCTCAGATATCTTTTGGAAGATCCAACCGTTCATCGGATGCGGAATTCCTATATGGAAAACCCCTCAAACTTTCCGCTCGACCCGACCGTCAAACTCCAGGAAACATATGATGAGTGTATCAATTTTTGGATCTGTTTACTGTGCGAAAATGAATCCGACCTGAGTTCATCTTTTTTCATGAATGGGTTATCAGACGTCCTTTTTGAAAGATTTTTTTTTCTACGTAGTGTGTTGTGTTCTCAAACACGTGCCCACAAATTTAACCTTTTCCGAGGCGATCTTCAGCGTCGCGCTAGTGTCAAACTAGTCTGACCACGTTGCTCCATAGATGCCGACCTACGATAGCATCGACCGCGATGTCGCTTCATTGAGCCGATAACAACCACCTCGGATCATCTCCACGGCAAGCTGACCAAGAATTCGGCATCACAAATGACTGCCCCACAGATTGCATAGGTTGGGTGCACCGGCATCACCGCGCGTTCACTTCATCAAGCCGGCATTGACCATGCCAAAAACTCTGACCTGCGTCAGCATCGCAGCACCGTTGCTTATTTAAGCCGATGTACACCATGCCTACCTGCTTTGACAACTTGGCTGGCATGGGGGCTCCAACGTCACCTTACCGACCTACTCCGTCCCCTCAGATAGACCGGGGGCTTCGCCATCGCTTCATCAACATAATCCGGGGCTTCATCATCACCATGGCTAGACCGGGGGCTTCGCCTCGACACATCGTCAATGTTATGCCATCTATTCATCAAGCCAAGCTACTCGCTAGGTCACCTCGGGACGGGCTTGGGGGCTGGAACCTTAGCCAGGCCGAGGACTAGCACCGTGTCAGATCTGTCAAAGTTCGATGGATGTCTTCGTCCCGCCACAAGACTGGACCACGTCATCAACACCGAGCACATTAACTAGCTAAGTCGCTTTCATGCTCTCTGTTTTAGTTTTGTTCGGTTCAACCAAGCATTATATTTTTGTAAAGCAAAAGGTTGTTTGTTAAAACTTATTTTGTTAAAAACATTATTTATTAAAAGCGCTTCCTCTATCCAAGTTAACTGGGGGCTCATAAACTTATATGTGCCTTTTGAAGTACTTTTCTTCTTAGTCGGTGTAGAGTATTTTTCTCCTACTCCTTTTTTGACTTGAGTGTGTGGTCAAATGGCCGTATAGCCCGTTTTCTCTCTAAAACCGCTCGAGTTTAGTTCGCTAGACTGGTCTGAGAAGCACCCCGCCTTCAGGAAAGGGAGGTTGAAGCCGAAGGCTGACCCACTTGAAATCCAGAGATCGGATGTGTCATGTTAAAGCACGACAAAAGCACAAATGAATTTTAAGATCAATTTTGGATTGGCACCAAAAAACTTGATTTAATTTAGAAAGAAGTTTTTGCGTAAGTTTTTTTCGTTTTCTAAGCATAGCTCTCGTGATACAACACTAGACGCCTTTAAAGCATCGACAATGTTAAACAGGGGGCTGCGACTAGAGCCGAACACACCAGAAGCCAAGCTACTCTGCGGAGTCCTTGGCCTCTTGGCCTTGGTATTTTGTGTATATATGCATTGATTTCGACTTGTGTCTTTGGTCAATAGCTGGGTTGGTCAGCTCATGTGCTTACCCCTTACGGTTGCTCTTTGTTCGCCTAAGGGGGAGAACCACTGCGATTGTTACTTCTAGTTTAAACGGTCAAGTATCTCAGATACATAAAGCCGAAAACTAACTGTCACAATACGGTAAGGCGATAACGACTATCCGTGTAAAACGAATGGCTTTTCTTTTTCGAAAAATTCGATGTGTAGGTGGTTTGACCTCGGGCAATCCGAGGATTCGACATGCACCGAGGGCTATTAAGTTGCCCCCAATTGAATGCTCCTAAGACTAAGTGTATGTTTTAGCCCTAAGGTTTGATTGCCTTGTTTCTACTGATAGAACCGCCGCCGGGCACCGAGACGTCGGCTAAGGGTTTCAATCAGAAAGGAAACTCCCTAAGTAGTTTCTACTAAGGGGTGGAAGCTGATGACTGGCCAATTACACATCTTAAATAGTCATGGTCAAGTCAAAATAACATATAACATAAAGCTACAAAATACAACTTAAAAGCTGATTGTCACAACATGCGCAAATTCGATCGGTCGGTCGGATCGGCCGGTCGTAAATATTAAACCATAAAGGTTACATGTGTAACAAAATGGACTTTTCGATAAGTCATTAATGTAAAAGTAGTTCGGCCATCTTTGAAAAAACTGTGCAATACTTACCTCGATTTTTTTGGTATAAAACACTTCAAACCTATCAAAGAGTCTAATAAACCGTATCGGGGGCTCCTTGGGGCACCTTGGCACAGTTCCCTTGGGATTCCTGGAGAGCTCAACATATCCTTAGCATTTGTATTCAATATACAAGTGTTGCCTTCCCACGAATCATTATGAAGCCACAATATGCATCAATTTGACTTGAGATTTTTTGCCAAGCTGGGTTGCTTGGCTCCTCTACTTACCCTCTACGTTCCCGATGAATTCGGGTAGAGGGTAAAGGGAGCACCTCTGCGATTGTTACTTCTGGGTCAACCGAGCAAATTGATCAACTTCTTCATTAATACTAGCACCTGCCATGAATATGTCGCACATCCATTGGCATGATTTTGTTTCATCACCTCGCACCGAACTTGCCCTTGGTTCAACGTATGCTTGGCGTGCCGAGCTCTACCTCGACATACCTTCTCCTTGAAGAACTCCTCCCAAAGAAGTTCATTTTTCCTAAGAGAAAATTTCTGAAATTTTTGGACCACAAAAGATGTTAACAAGACTTCACAAGATTGATAGCAACTACTCATATAAGTGTCTAGAGGCTATATCAAGCATTCAAACTACTTAGAACCAACTAAATCCAACATGCAAGCTCATTTTTAGTGGCACAATAACAGCAAAATAAGCAAAATATAATCCACAAAAACAAAAAATAATTGGAGCAATGGAGGAGTCACATACCAAGGAGCAGTCTCCCAAAATAGTTTCAGAAACGGAGCATCGAGCAAAGTGATCGAAAATCTCAGGTTTGGAGCAAGAACACGAGAGAGAGAGAGAGAGAGAGAGAGAGAGAGAGAGAGAGAGAGAGAGATACCACGATTTGTTTTCTAGAGGTAGGAGATGAAGCGGGCTCAAGCACTGAGTGAGTGGGGTCCTATGGACCCCACAAGACATCATGGCGCACCAAGGGGTAGGCGCGCTCTGTTGCCTTGTGAGCAATAGGGGCACCCCATGGGATGTATTAAGTGCCAAAAGTTCTTAAATATTCTAGAAAAAAACATGTTAAAATTTTACGACATTCTAAGTACTTTTATTTTTGGGTCATATTGTATTGCATGGATAACTCAGAAGACATGATAATCATGGCATTCCACTTTAGTAAACTATAAATAACCGAGAGAAAACTATAGGTACAGTAGGTTGTGCTTACTAAATTCATCGACCAAATGCCCCTCAAAAAGAATATGTTAATAAGGTTGATCAAGTCTGATTGTAAACTATTTCCGAGTAACATGAAACTGAAGATTTTTTGTATAACACTGAGTTACCTCAACGGGGATATGCATTTCCCCAACAATAAGAGTTTCATATTTCTTTTTGACCGTCGGAAGAGGAAATTCAAAACCTCCAATAGTGATTGTCATAATTGTTTCAATAAAGTTGATACTATTCACAAAACTTTGTTTCCTTGGTAAATATACCGTATGTTCATTACCATTGACATGAAAAGTGACCTTGCTTTTGTTGTAATCAATAACAGCCCCTGCAGTATTCAAAAAGGGTCTACCAAAGATAATCGACATGTTGTTGTCCTCAGGCATATCAAGAATAACAAAGTCTGTCAAGATAGTAACATTTGCAACGGGGACATCCTCATGCTACTTCTTGAGCTTGCATTGGTTTTTCCCTTGAAGAGGAAAGGGTGATGCAGCAAAGTAGAGATAAGTATTTCCCTCAGTTTGAGAACCAAGGTATCAATCCAGTAGGAGACAACACACAAATCACCTAATACCTGCACAAACAATCAAACAACTTGCATCCAATGTGATAAAGGGGTTGTCAATCCCTTCACGAACACTTGCAAAAGTGAGATCTAATAGAGATAGATGAAAGTAAACAAACGATAAAGTAAATATTTTTGGGTTTTTGGTTTATGGAATAGAAAGTAAAATATTGCAAAATAGTAGATCGGAAACTTATATGATGGAAAATAGACCCGGTGGCCATAGGTTTCACTAGAGGCTTCTCTCAAGATAGCAAATAATACGGTGGGTGAACAAATTACTGTCGAGCAATTGATAGAAAAGCGCAAAGTTATGAAGATAGCTAAAGCAATGCTTATGAAATATAGGCATCACGTCCGTGTTAAGTAGACCGAAATGATTCTGCATCTACTACTATTACTCCACACATCGACCGACTCCTGCCTGCATCTAGAGTATTAAGTTCATGAAGAACAGAGTAATGCATTAAGTAATATGATATGATGTAGAGGAATAAACTCAAACAATATTATGTAAACCCCATCTTTTTATCCTCGATGGCAACAATACAATACATGCCTTGCTGCTCCTACTGTCACTAGGAAAGGACACCGCAAGATTGAACCAAAAGCTAAGCACTTCTCCCATTGCAAGAAAAACCAATCTAGTTGGCCAAACCAAACCAATAGTTCGAAGAGAATTACAAAGGTATCAAATCATGCATATAAGAATTTAGAGAAGATTCAAATAATATTCATAGATAAGCTGATCATAAATCCACAATTCATCGGATCTCGACAAACACACCGCAAAAGAATATTACATCAGATAGATCTCCAAGAACATCGAGGAGAACAAGGTATTGAGAATCAGAGAGAGAGAAGAAGTCATATAGCTACTAGCTATGGACCCGTAGGTCTGAGGTAAACTACTCACGCTTCACCGGAAGGGCAGTAGAGTTGACGTAGAAGCCCTCCGTGATCGAATCCCCCACTGGAAGGACGCTGGAAAAGGCCCCTAGATGGGATCTCACGGGTACAAAAGGTTGCGGCGGCGGAAAAGTGTTTTCGTGGATGCTTCTGAGGGTTTGGGAATATATGTGAATTTATAGGAAGAAGAAGTAGGTCGGTGGAGTCACGGGGGGCCCACAAGGCAGAGGGCGCGCCCTACCCCCTGGGCGCGCCCTCCCCCCTTGTGGCCGCCTCGTGGCTCTTTTGACTTGAACTCCAAGTCTCCGGGGTGTCTTCTGGTCCAAGAAAAATCATCGCGAAGGTTTTATTCCATTTGGACTCCCTTTGGTATTCCTTTTCTGCGAAACTCAAAAACAAGGAAAAAACAGAAACTGGCACTGGGCTCTAGGTTAATAGGTTAGTCCCAAAAATAATATAAATAGTATATTAATGCATATAAAACATCCAAAACAGATAATATAATAGCATGGGACAATAAAAAATTATAGATACGTTGGAGACGTATCGCCTCACAAGTTCCAATAGGTGTAGTAGGTGACTTATCAGCCATTTGCAAAGATGTTTCAGTAGGTGTCAACTTATTCAAATCAAGTCTTGTAAATAAGGATAAAAAGCATAACACTAACACCGGATCCTAGATCACGTAAACCAGTCTTGACATAACTTCTCTTAATGGAGCATGGTATAGTGGGTATTCTCGGATCTCCTAACTTCTTAGGTACTCCTCCTTTAAATGAATAATTTGCAAGCATGGTGGAAATTTCAGCTTCAGGTATCTTTCTTTTATTAGTGACAATATCTTTCATGTATTTAGCATATGGAGGCACTTTCAAAATATCAGTCAAACGTATGCGCAAAAATATGGGTGTAAGCATTTCAACAAAGCTTTCAAAATCTTCCTCATCCTTATTTTTTAGAGGTTTAGTAGGAAATGACATGGGTGTTTGAACCCTTGGTTCCCTCTCTCTACCATGTTTTTTAGCAATGAAATCACTTTTATCATACCTTTTATTCTTAGGAGGTGGGTTATCAAGTTGAACTGCAGGTTCTATTTCTACATCATTATCAACTTGAGCATCAACATGGAAATCATCATTATCATTATCATTAGGTGGATGTTCATTACCAAATTGTGTCTTAGCATCAGAAATAGAAGCATCGTTACTATTCTCAGAAGATTTTTCTACCACAAGCACTAGAAGCATGCAAAGTTCTATCATTATTATTTTTACCTTCTTAGATGAACTAGGTGCATCAATATTATTTCTCTGAGAATCTTGCTCAGTTCTTTCAGGATGACCTTCAGGATATAGAGGTTCCTGAGTCATTCTACCTCCTCTAGTCACAACTCTAACTGCATGATCATTCATTTTATTATTCATTTCATTAAGCAAATCATTCTGTGACTTAGAGACTTGTTCTAACTGGGTATGAACCATGGATGTGTTTACTTAAACATCTAACATCATTAGCAATCCTAAACATAAAGTCACTCAAACAATCAATCATGATTACATTACGTTTCAATTGATTGCTAACATACATATTAAAATTCTCTTGCTTTACAATGTAGTTAACAAATTCATCCAGGCATTGACTAGGAGATTTATTAGATGGAATATCACCTTCATCAAATCTAATAAGAGAATTTACCTTCACTACCTATGTCGGGGTACCGAGGCCATGTATTTCTTCAATAGGTGGTAAATTCTTGATGTTTTCAGATTTAATACCATTTTATTTCATAGATTTCTTTGCCTCTTCCATATCTTCTGAACTGAGAAATAGAATACCTATCTTGTTTGGAGTTGGTTTAGGTGGTGGTTCAGGAAGTGTCCAATCATCAGCATTCTTCAACATATTATTCAATATTCTTCAGCCTGTCTAACAGTTCATTCCCTGAAAACACAACCAACACAACAATCTAGGTAGTCCCCTAGAAGCATCAGTAAGTCCATTATAAAAGATATCAAGTATTGGCCGAGTCCCCTCCTGCGCTACAGTTTTTGGACGGACCTATGGATTGGTGACAAACCTCTCTGGTCCCATTTCAGACAGCTATATAATATTGCACTTGAACCTCACATTTTTGTGGCGCAAGCTTTGGCCGAGTCCCCTCCTGTGCTGCAGTTTTGGCGGGAACTCACTGGCCCGGAGACGGCAAGTTTGAGGAACTTGCTGACTCTTCTGGAGGGCGTTGCCCTTTCGCAAGGCCCGGACGTGGTGTCTTGGCGCCTTAATGCCTCCGGCAAGTTCTTAGTAAACTCCCTTTACCGAGCTCTCGCTAGGGGTACCCAGCAGCAAGTAGCGGCCGGGCTTTGGAAGGCTAGGCTTCCTCTGAAAATCAAGATTTTCTTTTGGCAATTGTGCAGGGACAAGCTCCCCACATCGGTAAATATTGCCAAACGCAACGGACCGTCTAACGGTTCTTGCGCGGTATGTGGTGAGCCCGAAACTGCTAACCACGTGTTTTTCCAATGCCACTTGGCCTGGTATGCGTGGAGTGCGGTCCGAGAGGCCGCTGGCCGGGATTGGGATCCTAGGTCATGTTCTGAGCTGTGTGCTTTGCTGTCGTCAGTATCTGGTTTCGCTAGATGTGTCATGTGGTGCTGTGTGGGGGCATTACTTTGGGCACTTTGGCGCATTAGGAACAAACTTACGATCGAGGGAGTGTTTCCCTCACACCCGGCTGATGTTATCTTCAAGTGTGTCATCTTTTTGCAGCAGTGGGCGCCGTTGGGAAGGTGCCAAGACGTTGATCTGTTACAGTTTGCTCTCGCCCGTCTCCGGCAGGTCTACACTTTGGCGAGAGCTCCTGCACCGTCACCGTAGGTTTTGGTGGCTCCTTTTGGATTCATTTCTGCGAGCCTGCGTGCTCTGGTCTTGCCGCCTTCGGCATGTAATCCTGAACTTCTGCCCCCGCTTCGTTAGAGCTTTTGTGGGCCTGGACGTGTTGTAAGACTTTGGTCGTGTGTATGTTGCCTGTTGTGATTTTTATTAAGTTAAAGCCGGAGGCGTCGAGCGTCTTCGTTCTAAAAATAAAATATCAAGTATTTGATTTTTCTTTAGAGAATGATCAGGTAAAGCATTAAGTAATTGGAGAAGCCTCCCCCAAGCTTGAGGAGATTCTCTTCTTCAAAGTGCACAAAATTATATATTTCTTGTAAGGTAGCCTGTTTCTTATGAGTAGGAAAATATTTTTTTCATAGAAGTAATATATCATATCCTGGGGACTACACACACAACCAGGAGCAAGAGTATTAAACAATTTTTTAGCATCACCCTTTAGTGAGAAAGGAAACACCTTAAAATATAGTAATAGCGAATTTTTTCCTCATGAGTAAATAGAGTGGCAATATCATTCAATTTAGTGAGATGTGCCACAACAGTTTCAGTTTCATAACCATGAAAATGATTAGATTCTTCAAATTAATTAATTCAGGATCAACAGAGAATTCATAATACTTATCAGTAAAAAAGATAGGAGAAGTAGCAAACTTAGGATCATATTTCATTCTCTCTATCATAGATTTTTCTTTCAGCTTACTCAGTAATTTCTTTAGATCAGCTCTGTCATTAAAAGCAAGAAATTCTCTAGCTATCTCCCAATACATAACATAACCCTCAGGTATCTTAGGCATTTCAACTCTAGTAGGAGAGCTAGGCATAATAGGTGAATCTTAATTTTCATCAGTTTTAGTAATCTCAAATTCTTTAGCTTTAGCAAGTTGTTCATCAAGAAATTCACCTACTGGCACATAATCATCAAGCAAAGTACCAGCATCATTACAAGTTTCATTTAAAACATAAGTAGTATCATTAATTACTAGCGACATATCAAAATGAATAGCAGGTGGTGGTGTCGCAAGCCTACTTAAAATAGAAGGCAAATCAAGTGCGGAGCTAGATGGCAGTTCCTTACGTCCCCTCATCTTAGAGGATACAATCTTGGTCTTAGCATCTTTCACATTCGTCATAATGATCAACGGATATAATTCCCAAGTGACTCAATAAATAGAGCTATGCTCCCCGGCAACAGCACTAGAAAAAGGTCTTGATAACCCACAAGCATAGGGGATCGTGACAGTCTTCGAGGGTAGTATTGCACCCAAATTTATTGATTCAACACAAGGGGAGCCAAAGAATATTTACAAGCTTAGCAGTTGAGTTGTCAATTCAACCACACCTGGAGAACTAAATATCTGCAGTAAAGTGTTTAGTAGCACAATAGAATGATAGTTTGATAGCAGGGGTAACAGTAGCAATAGTAACCGTAACAGTAGCAATAGTAACCGTAACAGTAACAGTAGCAACTTAGCAAAGATCAATACGAGAAAAGCATATGCATTGGATCAGTGATGGATATTTTGTTGGATAAAATTCATCATATAATAGTCACAACCTACAGCGATACAAAATAGCTCCAATTCATCAATGTAATGTAGGCATGTATTCCGTAAATAGTCATACGTGCTTATAATAAGAACTTCTACGGCATCTTTTGTCCTACCCTCCCGTGGCAGCGGGGTCCATAAGGAAATGTAAGGGATATTAAGGCCTCCTTTTCATAGAGAACGGGAACAAAGCATTAACACATAGTGAATACATGAACTCCTCATACTACGGTCATCACCGGAGTGTATCCCAATTGTTGTCACTTTGGGGTCTGCGGATCATAACACGTAATAGGTGCAAAAAACTTTCAAGATAGGATCCAAAAAACACTTATTTTCATGAAAACATAATAGGTTCAGATCTGAAATTATGGCACTCGGGCCCTAGTGACAAGCATTAAGCACAGCAAAGTCATAGCAACATCAATCTCGGAACATAGTGGATACTAGGGATCAAGCCCTAACAAATTGACTCGACTTGTAACATACCAAAATTCTAAATTTTAGAATGTTATATTAAATAAATAGTTATGTTTGTTTGTCTAATTGTTGAGTGATTGATTGTGTGAATTGAGTGAAATTTGAAACTTTTGAAAGTTGAATGAGAGGGAATAAAAGGACTTTCCCAAAAGTGTTTCCATTTGAAATGATTTGATACTTCATTTTAAATTAATTCAAAATTCATGCCACTCAAGGACTCTCAAGAGAGGAGATTAAATGACTTCTCCAAATTTAAATGAAAGAGAGTGGGGAGTTAATTAAATCATTTTGAATTCCATTGGGAATCCTTTCCATTTGAATAATTTCAAATTCCTCTGACCAATTTCAAAATCAAGAGAGGAGAAATATGACATTCCAAACCAGGGGCAAATTTGAAATATATTTGAATGAGGAAAAGACAGAAAGGTCTGAAATTCAAATTTAAAACCATTTAAGAGTTATTTGGGTTTTATTCAAATTATTTTTCTCCTATAAATAAATAAACAGAAATAAGGGTAAAATGATTCCTTCAATGGAAAATTAGGAGAAAATAAATTTGGTATTTTGAAAATGATTTTATTGGGTTCTATTGTAACAACAACACTATTTGACTTTTGTGAATTTTTGTGGACTTTATTTGCCTCTGAAAATATGTTCACGTTTTAGGAAATCTTTTTGTGAAATTTCTGATATATAATATGTCTATATAAAAGTCTTATTATTTTTCCTTTATTTAGTTTTCTTGTTTGTTTTGATATATATAAAAATAAAATGGCCGAAGCCAACTGGCCCAACAATGCCCAGCACCGCGGCCCACCTCTCTCTCTACGGCCCAGCAGCTCGCCCCGCGCCCGAAACCCCTTCGCATCGCTCGCCCGCCCCCTCGCTCGCCCGCCTCTCCCGCTGAGCGGTGGACCCCGCGATCTTCATCTTCCCCTCGCCCACGCAATGCCGCACCAGAGCTCGCGCCGCCGCTAGAAATCCCGATCTTCTCGGGATCGCTAACCCCCTCGCCCCTGCTCCAAGCAAACCCCCCCGTCTATATAAACCTCCCTTCCGACCCGTTCCCCTCCTTTTCCCCGCACCTAGAATGCCCGCCTCCTCCTCAATCGCTCGCCGGAACCCGAGCACCGCCGCACGCCATTGTCGCTCTACCTCTTCACCCCGACCTCCTAGCCGCCACCTGAGCTCACCACCGTAACCCCCTAGCTCTTCCGCATCTCTTCCGCCACCACCCGACGCCATCCACCACCTCAACCTCGCCGCCGACCTTCCCAGACCACCTCTGACGATGCCACGACAACTGACGAGGTAGCCTTCGACTGCCGCACACACTAGACGTCTCCGCCGACCCCGCCGATGACCGGAGCGCCGCCGCCGACGATGTCCGAGCCGCTCGCCGTCGACCTTCCCCGCGGTGAGCTCTCCACTCCCCCTCCACCGTCCGATCTGATTGACGCGCTAGATTAGATCTAACGAATGATTATATTTTTCTGTTTATAGATCGGTTTAGTTCCGGTTTGTTACAGTTTTTATTCGGTTTAGATCGGTTCAGGTCTAGTCGGTTTAGCCGAACGGTCTTTCTCTTTTAGCCTGTATGCGTTTCGGTTATTTTACGACCGAGCGCTAGATAGTTTCAGATCACCCCTGATAGGCCCAGTAGCACCCGTCTGTTCTGTTTTGTTTTTTGTTTTGTTTTTAGTTTCTGTTTTAACATAATAGTTTCAATTTTGTAAAATCAGTTTCTCCTAGTATAATTAATATTTTAATTGAATATTTTTTATCTAGTTTTTAAATTTCCGAAAATTTCTGTAGAAAATAAGTTTGGTCATGTTTGAAGTTTAAAAAATTGATTTGCATGAATTTTACTCAGATTAGTATTTTTGCTATAACTAGAGCTAGGATTAATATTTTTAGCGATTCTTTTTGCTACTGTTTTATTTTGACATTGCCTATCAGTATGATTAGTTTGGGTAATTTTAGAATTCATTAAAATTAATTTACCTCAAAAATAGTGTTGTTTTGCTTTTAGTACTTTGTTGCTGTTTTCTTTTATTTTTATTGTTTAAAATTATTTTCTTTTGCTATTTTTGTTTTGTTCAGATTAGTTTCGTAGAACTAGAAGATGAACTTTTATTTACAGAAACAAATTTATTTTATTTTCTCACTAATTTTGTTGTAGGCGTAAATAGTGTTTTAAAATAACTTTTAATGTGTTTCTTTTTGCATAGAAATTTTATGTTGTTTTCTTTTTGTTAGTTAATAAAAAAAATATTGTTTTGATTCTGTTAAAGAAAGTTTTAGGAGGATAAAACTATTTTCTAGTTGTTTGCTTGAAGTAATGAAAGCCTTGTGTTGAGTTCATCGATTTTCTTTGATTTTGTTTGATTGCTAGAATGTTTGCTTATATGAATGCTATGTATGTTAATATATATTTTCAACGGAGTGACGAATAGTTCTACCAAGTCATTATTCTGAGAGCGTTGTTATCTTCATCAACTTACCATGCAAGTTCACTTTGACCATGCTTTTCATACCTATGTTTTTACTGCATTTAGTGTCACCATTCATAATCCCTCCAGTAGTTATATTGACTTCCTGTAGTTGAGTAGAATGCATGCACCCTGTTACCAAGCCCAGGATGTTTTTTAGTTTCAATGCTACGCCAAAGTAGACGGGGTTAGTATGAGTGTCCGGGAGTGGTGTGAGTATGAAGAACTCTACGTCAATGACGACAACTACATGATGGCATCTGCAAGGACTGCATCTTCAAGGACTGCATCTTCAAGGCCAAGACTTCAAGACTCAAGACAAGAATTCAATATACCTCTGGGTGGAGAATGGTTAAGAAGGGTACATTGGTGCGTATAGTACTCAGTGATTCCGGAGAAGCGCCGTGATATCTTGTGGAAAGCTCCACCCAGGCTCAAAGAGACGGAAGAATACTTCATGCCCGAAAGCTTACATGTGCAACCGCAAGTCACTATGGGCTCTGGCTTGGTTGACCTTAGTGGTGACTCTGGCTGGGACGTGCTAGCAGATGTAGAACTACGGTAGGATTGGATGAGCACCGGACATTGGTCAGAGGAACTCTTCCGAAGACCATGTTTCGGTCATCTTGTTCTCAAACACCCTGAAGTGCGAGGACATAAAAAGAGGTATTGAATCTTGCGGGTAAAGTGTACAAACCTCTGCAGAGGGTTAAAACCTAATTGATTAGCCATGTCCCCGATTACGGACAATTTGAGCCTCTGGACTTGGATCTATCTCAGAACTCTCAACACCGGACTGATAACTTAATTGTGGGCAACTTATGATGATATGGGTTATGAGACATCGGTTGGCGGAACCATGCAGGTATAGGTATCTGCTTTGTAGTAGAGATTTCCTGGACTATCCTTTGTTGTAGGGAAAATAAAATTAGCTTTTATGCAAAACAAAACTCAGACACAGAGCCACAAAGCCATATTGCATATAGAATAGTTTCATCATCTGTTTCTCTTATCTGTGATCTTGCCGGTACATTCAATGTACTGACCTACACGGCTGCAATGTCTCATGTTGCAGATATTTCTTCGACGACTAAGAGTTACGATACAGGGTTACGGTCTACACTCAACTTCCTGATGGCGTCGATGGGACTCCACACCCGATTGTTTGTTTCCGCTGAGACTTACGAGGTATATATTGTTTTATGTTATGTATACATGTGATTGCACTTTGATATATACATTGATGTACTGTTTGTGCCAGCATACTGATCAGGGATGGCAGGATACACAGAGACTTGACCGTTTGAGGTTGGGTCGCTACACGACTACATGAAAAATCTCATCCAACTCCATCACCGTCCAGCAAGCCTACGGAGGAACTACTCACTCCCGGTGGTGAGCATCATGGAATTGTCGATGAAGAAGCATTGGTGATGATGATGGCATTGAATCCCCCTCTTCGGAGCCCCGAACAAACTCTAGAACAGCCCTCCCGATGAAGAACAGGAGGTGGCAGCGGCTCTATATCATAAAAAGTAATGAAACTTCTTCTCTTATTTTATCCTCTCGGGGAAGCGGAATTTATAGCATTGGAATTAGGTCAGACGGAGCCACGTGGGCCCCACAAGGCATCAGGGCGCGCCTTGGGGTGGGGTGGGGGGGCACCATGTTGCCTTGTGGGAAACTGGTGTCCCCCCTCCTGTGGATCTTTTTTCCAGTATTTTTGATATATTCAATAAAAAATCTCTAGCAAGTTTCGTCCGATTCCGAGAACTTTTATTTCTGCATAAAAAACAACACCATGGTAGTTCTGCTGAAAACAACGTCAGTCCGGGTTAGTTTTATTCAAATCATGCAAATTAGAGTCCAAAAGAAGAGCAAAATGTTTGCAAAAGTAGATATGATGGAGACGTATCAATATTCATTAGAACAATCTCGTGGTAGATACCTGTACTCTGTCCTATCCCCCATAACAATACAATCAAAAGCATGACAAAGGGTATTATCTCTTCGAGAGAGCCCAAACTTGGGTAAAATCCCGTGTCCATGTTATCATTGCTCCAAGATGCCTAGCTTAGGACCCCTACCTCGAGATATGCCGGATTTAGCACCGACAGTCATGAACATATATTTGAATGTTTGAAACATTTTCAATGGTATGGAAGATCTCTTTAAAAACGCGCAAAGAATTTTCTACATTTCATAAACATTTTCAAAAAAGTACATGCACATATTTTTAAATGTGTGGACATTTAAAATTACCATGAACATATTTTTAAACATGTGAAACGTTATTAAAGTGTCATGAAAATTTTTCTTTGAATTTTACTTAACAACTTTCAAACATTTTGTGAACATATTTTTTACATTTCATGAACAATTTATTTAAAATTTTATAAACGTATTTTTAAATGCCTGAACATTTTAAAATGTTTTGAACATTTGTTTGAATGGTTTTATCATTTTTACAAACTACGTGAAAAACTATTTACTTTTTCATGATTTGTTTTTTCTAAAATGTCATGAACATATTTTAAACGTGTGAACTTTTTAAATGTCACAAGCATTTTTGTTTTAATTTTTATATCATTGTCTAAAACCACATGAAAAAATTAATATTCCACAAATATTTTTTAATGTGTGGTACAACAAAATATGATTTATATGCTAGAAAAACTATACTGTTAAATTCATATTCAAAAGAGGATTCCCACCGTATGTTTTTGTGATACATAGTTTATGTTTTATTAGTTAAATTATAAGTTTGACCCAAAATACGAGTGGGGCCAATAAACATGAACAAAGGAAGTAACTAAAGTGATTAGGACATGCTAATTGAGAATGGCACGCCTGTTTTTTTGTCTACATGTGGTGCTATTTAGGAATGCCATAATTGTTAACATGGCCACACGCGACCACATGAGCATGTGTCGCACCGTCTATTTACACTCCACACGACCCTTCCAGCATGGTCGGCATCATGCTGTGTAGCCACCAACTTCGACCTACCATTACAGGAGATGCTCCATGTTCACATTTACGCCTAATAACACCACCATAGCCAGTTTGCATCACAGTGTCAATATGCATTCAACAACTCCCCCTCCTCTAGGACCCAACAAAAACTACAATTTTCGTTTTCCGGCACACAAGCAATAAGTGATATCGCCATGTGTCGCTTGTATGCCACAATTTCCTACCTGAGGATGGCAGCATCTATTAACACTCCACACAACCCTTGCCAGCCTGGTCGGCGTCATGGTGTGCAGCCACCAAGCCCGACCTACCTACAAAAGCATGCGGTGTGTTGTGTTCACATTTATGCCTAAAACCACCACCCTAGCCTCTCTGCGTATTCGTCAAGGTGCCAATATGCATCCAACAACTCCCCCTTCCCAAGGCCCCAACCAAAAATGTCAGTTGTTTCTTCCTTATACACGAGAAACAAGAGATATGAAGCACCAAAAGTCGGAGGATATTGGAGGAGAAGGTGCCCAAATAGGAGTTTCGAGGAGTTTTAGAACCAAGTGATGTATAGGCTCTTTGGCAGCCTATCTGACTCTGATGGCAAGGTGAAAAACTAAGCAAACGGTGGTCGCGAGGTCATCGGTGTGAACGCCAACAACCATGCTAATGGTGATGATGATTACCGGAACCACAAATATAGCAACCGCCTTCCAAGCCTTGCCACGACAAAGCACACATACAAGTTTAATAATTGCCGCCCCCCATGACAACCGATGGGTAATTTCATCCCTGTGAGATCTAATTGTTTTTGTTTTGTGTTAATGATTAGACTTTATGATTTAGAGGGACAACTATGGGATCTCACTCCTAAGGCATCTAGATATTTCTGCAATTGCACATGTTTACTCATTTTAGTGTTTGTAGGTTTGGAAGTTTCTATTATCTATTTAACTTCCTATGTACACAAAGATCTAACTAGGAAATTTTGATGTGCCGTGGATGTTTGAGTAATTGTTGCTATACCCATGAGAACTCACAGATATGTTGTTTGGTTGTTCAATATGTCTATCGAAGAAAAGTTTTTGTGCACACACCAAGTCATTGGTTCTAATATATTAATTCCAAATCATTGACATATGCCTATCGGACGAGGTAGGCTTATGTTATGAATTTGTGTACAGAGATCATAATGACCTTTGGTCGGTGTGACACTTTTTTTAAACGGGGCAAGGCTTATCTATTAACTAAGGATAATATAGAGTCAAAGTTCAAAGAGAGAGAGAGAGAGAATAGAGTTTGTTGTAGAGTGTGAATAGATCTATTCTCATAAAAGTGAAGATATAAATATGAAATGAAGTAGAAACAGATTTTCTTTACACGAGGCTCCTGAAACACACTAACTCCGAGTGAATGGATAATTATTGTGTTTTTTCCTTTGTTGATGATGTTATTGTTTATTCTCTATGTCTTCTACAAACTCCTCATCTACATGTGCTGCATTTTTCTACATTGTAAACTCCTCTAATGCTTGAGAAACAATGTATTGGATTTATCTAGGAATATGGGAAACCTGAAAGCCGCGGGTCTGCAGGCTTAGCCAAGCAAAGTGTAGGTGAAGCTTATCATGTCATACTTGGGTACCAGAACATAGAGGCAATAAGGAAGTTATAGAAAATGAAAAGGAAGGCCATCACCAAAGGACAATGACTAGTAGAACAAGGATTATTGCCTCCGAATTCAGGGGATCTAAATACATTTGCAATGTTCATTCTTGTGATTGCACAAGAACAAATGTAAAGATGAAGAAGTCAAACGAATAAGAAAAATAGGGTAATAAAATTAGATTGTTTGTTCTTGTGCATTTAATATGTCACATGATTGCTAAATAGATGACATTCATAGTTGTCGATTCAAGTGGTCACACTTTTCGCTGGCAATAGAGTTGGTTTATGTTCCCTGCATTAACTTAACTCTCTTACTTTTTAACTCTAAGTATCTACTTTGCCAACCTCCACTACTAATATAGTAAAGAGTCTCCATCTAATCTTGCAACATGCCAATAGAGGATGAACTGCATGAACTTCTTTGCGATGTTTTTGGTGATAGTGATGACAATGGAGTCGCCTTATGTGACCCTGAAGATGTCAATGTGAGAAGACATAAGAACACACTTTTAACTCCACTTTTGCCTTGTCCATGAGTATTTACATTTGTAGCTCGATGTGAGTGGGCTGGCATATATATTATAATTATCCAGACAGACGGTACATGGTTTATAAATCATTTACACCATGACATCACAACAATGACATAATATTTTATCTGTGCATTTGGGAGTGAACATGATACTTTTCTGCAGATCATGTTCATGCAAAAATGTAAAATACCAGGCTAGACTGTAAAATCATTATATGAAATGAACCATGTACATATGGAAACTTTTTTCTACTTAACTGCTAATACATAAAAGAGCTATTTTTTTATTAGAAAGTTGTAGGGGAGTTCGTGAAAGTTGCTATTTTCATCCAACTTTGTGTTTTGGACATCTGCACAAAAATACAATGTGTTCTCAAAGTGATTTCCCCCTTATGATAGTTAAACTTGATTGGGTTGAGATGTCATCATTTTGTCCCACATGTTTTGCTTGTGTGCACTATATGGTAGTTGTATGTTTTTAACCGATAGTTTTTTTAAATATTATTAACATGTGTTGCCCATGTATGTCTGTGGAGCTTTCTAAACCCATCAATGTACCTAGCAAAGGCTACTTATTTTTTAATCTTACATTTCTTCTTTTAGAGATCGAGGGCCATTGCGTGAATATTTTAGAACCAAAGGACGTAACTCGTGGAAAAGATATGTGTATGAATAATAGTCCAAACGTTGTCTAAATGGTCCTCCGCTAAACTTGGTGGTTCCACATATACGACCACCTGGTCAACCTGATCGTGTGAGTTGATAATATTTGGAAGTATGTAATCTCCTGCATATTTGTCCATGCACTCGTGATATGAACTCATCATTTTTAATCTGAATTCTTGATGTTCCCAACGTTTGTCATCTATGATGCCCATTGGGGGTTCATCTCTGAAACTAGCTAATTCTGGTTTGTACCTTCTATGAGTACATAGTGTATCTTCGATAGCAACAATTTCTGGTTTGATTGTTCTCATGAACTTGTGTGCCTTGTTGGGCTATCATATTTCCTTATTCCCGCATCAATTTGCTGTGCTCCTTATGTTTCTCAACTTGCACTAGCATAGTTTAATGTGCTTGCTATTAATTAACAACTATATGGTAGTATGTTGTGTTATTAGGCTAATGTGTTTATGCCTGTCATCGTACATGTTTGCAAGCAAAGAGGAAAGATCATGTACTTTACTTGAACTCTTTACTGGTGGAGATTTGAAATCCGATAAATTTCTGGTGGTAACATTACGAAAGAGTCCTATTAAATTATTTATTAGTTATAGTCTTGTTTCCTAAAAGGAGTCGGTGATGCATAGATTCTTAATGTCACTTTTTCTCAAACACGCGGAGAGCAGTGTATCAGTTCATTAAGAAGAATAAAAAGGTACAACAATTTTTCATTTTCAGATTTTTCCTCTTAATTTTTTGTTCATTTTTTCTAACCTTTCTTCTTATTTTTCCTTTCTGCAATGCACTGTGACATTTTTAAAAATACACTTCAAATTTTTATTGACACATGGAAAATATTTTTCGGATCCGCAACAAATTATTTTCAATTTCATGTTGAACACTTTTCCAAACACATGCAGGACATTTATCAAACACTTGTTCAACTTTTTATAAATACATGATGAACTTTATTTAAACACACAATGAACATTTTTCAAAAATTTCATGAACATATATTTGAACATTTGAAACATTTTAAAATGGTATAAACATTTTTTAAGGGTATGGAACATCTGTTTAAAAACACGCGAACAATTTTTTATGTTACACGAACACTTTCTAAAAATGTCATGCACATATTTTTAAATGTGTGAACATTTAAAAATGCCATGAACATATCTTCAAACATATGAAACGTTATTGAAGTGTTATGAACATTTTTCTTCGAATGGTACGAAACAACTTTGCAAAATTCTGCAAACATTTCTTTACATTCCATGAAAATTTTCTATAAAATATCGTAAACGCATTTGTAAATGCATGAACATTCTAAATGTTTTGAAAAAAATTGAATGGCTTGAGCATTTCTTATAAACTGCGTGAAAAAGTATTTGAATTTTCATGCAACTTTTCAGAAAATATCGTGAACATATTTTTGAACTTATGGAAATTGTTTAAATGTCATGTACTTTTCTAATTTTATGATCATTTTCTAGAACCACAAAATAAAACTTAAAATTCCGCAAATATTATTTAACATGTGGTACACCAAAATACGATTTATATGCTATAAAAAGTATGCTGTTAGATTCATATTAAGAATTGGATTCCCACCACATGTTTTTGTGATATATAGTTTATGTTTTGTTAGTTAAATAATTTAAGTTTGAACCAAAATATGAACAAAGCCAATAAACCCAGAGAAAGTAACTAAAGTAACTAGCTAGGATAGACTATTTGAGAATGACACATCAGTTTGTTCTCGTCAACTAGTGGTGCGATTCAGGAATGCTATTGATGACATAAATAGTTTTATTAAAGAGGTTCATGGAAAGGAAAAGAGTTAAAAACATTGTTTATAAAGCACCCTTCCTTAGATGCTTAGGCGATAAGGCGCCATGGCATCGCCTTGCAAATATGCCTGCTTTAGGCGCTTAGGCGTTAGCGCGGATGTGCTCGCCATAGGTCTCCTTATTCCTTATAAACGGTGGCTCCAAAACAAAACATGTAGCGTGAAATCCTCCATATTTTTTCCAACACACTGCAACCAAAGTGATAACCCCTGACCCCTACCAAAGTACAAAATAAGAAATTCTTATCTAGATAGTAAATCTAGACCTAGCTTCTCGGAGCTCTTACGGACAAGGGTTTCATCGCGAACATTCCACCACAAATCTACAACCATGCGGCTTTTCTTTCCCGTCCTCCTTGCTATTAAAGTCACCCTTTCTCATCAGGTCCCACCTCAATTACCTCAACCATTGCCACCACTTGCTGGTGGTAGTGGGAAGAAGAGAAAAAACCCGAGGAGGAAGAAGGAGGGCATGGAGGTCAGAGATAAAGTGGGAGCTGTTGAGGAGGAAAAGGGCCCGAAAGAGGACACCTTGTTCCTCCCCCGGCTGAGTGGTCCAATGAAATGGAAGGATCATAGAGCAGCATTTACGATTGTTTGAGGTGTTTGGAGGTATCGAGTTTTCTTTCACCAGGTTGATGCCTTTTTTCTAGGTTCTCTTGCACATCTTAAAATTGATTTGAATGTGGAGGTTGGTGTTATTTGAGTGCATGCTGAAAATATTTACATTTACATTTCCTCACGTTACATGTGACCCCTTGTGTGACTTTGTAACATACTCAAAGTTTGAAATTTATTCAGGTGGGGTGCCTCCCCTGCCCACTGACATGCAATTTTTATCTTGTGAGTTATTGATTAGGTTGTTGTCGTCTTTTCATGGCATCTACTGCAACATACATGGTTGAGCAACCTAGCTAATATGATGAGCGCAAAACAAAGGTACACGCGGGATATCAAGGGCAAAACAGAAAAAATGAGGGTTTGGCATGTTTATAATTTCAGTGACCACTTCCATAAGAGAACAATTAGCACGGGCATCATCTCTATATCACACGCAAAATACTACAAATGGTAAATAACACATTTTTATTTGTATATGTCTAATGTGCCTAGTCCATATTATCTATCTATACTCATATTATGCAGTATATAATAATAACTTAATACAGGGTTTAGTAGTCTATTCATGTTGTTTTAAAGACTACAAACTGTAGAAGGATCTAGATATCTTGTAGTGTTTACCTAAACCAGTCTAATTTAATATCATTAATTGATTGCGCATAACTGAAATCATTTTTTTTTTTGGAAAAGGAGAAGGACACATTGCCTCGGCTCCAACCAATACACACATCCATTTGTGATACCTAGTTTAGTTAGAAGTACATAACAAATAAAATAACAGTTACTTCCACAAATTGGTTGCGTTCAGAAATTCCCATGGGTAATTTATATTGTCAAATTTTATCACATGCGTTTTCCTTTATATCCACTAAGTTGTGGTTAAAACTTAGTTCCGCTTTCAATATCCTGATTAGAAGACTGCAGTAAAACCTCTTGCTTCACACAAAATTTTCTTAGAGGTCAACATATTTATAATTTGGGATAGTTATGTAAAATATCTGTAAAATCTTGCACGAAGATATATTTATAGTAATAAGCCAGAAAAGGTGCAAACATGTCATCGAATAGCACATCAAGTCCTAAAAAACAATACTGATCTCGCTGTTTCCACAACGTGCCGTAAAAGATAATTTTTCTTTAAAGACCGTAAATTTCATAATAAAATATCTTTTCTATAGCCCTTTCATAGTTTCTTTGATAGTTTCAGTACTAGTCCATCCAGCAAACATTTCGTTCGAGCAAAGTCCTACGAATTAAATTTTGAGTATCATTTTGGTGCCAAGAATTGACAAATTTAACCATTCTTTTCCATATAATTGTCCAGGATAGAGAACTATAGCTTTTGAGTAGATAGTTTAGAGTACTCATATGGAAATTCCTAACATAAATATCAATTAAAAAAATCATAATAAGCTACTGTAGCTAAACATAAGTCTAGAAGTTATTGTGAGACCAATACAACTCTCCCCTACAAGTTTGATCGAACGGGTCGGTCCAACAGATGTTGTATGTGAACGGTTTTCAAAAGTTTCCATATAAGTAAGGTGGTTATTAGTTTTAGGAAAGTTTCATCAAGTTTTTTCCTTTGTTTTTTCAACTAGTTTACCGGTTTTCATTTTCAGTTTTTCCTTTAATTTTTTTGTTCTTTTTTCTAACATTTTCTTTGTATGTTTCCTTTCTGCAATACATAGTGACACTTTTACAAATACAAGTCAATTTTTTATTAAATAAATGCAAAATATTTTTTCAAATCCATAACAAATTATTTTCAAGTTCATGTTGAACACTTTTCCAAACACATGTTGGACATTTGTCAATATCACGTTAAAATTTTATAAATACATGACGAGCATTGTTTGAACACACAATGAACATATTTTAAAAGGTCATGAACATATATTTGAACATTTGAAACTTTTTCATATGTCATAAACATTTTTAAGGGTACGGAACATATTTTTTCAAACATGCAAATAAATTTTACATTTCATGAAAACTTCCCAAAATAAAGTCATGCACATATTATAAATGGGCGGACATTTAACAATATCATGAACATATTTTAAACGTGTGAAACATTATTGAAGTGTTATGAACATTTTTCTTTCAATTGTATGGAACAACTTTAAAAAGTTTTGCGAACATTTTTTACATTTCATGAACATTTTCTTAAGAATATCACTAAAGTATTTTTAAATGTGTGGACACTTGTTAAATGTTTTGAACATTTTTTGCAAACTACGTGAAAATTATTCACATTTTCATCATTTTTCTTAAAATGTCACGAGCATATTTTAAAATGTATGGAAATTGCATAAATGCACAAACATTTTCTTTAATTTTATGATCATTTTCTAAAACCGCATGAAAAAACTTAACATTCCGCATTTTTTTAACATGTGATACAACACAATATGATTTATATGCTATGAAAAGTATACTCTTAGATGCATATTCAAAAGAGGATTCCGCCACATGTTTTTGTGTATATAGTTTATGTTTTGTTAGTTAAATATTTTAAGTTTGACCTAAACTACCAAGAGTGCCAATAAACCTGGAGAAAGGAAATTGGTAAAGAGATTAGGACATGCTAATTGAGGATGACACATCTTTTTATGTCCCCTGGTGGTGCGATTCAGGAATGCTATTGATGATATCAACAGTTTTATTGAATTGGGAATTTTAGGGAAAAGGAAAGGAGTTCTAAGCATTGTTTATATAGCGTCCCGCCTTAGGTGCTTAGGAAATAAGGCACCCTGGTAACACCATACAAATACGCCCGCTTCAGGTTCTTAGGCATCGGCGCAGATGGTGCTAGTCTTAATTAGGTCACCTTACTTCTTATATACGGTGGTTCTAACACTGGTGCGCGTCGGTCCTAAACAAACGGGTTTTTACCCCTTTCCGCGACGGCCTTCAGAACCGTCGCCAAGTGAGTGTGTGCGATAGGAGGTCCTTCCCACACGACCCAGAAACCGTCGGGATATGGAACAGTGATCCAAAGGCCTTCCAAAATGTAATCGTGTGCGATGCAGCACACACTAAATTCTTTTGCACGTGTGGTATCGGTGATTAAGCGTTTCTAATGACGCAGTGAAACATACGGTCTATCGTAACGAACCGTTTGGGAAACAACATGTAAGGCACACGGGCCAACATATGAACTGTGTGTGATTTGTTCCCTATCGCACACGAGTTTTCTGCGTAACCCGTCTGCCGTGGTAGACTCCATCGCACACGTTTTCCAATAATTACCGTCTGCGATAATGTTCTATCACAAACGGTTCAGGAGCCCCTTCGCACACATACAAGTGCTACAAACCGTTTGTGATTTGTTAGGTATCACCGACGGTTGCCGCAAGAGTGACGTGTGCTTTTCGTTTGGGATCCCACACGTTTCCTGAAAAAAATACGACTGGGATTGTATTTTGCATTGGGCACGGTTAACTCCCAGTTCTCTTGTGCGATAAGGCGATATCACAAACGGTTCCGGAGAACATACACACACGTAGTAGCGCTGCGAGTCGTTTGCGATCTGTTGTGAATCACCGATGGTTCCAATACGATTGACGTATGCTTTCCGATGTGGATCGCACACACTCATTTAGTTGAACCGTGTGCGGAGAAATTGCCAGGTTAAAACAAAAATACCATTTGAATTGGCACGCAAAAAGCAAATTCTCCATAATATTCAATTGAACAAATAAACATAAATATCTCATTTTGAATCGGCACGCAAAAAGCAAATTCACCACAATATTCAATTGAACAAATAGTGTCCACAGGAAGAACATTCATCAGATTTCGCAACAATTGCAACTGAACATATGGTAGCTAAATTCCAATGATTTGTCCACACATATATGCATTACGTAATTAATCATAGCGTACGAAATATGAAAACCTCATCAGATGGAAAACAGTGGATCCATGCGTTATATGTTTAGTGGCTAACTCTTACTCAATGTTTTAGGAGAACGCATGCTGAAATCTTCATTATCACCAGTGGGATTGATGTAGTGATCCAGGAAGAAGTCGCTTGTAAATCTCTGAACCATCAACAATTCACCAGCCGGGAGCGGTTCAGGGATTCTTGGTTTTAAGATGAGCTGCAGTATTTTTAAGATCAGAATGTGCCTTATGAGTGGAGTAGAAGATATTAATTAAGATAGACTTACTGGTACTAATTTACGAGGATCGTCACAACTATCAGCAGATTTGCAGATGTAGATCATGTGTCTGCAAACATAGTATCCACAAAGGTTGGTCCCTACTTCTTGCTGAGGACACTGAAATTTTTTGTACAAAATTAGTCATGTATTTGTCCTGTTAGGAACAACCTAACCGGTGTTAGATGTATTATTTTTTCTTTAGACAAAATAGAAAGAGGTTTATTTAGAAGCTTGAATATTTGAGTAGCGTAAGGAAAGGTATTTGCAGATTGTTGGATAAATTTTCCGAAAATAATGGATTTCGGTGTGTTACCGGAGAAACGATCTCGTGCTGCAGAGGTAGTTTCCTCTTGAACATGTTCCTTGTTTTAGTTTCCCACAGTGCGAGCACACTGCAAATGATGATGAATTTTGACAACATCAATTATAGAACCAGATATGAATGCAAATTAATTTCAACACCATAGAATGCAATACCTATCCAAGAATTGCTGAAGATGCATCAGATCCTGAGCGTTTGTTGACTCTCTGAGAGAATCGATGTAGTAAACTGTATTCTTGTTTGGAACAATGAATACCAATATCTAGTGATTGCTACATATTAAGAAAGCCATGAACTTGCGAAATGATGTCGAAATTTGAAAGACAATCAGTGTATGCGTGGTTGTTAACTTGACTTACCCTTCATGATATGGCCAGAGAAATGATTCTGCATGGGACGTGTTTTTGAAGATACAGACGATCGTGTTAACGGCCCAGTCCCGTCGGTCCTTTTCATGTAATGTTGTGCCAAATGCTAATGCACGATCTATGAAATACACACTCTCACTTTGTCTTCTCTGCGCGTTCAATCCCCTGAGAGGAATAAAATGCAGTTAGCTGTTTATCATTTACAACCTTGTGTGGAGAAGTTGATCAGAGTTTGTTAAGTACTTACAAAATCACGCATCTAACAAGAGTGGCATCGAGCACGTTGAAGTTGAAGAAGAGATGTAAGTCCTCGGAACTCACAATGATGGAACCAGCATCGTGTCGGAAATGATCTCTGTTGTAGTGGACTAGCAAATGGTGATGACCTTCTGACATTTGATCCATGCAATATTCATGTAACTCGCGGCAACTGGAGCTGCACTCATCAAAGTATTTGCCAACAAGAAATGGCTGACCATGGACGTAATTGCGTGCTTCAAGTACGTCTGCTTTTCTTTTAGCAAGCAACAATTCTACTTCTTCATCATCCATGGCGTCAGAAATAATATTACTCCCTGATTCGAACAAGCTGCTGTTAATTTGGTTCTGGGCGATGAGTGCTTTAAGTAAGAGGCAATCGTTCTCTTTCCTCTTCACTTTCCCGCTGCGCTTCCTCATGGTCGTGGGTGTAGCCTTTTTGGCCACTTCCTTCTTGGTACTTGAAGCATTTCTGGCAGAACGTCTGGTTGCCTGCACGGTAGACTGCCGAGCAAACGGTGAAGCTTGGACGGACTTCTTAGCAGACTGTTTATCTATGCCGGACCGCTGAGCTGGCGGTGCTGTAGTGACGGACTGCTGGGCTGTAGGAGCAGAGGCATCGGACTGCTGACCATGCATTGAAGCTATGTCGGGTTTCTACGCAGGTGGTGCCAACTTGTCGGTGTGCTGAGGAGGCCGTGCCAACGTGTTGGTTTGCTGAGCAGGAAGTGCTGACGCATTGGTATGCTGATCACGCGCCTGTGGACCGACGGACTGATGAGCGATCGGTTCGGACCTCTGATCGCTTAGCGTGCAGTTCAAGCATCGCATCGCTTAGTAGTCTGTTCCACCAGGTTGGTCTGTTGTGCATGTGCTGCAGCTGGGTCTCCCCCCGCTGCTTCAGCGGCTGGCATCTGAACCGGTGGTGCGTCATCAGCAGTTGTAGGCCTTGCCACTGGCTGCTTTGGGGTGGAGGATGACCTGGCCTGTACGCCACAAAGTTGGTCCGGCTGATCACAGCTTGATGCATCAGCCCGCGAGAGCTGCTCTGGCAAGGAGAGCGTCACCGGTTGCGGGGCGATAGTGGTTGCTCTAGGCGGGGCTTCAGGAATCTCATCGATGAGCTCTATTTCCTTTCATGGCCACTGGATGCGATGTAATAGTGTTTCTCCCAAGGTCCTTTGCTCATCGAAGTCTCCTAGGACATTCTTCAGGGCAAATTCATTGAATCCAGGCTTCACTTCAGTCACGTATCACTTCACACAGCCCGGCTCCAATGGCACATTGTCCAAGAAGAGGCCGTCTTCCAAGAAGGGTGGGCAAACCCAGGCTATTGCACATTTCAATGTACCTTCATAATGTGTAAGCACGCCCTTCAGTCTGCCTTTCATTCCAGATAGATCAGATATAGCATCATCACGAGCAGCTGCAGTCTCAGTGTCGCTAGGGTCAGCTGATGCGTCGCTACTCTTGTGTAGTGTTGTCGCACAATAAGCAGCATCATCCATGCCCGCCTCCCCTCCCATCTGTTGGCTATCTGTCAGTGTTAGAATCTTCTGCATCATCATCATTGACTCCTCAACATCATTTCGAACAGCTGGATAAATCTCCTTCTTCAACTTTTCAAACAATGCATTCTACTTCATTTCACTCCTCGCTTTTTTCATGCCGAGCCTCTCTTCTTTGCTGAGTGTGAAATCCCTCTTGTGCGGGACACTAACACCTATACCCCTTGCACGGCCAGGGGGCTCTTCTGTGTCCAGAGCAATGGACAGAATGTCACATGGCCCTAAGTTCCTATAGAACCTTCCAGGGATCTTGGAAGCCTCTACCATCACTTCATACAGTTTGGCGTCATGTGCGTTTTCAAAGTAATAAGTTCCGTCATCACGCCTCTTTGCACGTGCCCGCAAGTAGTCTCTGGCACGTTCGCCCTTGATTTCACTAAAGGCCGGACTCCCACCCGCCGCTACTGCTTCTTTGTCCTCCTGTTCCCATATCAGTTTCATGCCGTAGTATCCTGCCACACCCATACGGTGGGGGTGTATGTTCTTCTTCTGAAGTTCGATTGCTTGAAACTCTTGGCAGCAAACTCTGGAGTTGCCCTGACCCTTTTGAATTCTGCCCAGTCTGCCTTTGTAATTTGGGGGTATGCGGGGATTGGGTCCTTGCCTTCACTCAAGTACTTCTTGTACAACACGTGCTTCTAGTTTCTCCAAGCATCCCTAGCTTTCTTCAGTGTAGCGTGTTCCACCTGCATTCTCCACTGCTCTGGAACGTTGAAGTGATCCATGATCTCCCGGACTATCCTTCGCCGTGTTTCTGTGTCAGCCTTCCGAAACCCCGACAGATTAATGTTGAGCCTTGCCCTGCCAACAAATCCACACACACTCCTGAACCTCATGCGTGCTTTATCTGGTTTAGTTGGAGCCCAGGACTTTAAATCAATCTCGCTTACTTCATATACACCTTTAGGTTAGTGTGTGGACTTCCTTGGAGCATTCCTCCGTGTCCTGACCGGAAGGGTAATTTCTGCAGCTCTATCCTGTTCAAGACTACTTGATCCCTCACAATCTGTTTAAGACCTAGGGTTGTCCGAATTAGATGAAGATACATGGCCTGAATGAGTGTTGTCGCTGCTACTCGGCATCTACAGATAACACATGCGAAACTCAGGAAAGGAGGATAAGCATAAAACTAACAACTTGGTATTAAGCTTTCTAAACATGCCATGCAATAATTTAGAAAATGTACGGCTAATTTGTTAAGTTTGTGTGACTCGGGCGCCCGCGATCTGTAAATACGCAGTGACTTATTGGAAAAAATACATCTTATATGTAGTAAGGAAGGTAGATAATGAACATATATACACTCTCCGTTATTTTATAGCCAATTTGGGAACATACAGAACGAAATTGGAAGAGGGATTGCGAGGAAATATGCCTCACCGCGATGGAGAGCAGTAACTAACATGCTTCTTAATGCAAACCCGGGCGGACCACATGAGAGGCGAGGGTTACTGCATTGATATGCTCGAGGGTGGCTGGCGAGCAAACGAAGACGGCGAGGCGCGGGCCGCCGCGTGTTGGGAACGACAGTTGAGGTAGGCTTGGCGCCGAAGAGCGGGCACACGGCCAGGGTGAGCACGGCGGCGCCGGAGAGGGATCTGCTGTGGATCTGGGGGAGGGGGGAGCTGGCAAAGGAGATTGCGTGGACTAGTTGAGTGAAAGCAGCGCGAAGGTGGGGGGGTGTTGGCGGCCTAGGTGAAAATGGTGAAAAATATCCCCGGTCGCCGCGCGCGCGGAAAGGCCAATGCAAACGGTTGCCTCTAAGCGCTCGTGTGCACAAACAGAATAATTTCGTTTGAAATGAAGACCTGAGTTCATCGTTTCTCATCTAAATTTTTCGCACGTACACCAATCACAATTTTACCACGGGTTTGATTTGCTGGCGCATTTCAGGTCTCGTGTGCTATATGTAAGACATTTTTTGGCATTTACCATGCATGTTTGCATATAAATCAATTCCTAGCCGGACTGCATTTCCTGTCGAAAGGGATGAGGATTGCCGTTCGATCTGGGAGCATCCAACGGTGCAGACGTACGATCCGTGGGGTTTGGGTTCTGGCCAATCAAAACACACGACTCAGATCGCATGCGCAGCGAGGGGGGCACCGGCCACGGTTTGGCAGGCATACGGCTTTCGTGTGTGAACCATGTGCTATTTGAAAACATTTTTTTGGGAGGGGCTATTTGAAAACATGTACATGTGTTGTCGAAAGGGATGAGGATCGCCGTTCGATCAAGGAGAATCCAACGGTGCAGACGTACGATCCGTGGGGTTTGGGTTCTGGCCAATCAGAACGCACGACTCAGATCGCGCGCGTGGCAGAGGGGTGGGGTGGTGCATCGGCCACGATTTAGTGGACACACGACTTTCGTGAGTGAACCATGTGCTCTTTGAAAACATTTACATTACCTAACATCATATTTTTGTTCGAATGAAAACATGAGTTCATCGTTTCGCCTCCAATTTTTTTCACGGTAAGAAATCATGAGTATAGTGGAGAGTGTCATATACTAGTATCATGAATATACAGTACATATGATACTACCTTTAATTAATTATAGCACATAGCTAGTATAATAAATAGAGTATATATAGTATATCATATTTATTGCCATGCATGACACAAATTAGCATAGCATTTAACATGATACGGTATCTACCTACTATATGTTAGTCTAACCCTCTTTATATATATTTAATTCTTTTCCACATCAGCATATATACTTGCTATTTCCGAGTGCATATGACATCGTCGGCTATGATACCACCACTATGGCCAGCCTTATATAGGGAGTATCATATAGTACTATATATATATAGTATCATGCATATGATACTAGTGTATGATACTACATACGTACCTTCATAGTGCATATATAGTATCATAGAGTAGTACTAGCTCCCTCTGTAAACTAATATAAGAGCATTTAGATTACTAAATAGTGACCTAAACGCTCTTATATTAGTTTACTGAGAGGAGTATATATATATCATAGATGACCGTATTTATGGCCATGCATGACACAAAATAGTATAACATTTATTTTATATATATATATATATATATATATATATATATATATATATATATATATATATATATATATATATATATATATATATATATATGTTACGATCTACCTATGTTACTGCTTCTTTGCCACATCATCATATTTTCTATTCACGTGTGCATGATACCGGCTATGATACCCCCACTATGGCCACCGTAATAAGGCTGGTCGTAATATGGGAGTATCAAGCGGTATGATGCATGCCAACTAGACTTTTTGGATGATGTGACACACAGTTAAATGATGAAAGAGAGGGTGTGTGGTATCATATCATGATACCGTATCATATTAAATGTTGTACTACTTTGTGTCATGCATGGTAATTAATAAGGAACCTAAAATACTAACTCATGATACTATGCATGCGCGCATTACGAAGGTATTGCCAATCATATACTAGTATCATGCATATATACTCCCTCCTTTTCGGTTTGTAGGCTTATCTCAAAATTCTAGTTTTTCCATTTTATAAGGCTCAATTTGGTTGTTCCCCATCACATGTCCAGATTCCAAGGTGCATTAAGTCATTGCATGCAAGTATTAAGAGAAAGTTGACCTATGCATGTACTTTATATATGCATGCATGTATTGCAATTAATACATTGGAAACATATATTTTTTAAGGAAAACAAAAGCATTAATTGGGTGTTCTTGCAAACTATAAAAGGTATTCCACCACTCACCATCTACCTTGGTTGGTGCGATTTTTGAATTGAGCCCTATAAGGCTGGTTGTAATGGGGAGTATCATATATATTCCATATATATATATATATATATATATATATATATATATATATATATATATAGACACACACACACACTAGTAGTATCATGCATATATATGATTGTGTAGCTAGGATACTAGTTACTTCCGTAATGCATAGTATCATAAGTTAACATCTTAGGTTGCCTTACTAATCACACAAAGTAGTAGTACAACAGTTTATATGACACGGTATCATGATATGATACCACATCCTCTCTTGTGTGCCACATCATCCAGAAAGTCTAGTTGGCATGCATGATACCGCTTATGATAATACCATTACAGCCAACCTAGCTAAACCGAAAAGGTGGGAGTATGAGACTAGCTAGCCATAATGGAGAGTAGTACACTGGTAACATACACATATCCCTAGACTATATATGTTACTACCTTCATAGCGGGTAGTAACATAAGTGTAGTGTCATGCAAAGCTTCATTTCTTAGGTTACAGACTCATATTGCATTGGGACATGTGATGCTACAATAACTATCTAAGTTACTGAAACTATCTCTCTCCTCATTAACTTATTGCCACATAAGCAAGTTTGCTGAGTTGGAGTCGGTGTTACTGCTGAAGTTACTCCCACTGTGGCTAGTCTGATACTAGCTAGTCGTCTGTGATATACTAGCTACCTCACTAAGAGCATGGTTAATAATACAGCCAAGGGTCGGCTATAAGAAGTTGACATGTCATATACAGCCAGCCTCTTAGCGGGTATGTACAATAATAAGTTTTATATACGTACTAGTTTATCAATAGTTGGCCCACCTTACATCCTCACAAAGTGTCTTGGCTCTCCTGTTGCGGCTGGCTCTACTAACCAAGAGCCCGCTTCTCTTCTCTTTCCTCGAACTAATAAGCACATATATATCATTCTATTCCTTATAGCCACACTACCCACAGTGGGAGTAACATAGGTAGTAACATCACACATATCTAGGTAAAATAGATGATGTGACAAGCAATAAATGAAGAAATGGAGGAAAGTGGATATGTGTGATGTTACTACCTATGTTACTCCCACTGTAGGCATAGTCTTAATTACTATAGTATGAGACTACCCATAATGGGAGTAACATAGGTAGTAACATCACACATATCTAGATAAAGTAGATGATGGCAAGCAATAAATGAAGAAAGAGAGGAAATTAGTAACATAGCTAGTTACTCATAGTATGAGTAACATCACATGTACATATAAAGGCAAGATGTGTCTATAGCCTCATAAATGAAGTGTTGCATGTTACCACACATATATGTTACTCCCCACTATAGAGGTAGTAACGTAGACTAGTGTAACACATGGGCATGTTACTAGTCTATGTTGCTACCCATTGTGGCTAGTCTAAGTAACATCACACATCTCAAGGCAAGATGAGTCTATAGCCTAATAAATGAAGTGTTGCATGTTACTACACATATGTTACTCCCCACTATAGATGTAGTAACATAGACTAGTAACATTCTATGTTACTACCCATTGTGGCTAGTCTTATGTCACTAGATCTATTGTGTACTTACTTGCTCTAATAATGCATAGTATCATAGAGTAGCTAGTATCATATGTAGTACTTTATTATATTGTCATGCATGACACATAGTAGCATAACATTTATTATGATTCGGTTTCATGATATGATATTTAACCCTCTCTTTCTTCATTTAATTAATTCTACGACAACTCATAAAATTGCCTAGTTGGCATGCATGATACTAGCTATGATACCCCCTTACTATCAGCCTAGCAAAGGTGTACAGATCATTTGTGCGTCACTTTGTGAGTTTTCATCCGTTTGTTTGAGAAGCGGGGAGAAGTTTCAAACATTTCGGCCACGAGGTGCGGCCACTGGCGTAGGCCTAGTTGGTATTTTGATTATAGGAAATTCAGATGGAGTTCGGACATCATCAAAAACGATGTGTGCCTGTGGAGTGCTCTCACGACCCCATGGAAAAAAATTGGTAAAGTTTGGCACAAGTTTTGATGACCGCTCCTTCCAAACCGGAGCATCTCACATGAAGGATCATGGTTTTCCTGTCTTGATCTCGTCATCTAATTTGTACTTGTCCTTTGCTCTCCTGCACTTGTATCGTGCATGCTTGCATGTGGGACATGCACGAAAAATCTTTGTACTCACCACGGTACAATATACAATCATTCACACAAGCGTGTATTTTCTGTACTTCAAGTTCCAATGGGCAAACAATTTTCTTCGCTTCATTCGTGCTTCTAGGGAGCACATTATCTTCCGGAAGAATTTATTTCAAAAGAACTAACATCTCTGTGAAGCCCTTGTTTGACAGACCGTATGCTGCTTTAAATTTGAGAAGCGCCAGGGTGGCACTCAACCTGGAATATTTCTTTTTGCAACCTAGATACTATTCTTTCTTGGAGTCCGCATCAATGGTTGGCAGATCCTTGTACCCAATCATATGCTTATCTGGGCCCTTGAAATCTACAATCATAGCACCAAAATCTAGCATATCAAGATCGTCGTCATTTGCGTCGACGTCTTGGTTTTCCAGTGGGCGTTTCGGCTTTCCGGTGTTCCATTGGTAGCTTGACGCCTCTGCCCCGATGTTAGATTCAACATCCATGTGACACTGATCGGGGTTTGGCATCTCGCTGCCCTGGGTATCTTCATCCATGACCTCCTCTTCACCGTGTCTGGTCCAACGTGTATATCCATCCATGAATCCCCTAGAGACTAAGTGCATCCGACATCTGCAACTTCATGTGACTCAGATTGGCACAATCAAGTACATGGACACAGGATGTAATCCGCATCGCCAATTCTCCTCTTTGTACTTTCAGCCAAATTCATGAACTCTGTCACGCCACTGATAAAATCTGCGGTTTTCTGATTCTTCATCCATCGAGATCGTTCCATCTGCAGCACACGAATGGTAATTAAAAACAAAACAACAACATTAATACACAGATTAACTGCTGTCCAAAGATGCGTGCATAAATCACAAGGTTTTCTTTTAATAATTACTGAGGGTGCTCCATGTTGTTATCCAAACGTGCTATGACAAAAATTAATGGCCAGTCAATTTACACGCAGAGTACTAGTACAACACTACACTTAGGAATTGAATACCTAAATTTAGCTACTCACGAAAAGAATATCTTAATTAATTAGCCGCGCGGCGACCTCCACCCAACAGATAGACAAGCGCGATGCGGCGACACGCCGAGACAGCAGGGTCGAGGAGCAAAGCTTAGTGCGGCTGCCGCCTGAAGTTCGACCTCCAGTATCCCTCCATCGACCGCGAAGGATGTGCTCGAATCACGCCGCCGCCGACCTCGATGGTTGAGCTCCTCCTATCTCCCGCCGCAGAACGAGGATTGACCTCCTATGACGCTGCCACCGCCCACCGACCGAGGATTGAACTCTTCTCCGGTAGCCGCTGCCTAGGCCGCCGCCACCATCTCTATATGCAGAGCGGTTGTTTACATGGTATCTCACCGTAACTCAATTATATGGACATGGTAGTACATCACATACGGTTATGTAACGGCAACCGTGTCTAACCTATGTTGTCTTCTCACACAGTTTGGTGTGGAAATCGTGTGTGACTGTAACGCCCTCGATGCGGCTATATCTTCCACGTGTCGAAGCACGACTTAGAGGCATAACCGCATTGAAAGCAATGTCGCAAGCGAGGTAATCTTCACACAACCCATGTAATTCATAAGGGAAAGAGATACATAGTTGGCTTACAATCACCACTTCACGCAATACATGAGTAAAACATTACATCATACAGATACAATCAGGGCCCGACTACGGAACCAAAATAAAAGAAGACTACCCCAAATGCTACACAGATCCCCGATCGTCCCAACTGGGCTCCACTACTGATCAACTGAAACGAAACAACACAATGAACAAGATCTTCATCAAGATCCTCCTTGAGCTCGGATGCGTCACCTGCACGGTTTCATCAGCACCCGCAAACTGGTTTTGGAAGTATCCGTGAGTCACGGTGACTCAACAATCTGACACCCGCGAGATCAAGACTATTTAAGCTTATGGGTAGGAGAAGGTAGTGAGGTGGAGCTGCAGCAAGCGACTAGCATATCTGGTGTCTAACATACGCAAATAAGAGCGAGGAGAGAAGCAAACCAAGCGGTCGTCAACTAGTAATGATCAAGAAGTGATCCTGAACTCCTACTTACGTCAAACATAACTCCAACACCGTGTTCACTTCCCGGACTCCGCCGAGAAGAGACCATCACGGTTACACACGCGGTTGGTATATTTTAATTAAGATCAACTTTGGGTTTTCTACAACCGGACATTAACAAATTCCCATATGCCTCATAACCGCGGGCACGGCTTCCGAAAGATAATACCCTACAGGGGTGTCCCAACTTAGCCCATTATAAGCTCTCACGGTCAACGAAGGATATTCCTTCTACCGGGAAGACCCGATCAGTCTCGGAATCCCGGCTACAAGACATTTCGACAATGGTAAAACAAGACCAGCAAAGCCGCCCGAATGTGCCGACAAATCCTGATAGGAGCTGCACATATCTCGTCCTCAGGGCACACCGGATGAACACTACGTACGGCAACCGAAGATACCCCAAGTTGCCTCGGGGCGGCACCGCAAGTGGCTCTAATTTGGACCAGCACTCGGAGGAGCACTGGCCCGGGGGTTAAAATAAAGATGACCCTTGAGTCTGCAGAACCCAAGGGAAAAAGGCTTAGGTGGCAAATGGTAAAACCAAGGTTGGGCCTTGCTGGAGGAGTCTTATTCAAAGCGAACTGTCAAGGGGGTCCCATAGATCACCCAACTGTGTAAGGAACGCAAAATCAAGGAACATAACACCGGTATGACGGAAACTAGGGCGGCAAGAGTGGAACAAAACACCAGGCATAAGGCCGAGCCTTCCACCCATTACCAAGTATATAGATGCATTAATTAAATAAGAGATATTGTGATATCCCAACATGTAAACATGTTCCAACAAGGAACAACATCTCCATGTTCCAACAAGGGACAAACTTCATCTTCACCTGCAACTAACAACGCTATAAGAGGGGCTGAGCAAAGCGGTAACATAGCCAAACAACGGTTTGCTAGGAAAGGATGGTTAGGGGCTTGACATGGCAATGTGGGAGGCATGATAAGCAAGTGATAGGCACCGTAGCATAGGCATAGCAAAAGAGCGAGCATCTAGCAAGCAAAGATAGAAGTGATTTCGAGGGTATGGTCATCTTGCCTGAAATCCCGCAAGGAAGAAGATCAAGTCCATAAAGAAGACAAACGGACGTAGTCGAACGAATCCTCACAACTCCGGAACGAAACCGAAGCTAACGAGAGAAGCAAACCGGAAAGAAGCAAACAACATGGTAAACAACCATCACATAAACATGGCATGATGCGCAACCAAGTATGGTGCATGTCCGGTTTAATGAGCATGGCGTGGCAAAGTGCAACAAACAACACTACAAATTAAGTGGAGCTTTGCATATTGACGAAACACCACATGACTTATTTAGTTCTCTCTCGGTTATGTACCCAACAATATTAAATGTTATTAAACATGGCAAGGGATGAAGCAAATGAAAACTAACTATTTAGCCAAGTTTAAGTGAGGCCGGAAACAACAAACAACAATTCCGGAAATCCCCATATGTCATTTAGCAATTTAATGCAAACACAGTTTTAACCATTTAAATGTTGTTAACATGATGCGGATGACATAATCAAGGTTTATGCAATTTTTATGAAAATGTTGGCATGAGCACGTTATGAAGCATTTGTCGTCGTGGCGGAAACGAAAAAGGGTGCCACGGCAACAACAACGGAAATGGTGCCACGGCAACATTCCGGTTCCGATAACTCGATTGAGATGTCGGTGCAAAAGAAAGTGTGGAGAGCGTGCCATGCAAGATGGTGGGGTGATCCCGGTTACCGGGTTCCCACGTGTCGACGGCAAGGCAATGAGGAACGCGCAAGGAACAACTCGGACATGGTGCAAACACGGGCATCTCATACAACACATGTATTCGTTCACGGGCGTCGTCCCGGAGTTATACCTTTGAAGCGTGCATTTCGGGGCGGTTCAAAATCGTCGAGGGAAGTAGTTGTACACGACGACGGTAGTGGAAGTAGTGGTTCGCGTTTCGTAGTCGTACACACTCCGTAGAGGATCGGGGTCACGGCGAGGAACTTGACGTCCACGGGGTCGATGATAGAGTTAAACACGTTGTCGGGGTACTTGTTGGTCCGGTCTTGGCGTCCATAGATGTACACGCAATCGTAGTGGTACTTGGCGGTTCCGTGTAGTCGAACTTGACGATCCAGGTATGGGTCTTGGCGGTCTTGACGAATCCAAGTGACACCAGGCACACGTCCATGGTAGTCTTCAGACTTGGGCTCCGGGTAGATGACTTGAGGGTCTCAGTCAGGAGCACTTGTGGCAAAGAAGTGCCCGCAAACGAGATGATGCAGCACGAACAAGAGGCGGATGCCACGTTCAGGCGAGCGGCGGGGCTCCCTGGTTGGAGTCGGTAGGGACGACACGAGGCGGTGATGAAGAGGAGGTCGCAAGGAGAGCTGCTGGAGGTGGATGCGGAGGGTCACCGGGAGGCGGAGGCACACAGGAGGAGGCTCGAGGCGTGCTGGAGGTGGTGGTGCTCGCGGGTGCAAGGCGAACGGTGCTGGGGCTCCAGCGAACTCCGACCAAAACGGAGGGGACGAGCGGCGCGGGGCTCCTGCTGGGCGCGGAGGACGACGGATGCGGGCGCAGGTGCTCTATGAGCTCCTCTCCTCGAGCGCTCGGGCGACGGGGGACTTGGCGAGGAGGAGGCGCACAGGCGCAGGAGACGGAGGTCCGCCAGAGTTGGCCGCCCCGGTGGTGTTGCAGAGGCCGGGCGCGGGGCTGAACTCCTCTCTGCGTGTGGCAGCGGAGGAGGAGGACGATGGGGAGAGGGGATCGAGAGGAGGGGCGATGGGCTCGAGCGATGGGCGTGTGGCGGCGGGTAGAGGGAACGAGAGGAGGAGATGGGATCGAGCAGAGCTCGCTAAGGTTAGATAGGGTTTAGGTGGGCTGCGGGGGATGGTTAGGCCGGCCTGGTTGGTGGGCTCTCTCTCACTCTAAAAAAATAAAAACAAAACAGAGATGAGAAAGAAAAGAAAGAGAGGGTTAGGGAAAGAAGTTGGACATGGGGATTATTTTCCCGGACTCACAAAAATGTGCTTGTTCCGAGAAAATAGAAAAAGCCATGATTGAAAAATGTAAATTCAAACTCATTTGAATTTAATTCAAATGGGTTTGAACTGGGACTTGATAAAAGGAAGGTCCAAAAATGTTGAGGATTTCGGTGGGGCTCCGGAAAATGATGAAAGAATATATGGCCAGGTTGGAAACCAAGAATTAAGATAACAAAGGCATTGGGATAATTTGCAAGTGTGTTATGGTGATTTCCAAATTAAAGAAATATTTAATATAGCTCCCTAATATTGGGACGTTATGTTATAAAGAGAAATCACCCTTCCCTCGATTTAAATAGATCAAAAGATCTATGCAATTTATTTAGTTGTGGTTTTAAAAATTAAAAGACATGCTGGCATGATGACATGATGCAATGCAAAAATAAATAGAGCAAGCACAAATAGAAACACACGGAGGTCACAAAAATATGGAAGTCTTCTCGAGCATCGGTCTCGGGGCGTTACAACACTCCACCACTACGAGAGGATCTCGTCCCGAGATCTAGGATGGCACCGGATAGAAAACGGAAGAAGAAAGAGGTAAAACTAAGTTGCTTCTTTGACAAAAGAGTGAAACCAACGAACCTTGAGAGGTTGACAAAATTGAAAGAAAAAATACAATGAAGATGACGAGATTGCAAACACTCCGTAAGATAAGAAGAACATGGGATACAATGAGAACCATGAGGTTAAGTGACAAGATAGATATTGACACCACTTCGGTTAAAACAAGATAGAGAAGGAATAAGAATGATATAATTTGGGCAGCACACCGACTGAAAATGGAAGGAATTAGAATCATGAACTTGGCAAAATGAAAGCACCTGGATGAGACTCTGGTTAAAAGAGGAACGATAGACACAACACACCGGTTAAATCGATAAGCAAGGAAAAGGACATGGTCTTGACAAAACAAGATGATGGGTCGAAGAGAGCAACATCACAATGCCTCCGGAAGAAAAATTGAAGATAGATCATTGGAATAAAGGAATGGAGAAGAAAATGACAACTTCTACCACAAATGAGTTTGGAAAGCACCCTTAAAAAGAAGGATAGAACGAAGTTGTTGGAAAACCAACGACGAAAAGAATAACCTTGTAGTGGACTTATGGAAACATCTCAACATTATGAGGTGAGCTTCTTCCACTAACGGAAACAAACGATTGGATTGATATCAACAAGGAGACGAGAAACTTATTTCACCGAGAGGACAAATGAAGAACTTGGGTCATTTATAAGCACCATAAATAGCAACAATCCTCAGGGAAAGCTTTAGGTGAAATATAACCCAAGATAACTCCAATGAAGAGATTGATGGATTTAAATATCTCATTCTTGACAACAAGTGCATCATGAAACATGAATGAAACTGTCAAAATGACATAACACCACCTCAAAAGATAAGGTCGAAAGAATTGCACTTCGGAATGCAAGATGAGGAATGCTTGAACTTCTCAAAACAAAACATGTGTTGAGCACCATGTTTATTTGAAGTATGGCTTGACGGATCTTAACTCCGAGAGAAATCTTGATGAACAATTGAAGAATGAAAAGAATCCTTGACGAAGCACCATGTAGAGCCTCCATGAATAACTCCGGTAAGAAAAGGATGATAAAAGAAAGAGAAGTTGAAAACACAAGGTGAAGCCTTGCAGTGATAAGATGAAGCTTTGAAATGATATAACCGAGAAAACTTTGAGCTCCGGAAAGAAAAGATGAAGCATCTCGGACCGAGAATGTGATATGATGAACAAACTCCGGAAAGAAGAGATGAACAACTTAGAACTGAGAAATTGATACCATTACTTAACTCCGAAGAATGAATCAATCACTTGGATGAAACAAGAACAAGAATTATGTTATGCGATCCTTCACCAATTTAGATTGATGACAAGCAACGGATTAGGCATACTACTTATTCTCGTTGAAAAGGATTGAAGAGAGATATTGCTCAACTTGGGAAGGTCTTCAACGATCCGCCGGTAGGATTTGGGAAGAACGAATGAATCTATATAATAACGAAGGAAGAGAACTCTTGAACGAACCACCGTAAGAATTGAAAATGAAAGTAGCAAAGGCACAATTCACCGTGAAGAATTAGAAAACGAATAAAGATGCTTGACAGGATTTAGATACATTAGAATGAAGAGATCATGAACTGATTAGAGGATATTTCGACGATGCACCGGTGAGATTTGGAAAACAAGAGTTGAACGCTTGAATGAATAATTCGAGATGATGGGCTCGGAGAATCAAACTGAAAAGACTCCTGAAATGCTCCGGGTGGGTTAAAAGAATTCTCACAATCGAAAATAATTATGAGAGGATGGCATCAAGCTAGAACCATGAATCTTGAAGAGAATGGAGCAAGATTTAAGAGAAACTCTTCTTCAGTCTTCAAATGTTGAGAATGACGATGAGAAACACCACCATGAATTGTTGAGATACTCCGGGATGAAAATTAGAAAGGTTGAACCAACACTGAAAAGAATTTGGAAGATGTTGGAGAAAGACATTTGACTCATGATAACTCATTCTTACGTCAAACTTTGAAAAGAATTTTAGAAGCTCCGGGAAAATTAGAAGAGTCAGGTAAGATCCTGGGAAAAGACCTATGGGTTAGGGCCCACTCAAAAGAAACACCGTTGAACGATTTAAAAGATAGATTGCGCCGGTAGAATTAAATGGCTGAATAAGGTAAGACCTCGAAATAGCTAGAATTGATGCAGAGTGGAAACACTAATCTTCAGAGATATCTTCAGCACTCCGGAACAAATGAATAATGAGAGGTGAACGATTAGGGGGGGCACTGGCATGAGAAAGCACTTGAAATGAGGGAAAGATATGATCGACAAAGCTTGAATTGAATCCACCGGAGAAGAAAAGAGAACGAGGGATAATAAACTCGAAGCTTCCTTTAGCATCTTCATGAAATCACCGGATAAGAGCATTGAGGAAAAGAATGAAGAGACTTCACATCCATACGATGGATATTTGATTAAGAAATCTGAGTCCTTGAAGAAAAAGGGTGGGAGGGCGGGATAACAAAGGCAACTTGGGCAGATGGAATGGATACCGTTGAGAAAACTTAGAATTGATCTTGCGGATGTTGAAATGATCGAATCCACTTGAAGAGAAGCACGCTGGTTGGAAAAGAATTAACACGACGACCTCGATGATCAAGAAGGATTAGTATTCACATACCAATATGAGAACACCATTTAGGAAAGGTATGGATCAACATTTGACTTCGAAGCAACTCGAATACCACAAATAAAACAAAACGAAGGATTGGCTTGCAGAATAAGCCGGAAACAAACATATGATAGATCCCATATCGTATCATGTGTCTGTTGGAAAGATATCCTACGAGATACTTGAATTCCCACTTATAAACTCCCGAAACTTTCTGGTTATGCAATCAGGTGTTGGGGATACAGGGGACACAAAATATATCACCCAAACTAACAATACCTAGATCCAGCTGTATCCATCCTTCAACACATAACCAAGAAACCTTCGGAAATTGTTTACCTCAACCTTCGAAAAGCATCCGTTATATGAGTTATGGCAATACTCTCGAGCTCGCCCCAGTATTGGGTTATCGAGGTTATCTCACCAACAACTGCATAAAAGAGATTTTCGATGTCGGTGAAACTCAGGTATTCCGGAACTGCAACGATAAAATTGTGACGACAACACCTCGGAGCTCAACTCCCCGGGACAATGCCACAACCCCTAAATGTCAGGAGGCACCAAGAACAATGTTCTCGTCACAAAACCATCGGCATGATTCCAAGATACCCGCGTGATCCTAAAAAAATAGTGAAATTTGAGAAGAGAAAGAGTCAAAACTCTACGTCAGGATGCCTCACCAGAGCGACGAAGGGACTGAGGAGTAAAAAGAATCCTACTCTCCGATATATATAATCCTAAGACTCAAAACATTTTGTTCTAGACTCAACAAAGTCAGCGATTCAATCAGCAGGGGCTCTAAGTCGGGATGGCTCGATTACCAACTTGTAGCGCCCTCGATGCGGCTATATCTCCCACGTGTCGAAGCACGACTTAGAGGCATAACCGCATTGAAAGCAATGTCATAGCGAGGTAATCTTCACACAACCCATGTAATTCATAAGGAAAGAGATACATAGTTGGCTTACAATCGCCACTTCACGCAATACATGAGTAAACCATTACATCATACAGATACAATCAGGGCCCGACTACGGAACCAAAATAAAAGAAGACTACCCCAAATGCTACACAGATCCCCGATCATCCCAACTGGGCTCCACTACTGATCAATTGAAATGAAACAACACAATGAACAAGATCTTCATCGAGCTCCTCCTTGAGCTCGGATGCGTCACCTGCACGGTTTCATCGGCACCTGCAAACTGGTTTTGGAAGTATCTGTGAGTCACGGGGACTCAGCAATCTCACACCCGCGAGATCAAGACTATTTAAGCTTATGGGTAGGAGAAGGTAGTGAGGTGGAGCTGCAGCAAGCGACTAGCATATCTGGTGTCTAACATATGCAAATAAGAGCGAGGAGAGAAGCAAAGCAAGCGGTCGTCAACTAGTAATGATCAAGAAGTGATCCTGAACTCCTACTTACGTCAAACATAACTCCAACACCGTGTTCACTTCCCCGACTCCGCCGAGAAGAGACCATCACGGTTACACACGCGGTTGGTGTATTTTAATTAAGATCAACTTCGGGTTTTCTACAACCGGACATTAACAAATTCCCATCTGCCTCATAACCGCGGGCATGGCTTCCGAAAGATATACCCTGCAGGGGTGTCCCAACTTAGCCCATTATAAGCTCTCACGGTCAACGAAGGATATTCCTTCTACCGGGAAGACCCGATCAGTCTCGGAATCCCGGCTACAAGACATTTCGACAATGGTAAAACAAGACCAGCAAAGCCGCCCGAATGTGCCGACAAATCCTGATAGGAGCTGCACATATCTCGTTCTCGTGGCACACCGGATGAACACTACGACGGCAACCGAAGATACCCCAAGTTGCCTCGGGCGGCACCGCAAGTGGTTTAATTTGGACCAGCACTCGGAGGAGCACCGCCCGGGGTTAAAATAAAGATGACCCTTGAGTCTGCAGAACCCAAGGGAAAAAGGCTTAGGTGGCAAATGGTAAAACCAAGGTTGGGCCTTGCTGGAGGAGTCTTATTCAAAGCGAACTGTGAAGGGGGTCCCATAAATCACCCAACCGTGTAAGGAACGCAAAGTCAAGGAACATAACACCGGTATGACGGAAACTAGGGCGGCAAGAGTGGAACAAAAAACCAGGCATAAGGCCGAGTCTTCCACCCTTTACCAAGTATATAGATGCATTAATTAAATAAGAGATATTGTGATATCCCAACATATAAACATGTTCCAACAAGGAACAACATCTCCATGTTCCAACAAGGGACAAACTTCATCTTCACCTGCAACTAACAACGCTATAAGAGGGGCTGAGCAAAGCGGTAACATAGCCAAACAACGGTTTGCTAGGAAAGGATGGTTAGGGGCTTGACATGGCAATGTGGGAGGCATGATAAGCAAGTGATAGGCATCATAGCATAGGCATAGCAAAAGAGCGAGCATCTAGCAAGCAAAGATAGAAGTGATTTCGAGGGTATGGTCATCTTGCCTGAAATCCCGCAAGGAAGAAGATCAAGTCCATAAAGAAGACAAACGGACGTAGTCGAACGAATCCTCACAACTCCGGAATGAAACTGAAGCTAACGAGAGAAGCAAACCGGAAAGAAGCAAACAACATGGTAAACAACCATCACATAAACATGGCATGATGCGCAACCAAGTATGGTGCATGTCCGGTTTAATGAGCATGGCGTGGCAAAGTGCAACAAACAACACTACAAATTAAGTGGAGCTTTGCATATTGACGAAACACCACATGACTTATTTAGTTCTCTCTCGGTTATGTACCCAACAATATTAAATGTTATTAAACATGGCAAGGGATGAAGCAAATGAAAACTAACTATTTAGCCAAGTTTAAGTGAGGCCGGAAACAACAAACAACAATTCCGGAAATCCCCATATGTCATTTAGCAATTTAATGCAAACACAGTTTTAACCATTTAAATGTTGTTAACATGATGCGGATGACATAATCAAGGTTTATGCAATTTTTATGAAAATGTTGACATGAGCATGTTATGAAGCATTTGTCGTCGTGGCGGAAACGAAAAAGGGTGCCACGGCAACGACAACGGAAATGGTGCCACGGCAACATTCCGGTTCCGATAACTCGATTGAGATGTCGGTGCAAAAGAAAGTGTGGAGAGCGTGCCATGCAAGATGGTGGGGTGATCCCGGTTACCGGGTTCCCACGTGTCGATGGCAAGGCAATGAGGAACGCGCAAGGAACAACTCGGACATGGTGCAAACACGGGCATCTCATACAACACATGTATTCGTTCACGGGCGTCGTCTCGGAGTTATACTTTTGAAGCATGCATTTCGGGGCGGTTCAAAATCGTCGAGGGAAGTAGTTGTACACGACGACGGTAGTGGAAGTAGTGGTTCGCGTTTCGTAGTCGTACACACTCCGTAGAGGATCGGGGTCACGGCGAGGAACTTGACGTCCACGGGGTCGACGATAGAGTTACACACGTTGTCGGGGTACTTGTTGGTCCGGTCTTGGCGTCCATAGATGTACACACAATCATAGTGGTACTTGGCGGTTCCGTGTAGTCGAACTTGACGATCCAGGTATGGGTCTTGGCGGTCTTGACGAATCCAAGTGACACCAGGCACACGTCCATGGTTGTCTTCAGACTTGGGCTCCGGGTAGATGACTTGAGGGTCTCAGTCAGGAGCACTTGTGGAAAAGAAGTGCCCGCGAACGAGATGATGCAGCACGAACAAGAGGCGGATGCCACGTTCAGGCGAGCGGCGGGGCTCCCTGGTTGGAGTCGGTAGGGACGGCACGAGGCGGTGATGAAGAGGAGGTCGCAAGGAGAGCTGCTGGAGGTGGATGCGGAGGGTCGCCGGGAGGCGGAGGCGCACAGGAGGAGGCTCGGGGCGTGCTGGAGGTGGTGGTGCTCGCGGGTGCAAGGCGAACGGTGTTGGGGCTCCAGCGAACTCCGACCAAAACAGAGGGGACGAGCGGCGCGGGGCTCCTGCTGGGCGCGGAGGACGACGGATGCGGGCGCAGGTGCTCGATGAGCTCCTCTCCTCGAGCGCTCGGGCGACGGGGGACTTGGTGAGGAGGAGGCGCACAGGCGCAGGCGATGGAGGGCCGCCAGAGTTGGCCGCCCCGGTGGTGTTGCAGAGGCTGGGCGCGGGGCTGAACTCCTCTCTGCGTGTGGCAGCGGAGGAGGAGGACGATGGGGAGAGGGGATCTAGAGGAGGGGCGATGGGATCGAGCGATGGGCGTGTGGCGGCGGGCAGAGGGAACGAGAGGAGGAGATGAGATCGAGCAGAGCTCGCTAGGGTTAGATAGGGTTTAGGTGGGCTGCGGGGGATGGTTAGGCCGGCCTGGTTGGTGGGCTCTCTCTCACTCTAAAAATCTAAAAACAAAACAGAGATGAGAAAGAAAAGAAAGAGAGGGTTAGGGAAAGAAGTTGGACATGGGGATTATTTTCCCGGACTCACAAAAATGTGCTTGTTCCGAGAAAATAGAAAAAGCCATGATTGAAAAAATGTAAATTCAAACTCATTTGAATTTAATTCAAATGGGTTTGAACTGGGACTTGATAAAAGGAAGGTCCAAAAATGTTGAGGATTTTGGTGGGGCTCCGGAAAATGATGAAAGAATATATGGCCAGGTTGGAAACCAAGAATTAAGATAACAAAGGCATTGGGATAATTTGCAAGTGTGTTATGGTGATTTCCAAATTAAAGAAATATTTAATATAGCTCCCTAATATTGGGACGTTATGTTATAAAGAGAAATCACCCTTCCCTCGATTTAAATAGATCAAAAGATCTATGCAATTTATTTAGTTGAGGTTTTAAAAATTAAAAGACATGCTGGCATGATGACATGATGCAATGCAAAAATAAATAGAGCAAGCACAAATAAAAACACACAGAGGTCACAAAAATATGGAAGTCTTCTCGAGCATCGGTCTCGGGGCGTTACAGTGACGTTGTAATACCTAACACAAACGACATGTACAAACAGTGTGCCGTATACAACATATATATAGTGCCATTAGTAGTTCCCGACCGTTTAGCTTATCTCCACAGTTTCCCCATTTCCCCCAAATCCCTACATAGCCTCCAAATTCCCTCGCGTGGCGCTGACATTGGGGGAATGCGGACGAGTGGTGCTAATGGTTTCAGTGCAGCTACTCCTGCTCGTATCGCCACCACGGCGGCGGTCGCCGCCAACCACTTGCCTAAGGTCATCAGAAGGCAGGTGTACTACGGATCCGAATCATCCTGTCAGGTTCCAATCTATCCCGATCTTTTTTACCATGTCCAAAGTATGGCTCCTTGCTGAATCCATCCGGACTGACCCCCCCAGGAAAGCGATCCGTCGCCGGATCCGGAGCTTGACTCCAGACTCTCGCAACACGAGTTCGACTCCGAGTTTTGCGCCACCGAGAAGTACCAAAAGCTGAGTTGTGCGCATGGGCACACTCCCGCTCGACGTGTATGCACGGAGGGATTCGACATTGGCAGGCGGTTTCTCAGTTGCCCCTTAGAGGTTAGTGCTAATTAAGTTCATCATTTTACTTCAGTTAATGCCACTGCTCATCCAGAATACTATTTAACATTGACAGGGATATGAGGCTTGTGCCTTTGTTAACTGGCTGGATGAAGAATGGCATGGCAGGGCTCGGAGTGTTTATCACCAAGCTTGCAGAAGATAACGTAAAGCTGAAGAAGAAACTGGCTGATCTAGAATGTACAATCAGCATGATGAAGCAAGAAAGAATCAATCACAGGCAACAGATGAAAGCAAGAGACAAGAAGGAACTAGCATGTGTAGTTGTGGTTGTTGCATTAGCCATGTTCTATGCGCTGTTTGCAATGATGATTAGGGGTTTTGTTTGACAATATTGCTAAAGCACATCTAGATGTGCTCTAAGTAATGCACATCTAGGTCCTATATATGCCATTGATGTTACACGAGGATTCGTGCAGATATTTTTCTTTGTCTTTTTTCTTTTCCTTTCTAGTTTTATTATTACTGGCTTTATCAATAAGAAGAGCTCAATGTATTTCTTGCCAACTGTCCTACTCCGTTCATACCGGTACCGATGCATAATTCCAAAACTCGTTCATTGTTTTTGTCCTGAAAAAGGAAACCAGCCAAATAGTCAATAGGAGTCCTGCGCAACCCCAGGAATTTGGAGCAATTGGGTACAAATAATTACGGTTGATTATATCAGCGGTTAGATAATACGTCAACCTCCGCTTCAATCCCCGCTCCAATTGGCAGTTCCTCTTCTCTGCATACCCCGCTTAAGTGTCCACCATCTTCATCGTCCCCGGCAGGCCGCGCTACACACTAGCACACACTCTGCAGCCATGTTGAGCGATAGCGAGGACGACAGTTCGGCCAGCAGTCTGGCGCCCGATGATAGGTCAACATGGGAATCATCCCGCTCATCTTCCATGAGTCCGGCGTCAAGCCCAGACCTCGATTATATCCGGTTCATGGAAGGAACGCCGCCTCCGGAGTCGTCAGACGACAACCAGATGGACGAGGAGCCGTCGGAGGACGAGGAAGAGGACGGCGATGATGATGAGGAGGAATGGTCGAACGAGGAGGAGGAGGATGATGACAACAACGACGATGACGATGGTGGCGGCGATGAAAAGCCAACGTTCAGCGGCAAGAAGCATCCTCGCCAAGACGATGTCGTGGGGCCATCCAACAAGAACAACAACAAGAAGAAGGACTAAATTAAGCAGACTGTATATATCTCTATTTATCCTGTCAATCTCATCGCAGACGGTTAGTAATATGTATTCGACAGAGATCTTCTACATTATCGCCAACAGGTTGGTTTGTTGAACTGTGTGCCCTGACGAGCACACAATTCACAAAAAAGACCGTATGGGCTGTCTATAATGATCACACACAATTCTGATTACCGACCTGTTTGTCAGGTATCACACACATCTTGTTACGCCGAATCGTTTGTGTTCACCTCACTCATCACAAACGGTTCATCAGAGTGAACTGTATGCCGTATATCGCACACACCTTGATCTGGCTGCCCATTTATGGTCTTCTGTCTCATCACAAACAGTTCGTACAGATCAACCGTATGCCCCTCATCGCACACACAACTATAATCTGAACCATGTTTGATGTATCATTCATTGCAAACGTTTTGCATCATTTCTGACGGTTTTCATACACTATCGTTTGCGATTATTGCATCGCACACAGTTTCTCGAAGGGTCTCTGATCGTAGTGTCGCGTTATCCTGCAGTAGTGTAAATGAAACGTGTAGTGTGAAATCATCCATCTTTTTTGCAAACATGCTGCAAGCAAAGTGATAACCCCTCACATCCAGCAGAGTACAAAAAAAGACATTCTCATGTAGAAATGTCGCGGGATATCCGCGACCACCTATGGGATCGGGCGGCCCCTTGCTGGTTCGGCGGGGGGACGTCGCGTTGCACAAAGAGCAAAACAGCGCACAGCAGCACGACAGAGAACACACGAGCAATTTACCCAGGTTCGAGCCGCCGCGAGGCGTAAGACCCTACTCCTGCTTTAGTGGATTGATGGTGGAAAATGAGCGTTGTGGTGCGTGGTACACTTGCCTAGCAAGGCCTGCCTCAGGGCTACGGTGAACACACGCGTATGGTGGCCTGGGTTTGTCAAGTTTCCAACCCTCTAACCCCCTCCTACGAATGCCATGGGCCTCCTTTTATAGATTAAGGGGTCACCACAGTGGCAAAATGGTCATTACCCACTGATATGATAACAAATAGTGCTATCATACCTAACTTTGCAGGCTGACAGGGTGCATTAAATGCACCGCTCAGTGTCACATCACTAGCAACCCAGCAGGGCCTGCCAGGCTTATCTCACCAGCTCCGCATCTATTCTCTTGACATGTCGCTGGATGGGTGTCATCTGTGGGTTTCTTCTGTAGGAGACGGCTGCCATGTGGAAAATGCTGCCACTTAATCATCTTGCGGCTTGACACCGCACTGATTGATGATGTGGGTCATATTTGCGTGGTTGGCGGGGTGGTTCAGCCCCCGCAGGTCCCCAGCAGGCCCTGCCGGGGAGTCTTGGTTGCCTGCTTCTGGTGGTGGCCAGGCCCCTTGCCGGGCTCGCCTGCCCGGTGAGGGAGGCCCTTTCCTCGTAGATATCTTGTTCTCTCTAGGTTGTATGTTGGTTCTTCAAATATCTTGGGTCTTCAATCCCTGTCTTGGGCAGGTGCTTCAATCTTGATCTTGTGCTTGTGCACAGTTGGGCAACATATTCGGGGTATGTTGCACCGACAGAAGCCCACGGGCCTGCCCCGACCGCGCCGCGGAGCATCGGCGGGGTAGGGACTAATAAGTGCACATGCAAGGCTGCTGGAGGGGTTGGCCCCTTAAATTCTTCCGTTGCTGCTGCGGTAGTCTTGATTCCAGGGCAGTTTCCAATTTCTCCACGCATGATGCAAAAGCCAATAGTGGTGGGGCCGTGGCAGTGATGGCCCGTGAATGACTTCAACGCACGGGGTAAAAACTGCCAAATTACTCTTCCCACGGCGCTCTCTTATCCTTGGTCACGTATGCTGCATGCATCGCGCGGGGTAGTAACGGAGGTGCGTGTCATGGGCGAGCATATCGAAGAGGGCCTGCTTGTCTTGAATTGGCGGAGGAGGGCGGTGGTCACCCGTTGATGGAGCAGTCCCCTTCCTCGGCCTGCCTATAAAAGGAGGGGTGGAGGAAGGCAGAGTCATCCATCTCTGCATCCCTGTCCTTCTTTTCTGGTTCTCTATTTCTTCTGGTGATGCCGAAGAGAAGGGCCCGGGGCCAGCCCCCGGGCTTCTGCTTGGGGAAATTGTCGCCCCATATTCGTGTTGACGCTCGAGGAGTGAGCCTGGTTCTTGGCGCGATGAATCTCTTGGTCTCTTTGAAGCTTGGTTGAGAAGCAGAGCTGGGGATCACTGGTAATCGCAGCATTGCCCCTTCCGGTCCTGGAGGTGGAGACCAGGGGGTCGTCGAGGTGCTTCGCACGTCTTCCTCCTTCGCAACCTTGCCACTCCCGATCCTGTCAGACTGGGCTTTGCCAGTTCCTGACAAGGATCGGGGAGGCGTTGTGTCGGCGTGGCACCCGTCCTCTTCTCTTACCACCGCAATACCTGGGATAAGAGGAACATGGAGAGGAGTTTGCGGTGCACTTATCTTTTTCAATCTTAAACTTGTAGGCAATTGCCAAATTCTAATTCAAATAATGCAATCTCAAGTCCATCTTTGTATTCTGTAATGCTTGTACTTGTAACTGCATACGAATGAAAACGATGAATCTTGCCGGAGACCCATGCATGTGTATGTCCATGCAGAGGCAAAGTGCCTCTTTAATAGCAATAAACAAGTTGTCCCGACAAGATATCTTGCAGGCACCCCCTTTGTCTGCCGGGAAACAGACAGAGGGGCCAACCCCCCGCCAACTCCTTTTTCCCAAAGGCCACTGCGACCACCCTGACCGAAGCAGCGTTCGAGTCATGGGTGGGAGCACCTAAGTTTCAAAGAGAGAGGCGAGGTTTTCTCATGCAAAGTTGTAGCTTTACAGAATACTAATGGACAAGAGGTGAATTCATCTGTTTGGCTCGCCGGGGATCGCCGTGCCGTGCAATCTTCTCGTCCTTTGTCGAAGCCAAGTTCACGGCAGGAACCTGCAACTCCATGTAGATGAGAATGAATGCAGGATGCAATCCTATCTATATGCATATGCAAATGCTCATGAAATGCTTATGCAGTGATCTGGGTGTGCTTGTGCATGCATGCAATCTTAGTTGGGGCCCCCCTACAGCGCTTCTTTATTTTCTCTTGCATGGGGTCATCGCCCCGGCTTGCACAAGGGGTTACATGCAACTTCGGCAAGGCATGTACAATGGGTGGCTGCCGGGCAAGGCCCAGTAGCCTCTGCACCTTACGGGTAGAACTTACAGAGATGCTCTAATGTTCCATGAGTTTTGCAACGGTGTGCCATCTCCGGTCTCCAGATGGACTGCGCCAGGTCTGGTGACTCGTACTACCCGGTAAGGGCCTTCCCACTTCGGTGACAACTTGTGTGTACCCTTGGCGGACTGAGCGCGCCAAAGGACAAGGTCACCTTCCTCAAAACACCGGGCACGAACCCTGCGACTGTGATAGCGACGCAGGGCTTGCTGATAGCGTGCATCACACGTAGCGGCCGGAGATTCATCGTAGGCAAGTACGCAAGGAGACCCATAAATGAGTTCTGTGGGGATAACTGCTTCTGCCCCGTAGACCAGGGAGAAGGGAGTCTGCCCGGTAGCTTGATTAGGTGTCGTTCCGAGGGACCATAGAACTACCAGCAGCTCCTCGATCCACCGCCTGCCATGCTTCTGCAGCGTATCGAAAGTTCTTGTCTTGAGTCCACGAAGCACTTCAGTGTTCGCCCTCTCAGCTTGCCCATTGCTCCGGTGGTGTGCCACTGAGGCAAATGAGATTTTGCATCCGAGGGTTTGAACATATTGCATGAAGGCATGGCTTGTGAATTGGGTGCCATTGTTAGTGACGATCCTTGTCGGAACTCCAAAACGACACACCAATTCTTTCAAGAACTTGATAGCTGAGTAGGCAGTCACCTTCCGCACGGCAGTCACTTCCGACCACTTTGTAAACTTGTCGATGGCGACGAACAAGAATTCAAAGCCCCCGATTGCTCGGGGGAAGGGGCCGAGGATATCGAGCCCCCAGACCGAAAATGGCCATGACAGAGGGATTGTCTGAAGAGCTTGGGCAGGCATGTGTGTTTTCTTGGAATGGAAGTGACAGGCTTCACATGTCGTGACGAGCTCAACTACGTCTTTGAGGGCTGTGGGCCAATAGAATCCTTGCCGGAATGCTTTCCCAACTAATGCCCTTGATCCAATGTGTGAGCCGCACATTCCTCTGTGAATCTAAGCCAGCAGTTCCTTTCCATCCTCCCGGCAGACACACTTCAATTTCACACTGCTGGGCCTCCTTCTATACAGAGTGTCATCGACAAACTGATACAGACTGGCCCTCCGGGCTACTTTCTCAGCTTCATCTGGGTCGCCGGGGAGTTCTCCGGTTTGGAGGAAGTGGACGATGTGCCTTGCCCAAGTGGGAGCCTGAGGCTCGGCAATGAGGACTAGCGGCACCTCCTCGGCTGTGGGAGCACCAACCTTGTATGCGGGGTCCATAGGCCCGGCTGGAGGGGGTGGTCCGGCAGGCTGTGAGGAGTTGTTTCCGGTAGGGACTCTGCCGGGAGGAGGTGGCTCGATTGGTAGAGGCTTAACATAGTCCAACTTTCTCCTTTTCCGGGCCATTGTGGTTGGTGATACGGAGGGTTGAGAGAGGCGGAGAACAAAAGTTCCTGGTTCCACAGGAAGCTTTTGCGCAGCGCACTTTGACAGGTGATCAGCTATGCAGTTTTCCGCACGGGGTACGTGCTCTGTTTGCAACCCGTAAAAGTGCTCCTCTAACATCCTCACTTCCTCAACGTATGCTTCCATCAATGGGCTTTGGTAATCTTTGTTGACTTGTCTCACCACCAACTGTGAATCTCCTCAAATGATCAACTTCTTAATTCCCAATTCTGCTGCAATCTTGAGCCTGACAAGGAGCCCTTCATACTCAGTTATATTGTTGGTGGCTTGTTCCCGGGCAAAGTGCATTTGGATGATGTACTTCAGGTGCTCTCCGGAGGGGGCAACAAGAAGCACGTCAACCCCTGCACCTTGTAGGGAAAAATCACCATCAAAATACATAATCCATTCTTGGGGTGATTCCTTGCCGGGGAGAGCTGTTTCTCTTGCTTCCTCATCAGGGGTTGGCGTCCATTCTGCAATAAACTCTGCCAGCGCCCTGCTCTGAATGGTTGAAGTGCTCTCAAACTTCAAACCAAAGCTGGATAACTCCAAAGCCCACTGTCGGTGTCAAAACCGGCAGATCTCGGGTAGGGGTCCCGAACTGTGCTTCTAAGGATCAAAGGTAACAGGAGGCAGGGGACACAATGTTTACCTAGGTTCGGGCCCTGTTAATGGAGGTAATACCCTACTTCCTGCTTTATTGACTTTGATGAATATAGGGGTTACAAGAGTTGATCTACCTCGAGATTGTAATGGCTAAACCCTAGATGTCTAGCCTGTATGATTATGATCCCCTCCGGTTTATATAAGCACCAGAGGGGACTAGGGTTGTACAGATTCGGTTTACAGAGAAGGAAAATACATATCCAAATGCCAAGCTTGTCCACGAAAAGGAGAGTCCCATCCGGACACCGGGGAGGAGGCCTACTATCTTGTATCTTCATGGCCCATCAGTCCGGCCCATGTCCCATAGCCCGGACTCCCGAGGACCACATTATCCAGGACTCCCTCAGTAGCCCCTGAACTAGGGTTCAATGACAATGTGTTCGGCGCGCAGATTTTCTTCGGCATTGCAAGGCAGGTTCCTTCTCCGAATACTCCAAAGTGGTCTTCCGAACATGAGAACTGGATCCGGCTCTGTTTAACAGTTACAACCCTCAACCGCAAGGGCACAATACTTAATCAAAAAACGAGTCATGTCTTATTGACAACTTTAATGGCGAAACATTACATCTGGCCACTTTATTTTTTCGAACCGTTTTTCGGCCTCCCGGTTCGAGTTTCGGGACGTAACCTCCGGTGTGACACGTCTTGTCAAAGCAGAGATCGTGTCCCCTTATTGTGGGATTCTCATCAATGGGGGCTTGGGTAATCCAACTGCGCCATTCGCACGACCCCTTGGGAATAGGTGAATTTTAAGGCTTGTGAAGGGGCGCTTGATATCTGTTGCCTTTATAAGGGGATAAGGACCCATCTTTTTATCCCACACCTTCTTATTCCTCAGCCCTCCCATCCTCGAGCTCCAGCGCCCAAGTTTTGATCTTTTCCACTGCCACGAAGCACTCCAGCCATGTCTGGATCCGGCTCTCAAGGCAAGTGGGTGGCCTCCTCCATGACGAAGAAGGATATCAAGGAACTCTGGGAGGTGAGGTACTTGACCGCGAAAATCGCACACAGGATCCCAACCAAGGGGCAAGTCATCCCTACTCCAGATCCCGACGAGAGGGTTGTGTTCATCCCCCACTTCCTCCGCGGGTTAGGGTTTCCCCTTCACCCCTTTGTTCGTGGCCTTATGTTCTATTATGGGCTAGATTTTGACGATCTAGCCCCGAACTCCTTCCTCCACATCTCGGTGTTCATCATCGTGTGCGATGCATTTCTCAGCATCCCCCCACAGTTTGGCCTATGGCTCAAGGTCTTCAATGTGAAGCCGAAGGTGGTTGACGGGGAGCACGCGGATTGCGGCAGTGCCATGGTGAGCAAGCTTCCCAACGTTACCTTGCCTCAAGGGGCCTTTGTGGAGACTGTCAAGACATGGCAGCAGGAGTGGTTCTACATCACCGAATCCCGCCGCACCAAGTGGGCGGCCGCTCCTGCATTCAGATCCGGGCTCGCGCCATGGATCAACAAGGTCTGAACTGGGGATCGTCCGATGAGGTGTTGTCGCTGCAAAAACGCGCCAAAAGTGTCATAGAAAAGGACACTCGCCTTACCAACGTGATCCAGGTGATGCTCATCCGCCGAACCCTTCCCTGCCAGCGACGACCTCTCTGTATGTGGGAGTTTAATCCGGAAGGGCCGCAGATTCTGCAACAATTCTTCGGCACGACGCACAAAGAGATTTGGAAACTGCTCTTCAAATCTCAAAAGTCGTGGACGGAGACGTCCGAGGACATCGGCCTTAACTGCAACCATCCGGCCACCCCGGTAAGGGTTAAATTTCTGCACATAGCTTGGTTTTACGCCTTGTGGTTCTAACACATTGAATTGTGTGCTGCAGTCCGGCCCGCGATCTCCCCCAACGATCATCGTCTTCTGGGAATTCGCTAGGGCCGAACATGATGGAAAGCGAGACGCCTCCACAGGCCTCTCCGCCCACTACTACGGACAATACGGAAGTGTTGTCCTGAAGAACCTCTCCAGGCCATGGGGAGGTGCGGGAGGCCGTCAAGGTGGCACCAGAGGGTAATACCTCTGCCGCCGAAAACAGGGAGGAACCGACCCCCATGGAGACCAGCGATGGGGGACATGCCCAATTCGGCCCCCGACCGAATATCATTCCGGAGATCCGTACTGCTCCAGAATTAGGCGAGAAGCCTCCTTTGAAAGAAGGGGGCGCGTCGACTCCACCGGCGACCTCTGTCAATCCAGGGGCGCCGGACACTCTGGTGGAAGCACTTCAGCGCGCTTCCATTGTGGAGGAACACCGTACCCTTATGGGTATGATGGTTGAAAAGGTCCAGTCCGCTAAAAGCGGATTGAATGAAGCTTATACCAGCCTTCTCACAGGCTTTGAGGTTTGTGATGCAATATTCTTTAGCTGTTGTGTATATATACGAAAGATATGCCTGTTATAGATAGTAGCCCTTGAGACTCTGTGCGGCTTTTGTAAAGAATGGCCGAACAGAGGGTCAAATAGTATCCGCAGGAGATAACGTACATATCTATTGTAATCAACAGGCTTTGCTAGGAGCGGCTACCTCTCAGGCCGCCGAAGTGTCCGGACTGAAGCGGAAGTTGGAGGAAAAGCAAGGTATGCAATACATATGCATATTTGAGGTGATATGAGTTTTGATTTGTTATCTGACTAATCTTTATGATTATGCTCATAGTTGACGCGTCTGAGGTCGAGACCGTCAAGAGCGCGCTGGCCGAAGCCAAGAAGGAGGCGGAGGAGGAACGAGCCGCCCGCCGAAAACATGAATCGAGGGTGGAGGAAGTCCAGCAAGAGCTCAAGGATGCTATAAGCATATGTGAGTCCTTGGAGCGCAAGATCTCGAATCGAGACTCCGAATTTGCTAATAACTTCCAAAGCATGAAGGAAGCCCGGGTTGAAGCCCAAGGCGCCTGCCGGGAGATCCAAGAGGCAAATAGCGGCGGGTAAGGCCTTTACTATGCATAGCAAATTTGTAGGGAGAAGGTACATCTTACTGACCCGGGTTTGGAGTTCTAAGGAGCGTTTTCGGATCTTCCCTGGAGTGTTGCTGATGCTGCGGAGTTCTTCCGAGCCGAAGAGGGGAGCTCAATGGAGAAGCTGTTCTGGTCGCAGTACCTTGCGCCAGAGCATCCAGTACTTCTCAGCGATCAGCTAAAGCAGTTGACCGAACTGCATAGGGTGACCGAATTGGCCATGAAGGATGTTATAGTCCATCTTTGGCCAGCCAGAGCCCATACCCAGCGGCTACTTCAGACTCGTGAAGCGGCTAGTCAATGCCTGCCCCCGGCTTGACGCCATAAAGCGGTCGGTCTGTATCGAAGGTGCTCGGATGGCCTTAGCCCATGTCAAAGTGCAGTGGGCGAAGATGAATGCCACCAAGCTTGCGACCGAGGGGCCACCCGCAGGCAAGGAGCATCGTACGCCGGAGAAGTACTTTGAAGAGGTCCTGGAAGGATCCCACATTGTAGAGGGCCAATGTTCGAAGGATATTATTTTTGAATGAATGTATTCGTGCCCAGACTTTGTATTATGGAACAAGTCCTTGTAATATATGTATGCTTTTGTCTGAAATTATTTTCCTCCCATGCGGCTGTTTTTATTTCTGAGAGTTTACCAGTCGTCGGCTTCAACCCCCCATGTAGATATTATGGGGGTTGTTCGGAGTAGCGCATGACTACACTTGACCCAACGTCTTGGTCCATGAAGGAGGTGTCAGCACGGCGAACCAGGCAATTGGACTATGAGGTTTTAGCACTCTCGCTTAGCCATAGAAGTTTGACAAAGGGGCTATTAGCTAGCCCCTGGTGCGTATGCAGCTACCGAACTAGGACGCCTTAAGCGCATGACCAAACCGAGGTTGGTCCTTCGTATAATACGGAAGAAATCGCAAGGGATTTATATTAAGTCGCTGAATAGTTGACCAGCTCTCGCCGCATCATGACAGTCCGTTTTCGGCTTTCTCTACTGAGGTGCTTGACCGAACGAACCGGAAGCACAATCGCAGTAGTTCTCCCTTTACTACCTTAGCCGAAAAAAGGAACGTAAGGTAGTAAGCACAGGAGCCGGGCAACCCAACTATTGACCAAAGACATGATTCGGAGCCGATGCATATAATGCTATATTCGGGACGCCGAAGTGTACTATAAAAGTGTTCAGACTTCTTTTGGTTTTTTGAAAGAATATACATGGCCGAATAGAGCCCCTGGAAAGTTATGCCGATGTGTATACACAGATCTGACATAAAGAGGGAATACAGATTAGGAAATAGGCCAATGCCAAACAGGGTGGACGAAAACTGTTTCCATTATAGTCTGATTGATACGTCAAAACGTGTTGTTACAGAGGATGCTATAAGCATCAAGGCTATTTGACATGCCAAGGATTTATGAATAAGGGAAGGCTGTATACAAGTACTAAAAAAAGGACGATCTTAAAGATCCTTTGCACGGCCTGCCGCACGTCTGCATCGCTTTCGCCTTTGGGTGAGTTTCCTTAAGAGGAACGGCCCACAGTTAACTGTACGGAACCGGGCTCGTACAGAGTCCTTGTACGTCCGTGGAGTGGCTAGGTTTTAATGTACCCATGGTAGTAAAGAAAAAGGAGAAAGAAGAAAACGATTAAAGAAAAAAGATCAAGGTCATATAGGGTCCAACTGTTCTATAGACCTATCCGCATTGTGCCTCCCTTGATGCCCAAGGTATCTTTAGTGCGTAATGATGCGCACGCGTTACAGAAGCCGTGGATGTGTATGGCGATCGACGGAGGCAAAACTGCTAATCGAGCACTGGAAATGTCGAGCTGTCCTCGTGCAGAGTGGACCAGACTCGTCTAACATTGTCCGGGGGCCTGATGGCTGATGTAGTGTGCGGCTTGATAAGGCCGTTTTGTACTTTGGCTGCAAGGGCCATGGTATGCTCTTCAGTATAGAGGGAGCATTCCGTGTTTCCATTGACTGTTATGACGCCGTGAGGTCCAGGCATTTTGAGCTTTAAGTAGGCATAATGCAGGACCGCATTGAAGCAGGCGAAGGCAGTTCTTCCGAGCAGTGCGTGATAACCACTGCGGAAGGGGACGATGTCGAAGATCAAGTCTTCGCTTCGGAAGTTGTCCGGTGAGCCGAAGGCCACTTCCAATGTTATGGAGCCTGTGCAACGGGCTTCTATACCAGGGATTACTCCTTTAAAGGTGGTTTTAGTGGGCGTGATCCTTGACGTATCAATAACCATTTTGCGGACAGTGTCCTGATAAAGTAGGTTAAGACTTCTGCCGCCATCCATAAGGACTCGCGTGAGATGGAATCCGTCAATAATTGGATCGAGGACCAATGCTGCCGAACCTCCATGACGGATACTGGTCGGATGGTCCCTGCGATCAAAGGTGATCGGACATGCTGACCATGGGTTGAATTTTGGTGCGACCGTCTCAACGGCATAGACGTCCCTTAGCGTGCGCTTGCGCTCCCTCTTGGGGATATGTGTGACATATATCATATTCACCGTTTTTACCTCAGGGGGAAATTTCTTCTATCGTCGTCGTCCTCGCTGGGCGACCCTTTACCCTTATGTTCGGTGTTTAACTTACCGGCCTGTTTAAAGACCCAACAACTTCTGTTGGTATGGTTGGCAGGCTTGTCAGGGGTGCCATGAATCTGGCAAGGTCGGTCGAGTATTCTGTCCAAGCTGGATGGACCATCTTTGTTTCCTTTGAATGGATTTTTCCACTGACCAGAGATAGGGCCACTGAATCCGGCGTTGACCGCCGTATCACCAGTATCGTCATTTTTGTTTTGACGCTTGATTTTGTTGCATGGATGGATAGAGAATAACCATATGTAAACAACATCCTTACTGAAGTATCTCAAAATAAGCATGGATCTCTCGGTAGCATCAAGTTTACATGGCATAAAAATATCAGCAAAACAGGGGCTGAAATCAGCAACATCATGAAGCCTAGTTTGCATGCTTGTGCTAGTCACCACAGAGATCACAAAAATACATGGCATACACCCCTGTAAAGATGGCATGGCATATTACAAAACACATGTAGGACTCAAGTTCATAGGGTGCACACATCAATCATGACAAAAATGACAAAAGTGCATGTTCTGATAAGAATCTGAAACTAACATCACATAGCCCTCTTCTAACAGCATTTCGGGCATCAAGATGAGCTCAAATGAAAATGATTCAATGAGATGAAATGATGTACTCGTCGAGATGAACAATTTGACATATTACACGCACGAAACGGAGCTACGGATGCAGAGTTATGATGGCATGAACATGGCATGAAAATTACTGCAGATTCGGGACTTAGGGGAATTTCACCTCGCTGGTTGACCGCAGCACGTTCTCGATGCGGCGGCGGATCTCGCCGAGATCGACCGGAGGGAGGCCGAGGAGGCGGGAGAGGCGCTGGCGAGGTGGCCCGGACCGATCCGCCGGGCGGCGGGCGCGGAGGCGGCGGGAGGCCGGGCCGAAGCGAGGAGGCGGCGGGCGCTGGGCGGCGGGCGGCGCGGCACTCCGGCCGGGCGCGGGCGCCCGGCGAGGTGCGGCGCTCGGCGAGGGCAGTGGCACGCTGCCGGGCGGCGCGCTATCGGGCCGAGGCACGGCGCGGGCGAGGGCGGAGGGCGAGGCGAAGCTCGCGGGGAGGCGAGCTCGTCGGCCGGAGACCAAGCGGCGGGCGCCGGCGGAGGCCGCGGGCGGCGGGTCGTGGACGGGCATGAGGGCCGGATCTGGGCCGAGCGGGCCTTTGCGGCGGCGCTGCTGGGCGCCGGGCCACGTGGCGTGCCTCGATTGGCGCGGACGGCGGCGGCTGGACGGAACGGATATGTCCGGCCGTCGGCGGACATGTCCGCGGCGCGAGGGAATTTTAGGGTTTCGGGGAATGATCCATGAATTTCGGGAGGGCTATATATAGGTAGAGGAGCTAGGAGAGTCCAAATGAGGAGTGGTTTTCGACCACACGATCATGATCGAACGACCGAGAGCATGGAAGGGAGTTAGATGGGTTTTGGGCCACTTTGGAGAGGTGTTGGGCTGCAAAGAGAAGGAGGCTTTTGCGGTTACCCGGTTAACCGTTGGAGTACCAAACGACCTCCAAATGGCACGAAACTTGACAGCGGTTCACGGTGCTATACCAAGGCCGCTTGACAAACCTCGGTCCATTCCGAGACCGCTTAATACCCGCACATGAAAAGAGGTAAAAGGAGCGCCGGAGACATAGGAGGCCGGATTGCAAAACGGACAACGGGGAAAATGCTCAAATGCATGAGACGAACACGTATGCAAAATGAAATGCACATGATGACATGATATAAAATGCAGATGATGACATGGCAAAATGCAACACGCAAGCACATGACATGGCAACGACGGCGAATAACTGAAGGACACCTGGCGCATCGAATCCGGGGCGTTACAACACTCCTCCACTAACAAGAGATCTCGTCCCGAGATCTTAGGACCGAGACGGAAGGGAAAAAGGATGAGGTGAAACAAGAACTCAAGAGAAGAAGCAAATAATCGAAAGCACTCGAGAAGAAGAGACGAACGACAAGAATGACTAGAATCAAAAGCTCACTGAATCAGATAGATTATGAAAGCACTCGTTCTAACCGGAGTGGTTAGAATGAGAAAAGAAACGGATAAGACTGAAAGGATTTAGGCAGCACTCCGGCTGAACAAGGAAAGAATATAACACGAACTTGAGAGGATGGAATGATACTTGATGAAGACATGACACAAAACCTCCGGAAAGAATTGAAAGAGTTGAATGAAAAGAACTTAGAAGGAAGGATTGAACGGAGTTGTTGAGAAAATCAACAACGAAAGAATAAGCTTGTTGTGGACTTATGGAAAACATCTCGAAATTGATGAGGTGATAACCGGCCGCAAACGGAAAAGATTAAATAGCTGAGAATGACGAAGAAATGAAAAACTCCACTTCAAAAGAATATGGAGAATTAATTGCACTTTGATATGCAAGAAGAAAGATACTTGAGCTCCTCCGAAAGAACATAGATGAACTCTTGAAGAATGAATTAAATCATGAAGAACCACCATGAAGAACTCCGGCTACAAAAGGATGACGAGATAAAATGAAGGATGAAAGAATAAGATTAAAGCTTGCGATGCTTTAGATGGAGGTTCCGACGAGATGGTCGAGGGAAATTTGAACTCCGGAAAAGAAAAGATGGAGAACACTTGGAACTAGAATTTATTCATCAAGAACAAACTCCAAAGAAAAAGATCAATCACTTGGATGAAATAAGAATAAGATTTATTGTATGCTTATCCTTCATCACATTAAATTGATGACAAGCAATGGATTTTGCATACTACTTATTCTTCTTGAAAAGGATTGAGAAGAGATATAGCAAACTTGAGAAGGTCTTCATGAACCACCGGTAGGATTGGAAAGAACGAATGAATTAAAATGATAATCAAGGAAAAGTATCTTGAACGAACCACCGTAAGAATTCGAAAATGACTGATGAAAGAGACTGAAACACCGGGAAGAATTAGAAAAACACAAAGATACTTGAGGGAATTTAGAGAAAAGAGATCGAAGAGACCGCGAACTGATTAAAGAGAAAAACACCGGAAGAATATGAAGAACGAACGAAAAGGCAAGAATATAGAATAATTGGGGAATGAATCTGAAAACTTAGAATGAAGAAATCTTCCGAAAAGATGGCCTCCGGATGATCGAGAGAGAAAGCAACTCCTGAAATGCTCCGGATGGATGAAAAGAATTTGCATGACTAGAAACAATTAGATAGGATAACATCGAGCTAGCACCATGAATCTCCGGGGGAACGGACAAGATTTAGAAGAAAACTCTTCTTCGGTCTTCAAATGACGACGAGAAACACCACCAAAATTAATGGGATACTCCGGAAGAATGAAAAGCGAAGAGGTTGAGCCAATAATGAAAAGAATTTGAAAGAGATCTTGGGAAGGCGTCTGACTGATGAAATTCATTCTTACGTCAAACTTCAAAAGGAACTTTAGAATAACTCCGGGGAAAATAGAAGAGTCAGGTAAGATCCTGGGAAAAGACCCGTGGGTTAGGGCCCACTGAAGAGATAACACCGTTGGAAAGGGATGTTGAACAGATAGATGAAGCACCGGAACAATTGAAATATTTGAATGAGGTGACAACCTCGAATTAATTGGAACACAGACGATTCTCCTGAGACGTCTTGAACTCCGGAATGATTGAATGGCGAGAGGCAAATGAGCAAGGAGAACACTTGATCCGAGGGAAAAGAATGTGATCAACCCGAAAAACTTGAATTGAGTCCACCGGAAAAGAAATGAAGAATGTCGAACAAGACGAGAATTCGCCGGTTGAAATAATTGAGGGAAGACTGAAGAGGCTCCACACGAATGGAATTGATGGTCGGAAGAAACTCGAACTGTGGAAATAATAGGGTGGGAGGGCGGGAAAACAAAGACAACTTGGAAGGGGAAAGCGACGAATATCTTGAAGAGAAAACTCCGGTTGAAATCATTGAGGAGAGAGAGCAAAACTTCACACGAGTAGGATGGATACTCGATTACGAACTCCGGTTCCGAGAAGAGAACAAGGAAGGCGGGTGGGAAAAGAAAACAACAGAGGATTGAACTCAAAGATGAAGAGGCTCGAGTCGACTTGACGAGAAATGCACCGGACAAAAGAGGATGGACAACTCATGAAACTAACCACGTGATCCTAAAGAAAAATTTGAACGGGAAGAGGAGTAATTAAAAACACCTACGTCAAGATTCCTCACCAGAGCGATGAAGGGGCTGAGGAGTAAAAACATAGGAACGGTCATCAATATAGACTCCGAAAAGTTTTATTCTAGACTCAACATAGGCCAAACTACACGATCAATCAAGGGGGCTCCTAGGGTCGGTCGAGGCTCTGATACCAACTTGTCACGCCCAATATGCGACCCTATCCAAAAGGAACTCGACGGTCCCACCAAGGATAGACCCGCATATTGAAACGCTTTTGCAAGGTGGATATCATTACATCAACATTACATAATAGATGGGGATACATACATAAGGCACAAATGCCACAAGAATACATCAACATCATATACAAGATCAACATCCGACTACGGATGAAACATAAACTGAAGCTCAAACGACATCCACCCTGCTAGCCCAGGCTGCCGACCTGGAACCTATCCCCTGATCGAAGAAGAAGCAGAAGAAGAACTCCAAAACAAGCAAACATCGCTCTCACGTCATGATCATCGCAAACCTGTACCTGCAACTGGTGGTGTAGTAATCTGTGAGCCACGAGGACTCAGCAATCCCATTACCATGGGTATCAAGACTAGCAAAGCTTAAAGGGAAAGGAAGGGGTAAAGTGGTGAGGTTGCAGCAGCGACTAAGCATATATGGTGGCTAACATACGCAAATGAGAGCGAGGAGAGAAACAAAGGAACGGTCGTCAACTAGTAATGATCAAGAAGTGATCCTGAACTCCTACTTACGTCAAACCTAACCCAGAAACCGTGTTCTCCTCTCGATCAACCCTGAAAAGAGACACTCACGGTTACGCACACGGTTGGTGTATTTTAATTAAGATCAACTTCGGGTTTTCTACAACCGGACATTAACAAAATCCCATCTGCCACATAACCGCGGGCACGGCTCTCAAAAGTTTATACCCTGCAGGGGTGTCCCAACTTAGCCCATGATAAGCTTCGCGATCAACGAAGGACATTCCTTCTCCCCGGGAAGACCCGATCAGTCTCGGAATCTCGGCTACAAGACATTTCGACAGCAATAAAACAAGACCAGCAAAGCCGCCCGGATGTGCCGACAAATCCTGATAGGAGCTGCACATATCTCGGTCTCAGGGCACACCGGATAGGTCAGCCTACGAGTAAAACCAGCCCTCGAGTTGCCCGTGGTGGCCCCTTGATCTGCCGTTCGGACCAACACTCGAAGGAGCACCGCCCGGGGCTAAAATAAAGATGACCCTTGGGCTCCGAAACCCAAGGGAAAAGGGCATAGGTGAGGCAAAAGGTAAAACCAATGTTGGGCCTTCTTTGGAGGAGTCTTATTCAAAGCGAACTGTCAAGGGGTCCCATAAATCACCCGACCGCGTTAGGGACGCAAAAACCGGGAACATAACACCGATATGACGGAAACTAGGGCGGCAAGAGTGGAACAAAACACCAGGCATAAGGCCGAGCCTTCCACCCTTTACCAAGTATATAGATGCATTAATTAAATAAGATATATTGTGATATCCCAACAAGTAAACATGTTCCAACAAGGAACAACATCTCCATGTTCCAACAAGGAACAACATCTCCATGTTCCAACAAGGAATAAACTTCATCTTCACCTGCAACTAACAACGCTATAAGAGGGGCTGAGGAAAGCGGTAACATAGCCAAACAACGGTTTGCATAGGAAAGGTGTCAAAGGTTAGAGGCTGACATGGCAATTAGGTAGGCTTGAGCAACAAGTGATAGGTAGCGCAGCATAGCGATAGAATGAAGCAACTAGCATAGCAATGATAGTAGTGAGATCCAGGGTAGCGGTCATCTTGCCTGAAATCCCGCAAGGAAGAAGAACGAGTCCATGAAGAAGACGAACGGATGAAGCCGAACCAAGCGTAGACGAACGAATCCTCACGATCGCAATGAAACAGGAACTAACAAGAAGGAGCACACAACAAAGTAAACACCCCACACATGAACAAGACATGATGCACAACAAGTATGATGCATGACAAAGCTACATGAAGCTACTCATGGCAAGAGATGAGGCACACAAGAGCAACACATCAAGGCAAGTTTAAATGAGGCCGGGAACAACATAGAACAACTCCGGTAAGTCCTCATATGCAAATTTCGAAATTGGTCCAGATCTGATTAAACCTTAAGTTCAAGTTGTTAAACAGCAAGTTAAGATGCACCATGATGATCTACACGAAATTCTAGTCAAGTTACATATAAAGTTCATTTAATTCGGAGCTACGGCCTAGAAAATATGAGCAAAACAAGTTAAACATGGCATTGATGCAAAAAGCATCCAAACATCAAGCAAACACCTCAAAACAAGGATGCAACATGATAATATGAAACTACATGCAATTCTAAGCAAGTTTCATATAGAGCACACTCAAAACGGAGCAACGGTTCAACACATACACATGAAACAAGTCATAGCAACAATCTGTCCAAAACAGCAACTAGGCATATTGCAAGCACCAAAAAACAAGCTACAACACCACAATAAGAAAAGAAAAGGCATGGGCATGATGTACAGGTAAAGCATAACAAAACATGAACACTGATCTATCTCCAGAAATCACTCGAACATGCTCAAAATGACATGGCAAGATTGCAAATAATAACAGTTTGAGACTTAGCAGAAATAACATCAGGTTGCAATGTTTAGAGCTATCAAAAAACATGTTACAGGAACTTATCATGGCAAACAAAGGCATGGCATGAATCTACTCAAAGCATAGATCAAAAGTCCCTTACTGACCATAAGCCAAAAAGGATCAGAAAATATGATGGCACCCATGTAAACATGGCAAGTTATATTACAGATTCATACATGGCAGGAACAACAATAAGTAGGAATGTTGGTGAGCTTGAACCACTCACCACAGAGCAATACATGGCATGGCAAGGCAACTCACAGTAAGAAGACATGGCATAGAAGATATACATGGCAAGAACAACATCATAGCATACACGGATCAACTACAACAACCTTGGCAAAATTGAATAACATGTAAACAACCTGCCAGGAAACATTTTATAGCAAAAGTAGAGCTCGATTGACTCAAGCTATGGCACTCCATAATTGCAAAAAAGGGCATGGATGGATAGAGAATAACCATATGTAAACAACATCCTTACTGAAGTATCTCAAAATAAGCATGGATCTCTCGGTAGCATCAAGTTTACATGGCATAAAAATATCAGCAAAACAGGGGCTGAAATCAGCAACATCATGAAGCCTAGTTTGCATGCTTGTGCTAGTCACCACAGAGATCACAAAAATACATGGCATACACCCCTGTAAAGATGGCATGGCATATTACAAAACACATGTAGGACTCAAGTTCATAGGGTGCACACATCAATCATGACAAAAATGACAAAAGTGCATGTTCTGATAAGAATCTGAAACTAACATCACATAGCCCTCTTCTAACAGCATTTCGGGCATCAAGATGAGCTCAAAAGAAAATGACGCAATGAGATGAAATGATGTACTCGTCGAGACGAACAATTTGACATATTACACGCACGAAACGGAGCTACGGATGCAGAGTTATTATGGCATGAACATGTCATGAAAATTACTGCAGATTCGGGACTTAGGGGAATTTCACCTCGCGGGTTGACCGCGGCACGTTCTCGATGCGGCGGCGGATCTCGCCGGAGATCGACCGGAGGGAGGCCGGAGGAGGCGGGGAGAGGCGCCGGCGAGGTGGCCCCGGACCGGATCCGGCCGGCGGCGGGCGCGGGAGGCGGCGGGAGGCCGGGCCGAAGAGGAGGAGGCGGCCGACGCGGGCGGCGGGCGGCGGGCACTCCGCCGGGCGGGCACGGCGCCCGGGCGAGTCGCGGCGCTCGGCGAGGGGCCGTGGCGCGTGCCGGGCGGCGCGCCATCGGGCCGAGGCACGGGCGCGGGCGAGGGCGGAGGGCGAGGCGAAGCTCCGGCGGGGAGGCGAAGCTCGTTGGCCGGAGACCAAGGCGGCGGCGGCGCGGCGGAGGAGGCGCGCGGCGGCGGCGGGTCGTGGACGGGCGGGGGCGGATGCGGGCCGAAGCGGGCGGGCGGCGGCGCTGGGCGCCGGGCCACGTGGCGCGCGCCCGATTGGCGCGGACGGCGGCGGCTGGACGGAACGGACATGTCCGGCCGTCGGCGGACATGTCCGGCGGCGCGGAGGGGAATTTTTAGGGTTTCGGGGGGAATGATCCGCGAATTTCGGGGGAGGGGCTATATATATAGGTAGAGGGAGCTAGGAGAGTCCAAATGAGGAGCGGTTTTCGCCCACACGATCGTGATCGAACGACCGAGAGCATGGAGGGGAGTTAGATGGGTTTTGGGCCACTTTGGAGAGGTGTTGGGCTGCAAAGAGAAGGAGGCTTTTGCGGTTACCCGGTTAACCGTTGGAGTACCAAACGACCTCCAAATGGCACGAAACTTGAGAGGCGGTCTACCGGTGCTATACCAAGGCCGCTTGACAAACCTCGGTCCATTCCGAGACCGTTTAATACCCGCACATGAAAAGAGGTAAAAGGGAGCGCCGGGAGACATAGGAGGGCCGGATTGCAAAACGGACAACGGGGAAAATGCTCAAATGCATGAGACGAACACGTATGCAAAATGAAATGCACATGATGACATGATATAAAATGCAGATGATGACATGGCAAAATGCAACACGCAAGCACATGACATGGCAACGACGGAGAATAACTGAAGGACACCTGGCGCATCGAATCCGGGGCGTTACAGCTGTGCTTGAAGGCCACGAGGGCTTCGGCGTCCGGACAATCGACAATTTGGTTCTTTTTGATTAAGAACCTAGTCCAGAGCTTCCGGGCTGACTTTCCGGGCTGCTGGACTATGTGACTAAGGTCATCGGCATCTGGGGGCCGGACATAAGTGCCTTGGAATTTGTCTCTAAAGGCATCTTCCAAATCTTCCCAGCTACCAATAGAGTTTTCTGGGAGGCTGTTTAGCCAGTGTCGTGCTGGTCCCTTGAGTTTCAAGGGGAGGTACTTGATGGCATGGAGATCGTCACCGCGAGCCATGTAGATATGGAGAAGAAAGTCTTTGATCCAGACCGCGGGATCAGTCGTTCCGTCGTATGACTCAATGTTCACGGGTTTAAACCCTTATGGGAACTGGTGCTCAATTACGTCATCGGTGAAGCATAGGGGGTGGGCGGCGCCTCAGTATCGGGCAACTTCACGACGCTGTTCGGATGAAGTCCGTATGCGGTTTTCGGCCCGGGTAAGGTTGTTCTTGTCGCGCCAGGCCTGATGACCGTCTTCTCGTGCTGGGGCACGCCCCCGTGATCCATAGATTGATCTGGTCTGACCAGCTCTATTGTCTAGGTCCTGTTGTAGGTTGTAGGTGTATCCTGGAGCCTCTGCTTCTAAGCCTTTATGGCGAGGTGGTGCGGGGTGGTGTTCGTCTTGAGTTGCCGCTCTATCCCGTCCATGTGGCGGTCGGTCAGGTACGTCCGCGGCATTACGCGTTGGCGGTATAGGCTCCAGGGCCTCATCGTCGAGTTGGGGTAGCAGCTTGCGCTTCGGGTAGCTCTTTGTTGGGCGTTCGAGGCCGTATTATTCGGCTGCCAGGACTTTAGTCCATCTTTCGTTGAGCGTATCCTGTTCAGCTTGGAGCTGTTGCTGCTTCTTTTTTAGGCTTCTCGCAGTTGCGATTAGCTGGCGCTTAAAGCGTTTTTCTTCGAGGGGTTCCTCTGGCACGATGAAGTCTTCGTCGCTGAGGCTCACGTCATCCTCGGAGAGTGGTAGATAATTACTATCTTCCGAGTCCTCGTTCCCGATCGGTTCGTCGGGGTTATCTTTCCCTCCTCCCAATCGTCCTATTCGGATGTTGGTTCGACGGGGACTTCTTGGTCTTCGGCGTTCTCCGGAATGTTATTGTCTCCGGTGCCGGTATTGCTATCTTTTTCGCGACACAATTTCAAGCGGCACCGTTGACGTCGACGCTTCGGTGGTGCCTCGATAGGGTCATTCCCACTGTCGCCATCATCCTCTTTGGGTGTGTCCACCATGTACACGTCATATGTGGAAGTGGCCGTCCAGCGTCCGGTGAACGGTGGGTTTTGGCCTTGCTCAACTCCGGCATCGTCGTCCATACCATCGATGTCTTCGGAGGCATAGTCAAGCATGTTGGTTAAGTCCTCGACAGTGGCTATGAAGTGGGTGGTGGGTGGGACATAAAATTCTCCGCTCTCAGCCCCTAGTCGGAGCTGGGCGTAGTTCAGCAGTGATTCCTCTGTAATGGCGAGGGATCGCATTAGGTCCAGTGCCTCGCTTAAAGGTGATGATTGGATGGGAAGACAAGAGTCTTCAGTGCTAATTGAGGCGAAAGCCTCCAGGTCGCGCTCGCTTGCCGCAGACCTCGAGAGTCCGGAATTAGAATCTAGGGATGAGTCCGGCCTTTTCGTGACGGGGGAGTCCGGCTAGACTTCTGGATTGCCGACGACACAGTCCCATCTGGATCTGTGGTAGTAAGCTTCGTAATTGTAGAGAGTCCGGTGGGTTCCAAACTCCCATCTTCGGACTTGGCGGTTTGCTCCGGATCTAAGGCCAGAGCGGCAGTCGGCGTCACGAACCCTTCAGAGATCAAGTCTCCTCAGATACCAGCGACATATTTCAGATTTCCAAAACTGATTTGATGACCAGGGGCATAGCTGTCGATCTGCTCGAGGTGGCCAATCGAGTTGGCACGCAGTGCGAAGCCGCCGAATACGAAAACTTGGCCGGGAAGAAAAGTCTCCCTCAAGGCGGCGTTGTTGTAGATGATCGATGGAGCCATCGAGCCTTCTACTGACGACACAGTGGAACTCTCAATGAAAGCACCAATGTCGGTGTCAAAACCGGTAGATCTCGGGTAGGGGGTCCCTAACTGTGCGTCTAAGGATCGAAGGTAACAGGAGATAGGGGACATGATTTTTACCCAGGTTCGGGTCCTCTTAATGGACGTAATACCCTACTTCCTGCTTGATTGACTTTGATGAATATAGGGGTTACAAGAGTTGATCTACCTCGAGATCGTAATGGCTAAACCCTAGATGTCTAGCCTGTATGATTAAGACCCCCCCCTACGGACTAAACCCTCCGGTTTATATAAGCACCAGAGGGGACTAGGGTTGTACAAAGTCGGTTTACAGAGAAGGAAAATACATATCCGAATGACAAGCTTGCCATCCACGCAAAGCAGAGTCCCATCCAGACATGAGGGGGAGGCCTGCTATCTTGTATCTTCACGGCCCATCAGTCTGGCCCATGTCACATAGCCCGGACGCCCGAGGACCCCATTATCCAGGACTCCCTCACCCACTCCACTATTCTACCAGTAGTCTCAGGGTTTCGGAGTATCCTCTACAATGGAAAACAAGCAACAACAGTGATCTCATGGGCTTGAAAGTAGTGGCGCAATTTCCTTGAGGCCATGATGAGGCCAAAGATCAACTTCTGCACACCAGAGTACCTCGACCTAGCTCCTTGTAACAAGGAGCTGACGAAGTAAAATGGGCGCTGCACCACTTTCTTCCTTGCCGCGTCCTTGGGGCTGCTCTTGTTGCCATGCTCACTGCTGCCCTATTCCTCTGCTGACTATGTCGGAACCTGGCCACTTTCCACATCTTCTGCCTCCCGCTGCGCTACCAAAGCTGCACTGACCACTTGGTTGATTGCCGCCAAGTAGAGTAACAACGACTCTCGGGGATTGGGCGTAACCAAAGTGGGCATAGATGATAGGTAGGCCTTCAACTCTTGTAAGGCTGTATCTGCTTCCGGGGTCCACTTCATTGGTCCTGCCTTCTTAAATTTTTTCAAGAACGGTAGGGCACGCTCAGCGGATTTGGAGATGAATCTGCTTAGCACGACAATGCATCCCGTCAAGTGCCTTACATCCTTAACTGTCCTTAGTGCTTGGATCTGCTCAATGGCCTTGATCTTGTCGGGGTTGGCTTCAATCCCTCGGTGGGACACGAAGAATCCAAGTAGCTTGTGATACGTCTCCATCGTACCTACAATTTTTGATTGTTCCATGCCAATATTATTCACTTTCATATACTTTTTGGCAACTTTTTATATTATTTTTGGGACTAACATATTGATCCAGTGCCCAGTGCCAGTTCCTGTCTATTGCATGTTTTATGTTTCGCAGAATATCCATATCAAACAGAGTCCAAACGGGATAAAAACGGACGAAGCTTATTTTTGGAAAATATGGAAAATTCCAGAAGAAAAATCCACGCGAGACGGTGCCCGAGGTGGTCACGAGGCAGGGGGGCGCGCCCCTACCCTCGTGAGCCCACCTTAAGGCGGTTGATGCTCTTCTTTTGCCGCAAGAAAGCTAATATTCGAAAAAAAATCACGGCGAAGGTTTCAGGCCAATTGGAGTTACGGATCTCCATATATACGCGAAACGGTGAAACGGAGCCAGAACAGAACGCATAAACAGAGAGATAGATCCAATCTCGGAGGGGCTCTCGCCCCTCCCAAGCCATGGGAGCCAAGGAACAGAGGGGAAACCCTTCTCCCATCTAGGGAGGAGGTCAAGGAAGAAGAAGAAGGAGGGGGGCTCTCTCCCCCTCGCTTCCGGTGGCGCCGGAACGCCGCCGGGGGCCATCATCATCACCGCGATCTTCACCAACACCACCATCATCTTCACCAACATCTCCATCACCTTTCCCCTCTATCTACAGCGGTCCACTCTCCCGCAACCCGCTGTACCCTCTACTTGAACATGGTGCTTTATGCTTCATATTATTATCCAATGATGTGTTGCCATCCTATGATGTCTGAGTAGATTTTCATTGTCCTATTGGTGGTTGATGAATTGCTATGATTGATTTAATTTGCTTGTGGTTATGTTCCTATCCTTTGGTGCCCATCATATGAGCGCGCGCATGGATCACACCATAGGGTTAGTTGTATGTTGATAGGACTATGTATTGGAGGGCAAGAGTGACAGAAGCTTCAACCTAGCATATAAATTGATGCATACGGGATTGAAGGGGGACCAATATATCTTAATGCTATGGTTGGGTTTTACCTTAATGAACGTTAGTAGTTGCGGATGCTTGCTAATAGTTCCAATCATAAGTGCATAGAATTCCAAGTAAGGGATAACATGCTAGCAGTGGCCTCTCCAACATAAAACTTGCTATCGGTCTAGTAAAGTAGTCAATTGCTTAAGGGACAATTTCGCCACACCTACCATCACTTTCCCACACTCGCTATATTTACTTTAGTTGTGTCTTTACCTTAGCAACCCCTAGTTTTATTTTCGTGCTCTTTACTTTCTTGCAAGCCTATCCAAAAACACCTACAAAGTACTTCTAGTTTTATACTTGTTTCCGGTAAAGCGTACGTAGAGTTGTATCGGCGGTCGATAGAACTTTAGGGAATATTTTTTCTACCTTTATCTCCTCGTTGGGTTCGACACTATTACTTATCAAAAACTGTTGCGATCCCCTATACTTGTGGGTTATCAGCTTGCCGGAGGGAACACCAAATACGCACTTCTCCGGGTTAAGCTTCAAGTTGATCTTGCGCAAATTAGCAAATGTCTCCTCCAAATCCTGGATAAGGGTGGCCTTATCCTTGGTTTTAACCACAATGTCATACATATAGGCTTCTATGTTCCTGTGTAGTTGTGGTTCAAAACCAATCTGGACTGCTCTTGCAAAAGTAGACCTGACACTCTTCAATCCGAAAGGCATGCGGACAAAACAGTATGTACCACATGAAGTGATGAATGATGTTTTCTCCTCATCTTCTTTGGACATGAAGACCTGGTGATATCCGGATTAAGCATCCAAAAAAGGAGAGAAGATCACAACCTAAAGTGGAATCCACAATCTGATCAATGCGCAGCAAGGGGAATGGGCCCTTTCGGCAAGCCTTATTGAGATCTGTGAAATCAATGCAAAGCCTCCATTTCCCATTCGCCTTCCGAACTACCACTAGGTTTCCCAACCATGTAGGGTGCGGTACTCCTCTGACCAATCCATCTGCCTCTAACTTCTTGATCTCCACGGTAATGAACTGCTACCGCTCCAAGGCTTGCTTCCTAACTTTTTGCTTGACGGGTCGGGCATGTGGGTAGACAGCAAGGTGGTGCTCGATTACCTCCGCGGGAACACCGGGGATATCAGATGGTTGCCAGGCAAACACATCGATATTCGCCCACAGGAAGGCAACAAGCGCGCTTTCCTATTTGTCATTAAGGGTGGCACTGATGGTGAAAGTACCATCAGCACCAGCCAGCCTTGCCGGGACCTTCTTCACTCGGGGTGCTGCAACCTTGGGTCTCTTGCTGTTGGAACACTCCGACATGTCGTCAACGGGTGCCGTGCACTCGGAGGGGGCATGCTTCCCGGACTCCTTGCCGGAGGTCCTACAATCCCTCTTCTTTCCTTCGCTTTCCTTGGTGGGGACCATTGCTGCCGCAGCCTCTGCTGCGACGGCATCCCGATACATCCTGTCTACACAGATAATCGCATCCTTCTCATATGATGGGATAGTGATGACTCCCAATGGCCCAGGCATCTTCAAAGTGTTGTAAGCATAGTGGGATGCTGCCATGAACTTGGCCAAGGCTGGTCATCCCAGAATCCCATATACGGCAGGGGGAGTTCAACCACATCAAACACAATCTTCTCAGTCCTATAGTTCAGCTCTCCCCCGAATGTTACCGGCAACGTAATCTTTCCCTTGGGACGGCTCCTGCCGAGATTGACTCCTTGAAACATGTCGGTAACCTCCAGCTCTTCCTCTCCTATCTGAAGCTTGTCAATAACTGCTGGGGAAATCAGATTCAACCTGGCCCCGCCATCCACTAACATCTTTGTGACCTTGAGGTTGCGGATTGTTGGGGAAACCAACAACAGCAAACACCCTACCGCGATGGTGCAGCAAGGGTGGTCCTCCTCATCAAAGATGATGGGCATGCGGGACCACTTGAGCGGCTTCTGGGCCTCTGGCGTTGGTTCCACAGCGTTGACTTCTCGTACCCATCGCTTGAGCTGGCGATGGGAGGAGTGCAATGACGCACCCCTATCAATGCATAGGGCGTCAGTGGCCTTCTGAAATTCGTGCTCACTGGTTTCCTCTTCATTCCCTCCTTCACTCAGATCATCACAGATTTCCTTCTCCTGGCCCCTGGCGGGCTTTCCTTGGTTCCGAAAGGGCTTGCCGGGGCGGTTTGCTTCATCGCCTCAGCTCTTTCCGCCAGCAGCGTTCTGACCTTTCTCCTTATCACGCTTATCATACTCTGCTCTCTATCTCATGACAAGCTGCTCAACTTAATAACATTCATGGAGGTCATGGCCTTTGGTCTGGTGGATCTTGCAGTACGACCCATCACCTTTCCCGGCTTTTTCCGCAGCAGCGGCTTCCCGGCAGGCAGTACTAGATCTAGATCTAGCTTTTTAGAGTACTTGTGAATGAGGGTTTCATCGCAAACCTTCCACCACAGATCTACAACTAAGCGGTTTTGCTTTCTTGGCGTCTTTTAAATTAGTGTCATCCTGTCTCATCAGGTCCCACCTCAATCACCCTAACCATTGCCACCACTTGCTGGTGGTAGTGGGAAGAAGAGAAAAAAACCCAAGGAGGAAGCACGAGGGCATGGATGTCACACATAAAGTGGTGGATGTTGAGGAGGAAAGGATCCGAAATAGAACACCTTGTTCCACCCCCTACTAAGTGGTCGAATGAAAGAAAGATCACTGAGCAGCAATGTTAGTTGGTTGAGGTGTTTGGTGGTATTGAGTTTCCTTTCTCTAGGTTAATGCAATTTTTTCTAGGTTCTCTTATGCATCTTTAATTGATTTGAATGTGGAGGTTGGTGTGATTTTTGGCATGCTTAAAATATTTACATTTCCTCAACTTCCATGTTACCCCTTGTGTATCTCTGTAACAAACTCAAAAATTGAAATATATCTAGGTGGGATTCCTCCCATCCCTACCGGCATGCAATTTTTATCTTGTGTGTTATTGATTAGGTTGTTGTCGTCTTTTCAAGACACCTACTGCAACATATATGGGTGGAACAACCTAGCTAATCTGATGACTGCAATCAAAGTTACTCGCGGGATATCAAACGTGAAACAATCAAAATAAATGAGGGTTTGGCATGTTTACAATTTCAGCGACCACTTCCATTCGGGAACAACTAGCAAATTGGTTGTTTCAAACGTGAATGCAATGTTTGTAGTGCGTGGGCATCATCGTTATATCACACGTACAAATACTATAATGTTAAGTAAGAAATTTTATTTGTATATGTCTAATGTGCATAGTCCATATTATCTATCTATATTGAAATTATAAGGTATGTAATATTAATTTAATTTAGGGATTAATAGCGTATTCATGTTGTTTTATATACTACAATACTGTGAAAGAACCAAGATATTTTGTATTATTTCCATACACCAGCCTGATTTAATCTAATTAATTGATTACACATAACTGAAATCATATTTGTTTCGAAAAGGAGATGGACCCATGGCCTCGACCCCAACCGATACACACATCCATCTATGGCACCTAGTTTAGTTAGAAGTGCATAAAAAATAAAATAATAGTCACTTCCACAAGTTGGTTGCATCCATAAATTCCCATGGGTCATTTGTATTGCGAAATTTTATCACGTGTGTTTTCCTTTATCTAGACTAAGTTGTGGTTAAATTTAATTAGGCTTTGATTATCCTTATCAGAAGGCTACAATAAGACTTCTTGCTTCATAACAACTTTTGTAAGTGGTCAACATATTCATAATTAGGGATGGTTATTTAAAATATATATAACATCTTGCACAAAGAAAGAATTTATAGTAATAAGCCAAAAAAAGTGCAAACATGTCATCGAAAAGCACATCAAGTCTTCGAAAATTATACTCACCTCAGTATCTCCAAAATATGCCGTAAAAATATTTGATTTTCTTTGAACACCATTAGTTTCATAAGAAAATAGCTTGTCGATAGCCCTTTTGTAGTTTCTTTGATAGTTTCAGTAGTAGTCCATCCAATAGACATTTGTTTCGAGCAAAGTCCAACTAATTAAATTTTGAGTATATATTCATTTCCTTCATTTTAGTATCAAGAATTGACAAATTTAACCTTTCTTTTCCTTATAATTGTTTAGGATAGAAAACTATAGCTTTTGAATTAATAGTTTGGAGTACTCATATGGACCTTCCCAAGATAAATATCAAGTAAGACATAAAAATAACCTATCATAGCTGAACATAAGGCTAGAACTTATCGTGACACTAATACAGCTCTCCCCTACAACCTTTGACTGAACGGACCAGTCCAACGGATGTTGTGTGTGAACGGTTTTCAGAAATTTCCATATAAGTATGGTGGTTACTAGTTTCGGTAAACTATCATCGAGTTTTTCCTTTGTTTTTTCAACTAGTTTATCGGCTTTGATTTTCAGTTTTTTCTTTTAAATTTTGTTCCTTTTTCTAAACTTTTCTTCTTATGTTTCCTTTCTGCAATACGCGGTGATATTTTTACAAATACATGTCAAATTTTGATGGAACATGTAAACAATTTTTCAGATTCGCAACAAATTATTTTCAAGTTTATGTTGAACACTTTTCCGAACACAAGTTGGACATTTATCAAACACTTGTTAAACATTTTGTAAGTACACGGTGAATGTTATTTGTTTGATAGTTTCGATACCAGTCCATCCAACAAACATTTGTTTCGAGCAAAGACCAACTAACTAAATCTTGAGTATATATTCATTTACCTCATTTTAGTATCATGAATTGACAAAATTAACCTTTCTTTTCCATATAATTATTCAGAATGTAAGTCTATAGCTTTTGAATTGATAGTTTGGAGTACTCATATGGACCTTCCCAACTTAATTAAATATCAAGTAAGACATCATAATAACCTACCATAGGGGAAGAAAATTCTAGAACTTACCGTGTGACCAATACAACTCTCCCCTGCAACGTTTGCCCGAATGGTCCGACCCTACCTATGTTGTGTGTGAACGGTTTTTTGAAGTTTCCATATATGTACGGTGGGTATTAGTTTTTGGGAAGTTTCATCGAGTTTTTCCCTTTGTTTTTCAACTAGTTTATCCGTTTTCATTTTCAGCTTTCCTTTCCAATTTTTTGTTTTGTTTTTTCTAGCCTTCGCTTCTTATTTTTCGTTTCAGCAATACACGGTGACATATTTACAAGTACACATCAACTTTTTTTGATCACAGTAAAATATTTTTAAGATCCACAACAATTTCTTTCAAGTTCCCGTTGAATACTTTTACAAATACATGTTGGACATTTGTCAAATGCACGTTAAACATTTTATAAATACACAATGAACATTATTAAACAAACATTGAACATTTTTCAAAATGTCATGAACATATATTTGAACATTTGAAACATTGTCAAATGTCATAAACATTTTTAGTGATACAAAAAACTTTTTAAAAATGCGTGAACATTCTTTACATTTGATGAACATTTTCTAAAATGTTATGCACAAATTTTAAATGTGTGAACATTTACAAATGTCATGCATATTTTTAAACATGTGAAACATTATTGAAGTGTCATGAACATTTTTCTTGGTTGGTACGAAACAATTGCACAAATATTTGTTTTACATTTCATGAACATTGTCTTCAAAATGTCATAAACATATTTTTAAATGCTAGATTCTTTAATTGTATTAAACAATTTTTTGAATGATTTGAACATTTTTTACATACTACATGAAAAAATGTTTACATTTTCTTGTTTTTTTCTATAAAATGACATGAATATATTTTAAAATCTATGGAAATGTTTAAATGTCACGAGGGCTTTAAAATATTACAACCATTTTGAAAAACCGCATAAAAAAACTTAACATTCTGCAAATAATTTTGGACCAGTGGTACAACAAAATATGATTTATATGCTATAAAATTATAATGAAGGACGATTCCCACCATATGTTTTTGTGATATCTAGTTTATGTTTTAGTAGTTAAATTTATAATTTTGACCAAAAATACGCGGGGGCCCAATAAATCCAGACAGAGGAAGTAACTAAAGAGATTAGGACATGTTGATTGAGAATGACACGTCTGTTTTTTGCGTCAACTGGTAGCGCACTTCAGGAATGCTATTGATGACATCGGGAGTTTTACTGAATTGGGAAGTTCATGAAAAGGAAAGGAGTTCCAAACATTGTTTATAAAGCATGCTCCCTTAGACGCTTAGGTGATACAGCGCCCTGTAACACCTCACAAATATGCCGTTTTCAGCGCTTAGGCGTCAACGCGGATGGTGCTTACCTTAGCTTTCCTTACTGCTTATAAACAGGGGTTCGAAAAGCAATGTGTAGCTTAAAATGCTCCATTTTTTTGCAAACACACTCCAAGCAAAGTGATAACCCCAGACGCCCACAAGTGATATCTTATCTGGAAAGTACATCTAGATTTACCTTTTTGGAGCTCTAGCGAGCGAGGGTTTCATCACAAACCATCCACCATATATTTACAACCATGCGGGTTTCCTTTCTCGTCCTCCCTCCTATTAATGTCATCCTGTCTCATCAGATCCCACCTCAATTGTCGGTGGGAAATGATACCTATGGGATCACTGGAATCCCTTCTGCGGTTGCGGGGCGCGGGGATCGTGAGAAGAGCGGGACCAACATGTGACACAAAGGGATTTTACCCAGGTTCGGGCCGCGAGGATGCGTAAAACCCTAGTCCTGCTTTGGTGGATGTATTTAGTGTTCTTGAGCTCTTGAACTAGCTCTAGGTGCTGCGAGGTTCCAAAGAGCCGAATCCGTTTCCTGGCCGCCTTGGGCCTCCTTTTATAGGGAAAGGGGTCGCCACAGCGGCAAGCAGGAGGTGGAAAAGGGTACAACGCTGCGAGGTTATCCCTCGTATTACAAGACAAGACGCATTTAATGCGAGGCTTAGGTGTCCCTTCGCTTTATTGGGGACGGGGGCAAGGCCCGTCCCATCCGTCGCCGCTCCTCCTTGCTTCGACACACGCCCTGCCCAGCGATGCATGTAGTGCCATGTAGGCAGGCAGGCAGCTGAGGTGGCGCGGTGGTGGAGCCTCCACAAAGGATTGCATGCCGCCACGCAGGTGCCTGCCCAGCTGGTTGGGCCGGCAGCTGCATGCGAACGGCGGTGAAGACTTTTCTGGTGCGGGCCTGGCAGTGGCCCTGCTGGCGTCCTTGGCGAGGGCCTTGTCGGGTGGCCCGGCATGGGTCTTGCTGGGTGGCCCGGCAAGGGTCTTGCCTTGGAACGCTGGCCTCCCTGGCAAGGGTCTTGCCGGGGGCCTTGTGGGTTTCTTCGGTGAGGGTGGTTGCCCTCTTATCCTCATTTGATCTTGAGCATTCTATGTCTTCAAAAAGATCTGCATGCCACCACGGAGGTGCCTCCCGAGCCCTATCCCAATGCATTTGTCCGAGCATTGGTGGGCTCAAGGGTGGCTCGCTCGGCTGGCGTGGGCGGGCTGCCCCGGCAAGGGTCTTGCCGGGGCCGCTGAGGCTACCCTGGCAAGGGTCCTTGCCGAGAAAACCTGCTTCGCCCATCCGATCCTTGTGGCCTTGGTCCTTGTCGTTGCTTCATTTGGCTTGTGGCCTTGGCTTCTCTCCGGCGCCCCCTTGCTGCCTGGTCTGTGCGTGGCCGCGGCAGGAGGCTCTGACTGCCCGTGCACAAGTAAAGGGGTCAAAAACAGAGCCCCTACTTTTGTACACTGACAGGAGCCCTCGGGCCTGGGCCACACATAAGCGCAACACGTTGTTGGGCCAGGCCCAGAACGGTGTGCGGGCAGTTGGGGCGGATTTTACCGCGGCCACTGTTCCGTCCGCTATGCTTCCCATGACCCGTGTTGAAAGCGCAACGTGGGGATCGTGCGCGCACATGACGTGGGCATGCTGGCGTCACCTCGTGGGGGATAGTAAAGAGGCGGCTTGCACGTCTCTTTGAGACCGCGGGGCCGCCTCCCGTTTACTGCCCTCGCTCAGGAACCGTCATTCCACGCGTCCTATTGCGCCCACCCCTTGCGCCACGTTCGTTGCATGCAGAGCGAATGACAGGCGCAGGGGTCGTGGGTAGTCGCGCGCGTGCGGGTCGATTCCCACGTGCCTTCAATGGAGCGGGGAGGGCGGTTGACGGCCCTGCTCGCTGTCACTTCAAGAGGCCAGATTGGCTGAGAGGGGGCGGCCGAATCTCGCTCCCGCCCCTTTATAAGGAGGGGAGCGGGAGGGACGGCGCCTCTCAACCTTTCGCCATCTGCCTCTCCCCATCCCTGCTTCCTTTTTCCTTCTGTCATAGCGAGGGGGCACGGCAACGCTTCATCGGTGGCGGCGAGGGTCTCGGCCCGGCAGCGCATCACTCCTCCCCAAGAACTCGTAGCGGCAGAGCCGACCGTTAGAGGAAGGGGGAGGGGACGAGGTCGAGGCCGCCGCGGTGCTCGAGGGAGAGGAGGACGGGGCGGCAGATCGGCCTTGCCTCCCCCAGCAGCCCCTCCTCCGATGGAGGGACACGCCGGGGACAACCCCTGTGAATTCTTCGTCAGGCTGCGCCATCCACCGCGTCGTCGCCTTCGCCTCCCGACCCCATTTGCGCGGGAGATGGAGCTGGATCCGCCGCAAGCGCTGCCGCTACACATGAGGGTTGTGGGAACAGCGGGTGTCAGTGTCAAAACCGGCGGATCTCGGGTAGGGGGTCCCGAACTGTGCGTCTAGGCGGATGGTAACAGGAGACAAGGGACACGATGTTTTTACCCAGGTTCGAGCCCTCTCGATGGAGGTAAAACCCTACTCCTGCTTGATTAATATTGATGATATGGGTAGTACAAGAGTAGATCTACCACGAGATCAGAGAGGCTAAACCCTAGAAGCTAGCCTATGGTATGATTGTTGTCCGTCCTACGGACTAAAACCCTCCGGTTTATATAGACAACGGAGAGGGCTAGGGTTACACAGAGTCGGTTACAATGGGAGGAGATCTACATATCCGTATCGCCAAGCTTGCCTTCCACGCCAAGGAAAGTCCCATCCGGACACAGGACGAAGTCTTCAATCTTGTATCTTCATAGTCCAGGAGTCCGACCGAAAGTTATATTCCGGCTATCCGGACACCCCCTAATCCAGGACTCCCTCAGTAGCCCCCGAACCAGGCTTCAATGACGATGAGTCCGGCGCGCAGATTGTCTTCGGCATTGCAAGGCGGGTTCTTCTCCAAATTCCGTGTACCTGTTGAATAGTGTCCGGCTTCTCATGAATATTGCGCTCCTTGGCTTCCACGCCCAATAATGGCCATCTTCCACGTGTCAGACGAATGCGAAAAGCCAGGGTGTTTTTACATTTACCCCCTAGCTGTGTAAATGAGCTGCCTTTTAAAGAGACGAGGATCTAGATCCAAATCACACCATCTCCCCTTCGCGAGCATTCATCGGAGCGCATCCGACAGAGATCCATTCCATCATGGCCAGTCGACGCAGCTCCTCCTCTCGCCCTCCCAGCCCTCAGCCTGGAGATTGGGAGAGATGCTCCATCCCGCACAGCGAGCTAGTGACGCTCCAAGCTAAGGGGTTTCTCCCCCCAGCTTACATGGTCCCGGTTCGAGCCGAGCTTGCCACCTATAATGGTGGAGAGCAAGCGGAGAGCATCCCCAATCCCTCGAAAGGAGAGCGGGTCTGCCTTGTCCCTTATTTGATAAGAGGGCTCGGATTTCCAATTCATCCGTTTCTCCGGAGGCTCACAGTTCTCGACCTCGGTTGCACAACCTTACGCCTGCCTCCATATTGCATATTGCGGGCTTCGTAGCCCTTTGCGAGCTGTTCTTGGGCATCGAGGCTCATTCCGAGCTGTGCAAGAAGCTGTTCTGCCTTGTGCCCCGTTCTCAGAAGGGGTCAATATATCAAGTGGGCGGAGCCGAAGTATGGCGCATCGCCGGGACCGAATATCTATCCGGAACCCCAAAGAAGGCGTCCGAAGACTGGCCTTCAGAATGGTTTTACATAGAAGATGTCCCCCTGCCGGATCTGTTGGATCGGCCTCCCGAGTTGATAATGCTCCCTTGAAGAAGCGCTGAGCTGGCGTCCACGGAGCCCTCAGAAGGAAAATGACAAGGACGTTCTTTATCTGATGAGCCAGATAAGGCTGTTAGCTCATTCCGGACTGACCATGATCGAGGTCATGGCCACATGCATTATGCGGGGTGCAGCCGCCAAGATAGAGGCCACCCCATGTGGGATTTCAACGGGAGGATGATGCCACCGCTGCGGCCGTAAGGGGCCGGAATCGGTTGCCGCTCTGACGAAGATCTTGTCCGCATTGTACAAGGGAGAAGAGGAGGAATTCCTCCGCGTAAATTCTCAGGGCGGATTTTCTATGTACAATCCTCCAAGCTGGGTAAGCGGACACTTCTTTTTGCTCATCCGTTCCATATTCCCATAGTCAAGTACCTTATCTTGTGATTTCGACGCAGGAATTGCGCTGGGCCATAAAGGATATAAACAGCCGTCCTCCACAACCCGAGGATCCAGAACGGTCCCTCGATCCGGCCTCCCAAGAGGATCCAGACATATCCGTGGAGCTGATCAATGGGGTATTTCACCAACTGAGCACCGACAATGCCTTGGTGGCTATTACAACCAATTATCTTGGACTACTCCCCGCCTCAGAAGTAATCGAGACCGAAGTCCTAATACTTCGAAGATGATCCATCCGTGCTTATTTTTGATCACCGTATACCAATGGTGTTTCGCAGGGGAGGATCTCGAGGTGGAATGCCGAGCCTGCGGCGACTAGCCAACAAGGGACCGCGAGGGCGGGTCGGCTAAAGAGACACGCAGTCCGGGTCGAGGCACCGGCGCAACAGTAAGGCGCGCTGCCTTATTCCAAGGTACTATTCTTACGATGCATACCAACGCCCGTGCTCTCCTTTTTTAGGAAAAAGAGGGCTCGCCGGACTATATCCGGAGAGATTGCCAATCGCGCCTCCACCAGCCAGGCTCCAAAGCCAGGTCCAGAAGCAGAGGCGAACACGAGGCATGCGTCGGACGCTCCTCCGACAGAGGATGCGGACAGACTGTCCGCCACCAATTCCGAGGTGGAGAGTGCCATGAATCACAGGCGCCGCCGGACAGTTCTTCGCAACGCTTGTTTCTCCCAAGAGGCCTTGGACGCCTTCAATTCGGGAGATGCGTACCTCCGTGCCGCTCAAAATGGTCTAGCCAGAGCCACAGAGCAGTATGTGAAAGACATACGTGTAAGAAAATTTGGTGGTTATATATGTCAGTAGCCCCCGAGACTTGAAACAGTTAGAATAACTGATTTAAGGATCATTTCTTATGCAGGATCTTACAGAAAAGAATACCCAACTGTCCCAGGAGCTGGAAGAGTGCAAAGCCCAACTTGAGGCCGCACTAGCCGCGACAGGGGAGGCCAAGGAGCTGGTAATATATGCTTCGAAAGATAAGTATGTTGTGAAGTGCAGCGTGTGTGCAAATCTGACAATAACAGTGCAGATGGCGCCGGAGTAGATCCGGACAAGCAAAAACTCTTGCGCCGGTTAAAGGCCGGCGAGAGCGTGCTTACGAAGGTGAGGCAGGAGAAGAATAATCTCAAGATGCCAACACCCAGTTGGGCGAGGAACTAAAGGATGTTCGTGCCCAGCTAGCCGGACTCCGTGAAGGAGAATCGGCGGCTTCGGGCGCGGCATGTTTAGTAAGTGCTTGAGCGAACTTTGAAAAGAGTTCGGGAGGAAGTCGACTAACGAGTTATGTCGTAGAGGTATGCTCACAGTCGCCCTGCGGAGAAATGCCCGGTTCTACGGGTGACCTTCTTCGAGCTCTTATAACTGCACGAACGAGTTGGCAGGTGATGAAAGCGCCACCCAGGCCTTGTTGCCATCTGTCTCCATACCCGAAGGCCTTGGAGAGCTTGTAGAGAGGCTTAAGGGAGCGCGGCAGCGCTTCCGATTATGGAAGATATCGTCCTGCCGTCAAGGCACCAGGGAGGCCTGGGCCATGGTGAAGACGCGGTACACGAAGGCTGACCCAAACCACATGGCCGAGGTCGGACCTGTGGGGGACGATGGGAAGGAGATCCCTGTGAGCTCAGTGTACGACCAAGTAGAGTTGGCCGCCAAATATTCCCAACATGACTGTAAACTAGACAGCCTATTGGATGGTATTGAAGAGGAATATGCTCAGTCAAATTGACTATGTAATTTAAGATGACATGTAAAATGCCTTCTAGCCGGATTGTAGATCGTCTGTCATGGAGGACCTTTTCGCTTCGACCCCGGGACCCGATAGTCCGAGTGTGTCCGAATACCTCTCGGTTATGCAAGAACCGGGCATGCATGGAGACCAAGCGTAGGGGTCATTAGTGCTTGAATGCATAAGTGCCCAACTAGTTATGTTATATTACATGGTTAGTAAGAAACATCTTCCAGGAGAATAGTACCGTTAGGGGTTCCTTTCCACAGGAGGCATGCCCTAAAGTGCATGTCCGGACTAAAAAGCAGTAAAAGCATCCGGGGACAGATAAATAAACAAGTGAGAAATCATCTTTAGTTTCACCGACCGAATATTCCCTTAAGAACGCTAGCTTTCGGCTTCACCCAGTCTGAGGTACACATCCGGCTGACCCGGCAGTAACAATCGCAGAGGTGCTCCCTTTACCGCCTAGCCGAACAATCGGGAACGTAGGGGTAAGCACAGGAGCCAGGCAACCCAGCTTGGACAAAACTTAAGTCATATCGATGCATATAATGGTGAATAAAAGGTACATGCGGAAGTGTGACACATGTGTTGGGCATGAAGCCCGTATAAATAAGCTTCTTTTAAAGAAGCCCCCAGGTATAATGAGTGCGGATAGCGCGTCAGTTGTGCGCGAACAAGGCGCGAACGAGCCCTTGAGGTTGTAAGGGAAAGGGAAGGAGAAGGAGAGAAATATAAGACAACTAATGTGTAAAAAATAGACAGAGGAAGGAGACGAACACAGAGTCCGGCGCTAGGTGTAGAATCTTCGGAGACGGGCTGCATTCCATGGGTTCGGCTCGAGTCGGTTATCCGATGCATCTCGCAGACGGTACGCTCCACCTGTCAGGACTTGGTCAATAATAAAGGGACCTTCCCATTTGGGCTTGAGTTTGTCCTTTTCTTGTCCGCAGCAGCGAGAACTAACTCGCCAACATTGTAAGTTTTGGCCCGTACTTCTCTGCTTTGATATCTTCGAGCCTGCTGTTGATAGAATGCGGAACGGGCTTTTGCCACGTCACGCTCCTCCTCCAAGGCGTCCAAACTGTCCTGCCGATCGAGTTTGGCTTCTCTTTCTTCATACATGCGCACGCGAGGTGAGTCATGAATTATGTCGCAGGGCAGAACCGCCTCTGCGCCGTATACCATAAATAATGGTGTGTATCCGGTGGTGCGATTCAGCGTGGTCCGCAGCCCCCAGAGTACAGAGTCGAGCTCCTCTACCCAGTGCGTGTTGGATTCCTTGAGGGAACGCACTAATCTGGGTTTGATGCCGCTCATGATTAGACCATTTGCTCACTCGACCTGACCGTTAGTTTGTGGGTGATAGACTGAAGCATAGTCGAGCTTGATGCCCATGTTTTTGCACCAGAGTTTGACCTCGTCGGCCGTAAAGTTCGTGCTGTTATTAGTGATGATCTTTGTGGGGACGCCAGAACGGTGTACGACCCGATATGAAGTCTATCACCGTCCGGATTCGCCGCCTTAACGTGCTTGGCCTCTATCCATTTGGTGAATTTATCCACCATGAACAGTAGGTACTTTTGCTTGTGGGTTCCTCCTTTAAGGGGTCCAACCATGTCAAGCCCCCAGACCGCGAAGGGCCAGGTAATGGGTATAGTTTGGAGGGCGGTGGGTGGCATATGGCTTTGGTTAGCAAAGAGCTGGCAACCGACACATCGTTGGACTAAGTCCTGAGCATCTGCCCGGGCCGTCGGCCAATAAAATCCTGTACGGAAGGCCTTGCTTACAAGGGCCCGGGCTGCGGCGTGGTGCCCGCCGAGTCCGGCATGAATTTCAGCCAGAAGATTCCGCCCTTCCTCTTTGGAGATACACCTTTGAAGGACTCCGGTGGTGCTTTTCTTATAAAGCTCTCCCTCATGGACTTTATAGGCTTTAGAGCGCCGCATGATGCAGCGTGCCTCGTTTTGGTCCTCGGGAAGTTCCTTCCTGGTTAGGTAGGCTAGGAATGGTTCTGTCCACGGGGCAATGACTGCCATTATTATGTGGGCTGAAGATGTAACTTCGTTGGCAGAGCCTCCCGTTGTGTCAGAATGTTCGGTGTCGGGCAGTGCGGTTGGGTCCGGCCTGTTATTTCCGGACTCCCCTTACCATAATACGGATGGCTTGAACAGCCTCTCCAAGAAGATATTGGGGGGGGGGGGACGGCATCGCGCTTTGCGCCAATGCGTGCTAAGACGTCTGCTGCCTGATTGTTTTCCCGAGCTATATGGTGAAATTCGAGCCCTTCGAACCGAGCTGACATTTTTAGGACGGCGTTGCGATAAGCTGCCATTTTTGGATCCTTGGCATCAAAGTCTCCATTTATTTGGGAGATCGCGAGGTTTGAATCCCCGCGCACCTCTAGGCGTTGAATGCCCATGGAGACTTCCATCCGCAGACCATGTAGAAGGGCCTCGTATTCGGCTGCGTTGTTGGAGTCCGTATACATTATCTCGAGTACGTATTGAATCAGTATCTCCTGTTGGGGACGTCGAACGACGCCTTGGCGCCTGCACCAGCCAACATTTTGGAGCCGTCGAAGTGCATGATCTAGTTGGAATATGTGCCGTACTCTTTAGGGAGTTCGCTTCATCCATTCGGCGCATTTAAGTCGGCCAAAACTTGCGACTTAATAGCTCGCCGTGGCTTATAGGTTATGTCGAACGGGAGGGGCTCAATGGCCCATTTGGCAATCTGGCCCGTCGCGTCGCGGTTGTTTATAATATCGTTAAGAGGTACTTCAGAGGCTACTGTTATCGAACACTCTTGAAAGTAGTGTCGCAGCTTCCGAGATGCCATAAATACCGTGTACGCTATCTTTTGATAACGCGGGTACCGCAACTTGCATGGAGTGAGGACAGTGGACACGTAGTAAACTAGCTTTTGAAGGGGGAATTTGTGTCCGTCCATTTCTCGTTCGACGACGAGCACTGCGCTTACAACTTGATGAGTTGCCGCGATGTACAATAGCATTGGTTCGCCCATGTTAGGCACGGCTAGGACCGGGTTTGTTGCCAATATGGCTTTTATTTCTTGAGTCCGCCGTATGCATCCGTGCACTCGAAGTGTTGGTCTTGGAGGAGGCGATAAAGAGGTAATGCCTTTTCTCCCAAGCGGGAGATAAAAGCGGCTTAGAGCCGCCACGCATCCGGTCAATTTTGTATTTGCTTGAGGTCCTTTGGGATATCCAATTGTGACAGAGCTCGGATCTTGGCTAGGTTTGCTTCTATTCCTCTACCGGATACTACGAAGCCCAAGAGCTTTCCGTTGATACGCCAAAACGCATTTTTCCGGGTTAAGCTTGATGTCATATGTTCGGAGGTTGTCGAATGTGAGCCTCAAGTCGTCTACTAGGGTTTCGACATGCTTGGTTTTGACGACCACGTCATCTACGTATGCCTCCACTGTTTTGCCGATCTGGTTTGCGGACATGTACGAATCATGCGCTGATATGTTTGCGGCATTTTTGAGCCCGAAGGGCATTGTGTTGAAGCAGAATGGGCCGTATGGGGTGATGAATGCCGTTGCGGCTTGGTCAGCTCTGCCATCTTAATTTGATGGTAGCGGAGTATCGTCGAGGAAACACAATGAATCGTGTCCCGCGGTAGCGTTGATAATTTGATCGATGCGGGGAGGGGAAGGATCCTTTGGGCAAGCCTTGTTGAGGTCCTTGAAATCGGCGCTTACAGCGCCAGATTTGTCCTTCTTTGGTACCATCACCAGGTTTGCTAGCCAGTCCGGATGTTTTATATCTCGATGAATCCGCCACGATGAGTTTGGCTAGCTCCTCTTCCATGGCTTGTCTCTTAGGATCAGAGAAACGCCGAAGGGCCTGCTTGACTGCCTTGAATCCTTTTAGGATGTTTAGGCTGTGCTCGCCAGGCGTGGGATTCTGGCGTGAATCAAGGGTGCCGGAAAAATGTCCCAATTTTCGCGTAGGAATTCTCGCAGTGCGGCGTCTACATCAGGGTTTAATTGCGCCGTGATGGAGGCCGTTTTTGTAGGGTCCGTTGGATGGACTTGGAATTTGACTATTTCGTCCGCCGGTTTAAAGGAGGTGAACTTGGATCTTTTATCGAGTATCACGTCGTCCCTATTCACCATGGAGCGCAGCGCAGTCAGTTCTTCGGACGCTAGGGCTTCAGATAGTGCCTCAAGGGCCAGTGCGGCTATCTTTTTTTCGGCGCGGAGTGCTATGTCCGGGTCACTAGCAAGATTGATGATTCTGTTGGGCCCGGGCATTTTGAGCTTCATGTACCCGTAATGGGGTATAGCTTGAAAAATTGTGAATGTATCTCGCCTTAATAGAGCGTGATATCGGCTGCTGAACGGGGCCACTTGGAACGTGACCTCCTCGGACCTGTAATTGTTCGGCGTGCCGAACACCACATCCAGAGTGATTTTTCCTGTACAGCACGCTTCCCGACTGGGGATTATTCCTCTAAAGGTTGTGCTTCTTCGCTCAATGCGGCTCCAGTCTATTTCCATTTTTCGAAGGGTTTCCTCGTAAATGAGGTTCAGTCCGCTGCCACCGTCCATGAGTACCTTGGTAAGGCGAAAGCCGTCCACTATTGGACTGAGGACCAATGCGGCTGGTGCTCGGGCTATTCGGAATTTAGGTTCCTCACTGGCATTAAAGGTAATAGCCGTGTCACTCCATGGGTTTATTGTTGCTACTTGGTAGACTTCGGTAAGGCTGCGGAGTGTTCGTTTCCGCATATTATTTGATGCGAAAGTCTCGAACACTGTTAATACCGTACTGGTATCCCTGGGGTGGTGCTCTATGGATTCTGGAGTTAGAAGCTCTTCGCCACTTCTAGCCACCTGCCGGAGTATCCAACATGCTCTAAGGCTATGAGTTGGTGTGGCGCCCTCTGTACTATGAATTTTGCAGGGTCCATTGAGCCATCCCTCTAGTACGGTTCCATGCCCTATAGAGGGTTTTTGCTTTTTGGTGTTTAACCCAGGTGCCTGGCGATAATGCACCCTTTTATTTCGGATCGGGTTGTATTCGAGGCGGATTGTCCCAAAATTTTATTTCGGTTTTCGAGCGCTTTCCATCGCACACAGATTTCGTACTATGGACGCCAAGTCAGCGAAGCGTGTAATTTCACGGCGACTTATGGCGTTGAGGATTCCGTTGTCCGTGCAATTATTGCAGAAGAATGAAATCGCATCCTCCTCGCAGCAGTCCTTTATCCTGTTCATGACCAGGAGGAATCGCCCGAGAATGGTGTCTTGTTTACTGCGGGCTCTTGCGGAATTTGGGATAGATCGCTTATGTTTGGGTGGGCGGGTGGAATTAAATCCGGAATCTCGCCCAATCTGAGACTCAGGGGCCAAGGGGTTTCCGAACTCGGAAGCTTGGATTCTTGGATGTTGTCCAATGAATCTAGCCCGCTGCCTGACTTTAGGTTCAGGGCTTGAGTGACGTCCTCCCCTCCGTGGGTATCCGGCTTGGAGGGATCGGGAATCCGGACATAATAAAGTTCTTAAAATAGTTGAAGGCTTGCCGCATTGTTCCTCCACCACTGCAACATGATGGGTGACCTGGGGAGAGTTAATCTCTCTCGGATCGGGTTTAGGGCCAATCTGATCGTAGTCTGTAGTGACTCCCAGGGCGGCGATGCGATCCAAGAGCTCGTTTAAGTAAGAGAGCTCCATCGGATCCAACTGCTCGGCGAGTTCCGAGTTGACGTGAAGATTGCTTTCGATGACCCGAGAAGTCACCGTCGGCGCGGCGGCCGGACATGCCGTCATAAGAAAACCGCCTAACCGGAGAATTTGGCCGATAGCCAAAGCTCCTTTAGCAACAGTTCCGTCTTTAAAGACGGGATGAGGCATCCTTCCTGATGGCGACGGCACAGAGGAACTCTCAATGAAAGCACCAATGTCGGTGTCAAAACCGGCGGATCTCGGGTAGGGGGTCCCGAACTGTGCGTCTAGGCGGATGGTAACAGGAGACAAGGGACACGATGTTTTTACCTAGGTTCGGGCCCTCTCGATGGAGGTAAAACCCTACTCCTGCTTGATTAATATTGATGATATGGGTAGTACAAGAGTAGATCTACCACGAGATCAGAGAGGCTAAACCCTAGAAGCTAGCCTATGGTATGATTGTTGTCCGTCCTAAGGACTAAAACCCTCCGGTTTATATAGACACCGGAGAGGGCTAGGGTTACACAGAGTCGGTTACAATGGGAGGAGATCTACATATCCGTATCGCCAAGCTTGCCTTCCACGCCAAGGAAAGTCCCATCCGGACACGGGACGAAGTCTTCAATCTTGTATCTTCATAGTCCAGGAGTCCGGCCGAAGGTTATAGTCCGGCTATCTCGACACCCCTAATCCAGGACTCCCTCAGTGGGACATGGGTCGACGTCGAGTTCCCCGCCCCTCACGTCATGTATCTTCACCGAGGGTGGAAGACCTTCGCTCGCCTGCACAGCTTGACGGATGGGCTCGCTCTCCATTTTAAACTAATGGAGGGCGGCCTTCTCTCTGTCAAAATCTTCGGGCACTTCGGGGCCAGTGTGAGGTGCTGCGTGGAGAGCTCTTCTGATGATGAGGATTCCTCCTCGAGCGAGAGTGACGAGGAGGACAACGGCAGCGACGACGAGGCCAGTGGGCGGTAGGATGACGGGTCCGACTAGGCGTCGGGCGCCGCTCCAGGCGGCACTGGTGACCCCATCATCCGTGTTGCCGGCTCCTTGAACTTCTCGGGGTCGTCTCCTTGGGCGGCTGGCGTTGGGAGCCTGCGGAAGAGGAAGAGGGCGGGCGGCAAGGCCGTCAAGTCGGAGTACGCGGGCACCGACGCCTTCGTCGCGTACTAACGTCCTGCCGCCTCATCTTCGAGCTCTGCCTCCGGCGCCGCCATCACCATCCAGCCCTTGGACGGCCACCAAGATGTTCTCTTGGTGTCTTCTACCACCCGTAGCTCGCCTAGGCGCCCCTTTTGCCCTCCTGCTTTTCTTGTTCCATTTCCTGAGGAGAGGGACAAGAAAGGGATTATGTGCACCTTATCTCTTTTTAGTTTGTAAGCCTTCGGGCCTTAGTAGAACTTAAAGCTTGTAATCCCATTGCTCATGTTTTTCATTTTGTATGAACTGTACCTGTACGGGATGTTTTTTTTATGAAAAAGGGATGTTTGCCGGGATTTTCGTTCGCGGGTGGAACCCACGACAAGGAGTGAATCCTTGTTATCTTTAAGACAAACGTTTTCTCGCCCGGCAATAGGCATTGCCGTTTCCCCACTTTGCTCGACCTTTCTCACGCTCTTGGCGGAGGCAGGGATGAGGTGGGCTTAGGCCCCCCGTTCCTCTACTTTGCTGCCGCGGCTACGACCAAATCCAGACCCAGGGGATAATCCTCGGGTGCCGAGAAGGGGGAGCACGGTAGCTCAGAGATAGAACGGGGTTTCATGTATCCCTGTCCATAACGAAATGCATGATAGAGGATAAAGGACTTATCTGGATCTGCAGCCCACGGTGATCTTGGCTTGCCGTGGAGGGACCCTTGTTGTTGCAGCCCCCGACAACTCTGGCTTGCCGGGGCCCGAGCGCCGGTCTGTTCCTTCCTTCCAAAACAGCTCGGCAAGAATACTTACGTGCCCTGCGAACCAAAGGAGACGGAGAAGAACAGAGAGACGCGCACTCGACCTCTAAGCTAGGGGTTAGCCGCCGCTTAGCACTATCAACCCTAACCAAGGAGGAGACTCGACCTAGCATGCATGCAATAACTTAGGGCGCCATCGCTTCGTTTATTTATGCTCAGGGTCTGCGCCTGGCTTTGTAAAAAGGGTTACATGCCTCGCCGGCAAGGCTTGTACAAAAGGGTGGCTCGTCGAGAGGCCCGGCATCCGCGCCTTATGGGTAAAACTTGCAAATATGCTCGATGTTCCAGGAGTTACTCGCTGGGATGGCATCTTTGGTCTCTAGCCGGACTGCGCCGGGCCTGGTGACTCGTGTTAGCCGATAAGGGCCTTCCCACTTTGGTGTCAACTTGTTGGAATTCTTGGCCGACTGAAGGTGCCGAAGAACAAGGTCGCCTTCCTCAAAGCTCCGGGCATGAACCTTGCGGCTATGGTAGTAGCGCAAGGCTTGCTGGTAGCGTGCTGCTCTCACAGCCGTCCGGAGACGATCTTCCTCAAGGAGCGTTGCGTCATCTTGCCGCAACCGCTCTTGCTCAAGCTCATCATAAGCGAGCACTCGAGGTGACCCGTGTATGAGTTCCGTGGGGAGAACTGCTTCTGCCTCATAAACCAGGGCAAAGGGTGTCTGGCCGGTGGCTCGATTTGGCGTCGTTCTGATCGACCAAAGAACCGCCGGCAACTCATCAATCCAGCACCTCCCGCATTTGCGCAGTCTGTCAAAAGTCCTTGTCCTCAAGCCTCGCAGGACCTCATCGTTTGCCCTTTCTGCAATGGGAGGCGGGTGACCACCATGATCTCATGCGCTTGGAAGTAATGGTGCAGCTTCCTCGAGGCCATAAGGAGGCCGAAGAGCAGCTTTTGCACACCTGAGTACCTCGACCTAGCCCCCTGCAAAAGGGAGCTGACGAAGTAAAATGGGTGCTGCACCATTTTCTTCTTCTGCGCTTCTTCACCTGGTCGCATGGGTCCTGTCGCACGGGCGCCAGTCTTGCCGGGGCCGGACCCTGCCGGGGGTTCAGCCTTGCCGGGGCTGAGCCCTGCCGGGAAGGTTTCCGGCCCGTCAACCATCGACTCTGCCGCTGCTGCTGTCTCCTCATCAACCTCTCTCTGCGCCACTAGTGTGGCGCTAACCACCTGATTAGTTGCCGCTAGATAAAGCAGCAACGGTTCTTGTGGTTTGGGCGCAACCAGCACTGGGGTAGAGGAGAGGTACTTCTTCAAATCTTGCAGTGCTGCCTCGGCCTCTGGGGTCCACTCCATCGGCCCCACTTTCTTTAAGATCTTGAAAAAAGGAAGGGCACGCTCCGCGGACTTGGAGATGAACCGGCTCATGGCAGCAACGCAGCCAGTGAGCCAACACACGTCCTTGATCCGTTTGGGTGCCTCAATCTGCTCGATAGCCTTGATCTTATCTGGGTTTGCTTCAATCCCGCGCTGGGACACAAAGAACCCGAGAAGCTTGCCGGACGGGACGCCGAAGACACACTTCTCAGGGTTCAATTTGAGGTTGATCTTGCGCAGGTTCCCAAATGTTTCCTCCAGATCTTGCACGAGCGTTGCTTTGTCCTTGGTTTTGACCACTATGTCATCCATATAAGCTTCCATATTTCTATGTAGCTGGGGCTCAAAACCAATTTGGACTGCTCTTGCAAAGGTCGAGCCAGCACTCTTCAACCCGAAAGGCATCCGTAAAAAGCAATACGTACTACATGGGGCGATGAATGATGTCTTTTCCTCGTCTTCCTTTGTCATGAAGATCTGGTGGTATCCTGAGTAGGCGTCCAGGAACGATAAGAGGTCACACCCAGCCGTGGGGTCAACAATCTGGTCGATGCGCGGCAACGGTAAAGGATCCTTTGGGCAGGACTTATTGATGTATGTGTAATCAATACACAGCCTCCATTTCCCATTTGCCTTGCGCACCACCACCGGATTGACCAACCACATTAGGTGGAGTACTCCTCTCACCAAGCCTGCCGCCTCTAGCTTTCTGATTTCCTCTGTGATGAACTCCTGCCTCTCCAGAGCTTGCTTCCTGACCTTCTGCTTGACGGGCCGCGCATGAGGATAGACAGCAAGGTGGTGCTCAATCACCTCCCTGGGAACGCCGGGGATGTCGGAGGCTTGCCATGCAAACACATCGACATTCGCCCGTAGGAAGGCGACGAGCTCGCTTTCCTATTTGCTGTCGAGGGTGGAGCTTATGGTAAAAACTCCCCCCGTACCGTCCTCCTTGACGGGCACCTTCTTGGTCTCTGGTGGCGTGGCTCTGGACTTTTTGTTCCTGCCGGCAGAGCTCTCTGGCACATCCTCAACGGGAGCGCAACATCCCGAAGAGGTGCGCTTGCCGGAGTGGGTGCTAGGAGTCTCACCGGTCTTCTTCCCCCACCCCCCCGGGGGCTCCGTCTGCAGGAGCAGGTACCTTAGCGGCAGCAGCTGCAACTGCTTTCCGGTAAATTTGGTCAGCGCAGATCAACGCATATTTCTTGTCGGAGGGGACGGTGATGATGTTCATCGGCCCGGGCATCTTCAGCATGTTGTAGGCGTAGTGTGAAGCCGCCATGAACTTGGCCAGTGCCGGGCGGCCGAGGGTCCCGTTGTAAGGCAAGGGGATCTCGGCTACATAAAAAACAATCCTCTCTATCCTGTGGTTCAGCTCGCCTCCGAATGTCACGGGCAGCATGATCTTTCCCTTTGGCTGGCTCCTCCCCGGGTTAACCCCTTGGAACGCACCCGTCTCCTCGAGGTCTCCATCAGGGATCTGCAGCCTTCTAACCACAACGGGCGAGATCAAGTTCAGGCCGGCCCCGCCGTCAACCAACATCTTTGTCACCTTGAGGTTGCGGATTGTTGGTGAAACCAACAATGGCAAGCACCCGACCGCAGTGGTGCGGTCAGGGTGGTCCTCGGTGTCGAAGATGATGGGCGTGCTGGACCATTTCAGCGGCTTCCGTGCGTCAAACGATGGCTCCACCGCTGTGATCTCACGCGCCCACTGCTTGAGTTGGCGGTGGGATGTGTGCAGCGAGGCGCCGCCATCGACGCACATGGCCTCTGTGGCTTTCTGAAACTCGTGGTTGCCGGACTTGTCGTCCTCGTCATGATCATCGTCTTCCTGCTTCTTGTCGCGGCCCCGAGCGGGCCTCTCTTGCTGTCCCTCCTTGCTGCGGCGGCCTTCTTGGCCGCCCCGTTTCTTGCCGGATCCTTCGGCACCATCTAGGCCTTTCTCCTTGTCCCGCCGCTCATACTCGGCTTTTTGCTTCTCGGCGAGCAGCTCTACATGCCGGCAGTTTTGGAGGTCGTGGCCCTTGGTGCGGTGGATCTTGCAGTACTGCTTGTCGAAGCCTCCTGGCTTGTCGGCAACCGCCAAGGCCCGGCAAGCACTACACCCGGCAATCTCTTTGCCGGGGTCGCTTGCCTTGGTCTTCTTGGTGGTATCGGTGTCATCGAATCCCTCAACGGCAAGCACGGCCTTGCCCTTGTGCTTCCTATTACAACGTCGACCTTTCTTTGCTAGGGTGGCAGTATCGCCAGTGGAGTCAGTTTCCGCACCGGCATCTTCGCCGGGGTACTTCCTTCCTTCCTCGGCACAAGCGCACCGATCGGCCAGAACATAGAGCCCGGCCACATCCTTGACCTTGTTCATCGCCAGCTCTTCACGCATCTTGCAATTGCGTGCGTTTTGATGGAATGCACTGATCACAACGGTGGGATGAACATTGGGGATGTTGTACTGCACCCGGCTGAACCTTTGGATGTACTTGCGCAGGTTCTCTCCTTCCTTCTGGGGGATGATGTGTAAATCACTTGCCTGGCCATGAGCTTGGTGACCTCCGGTGAAGGCGCCAACAAACTCATGGCACAGATCCGCCCAAGAAGAGATGGAATCCACCGGCAAGTGCATCAACCATGACATAACATTAGGCTTGAGTGCCAACGGGAAGTAGTTGGCAAGCACCTTGTCGTCGCGGGCCCCGGCAACTTGCATCGCGATGGTGTAAATGCTGAGGAACTCCGACGGGTGAGTCTTGCCATTGTATTTCTCGCCAACGTCGGGTTTGAACGTACGGTGGGAGGGCCACTGGAACTGCCATAGCTCACGGGTGAAAGCCGGACAACCCACCTCGTAAGGTAGGCCACCGTAGCCTCCCGGCGCTGGGTGGTCCGTAGCGAGCCCTGCCCGCCTGTCCGACTGGTGGCGCGTCATGTCGGCGCTTGATCGTAGTTCGAGCGTCCTCATGAGCCCGCTCCCGAAGGACTTGGCGCTGATCGCGGTTGGTCCGCGGGTCGAACGACGCGATGGAGATATCATCTCAAGCGTCGCCGTGACGGGCCGACGCCCGGGGCGGTCGGGATGGATGTGGGGAGTACACCGTGGCCGCGTCGCCTCCGGCGTGGCCTCCGCTAGCAGGTGGCAGCCCGTTGAAGCGATGGTCGACGGGTTCCGCCGGCCGCAGCCTCTCGTCGTTGGCGATGCCGACGAGGCTCCGGACGGTGGCCCTCCATTCGTCGAGCTTCTCCGTGGCGGGAGGAAAATCGAGGAGCAGCTGCGCGCGCTAGGGCTTCCGCTGGCGTGGGAGGCAGCGAAAGCTGGGTGGACCGCGATGCGCCTCGACTTCTAACCACGTTAGAAGGAGCTGCGTCGCGGCTCCGCAGCCGTTCGCCACCTCCAGCAGCACCTCGGCGCGCATGCTGGCCCTCTCCTTCATGTGACGGACGCACGGGACTCTTCCCAGGGCGGCGTGAAGGGTCACCTGCAGGGTGACGCTGCTCATCACGCACAACCTGAGGAGCGCGCCGTGGGCGCCGGTGTTGGCGCTTTGGAGATCGCCGTGCCGCTGCCTGGCGGGACGGCAGCACCCCTGGAGGGCCCCGTGCCACCTGCGGGGGGCCCGACTCCGTCTCCGGAGCCCGCGACTGGTGGCTCGCCGCCAGGCGCGCGAGCGACACCACTCGCCAGGTCCGGACCATCAGGGCGATGTGGATGTTCGCGGGCCGTGCCACGGGTCCTCTCCGCGACTGGCCCGTTGCCGGTTCGCGCCGGTACCAACCCGGTTCCGGACAAACCGATCGCCGTGGTCGCCTTCTTCTTAGGAGCCATGGCGATGAAGAATAGCTAAGTCAACTGTTGGACCAGATTCTCACAGTAGCGCTCCCCTACCTGGCGCGCCAAAGATGTCGGTGGGAAACGACACCTATGGGATCACTGGAATCCCTTCTACGGTTGCAGGGCGCGGGGATCGTGAGAAGAGCGGGACCAACAGGTGACACAAAGGGATTTTACCCAGGTTCGGGCCGCGAGGATGCATAAAACCCTAGTCCTGCTTTGGTGGATGTATTTAGTGTTCTTGAGGTCTCGAACTAGCTCTAGGTGCTGCGAGGTTCCCAAGAGCCGAATCCGTTTCCTGGTCGCCTTGGGCCTCCTTTTATAGGGAAAGGGGTCGCCACAGTGACAAGCAGGAGGTGGAAAAGGGTACAACGTTGCGAGGTTATCCCTCGTATTACAGGACAAGACGCATTTAATGCGAGGCTTAGGTGTCCCTTCGCTTTATTGGGGACGGGGGCGAGGCCCGTCCCATCCATCGCCGCTCCTCCTTGCTTCGACACGCGCCCTGGCCAGTGATGCATGCGGTGCCATGTAGGCAGGCAGGCAGCTGAGATGGCGCGGTCGTGGAGCCTCCACGAAGGATTGCATGCCGCCTCGCAGGTGCCTGCCCAGCTGGTTGGGCCGGCAGCTGCATGCGAACGGCGGTGAAGACTTATCTGGTGCGGGCCTGGCAGTGGCCCTGCTGGCGTCCTTGGCGAGGGTCTTGTCGGGTGGCCCGCCATGGGTCTTGCCGGGTGGCCCGGCAAGGGTCTTGCCGTGGAACGCTGGCCTCCCTGGCAAGGGTTTTGCCGGGGGCCTTCTGGGTTTCTTCGGTGAGGGTGGTTGCCCTCTTATCCTCATTTGATCTTGAGCATTCTATGTCTTCACAAAGATCTGCATGCCACCACGGAGGTGCCTCCCGAGCCCTGTCCCAATGCATTTGTCCGAGCATTGGTGGGCTCAAGGGTGGCTCGCTCGGCTGGCGTGGGCGGGCTGCCCCGGCAAGGGTCTAGCCGGGGCCGCTGAGGCTGCCCTGGCAAGGGTCCTTGCCGGGAAAACCTGCTTCGCCCATCCGATCGTTGTGGCCTTGGTCCTTGTCGTTGCTTCATTTGCCTTGTGGCCTTGGCTTCTCTCCGGATCCCCCTTCCTGCCGTGTCTGTGCGTGGCTCCGGCGGGAGGCTCTGACTGCCCGTGCACAAGTAAAGGGGTCAAAAGCAGAGCCCCTACCTTTGTACACCGACATCAATCACCCCAAACATCGCCATCAGTTGCCGGTGGCAGAGAATAAAAAAAGCTGAGGAGGAAGCAGGAGGGCATGGATGTCACATATAAACCGGGGGTTGTTGAGGAGGAAAATGGTCCGAAACAAAACACCTTGCTCCTTCCCTGGCTGTGTGGTCCATGAAACGAAGGATCATCGAGCAACATTGTTGGTTGTTTGAGGTGTTTGGTGGTATCGAGTTCTTTCACTAGGTAGATGTAATTTTTTTTTCTAGTTTCTCTTATGCATCTTGAATTGATTTGAATGCGGAGGTTGGTGTTATTTGAGTGCATGCTAAATATATTTACATTTCCCCATGTTTCATGTGACGCCTTGTGTGTCTTTGTAACAAACTCAAAATTTAAAATATATCCAGGTGGGGGTGCCTGCACTCCCCGCGCACATGCAATTTTTGTACCTTGAGTGTTATTGATTAGGTTGTTGTCGTCTTTTCATGACACCTAATAAAATATAGATGGTGGAACGACCTAGCTAATCTGACCAGCACAAATCAAAGGCACCCGCGAGATATCCAAGGAGAAACAGTCAAAATAAATGAGGGTTTGGCATGTTTACAATTTCAGCGAGCACTTCCATTTGGGAACAACTAGCAAATTGACCGTCGCAAATGTGAGTGCACCATCTTTAGTGCACAGACATCAACTTTATATCACACGTAAAGTACTACAAATGGTAAATACAATATAAAAATTTATTTGTATATGTCCAATGTGCCTAGCCCATATTATCTATCTATATTGATATTATAAGGTATATAATCTCAATTTAATCAGGGGATCAGTAGTGTATTCATGTTATTTTAAAGACTACAATATTGCGAAATGACCTAGATATTTTGTAGTATTTCCATACAATAGTCAAATTTAATCGCATTAATTGATTACACACAATTGAAATCCAACACATCCTTCTGTGAAGGACCCCTGGCCTTGGCCCCAACCACATCCATCAATGACACCTAGTTTAGTTAGAAGTAGATAAAAAAATAACCGTTACTTCCACAAGTTGGTTGCATTCATGAATTCCCACAAGTCATTATATTGTGAAATTTTATCACATGTGTTTTTCTCCACTAAGTTGTGGTTAAATTTAGTTATTCTTTGAATACCCTTACAAGAAAGCTACAATAAAACTTCTTTCTTCACACTAAATTTTATAAGAGGTCAACATATTTAGAATTTGGGATGGTTATGTAATTTTTTTGTAAGATCTTGCACGAAGAAAATAGTTATAGTAATAAGCCAGAAAAGGTGCAAACATGTCATCAAAGAGCACATGGCATCTTCGGAAACTATACTCACCTCAGTGTCTCCACAACATGCAAAAATATTTGATTTTCTTTGAACATCGTTAATTTCACAAGAAAATAGCTTGTCTATAGCCCTTTGTATTTTCTTTTATAGTTTTGGTACAGTCCATCCAACAGACATTTGTTTCTAGCAAAGACCATCTAATTAAATTTTGACTACATATTCATTTCCTTCATTTTAGTATGAAGAATTGACATCTATTAAACCTTTCTTTTTCATATGATTTTTCAGAATGGAAGTCTATAGCTTTTGAAGTGGTAGTTTCGAGTACTCATCTGGACCTTCCCAACATAAATGTCAAGTTAGACATCATAATCAAAAACAATAAGGTGTGTATCAAAGGGGCTATCTGGGGTCATCCACGTGGCGAACCACGAAGGGTAGTTGCACGAGAGGTGAGAGCAGCGCACGATTGGCTTCGTCATTGCCCAACCACTGCTCGTTTCCTTCGTCCAGAAGGAACAGGTCGCCAGGTATGCCCGCCAGGCCGCCCCGCTCCAACCCACACACGTCACCTCCTTTCTCCCCTCTCTCTTTCTCCCCAATGAGGCAGGCAGAAGGGTGCTCTCTCTTTCCGTCGCCGTCGGGTCCGGGCCCCTACCGCCAACGTGTGCGCGCGGATGCTAGTGACGAGGATCAGTGGGAGGACGCCGCCGCCACGGATGTCAGAGGCGGAGGAAGGGGAGGCGCTTCTTCGGCCAGATTCGTGACCCCCACATCGCCATCGATGTCCACCCTCCTTGACAGATCGATGGAGCGGAGGTCGCCGAGCTCCATGGCTTCTCGTCTCTCTCTCGGCAGAGGGTGTCCGCCGGAGATGGGTTCTTGCGGGTTAGCTCACAAAGGAGGGCGTCGGGCTGCCCAAGAAGCTACGCCTCACCTCATCGCCGCCGTCCAAGGACAAGAAGGCTGTGGACGGCTTTCTGGTTGGTGTCGACCTCAAGATCGAGTTGTTCGTCCCAAGTGGCGGCGGGCGTCCTCATCGAGGTCATTCTTGTCGTCAACTTCATTTCCAACCCCATCCACAGGTGTACCAGCTCCTGGAGTGCCCAATTTGCTTCCTAGTCAGCCCCCTTTCCCAGATTTTCTTCACTATTTTCTTTCTCTTAGATGCGTAGTCGGCCCCTCCTTGTCATATGCATATCCTATATGCATTAGTACACAATCATTCATTATACACCTACACCATCAGACATTAGCTCAGCGCTGATATTGTCGCAATTGACTTCATTTACTTCATCTTGTTTTACATTGTTGTTCTTGTGTTGTACAAGCAGGAATTGATTTTTACTAGGAATATAAGCTTCAATGGTTTGTAGCTGAAGGAGAGCAGAGCAAGGATGAAATAGAAGCTTTTATGACATTCCAAGTGTGTCTCTGCATTCCTTAAGAAATTGTTGATGATGTTCATACTGACATCTGCGGCCAATTGTTTGAAAAGGTGATGCATTTTATACTTTTATTGTGTCTTTCATTAACACACTACATAATGTTAGGTTCAATTCCAGATATGCTTAGTTCAGCAAAGTTGTTGCCTGTTCTGTGTCAGTATTCTTCTTACCATTTTAGGATGTCGCAGGTTGTCAAGGAAGCAATTTTGTCAGTTGATGGCACAACGTTGATAGACGAGAGGCAGTTAGGAAAGCATCACAGGGTCTAAACTTGAAAAAGGAGGCTGCTATGCCCATCTTTAGTAAAGAAAGTATGCCTCTTCGCCAAAAAAATATGTTACATAGATTGGCGTATATTCTTCACTAAAAACTACTACTCCCTCCGTCCTAAAATTCTTGTCTTAGAAAGTTTGTCTAAATATGGATGTATCAAGTCACGTTTTAGTATTAGATATATCCGTATCTAGACAAATCTAAGACAAGAATTTTGGGACGGAGGGAGTATATCTTTTGGTATATTAAACTGCAAATCCAATTTATTTTTTGTATTGCCAAATTCAATGACAGGTACGAAAATTATTCCTGAACTACATTCAGAAAGCAAAAGCAGCTGGGAACTGCATTGAACAGGCAAAAGAATTGAAGAAGTTACTTTCCTCCTGTAAGTGAGCTTCTACCTGACATTAAAGGAGATCTTTACCTTTTTCCTGCATATTCAGTTATAGGTGTCCAGGGGACATCACTAGAAGTAAACCATCAATCAAATGATATGAACCTCAGTTCATGTAGCCTTGGGGCATCTTGTAGAGTGTGCAGCATGATCATACGTTTACTTTCACGTCATGTTCGTAGTTCTACCATGTTTTATTTTAGATCCCTCGTAGTATGCATCATAAATATATTGCAGATTGTTCTTGCATGTTCATGTGGAACACGTTTCCATCTTGGCACTCATTGAATGGACGCTTGTGCGCAAGATTGCATTTCCGCACAAACGTTGGCAGTATTGGCATGCCTTGAGCTCACTGTGCCATGTCAAAATATTTGCTCAAGGTGTGTTGATGAGGGTTTTGGATTTTTAAAGATTACACGGAATCAAGGATTTCTATCCAACTAAATTCCAAATCCCCTCTCCTACTGGAACACACCCTTACCGTATAATAAAATGTCTATCATCTTCTATATTTTACTGGTTATAGCTTTGAAACATCGATGCTATATATAAAACACAAAATGAGATGTTCTTCCACACCGCGGGCAGAGACCTGTGGAGCAAATAGCGGATGCAGAGGCTCACTGGACATTACAACCACCTTGGTAAAATTTGTGAGGTCCAGTCAAGTGAAGGAATCACACCTTCTGATTTAAAACAGCATTGTTGAAGAAATTTGGGCAGCAAGCAACCCTTGATTACGAGCACGGCTCATTGCGCTAGTTTGATATTAGGCTTTCGATTCACATGCCTTCAAGGCTGCACCGGATGCTGCACCATTTAATTAAGCTCCTTTCTCCTTATTAGTTCTCAACATTTTTTGCAGTGCCTACTTGGTATATGACTTTAACCATGCACCCTCTTAATCGTTGCAGGCTTGGACCCATGGATACGTAAGTAAAACAACGTAAGCTTTCAGTTTTAAGTGAAAAAGAAGTGCCAGGCCAACTGAAAAAACATGTCCTTAAGAGGTATGCACATGCTTTCGTCTATGATAATTAATAAAGCACTAGAGATTGATATCATCCATTTGTACATTTCTCCCATGATTTGTTTTCCCATCTGTTTGCCTTCTGTTGTTGACGGGCAACATAATGTGTACAATCTTTGGTTACTATTGCTTAAATCCTAGTTAATTATATGCTTAAAGTTATCGAGCACCTTTTGTTTTTTTGAGAGACACATCTTAGGCAGTACCATTCATATGCTTGCTATACTCTGTAGCCGCTATTAAGTTTCTGGGTTGCTAGCTAGACTTCTTTCCCTACCGTACATTGTTATTTTATCAAAAATGTATGATCACTTCCAACAGTGGATTCATATAATCTCCTTAATGTGCAGCTTACTGATTCTTCGGAGGGAGCAAAGACTGACACTAGCCGAAATGTGACTATTCTATTTGATATCCCGAGGGAAAAGAAATGTGCGAGGTCGAGAACCTTCTTTTGAAGCAGACAATCATTTGCCCAAACGGTTGAGAATGTTTTTGCACGGACGAATGGCAATAAACATCACCATTGTTATTTAAATTAGCTCTCTTGCACTGACCCCTAAATTAGTCGGGTTAGTCGATAACTTAGTAGTATGATAAGTTTCAGCAAGCCCACAATTTTCCTTCAAAAAAATCTGTTTGGCTTATGTAAGAATAATTATTGACATTTGAGATTAAATCTACCTCAGTTATTTCTTTGTATACTTTTGAATTTCCTTTTGGCTTAAAGGAAACAGTCTTTTGCTGGATGACTAATTAATGAATTGTTGTTGACTAGAATTTTGTTGGCCTTCCTGTTTCTGATGGGTACATTTCTACTAGGTCAGAAACAAATGAGATATGCATTCTAAGTTCGCACCAACTTTTTCTTTCTGAATTCCTCCCAAAGAATGATTTTGGTTCTGGGAAACAAAATATAAAGAAGACAACAACACACAACACAATCAGATCAACCAAGCACCAATGTTCGGTGAAGACCAAGCCATCAGATCGCCTCTAGACGCAACACCCTCAGCAGCACCCACCACCTATATATACGATCCATCTATCATATTTGGGCTGTACAAACACGATAATAAATCCAACAGCAAGAAAAGTGCGCACAGCCATGCATCAAGAGGCGCGTCCTGGGCGCGCCCCAACCACTAGTAACCTACCATAGCGGAACATAAGTCTAGAACTTATTGTGATACCAATACATCTCTCCCCTACAATGTTTGCCCGGAAGGCCGGCCCAACAGATGTGGTGTAACACCCTCAATTCAATCGTACACTAATCATACACGCAAATGTGTACGATCAAGACCAAGGACTCACGGTAAGATATCACAACACAACTCTAGACACAAATTAAAATAATACAAGCTTTATATTACAAGCCAGGGGCCTCGAGGGCTCGAATACATAAGCTCGAATACACAAGAGTCAGTGAAAGCAACAATATCTGAGTACAGACATGAGTTAGACAAGTTTGCCTTAAGAAGGCTAGCACAAAAGCAACAACTATCGAAAAGGCAAGGCCTCCTGCCTGGGAGCCTCCTAACTACTCCTGGTCATCGGCGGTCTTCACGTAGTAGTAGGCATCGACGGTGGCATCTGGCTCCTAGGCTCCGACATCTGGTTGCATCAACCAGAAAGAAGAAGAAAGGGGGAAAAGGGGGAGCAAAGCAACTGTGAGTACTCATCCAAAGTACTCGCAAGCAAGGATCTACACTACATATGCAACATTATCAAAGGAAGGTCAGATATGTGGATGGGCTGCGTAAACGCTGTAATAGAGGGGAGAGCCTAGTCCTATCAAAGACTAGCATCTTCTGGAAACCACCATCTTGCAGCTACAGGAGGGAGTAGAGTAGCATAAAGTAAAGTAGTAGTAGTCTTATCAACCTCGGCCAGAGACCCTTTCTCGACTCCCTGCGAGAAAGCAATCCCAGAGCCATACTATCCATTTCTCATATCCATGTCTCATCTCAAGTATCCAGTTCTAGTTGTATCGACGAGATACAACTCCGAGTGTCCGCTACAGAGGGACAGGCTATCGATAGATGTTTTCTTCCTGCAGGGTGCACCAACTTACCCACCGCGCCGATTAACTCCGCCGGACACACTTTCCTAGGTCATGCCCGCCTCGCCAAACAATACGCCGCAACCCGACCTAGGCTTAATAGAAATGTCAGCACGCCGGACTAAACCTATGCCCCCAGGGGTTATGGGCCATCTCCCCGGGAACTCCTGCACGTTGCGTACGCGGCCGGTGAGCAGACCTAGCTACCTCCTTTCAAAAGGCAGGTGCTTACCAGTCCAACCCGGCGCGCGTCGCTCAGTCGCTGACGTCTATTAAGCTTCGGCTGATGCATACGACGCAGAACACCCACACTATGCCCACGTGATGGTTAGTGCTATCAGGCCAGAGGGCCCCTCGGATCAAATATCCAAACCGTTAGTGTGTTGGTAGTGCGGTCACGAGCAGAGACTCATCGTCGCCCCGTCTCGAGGACTTGCGGCAAGGGCTAAGAATGCACGGCCACGCCTCGTATTCAACTCTTGGGTACCCTCCAGGTCAACCCGTCTCCACATCACTCGCTGGTACCCCTCAGGGTCGACCCGCCTTTTCAAGTAACAGTTGTAAAGTCCAAGTATCCGTGTGTCCAAACATCAAGGGGAAAACCCAAGGAATCACCCCCGGTGAATTCCACTCGATGTAATCATCAAGGTGAACATAAGTGGAACCACCCCCGAGGTTCACACTTGAGGGGTTGCACGACAGAGTCGTATTGGAAGTGGTTAAGGCAAAATCACCCTCGATGACCACGACCGAATAGCTACGCTACATGGTTAACATCAGAAGTGTTGTAGAGATCTCACCCTCGGCACTCGATAGTAACCCAGTAGTGTCGAGCAACTAAGGGGAAAGTGATGTGCGGTGCCGGGGCCTGGTCTTCGATCCCATTGATCGGGTCTTCAATGATGAAGCAGGGGAAACAAGGACAAGGTGGGGTCACTGATGGATCACTAACCAACCTATACTAAGCAGTTTAGGATAAGCAGGTAGGTAACAATGAGCAGGTTACAAAAGCAGGCTATGCATCAGAATAGGAGCAATCAATTACAGTAGAAAAATCTAATGCAAGCATGAGAGAATGAAATGGGTGATATCGGGATGATCAAAGGGGGGCTTGCCTGATTGCTCTGGCAAGGAGGGGTCGTCGTCGACGTAGTCGATCACAGGGGCAGCATCGGTCTCGGGGTCTACCGGAGAAAAGAGGGGGAAGAAACAATAAATATAAAGCAAACAAAGCATCATAATGCATAACATGGTAATATGCGGCACTAGCAGTGTTCTAACATAGTGCTGCACGATACAAGTGAAGGGGGAATTCAACCGGGAAGGAATTCCTGGTTCCAGACCTGTGTTAGACAAATGATCGGAGGGGGAATGTTCCATGTTCAGATAGTTATAGGCATCTGACAGGTAAACGGACCGCATATCCGGATTCGTCTCATCGTTCTAAGCAACTTTCATGTATAAAACATTTTCATCCGAGTTACGGTTTAATTTCTATGATTTTTCAAAGTTTTAACAATATTCTAAAATTTCTGGTTTTGTTTTAATTCGAGTTGACCAAGTCAAATTGACTGGTCAAAAGGGGGGTGGCCCACATGTCATAAAGCTATATCTAATCTAATAAATAAAACTAACTTAATCAAATGGAGCCCATATGTCATAGTGTAGCAACTAACCTATCTAGAATGATTAGTCCCTAATCTAATTTGTACAGGGCCGGCCATAGGCATAGCCAGCCTCACGGCTGTGCACATACATGCATCGCACAGGGGCACTCAGCCATGGCCAAAAGTAGTAGCAAATGTCAACAACGGGCGGCAAAATTTCGTGCTTTGACCCTTTTGACAAAGAATTTCAGAATCTGACCCCTGTTTGATTTTTTTTGAGATTTGACCCTTTTTCCTACCGCCAGGGCCTCCGGCGGTAAGTTTACACAGCCTACCGCTAGGGACCCTGGCGGTAGGCAACTTATCCACGTCAGCGCGCGGAGAAGGCTCCGTCCCCCTCCGCCGCACCCTACCGCCAGGGGCCCTGGCAGTAGGCTGTGTAAACCTACCGCCGGAGCCCCTGGCGGTAGGGTGCGGGGCAGTTATTTCGCCCGAGACCCCCGCGCCCCTTCCCTTCTCCCCGCCCTTCCCCCTCCCCCCGTCGGCAGTTCTTCTTTTTCTCCCCCAAGTCGCCCCTCTCTCCCTCTCTCATCTCCTCCACTCTCCCCCTCGGATCTTCATCGTTTGTTGACTGTTTTTGCGGATCGAGATGGCCCCGAAAAGAGAAACGTAAGCTCCTCCAATCCCTCCAATTAGTTTTTGCAAACTTGCTTCCGTTTCGACGCATTATTTGCTTGAAATCCCTCATGTTTTTGAATTTAGATTGGATTTTTTTCACCTAAGATTGTTTTAGCTTGATTGTAGTTGTAGTTCTTAGTTCTTTAGTAAGTAGTGGTATTGAATATGAACTCTAATCAATAGTTCATATGTTAGTGTGAAGATGAACCCTAGTTCATAGTATTTTTTGTTAAAAAAATTATGATGTAATGCATGTGGGAGCACTTGATAGTAGTTTTATGATGCATGTTGATATGATATGAAGATGTTGTTTTATGATGTTGTTTTTTTATGATATGATGCATGTTGATATGATGCATATTGTAGTAAACAAAATATATATGATGCAAGTACTGGATTTGGTTGGTATGATATGGTATGATTTTGCATTTGACACATCTTGATATATGTATTTTATTTATTTGATCCATATGTTCAGGTCTGCAACAGTGGCGCAACCATCGCCCATTCATCTCCAACACGACCCTTCCGCCTTGCCACTTACGTACGTGTACGAGTCCTTCCCCGAGCTTCTGCTGCCGGTGACTGCTTTTTCAGATGAGTTCCTACAGGAGACAAGGGTAGTGCGATGGTACGAGAGGGCAGAACGGATCACCGATGATGTGAAGTGTTGGTCTCAGAGTGTGAAGGAGTGGAAGAGAGTGACTGCAGAGATGGAGGGAGATCCAACTATCTGCCGTGAACACCGGGAAGGGACCATTGAAGTTGCCAAGCAGCACTCCAACTGGGAGCTGCGCAATTTGGGCCGGAGTATCTACTTCGAGAGCAATGCGGAGGAGAGAGCCAGGATGCCGCCCCCAAGTGCATCGACGTTCGATATCATCAACTGAGGAAGGGCGGAGGCGAAAACTCCAGCTGGCAAGGCAAGGTGGGAGTGCTTGAACGGGCGGATGCCGACCAGCGTTCGCCTCCGCTTTGAACCGTGGATCCGCTGTCAGATCTGTCTCACGGCCAGGCCTAGCATGCGAGGGGGAGGTATATCCAACCTATAAACATGTCTATTGGATATGCATCTATGTTTTAATAAGGGTTGTCAAACTATGTGGACAAGTTTGCTATTTGCTATTTCCTACTTATGAATCTATGTGTAAATTGTTTGATATTTGCTATGTGAAACCTTTATTAATATGTGAGCTCATATATTGCTGTCATATTTGTAAAACTTAATGTGATATTGCTTTCATATTGAAATTTGAAACAAGCAACCAAATGAACTTGAAAAACAAACAGAGGACCCTAACGCCAGGCTCCTTGGTGGTAGGGTCAGACAGCCTACCGCTAGGGCACTTGCATATTTCATTACAGAAGGTCTGTACGGCAAAACCCGGCCACACCATACCGCCAGAGCCCCTGGCGGTAGGATTAGACAGCATACCGCCAGGGGCTCTGGTGGTAAGGTACGTATCCACGTCAGCGCACGGTGACGGCCGCCGTCCCCCTCCGTCACACCCTACCGCCAGACTCTCGGCGGTAGGTTGTTTAACCCGATCACAGAGGTTCTCAGCGGTAGCAAAAGGGTCAAATCTCGAAAAAAATTCAAATAGGGGTCAGATCCTGAAATTCTCTTTCAAAAGGGTCAAAACACGAAATTTAGCCACAACGGGCAGCAGCAGGTAGCATCAGCAGCCAACACAAAAGAGGAGCAGCAACACAAAGCAAAGCAGCGGCAAAAGTAGCAGGAGGAATGGCAAGCAAGCAATAGCTCAGCGGCAGCAGCGACATGCAGTAGAAACAACAAGCAGCAACAATGGTGGCGGCACTAGGGGCATTAGCAGCAGCAGCAGTTTTAGGCAGAGCAAGCAGTAGCAGGGCAAAGTAGCAGCAGGTAGCGCGAGCAGCAAAACAGCCAAGCACGAGGGCGCGCGGCACATTGGCGCGACGAGCGAGGGGGGGACGAGGAAGGGCGCGGTGTTGGAAATATGCCCTAGAGGCAATAATAAATTAGTTATTATTATTATATTTCCTTGTTCATGATAATCGTTTATTATCCATGCTATAATTGTATTGATAGGAAACTCAGATACATGTGTGGGTACATAGACAACACCATGTCCCTAGTAAGCCTCTAGTTGACTAGCTCATTGATCAATAGATGGTTACGGTTTCCTGACCATGGACATTGGATGTCGTTGATAACGGGATCACATCATTAGGAGAATGATGTGATGGACAAGACCCAATCCTAAGCCTAGCACAAAGATCGTGTAGTTTGTATGCTAAAGGTTTTCTAATGTCAAGTATCATTTCCTTGGACCATGAGATTGTGCAACTCCCGGATACCGTAGGAATGCTTTGGGTGTACCAAACATCACAATGTAACTGGGTGGCTATAAAGGTGCACTACGGGTATCTCCGAAAGCGTCTATTGGGTTGGCATGAATCGAGACTGAGATTTGTCACTCGATGTGACGGAGAGGTATCTCTGGGCCCACTCGGTAGGACATCATCATAATGTGCACAATGTGACCAAGGGGTTGATCACGGGATGATGTGTTACGGAAAGAGTAAAGAGACTTGCTGGTAACGAGATTGAACAAGGTATCGGGATACCGACGATCGAATCTCGGGCAAGTACTATACCGGTAGACAAAGGGAATTGCATACGGGATTGCTTGAATCCTTGACATTGTGGTTCATCCGATGAGATCATCGTCGAACATGTGGGAGCCAACATGGGTATCCAAATCCCGCTGTTGGTTATTCTCCAGAGAACGTCTCGGTCATGTCTGCATGGTTCCCGAACCCGTAGGGTCTACACACTTAAGGTTCGGTGACGCTAGAGTTGTTATGGGAAATAGTATGTGGTTACCGAAGGTTGTTCGGAGTCCCGGATGAGATCCCGGACATGACGAGGAGCTCTGGAATGGTCCGGAGGTGAAGATCGGTATATTGGATGAAGGGTATTGGAGTCCGGAATTGTTCTGGGGTACCGTGTGATGACCAAAGATGTCCGAAAGGGGTTTGGAGGCCCGACAAGCTTTGGGGGCCTTATGGGCCAAGGGAGAGGGCACATCAGCTCACTAAGGGGCTGAGCGCCCTCCCACCACATCTCACGAATCTGAGAGGTGGGGCGCCACCCCTAGGGCAGCCGCCTCCCGGCTTGGGAGGCAAGTTTCCTAGGGGTGGGGCGCCAAAACCCATCTAGGGTTTCCCCATGGCCGCCGCCCTCCCTAGGGAACCCTAGGCGCCCCCCTCCTCCCTTCCCTCTATATATAGTGAGAGAGAGAGAGAGGCAGCCACACCTTCCCCTCGGCGCAGCCCTCTCCCTCCTCCAACACCTCCTCCTCCTCCGTAGTGCTTGGCGGCCCCGCCAAGAACCACGAGCTCCATCACCACCATGCCGTCAGGTTGTCGGAGTTCTCCTCAACTTCTCCTCTCCCTTGCTGGATCAAGAAGGAGGAGACATCCCCGGCTGTACGTGTGTTGAACGCGAGGCACCGTTGTTCGGTGCTTAGATCGAATCAACCGCAATCTGAATCGCTGCATGAGTACGACTTCTTCATCTGCGTTTTGTAATGCTTCCGCTTAGCGATCTTAAAGGGTATGAAGATTCTCATCCTCTCCTCTCTTGTTGCTAGCATCTCCATAGATTGATCTTGGTGATGCGAGAAACTTTTGAATTTCTGCCACGCTCCCCAACAAAGGGCATCATGAGCTAGGTCTATTGCGTAGATTCTATGCACGAGTAGAACACAAGTTGTTGTGGACGTTGATTTTGTTCAATATGCTTACCGCTACTAGTCCTATCTTGTTTCGACGGTATTGTGTGATGAAGCGCCCGGACCGACCTTACACATACACTTACGTGAGATGTGTTCCACCGAATCGACATGCACTTGTTGCATAAGGTGGCTAGCGGTGCCGCTCTCCCACTTTAGTCGGATCGGATTCGATGAAAAGGGTCCTTGTGAAGGGTAAATAGCAATTGGCATATCACGTTGTGGCTTTTGCATAGGTAAGAAACGTTCTTGCTAGAAACCCATAGCAGCCACGTAAAACTTGCAAACAACAATTAGAGGACGTCTAACTTGTTTTTGCAGGGTATGCTATGTGATGTGATATGGCTAAAAGAATGTGATGAATGATATGTGATGTATGAGATTGATCATGTTCTTGTAATAGGAATCACGACTTGGATGTCGATGAGTATGACAACCGGCAGGAGCCATAGGAGTTGTCTTTATTTATTGTATGACCTGTTTCGGGGATATACCCCGCGGAATGACCCGGCCGGAGTTGTAAACCGGCCGGGACTTGATAAACCGGCGGATGTTAAACGGCGGACAGGCAAGACAGATGGCTCAGACAGACGGTAAACCGGCTGCTGGTAAACCGGCAGACAATGTTAAACCGGCAGACAATGTTAAACCGGCAGACAATGTTAAACCGGCAAACAGTGATAACTGGTTTGTCCGGGGTTATGAAGCCCAAGACGTTATGAAGCCCATGGCGATAACTTAGAATAGTTTAAGTTAAAGTCCGAGTTGGACTCTACATGTAACCCGCCTCTTCAGCATATATAAGGAGAGGTAGGGCTCCCCAAAGAGGGACAGGTTACAAGCAAGAAGAAACAATCTTAGGGCTAGAGACAAAGAGGAGAGCCGGTTTACGGCGACTCCCTCGTGATGATAATGAGACCTAGCCTCAAACAGCATGTAGGGTTTTTACCGGATGATGTTTCCCGGGGCCTGAAGCTGTCTAAATCCCTGTCTTGTGTTGCGTCTCTCGATTCCGCTCAACCCCTCTCAAGCTACCACATAGATGCGTTGGCCTCGCGACTAAGTCCTGACACTAAGGATATCTGCCGTGACAATTCCACGACAGTTGGCGCCCACCGTGGGGCTGTGCACGGTGGTGTTAAGTTCTTGGAGGGATCTCCCATGGATTGAGAGGTTTGCAATTTTTCGGATGAAGGAGACCTGTTATTGCCATGGGTCTACGTCAGCTTTACGTTCATCAGTCCGGAGTTAGAACCTATGGGATTTTAGTCCAAGATCAAAAGAAATTAGGGCTATAGCTACCATCCGGCGATTCATCTGGTCGTTTGTGATCCGGCGAGCATGATCCAATCCGTCATTGCTGCTCGTCGAACGCCCGCGCGTCGAGCCACCGATCGTCAAACCGGCTGCCGAGTCCAGCTCATGTTACAAAACCTCTACTTTGTCAAATCGCCAGGGTCTGGTTGGTTTCCTTATTAAACAAAACAACATCAGTAACGGAGCAACGCTGGAGGGAATTGGAGCTGATCAATTGTTTTGATGCATGGAGGGATCTCTCACAGGGATCCAGAAGCTCGGGATGTGCCAGAGGAAAAATAGCGGCGAGAAAACATCATCGTGAACAATCAAGCAAGACATACAAGGTTTAAAGATCAAGAGAAATTAGGATTGTGTTCATACGCCGGCGCACATGACCAGATGATCCGTCAAGGCCGGGTTAATTTCAGTTGCGGCTACAGGTTGGAGTCTCGTATCCGCTGTCAATCCGATACGGGCTACAAGTCGCCGAGGCCGGTTTCCAAACAGAGTAACGCCAAAACCTTATGCACATGATGCCAGAGATAGCTGGGAAGATTTCTGTTACTAGTAGTATTAATCCGGTCACATCTGAGGACAAGTTCCAAAAGTAAGGTCAAGTCGGTGTGGCCGTACGTGCATCACTGCCACGATCTGCAGTACACCGAGACCAAAAGAGAATCAATATTCGTGGCAGCTCTAATCCGTCAAGTCATCGAATTAATATTTGCACAGATCAGAGGTGAGCCTCGCTGCAGCCGCGTCAGGATTAAATCCAAGAAACCGTCAGTTTTCCCTTCACAACTTCTCCATGGCCACTGTCAACGCTTCTGCGACTTGCCGTGCGTTGAACCGCCGGACTCTGTCACCGCAAGCTCCCATTCACTCGCAGGCTTGCTAAACCGCCCTGCCGGCTTAACGCCTCGGCCGCAACCATCCAATTCCGATTCGCTCGCGCCTCGGCTTCGCTGCACGCCCGCTGGTTTCCAACCAAGTCACCACGGATTCTGCTTTAGGCCGCTTTCTATGGACTCGCGACGCTGGTCGTTTTCTGCGTCGCTGTTACAACCGCCGTCGCCGGTTTCCTCATGATGCCCTGAAACAGAGTCAACCGGATCCTGAGAAACATGAAAACCCAGCTGCCTCATCAAGTTCCGATCCCGCCTTGATCACTTCCATCGACACAGCTCCGTAGCACGACCCGGGCTGCTGTGCCCCTAGCGCAGCCTTGACCCGCCGACCGCCGTTGCCTCGCCGACCGCCGCCGCCACGCCAACCATGCTGGCTCGCCTAATGGCCTAGTTCCGCGCACAGCTCCAAGTCGCCATTCCAAACCGCCGACGCCATAGCTCTGGCCGCCGCTGCCGTCGCCACCTCGTCCTCACGCTTGAGTCGCAGGGAGGGTCTCGCAAAGGCGCCACAAGTTGCCAGGATCCACCACCGTGCGGCCGAAGGCGACGTTGGCTGCCCGCGCCCACTGCGTGGCAGAGCGGCTATGGCCGGGCGCGGTATCACGGCTCGCTGCGTGACCACAACCCGGACTCTCCATCGGCCGGTTTGTCTCGGCCCGCCGCTCGCAGCCTCTCGCCACCGCCCGCCCACCGGAGCACCAGCCACCACGTGGAGCCACCGCCATCGAGCTGTCGTCCGCCTCAAATCGCTTTCACACGTGTCCGGCTACCCTGCCTTCCATGGCTCCTTGCCGCGGCCTTCGCTTGAGCCGCCGCCGTCCGAGAACTGCTGGCGAAGTGCCGCCCGCGCCACGGCGGCCTTCATCTCTCGCCGCCGTGAGCCGCCCGCTCGCTACGTGTGGTCGCCGCCGTTAAAGGCCGCTGGCTCGACGCTTCTTCCGTTGTTCGAACCACGCTAAATCGCTTCGTCGTCGCGGGCCGCTCCGCCTCTCGCGCTTTGTGAATCCGCCGCTTCAAGACGCCGCTATCCGGCCATGACCCGCTCTACATTAATGGTTTTGACTCGCCGGCACGCCACCTGAAATCACCTTCAAGCCGGAGCCGCTGAGCAGATCGTGACCGCCAGGCTGTTTGTTTCAAAAGGAATCGATCGCTGAAGCTAGAGCTTAACGCTTGCCAAATCAAGTTTCCCGTTAATGTACAATGAGCCCTAGAATATTACATGACGATTCACGGGCTGGCAGATGCATACTTATTCAGAAAAGGTGCAACAGGCCGATCCAACGCTGTTCTTGGCATACTTATTCAGAAAATCAATGCCATGAGGAAGAGTCTTCAGAGGTCAGAACAACTGCTCGAGAGTCGCAACCCGCCTCGCCTCCGCTGTGGCAAGGCGGCTATGGCCGGCGCGCGCTGTCATCGCTCGCTGCGCACCGCGACCCCAGCCCCTCCGCACGCTGCAGTCCTCGCCACCACCACTGCTCATTGCGCGACTCGCCGCCCGCCGCCATCACCGCACCGCGGCTCCGGGTCCACACAGGGTTGCCTCCGCCGCGGCCGGGTTGCCTCCGACGCCACTCAAGCATCTCCTCATCGCGCTTAGCCACCTATCAGCGCGGCGCGGCCCGTCCGCCCGCCGACCACCAACGCTGGACTGCGCCGCCATGAAGTCGCGATCTCCATCAAGCTGCGCCGTTCTCCCCGCCTTCGCTGGCTTCCCACGCCGGATTCAGCCGCGCCCGAAGTCACCATCGGTTCGGGTCAAACCGCCATATATCGCAGCGCGGCTGGCCTCGAATCGCCACTTCCATGGTAAACCACGCCCACTGTGGCCAAACCGCCGGAGTCCCTCCACCTCGGCCCAGCCACCTGCTGGCCTTGCCGCGCCCGCGGCCAATTCACCGCGGGGTCACCACTGAAGCGGCCTCGCCGAATCATTCCCACGACAAGGCTGGCGTGGCCACGACCCGGCCCGCTTTTTCTTGCAAGAGGGTGCTGGCTCGCCGCTGCCTTTTTGCTGGCCACGCCATGTCTCCGCTGCTGCACTTGTAATTCAGGAGGAAAATGCCCGGTTTGACCATCGATTGTGGTAAAAGGCAAACGTGACCGGAGGGTCCGCCCGAATTGACCGTGCAGTGTTTTAGGCCGCCATCATGTTGCGATGAACAGATCATTCATCATCCAAAGCCGCTTGTCGATGCAAACTTCAGGTTATATCCATCTAAGTTAATTTTATTAACTCATATTATTATTGTCAAAGAACAATTATTTTGGTGTATATATTTTACGCAGGAGATTGTTAATCGCGAAGGCAATCATCGGTACGGAACTCGCGCCAATATTATTGTGCGCCAAAGATCCGCCATGTTGCATTGTTTACATGAGCGCAAGCTGCCGCCTTCCGCATGCCTACTCTATATCAACACGAGCGCTAATTCGCTGCCCGTAAGATATAATGCGCTGCGAATGACTCACCGAGATTGATCTCAGTTTTATTGAAGTGGTCATCAACTCTACGGTGGATAATTACCGTCCGACATATCGTGAAATCCATCCAAAGATATTTTATATTGTTTTTTTAAAAGAGCAATTACTTTGGCCTGCAAAGTTGTCTAATGCAGGACCCTAGACCGCCATATTGGTGTAATTTAAAGGCCGTCCAAGATTTCCGCTTAAAAGAGGGATTCCGTTTACAATCCGCTCAAGGGGAAGATATCTCCACAAAGCTTTGAAGCTCTCAAACCGTTCAAAATCCGGTTCAAGAAGGATTTATCTCTTGCAAAAGTTAAAGGGTGCCAAAGAGGACCTGCTGCCATGATGCGCGGTTCGGACATGGGTATCATGCTTTATTGGCTTATCATATTATTGATCACTTGGGGCTTGGTCATGTCTCGAACCATAGTCACACCTCTTGATCGGCGCAATGCCACAAGATTACTTGGGGCTTGGTCGTGTCGAACCAATGCAACACCTTTTGATAGGCTAAAGCCACCAGATCACTTGGGGACATGGTCAAGTCTGAACCACCACGCCTCTTGATCGCCTAAGGCCATAGAGTCACTTGGGGCTTGGTCAACCCAACCATTGCCACGCCATTTGATCGGCATAATGCCACGGTTTCAGCTTGGGGACCCGCTGACTTGAACCATAGCTACACCTTATTGGGAGCTTGGTCGTGTCCCACCATGGTAACACCATCCGATCGGCTCAAGAAACCTCTTTTGCAAATGATTTTATCTTTGCCTTTGCTTCTGTTTTTCTTTTAATAAAATATTTTTATGTTGTGTTTTCACCCAACATTATTAAATCCGTCCAACCGCTGCCATGCATTGACGAACACGATTAAATCATAATTCGAGACTATCAGCCCGGTTTGGTTTCACTATAAGTCGCCAAGATATATTTGGATTGCGCCATTGAATCATGCGCCATAAATCATTGGACAATATTATTCAAATCTTCAAATAGTGTAGCGACCTGACCCAAAATCGTCAAATCTACGTCTGCATACCATCCCAAGATCATGCCGGTACTCACAAGACATCGATAAAGTAATCAAAGTTCAATCACACCTGAATATCATTAAACGATTCTCATATAGAGTCTTTATTACAAGGAATAAATTCGCTCAAGGCCAACTCATGAGAAATAAACTAATAACATCCGGAAGCGTCGAAGATAAAGCGAGTCCATCCGACTCCAAAGGGCAATCGCTAAGCGCGGAGCGTAGCCTCACCCCGATCGGAATATACCGCAACATAAGACGTTGCAGCCATGTAGGTCAGCTTTTGGAATAAGTTGGCAAGTCATGAAGAACAACAATAATAAACTTACTATCACTATATGCATTTTGGTGTGGGGCTCTAAGTCTCATCATTTTGCGAAAAGCAAATTTTATCCTACTACAAAGGACTTGCTTGCAAATTACTACAATTGTTGGTAGTTATTGAGATGGTTCCGCCAACCAATGTCTCATTCCCAAATTATTAAGTCATAAACCCTCAAATTAATTCATTAGTTTTAGTGTTGAGATATCCAATACTTCCAAGTTCCAGAGGCTCAAATGTCCGTGAATCGGGACACGGCTAATCGATTAGATCTTTAACTCGCAGAGGGTTGCGACTTTCCCGCAAGAATCATTCCCTCCTTTAAAGTCTTCGCACTTCATGGTGTTTGAAGACGGACGAATGAAACAGGTCTTCCAAAGAGCTCTTCCGCTACCGCCGTACCCATCCAATCCTACCGTTCTTCTACATCTCGTAGTACCGCCCAGCCAGCGTTATTACTAGGTTCAACCCAGCCAGAGCCCATAATGGCTTGCGGCTGCACAGTAAGCTTCCGGTCATGGGGCATCCATCCTTCTCTTCGTGGCTGGGTGAAGCTTTCCGCAAGATGTCATGGCACTTCTCCATGCATCCCGCCACCACTGGTTCTCCAGGTGCCCACAACCGCCCTCCACCCAAAGAGTGATTTTCCAAGTCCATCTTGATCATTGTAGTTCATGGGGTTGTCATCATCTTTGACTCTCACATCTTGCTTATGAATTTCACTCAACCCAAAACCCGCTTCACGAGCATAGCAAGTAAACTACTTCGCCCCGGGTCATGGTAACAAGGGATTGGTTCATCCTACCACATGATACTACTCAAGTTTAATGACTTCAAGATTTCACTACTGCATGCATGGTGGGTGGTGACAATTACAAATGCACAAAAACATAGGTATAGAAATAACATGATCAAAACTTGCCTTGTCGATGATCCTCGAAGCTAAAGAGTCGAGTAGCAAGCTTCAGACTGAAACTCTACCGAGACAAAAAATTCACAATAAGCATATAGCAATAGGATCACATAACACAACATAACAAAAGTAACATAACACAACAAAACAACCAAAACCAAATCCAAAGGAAAACTCAAGGAAAACCACTCAAAGTTTCCCTACTTCAAACAATAACTAAAATAGTTTTTTGTATAATAAAATTTTCTTAACATAACCTAATCATGGTTTTAGGTTAACTTAACAGAATAGGATTCACTAAGCAACTAGGAGCAAAAAGAATTAATTAAAAAGCTATTATAAAACTCATTTTAGGCCTAATCCAATTTCTATTAAGAAAATAAAATAAAACTTTTATTAATTATAAATAAAAGTTCATCTACTAGAGTGACAGAAACTAACCTAGAATAACCAATCACAAGTTAAAAATAAATTTATTTACTAATTAAAATATTAGGAAAACAGGAGCTAGTTAATTAATTAGGATTAATAGGATTCTGCTTAAAACTAATTATTTATTAATCCTAAAATACCCAGGTTAATTTTTATGATTTGGCAATGACAAAATAAAGTTGGTACAAAAAGAATCATCCAAAATAATTTTTCTAACTCAAGTTATAGCAGATTTACTATTCTGACTAAAACTAAATTAAAGCAATTTTAATTAATTTTAACATAGCTAAATATATATTCTACAGAAACTTTAGAAAATTTGCAACCCAACAAAAAAAGAATCACTCAAAAATATTAAACAGAATAAAAGATATGAATTTTTGAAAACAGAAACTATTCTGTTAAAACAGAAAAATGAAATTAAAAGAAAAAGGCCTAATGGGCCTAAACTGTGCCCTGCGCGTAAAATAACCTAACTGGGCCTAGGTTTAAACTAAAACGGACCGGCTAAAATGAAAACCTAACTAATTAATAAACCAGACGAACCGGGCCGGTCTTTTTAATAAAAACGTACCCCTTCGGGGTCTAATCCTAGCCCTAGATTAGAGATCGGACGGGGGGGAATGATTCCGGTGGCTTACCGGAGTCCGGCGACGGCGGCGGCGGCGGCGAGAGTGCGGCGAGGGCTAGGGGCGTCGGGGAGCTCGGGGAAGTCACCGGTCGGGTGCGGACGAGGTCGGGGGGGCTTCGTGGAGTCGTTGGGGTCGGGGTGGCCTAGGCGGCGACGGCGGTGACAATGGCGGCGGAGGAGCTTGGCCCGCGAGGTCGAGCGGGAGGGAGAGGGGTCCGCGAGGTCTCGGGGAATAAAAGGGGCTTGGCTTTTATAGCTGGGGCTCTGCCTGCCTTGGGTCGATCGGGGCGATTGAATCCGGATCCTTCGGATCCGTGATCCGCGGGCGGCGACGGGCGTATGTATGGGGAAGAAGATGGGCGTGGGCCCAGCGGTCAGAGAGAGAGAGGGAGAGGCGAGGCGAAGGGCGACCGGGCGAGCGATTCGGGCGAGAGGGAGGTGAGGCTGGCTTGGCCGCTGGGCCACAGTGGGCTGGCTGGGCGGGCCAGGAGAGGGTGCTGCTGGCTGGGCAGGGGCCTAAATGCGCCAGAGGGGGTTTTTTTTTTTTTTGAATTTATTTTTTTAGCAAAACAAAAACAGAGTATAACTTTTAAAATAAAAATATTTTATATAGGGTATATATATACCAAAATGATCAGGGGAATATTCCCTTTCATTTGAACATTTTTCCAAAGGCAAAAATCCAAACTTTATAAAAATCCATTTTTTTCAAATTCAATTAAAATTCAGATTTGAATCCAAATCTTTTGGCAATGTTTTCCTCTGATATTTTTGGAGTGTCATGTTTGCTCCTCTCATACTTTTGATCAAGTATTTATCAGGCTTAGTTTTTGAAATGTTTCCCACTTGCCAAAATTTGAATTCAAATTCAAAACTCAAATTTCTCTGAAACTCCAAATGGCATTCAAATTCAAACAGGATGCATAGGATGCTTAACTATAATTGTAAAACATTCCAAATAGGAAATTTGGGATGTTACAAATAGCCAACATGGCTGGATTTTATTATGGTTATCAGTAACCAGTACTATGATTAAGGTTTTCAAAGTCGCTTTAGCGCAATGGCTATTATATTATCAATGGATATGATTTATTTTATAATTGAAGGAATAGTCCCGAGTTGCTGCAGGCTTACGACCCGGCACTTGGGGGCTACATTATTTAAGTTGAGATTACATCAAATATGCAAGTCTCATGTCGCTGCAAGCATGCACCATGACACTTGGGGGCTAATGCAAAGTCATTGTTTGCTCACCTTATTGAAGAACCGACTCATCATGTTATAATGAGTCGGCCCTTGGGGGCTACCAGTTGCTCCCGTCAACTATTCAAGGAAATTACAAGTCCCAGGTTGCTGCAAGCATGACAACCCGACACTTGGGGGCTACATATGTGGAGTACTCAATTCTGACTAGTGATTGAGATGAACAACCTGGATTTCTTCAAGCTTGTGACATTCATATTGAAGCAAATCTTAAGCTGTTACTACGTTACCTTCTTAAGAGTTGAGGGCTACAAGTGATAGGCATATAAGAGGTATATTTTCAAAAGTGATGTCAACAAACAGCTATGATCCGTGCCATCAATATTTGTAAACCGCAAAGTTCTACATTCTTAAACCGCGGAAGATCGATGAGTATTTCAAAGACCAATATTTTGTTAAGCATTGGGAGCTGAGTCAAGAAAGTTATTCTTCACAATATTTCTCCGTGACAAACCAATGTCAGTAAATTGATTATGAAGCTGGCCTATTAAACCAGATTTTCTAGAAGAAGGAAGTGACAAGGACTTATGGATGATCAGGATCAGTTTAACATGGATAAATCCAAATTAAACTGGGGGCTAATTTCGGGGATATACCCCACGGAATGACCCGCCGGAGTTGTAAACCGCCGACTTGATAAACCGCGGATGTTAAACCGCGGACAGCAAGACAGATGGCTCGACAGACGGTAAACCGCTGCGGTAAACCGCAGACAATGTTAAACCGCGCACAATGTTAAACCGCAGACACGTTAAACCGCAAACAGTGATAACTGGTTTGTCCGGGGTTATGAAGCCCAAGACGTTATGAAGCCCATGGCGATAACTTAGAATAGTTTAAGTTAAAGTCTGAGTTGGACTCTACATGTAACCCGCCTCTTCAAAGATATATAAGGAGAGGTAGGGCTCCCCAAAGAGGGACAGGTTACAAGCAAGAAGAAACAATCTTAGGGCTAGAGACAAAGAGGAGAGCCGGTTTACGGCGACTCCCTCGTGATGATAATGAGACCTAGCCTCAAACAGCATGTAGGGTTTTTACCGGATGATGTTTCCGGGCCTCAAGTCTGTCTAAATCCTGTCTTGTGTTGCGTCTCTCGATTCCGCCAACCCTCTCAAGCTACCACATAGATGCGTTGGCCTCGCGACTAAGTCCTGACACTAAGGATATCTGCCGTGACAATTCCACGACAACCTGTGTGTCAATGAACAACACCATGTAATTACTTTACTTTATTGCTAACCGTTAGCCGTAGTAGTAGAAGTAATAAGTTGGCGAGACAACTTCATGGAGACACGATGATGGAGATCATGATGATGGAGATCATGGTGTCATGCCGGTGACGATGATGATCATGGAGCCCCAAAGATGGAGATCAAAAGGAGCAAAATGATATTGGTCATATCATGTCACTATTTGATTGCATGTGATGTTTATCATGTTTATGCATCTTATTTGCTTAGAACGATGGTAGTAAATAAGATGATCCCTCATTATAATTTCAAGAAAGTGTTCCCCCTAACTGTGCACCGCTATGTAAAGTTCGTTGTTTCGAAGCACCACGTGATGATCGGGTGTGATAGATTCTAACGTTCACATACAACGGGTGTAAGCCAGATTTACACACGCAAAACACTTAGGTTAACTTGACGAGCCTAGCATGTACAGACATGGCCTCGGAACACAAGAGACCGAAAGGCCGAACATGAGTCGTATAGTGGATACGATCAACATGAAGATGTTCACCGATGATGACTAGTCCGTCTCACGTGATGATCGGACACGGCCTAGTTGACTACACACATACCCCACGGTACTGTTATTTTGTATTTGTTTAGGTGTTCTACAATAGTCTCTATCATATCATACACACAATAGTCTCATCATATCATACATACACAAATAGTCTCATCAAATCATGTCATCATCATCCAACACAAATGATGTCTCTCGTTATCATCTCAAAATAGCGATACAAGTTATGATATGTCTCGAATACATGCAACTACGTCGTCATCCCATATACATGTTTCATCATCCATCTATACCATATTGTAGAAGATAAGAGCTATCACTATGAGCAAGAGCAGAATTATGTAGTAGTTCATGAGGTGTCGGTTCTAATTCCTCTCTCGCGGTAGCGTGAACCTCAAGTAACTAGCTTCCTCTTCTTGTGTGCTATCGAACCCTTTCTGGCTGCCGCCAGATCGAGAACCCTGACACTTGGGCCTGACACTTTGGCCACTCGTCGTAAACTCTCGGAACCCTCCCTATGTACATGACGTAGCACTTCTTCGCCATCCAGGACCTATGTACCTATTAGAGATGCATCTTCATCAAGTGAATTCAACAATAATATGCAACATAATATACTTGAGCAACACGAAGAGAAAAAGTTAGCAAAAATATGCAACATATAGTAAACATAATAAATGCAGGTTATATCATACCCAAACTAATTAACTAGATGTACACAGGTTCATCATACCCAAACTAATTAACTATCGTTAAGCAAGTTCAGCAGGACCGTTTACATCACAAAGTTTCATCGCTATAGAAAGTACTAATTCATCTGACACATCATCATCGGCATCGTCAATCACTATAAGTTTCATCCATCCATATCCGGGAGGATGCACCCTAGCTCCACGAACGGCATTAGGTCCAAATGTTGTAGGCCTATGCGAGTTCGGATGTCGGGTCGCGATATAGGGCCGTGGTGGAACATCCCATTCTCTTCGACGACTTCTTTCATGATGATCATTGCAATTCCTTGTGGATGCAAAAGAAGTCATCTCTGAGTTTATAATCCGGTTCGGCTCCTAAGGATTCTTCCCGTTCGCGGATATGTCCATGGTTTCTAGTTGTCATGCGAAGATGTTGGCGATCCCTTCTGAACTCCATCATGAGATGCAGGACGTAGAATCCATCATTCTTGCTTGCTGTCGGTTGATGCACGCAGTAGAAGGTAGTTTTATGCAAGAAACACGGCACACCCTTCCTTTGTTTCCTGATCTCGATGTGGCCACCCATCACACTTAAGCTGTTGAGAGCACTATCCAGAATATTTATTATGTGGTTGTAGTCTTTCTTCTGGAAGTTTCTGGATGAGTCGAAATACACAGCGTGGGAGACTCGCAGGAAAGAACGATAAGGATGGCGCACCCATTGTTGCGCAAAATAAATACACCTCAAATTAGCCTCCAAATGAGCTAAGGAATGATTGAAATGCATGAAAGGGTTGTCCGGCAATGAATTACATTGGATGATAAGGCAGGAGAACCATTTCCTTGGTCCTTATTCATTATCATGAAGTTTTCGATGTACTTCCTAGCAGCCGCACATTCAAAGTCACCGAGACTCAAGAAGGACTCATGCATGTAATATGGATCCAAAACCGAGATTTGCGAGATTTGGTCTCTCCTGATGATGAAGTTCATATGTAGCGCAAAAAGGCGGACAATCGTAAAATCGAGACGCCTCGTGAGGAACATCTCAAAGATGTGATCCAACCGCAGGAAGAATACATCCGTGGGGAGTATGTCAACATAGCACTTGGCCTCAGGCACACGAACCGCATAGAGGGGTATACTGGAGTCTTTGAGGCGAGAAGGCTTTTCTCTATCAACCACACATGGTTGTGTAGTCTCCTGAGTGAATGAAATATGCCCTAGAGGCAATAATAAAGTTGTTATTTATATTTCCTTATATCATGGTAAATGTTTATTATTCATGCTAGAATTTTATTAACCGGAAACTTAGTACATGTGTGAATACATAGACAAACAGAGTGTCAATAGTATGCCTCTACTTGACTAGCTCGTTGAATCAAAGATGGTTAAGCTTCCTAGCCATAGACATGAGTTCTCATTTGATTACAAGATCACATCATTAGAGAATGATGTGATTGACTTGACCCATTCCGTTAGCTTAGCACTTGATCATTTAGTATGTTGCTATTGCTTTCTTCATGACTTATACATGTTCCCATGACTATGAGATTATGCAACTCCCAAATACCGGAAGAACACTTTGTGTGCTACCAAACATCACAACGTAACTGGGTGATTATAAAGGTGCTCTACAGGTGTCTCCGATGGTGTTTGTTGAGTTGGCATAGATCGAGATTAGGATTTGTCACTCCGATTTTCGGAGAGGTATCTCTGGGCCCTCTCGGTACTTCACATCACTATAAGCCTTGCAAGCAACGTGACTAATGAGTTAGTTGTGGGATGATGCATTACGGAACGAGTAAAGAGACTTGCCGGTAATGAGATTGAACTAGGTATTGAGATACCGACGATCGAATCTCGGGCAAGTAACATACTGATAACAAAGGGAACAACGTATGTTGTTATGCGGTTTGACCGATAAAGATCTTCGTAGAATATGTGGGACCCAATATGAATATCCAGGTTCCGCTATTGGTTATTGACCGGAGACATGTCTCGGTCATGTCTACATAGTTCTCGAACCCATAGGGTCCGCACGCTTAACGCTCGGTGATGATTGGTATTATGAGTTTATGTGTTTTGATGTACCGAAGGTAGTTTGGAGTCCCGGATATGATCACAGACATGACGAAGAGTCTTGAAAAGGTCGAGACATGAAGATTGATATATTGGACGGCTATATTCGGACACTGGATGTGTTTCGGGTGATTTCGGAGAAAACCTGAGTGCCGGAGGGTTATCGGAACCCCCCGGGGAAAGATTGGGCCTACATGGGCCATAGGGAAGAGGGGAGGCAGCTCATAAGGGGCAGCCGTGCCCCCTCCCCATAGGATGTCCGAATTGGACTAGGGAGGGGCGCGCATCCCCCTTTCCTTCTCCTCTTCCTCTCCTTTCCCTCTTTCCCCTTCTCCTCCTAGTTGGACTAGGAAAGGAGGAATCCTACTCCCACTAGGAGGAGGATTCCTCCCCTCCTTGGCGCGCCCTAGGGCCGGCCGGCCTCCCCCTTGCTCCTTTATATACGGGGGCAGGGGGCACCCTAGAACTCAAGTTGATCATTGATCTCTTAGCCGTGTGCGGTGCCCCCCTCCACCATAATCCAGCTCGGTCATATCATTGCAGTGCTTAGGCGAAGCCCTACGCAGGTAGCTTCATCATCACCGTCATCACGCCGTCGTGCTGACGAAGCTATCTCTTGACACTCAACTAGATCGAGAGTTCGTGGGACGTCACTGAGCCGAACGTGTGCAGATCGCGGAGGTGCCGTACTTTCGGTACTAGGATCGGTCGGATTGTGAAGACATACGACTACATCAACTGCGTCCTCATAACGCTTCTGCTTACGATCTACGAGGGTACGTGGACTACACTCTCCCCTCTCGTTGCTATGCATCACCATGATCTTGCGTGTGCGTAGGAATTTTTTTGAAATTACTGCGTTACCCAACAGTGGCATCAGAGCCAGGTCTATGCGTAGATGTTATACGCACGAGTATAACACAAAGAGATGTGGGCGATAATAGTCATACTGCTTACCAGCATGCCATATTTTGATTCGGTGGTACTGTTGGATGAAGCGGCCTGGACCGACATTACGGGTAGGCTTACGCGAGACTGGTTTTACCGATGTGCTTCGCACATAGGTGGCCTGCGGGTGTCAGTTTCTCCAACTTTAGTTGAATCGAGTGTGCCTACGCCCGGTCCTTGTTGAAGGTTAAAACAACACATACTTGACGAAAAATCATTGTGGTTTTGATGCGTAGGTAAGAAAGGTTCTTGCTCAGCCCATAGCAGCCACGTAAAACTTGCAACAACAAAGTAGAGGACGTCTAACTTGTTTTTGCACGGATGTTGTGATGTGATATGGTCAAGACATGATGCTAAATTTTATTGTATGAGATGATCATGTTTTGTAACAGAGTTATCGGCAACTGGCAGGAGCCATATGGTTGTCGCTTTATTGTATCAAATGCAATCGCCATGTAATTGCTTTACTTTATAACTAAGCGGTAGCGATAGTCGTAGAAGCAATAGTTGGCGAGACGACGACGATGCTACGATGGAGATCAAGGTGTCACGCCGGTGACGATGGTGATCATGACGACGCTTTCAAGATGGAGATCAAAGGCACAAGATGATGATGGCCATATAATATCACTTATATTGATTGCATGTGATGTTTATCCTTTATGCATCTTATTTTGCTTAGTTCGGCGGTAGCACTATAAGATGATCTCTCACTAAATTTCAAGGTACAAGTGTTCTCCCTGAGTATGCACCGTTGCGAAAGTTCATCGTGCCGAGACACCACGTGATGATCAGGTGTGATAAGCTCTACGTTCACAGACAACGGGTGCAAGCCAGTTTTGCACATGCAGAATACTCGGGTTAAACTTGACGAGCCTAGCATATGCAGATATGGCCTCGGAACACTGAGACCGAAAGGTCGAGCGTGAATCATATAGTAGATATGATCAACAAAGTGATGTTCACCATTGAAAACTACTCCATCTCACGTGATGATCGGACATGGTTTAGTTGATTTGGATCACATGATCACTTAGATGATTAGAGGGATGTCTATCTAAGTGGGAGTTCTTAAGTAATTTGATTAATTGAACTTTATTTATCAGGAACTTAGTACCTGATAGTATTTTGCATGTCTATGTTGTTGTAGATAGATGGCCCGTGCTGTTGTTCCCTTGAATTTGAATGCGTTCCTAGAGAAAGCTAAGTTGAAAGATGATGGTAGCAATTACACGGACTGGGTCCGTAACTTGAGGATTATCCTCATTGCTGCATAGAAGAATTACATCCTGGAAGCACCGCTAGGTGCAAGACCCACTGCAGGAGCAACACCGGACGTTGTGAACGTCTGGTAGAGAGAAGCTGATGACTACTTGATAGTTCAGTGTGCCATGCTTTACGGCTTAGAACCGGGACTTCAACGACATTTTGAACATCATGGAGCATATGAGATGTTCCAGGAGTTGAAGTTAATATTTCAAGCAAATGCACGGATTGAGAGATATGAAATCTCCAATAAGTTCTACAGCTGCAAGATGGAGGAGAATAGTTCTGTCAGTGAGCATATACTCAAAATGTCTGGGGTATAACAATCACTTGATTCAACTGGGAGTTAATCTTCCTGATGATAGTGTCATTGACAGAATTCTTCAATCACTTCCACCAAGCTACAAGAGCTTCGTGATGAACTATAATATGCAAGGGATGAACAAGACAATTCCCGAGCTCTTCGCGATGCTAAAGGCTGCGGAGGTAGAAATCAAGAAGGAGCATCAAGTGTTGATGGTCAACAAGACCATCGGTTTCAAGAAAAAGGGTAAAGGGAAGAAGGGGAACTTCAAGAAGAACGGCAGGCAAGTTGCTTCTCAAGTGAAGAAACCCAAGTCTGGACCTAAGCCCGAGACTAAGTGCTTCTACTGCAAAGGGACTGGTCACTGGAAGTGGAACTGCCCCAAGTATTTGGCGGATAAGAAGGATGGCAAGGTGAACAAAGGTATATGTGATATACATGTTATTGATGTGTACCTTACTAATCTTTGGCAAGAGCACTGGTATTTGATACTGGTTCTATTGCTAATATTTGCAACTCGAAACAGGGAATACAGATTAAGCGAAGATTGGCTAAGGATGAGGTGACGATGCGCGTGGGAAATGGTTCCAAAGTCGATGTGATCGCCGTCGGCACGCTACCTCTACATCTACCTTTAGGATTAGTTTTAGACCTAAATAATTGTTATTTTGTGCCAGCGTTGAGCATGAACATTATATCTGGATCTTGTTTGATGCGATATGGTTATTTATTTAAATCTGAGAATAATGGTTGTTCTATTTATATGAGTAATATCTTTTATGGTCATGCACCCTTGAAGAGTGGTCTATTTTTGTTGAATCTCGATAGTAGTGACACACATATTCATAATATTGAAGCCAAAAGATGCAGAGTTGATAATGATAGTGCAACTTATTTGTGGCATTGCCGTTTGGGTCATATTGGTGTAAATCGCATGAAGAAACTCCATTCTGATGGACTTTTGGAATCACTTGATTATGAATCACTTGGTACTTGCGAACCATGCCTCATGGGCAAGATGACTAAAACTGCGTTCTCCGGAACAATGGAGCGAGCAACATATTTGTTGGAAATTATACATACTGATGTATGTGGTCCTATGAAAATTGAGGCTCGCGGCGGGTATCGTTATTTTCTCACCTTCACAGATGATTTGAGAAGATATGGGTATATCTACTTGATGAAACATAAGTCTGAAACATTTGAAAAGTTCAAAGAATTTCAAAGTGAGGTGGAAAATCATTGTAACAAGAAAATAAAGTTTCTACGATCTGATCATGGAGGAGAATATTTGAGTTACGAGTTTGGTCTTCATTTGAAACAATGCGGAGTAGTTTCGCAACTCACGCCACCCGGAACACCACAACGTAATTGAGTGTCCGAACGTCGTAACCGCACTTTATTAGATATGGTGCGATCTATGATGTCTCTTACTGATTTACCGCTATCATTTTGGGGTTATGCTTTAGAGACGGCTGCATTCACGTTAAATAGGGCACCATCTAAATCCGCTGAGACGACACCTTATGAACTGTGGTTTGACAAGAAACCCAAGTTGTCGTTTCTTAAAGTTTGGGGCTGCGATGCTTATGTGAAAAAGCTTCAACCTGATAAGCTTGAACCCAAATCAGAGAAATGTGTCTTCATAGGATACCCAAAGGAGACTGTTGGGTAGACCTTCTATCACAGATCCGAAGGCAAGATATTCGTTGCTAAGAATGGATCCTTTATAGAGAAGGAGTTTCTCTCGAAAGAAGTGAGTGGGAGGAAAGTAGAACTTGACGAGGTAACTGTACCTGCTCCCTTATTGGAAAGTAGTTCATCACAGAAATCGGTTCAAGTGATTCCTACACCAGTAAGTGAGGAAGCTAATGATGATGATCATGAAACTTCTGATCAAGTTACTACCGAATCTCGTAGGTCAACCAGAGTAAGATCTGCACCAGAGTGGTACGGTAATCCTATTCTGGAGGTCATGTTACTTGACCATGACGAACATACGAACTATGAGGAAGAGATGATGAGCCCAAATTCCGCAAAATGGCTTGAGGCCATGAAATCTGAGATGGGATCCATGTATGAGAACAAAGTGTGGACTTTGGTTGACTTGCCCGATGATCGGCAAGCCATAGAGAATAAATGGATCTTCAAGAAGAAGACTGACGCTGACGGTAATGTTACTGCCTACAAAGCTCGACTTGTCATGAAAGGTTTTTGACAAGTTCAAGGAGTTGACTACGATAAGACCTTCTCTCCCATAGCGATGCTTAAGTCTGTCTGAATCATGTTAGCAATTGCTGCATTTTATGATTATGAAATTTGGCAAATGGATGTAAAGACTGCATTCCTAAATGGATTTCTGGAAGAAGAGTTGTATATGATGCAACCCGAAGGTTTTATCAATCCAAAGGATGCAAACAAATTGTGCAAGCTCTAGCCATCCATTTATGGACTGGTGCAAGCATCTCGGAGTTGGAATAAACACTTTGATAGTGTGATCAAAGCATATGGTTTTATACAAACTTTTGGAGAAGCCTGTATTTACAAGAAAGTGAGTGGGAGCTCTTTAGCATTTCTAATATTATATGTGGATGACATATTGTTGATTGGAAATGATATATAATTTCTTGGTAGCATAAAAGGATACTTGAACAAGAGTTTTTCAATGAAACACCTCGGTGAAGCTGCTTTTATATTGGGCATCAAGATCTATGGAGATATAGCGAGACACTTAATTGGACTTCACGAAGCACATACCTTGATAAAGTTTTGAAGAAGTTCAAAATGGATCAAGCAAAGAAAGGGTTCTTGCCTGTTTTACAAGGTGTGAAGTTGAGTCAGACTCAATGCCCGACCACTACAGAAGATAGAGAGAAAATGAAAGTTGTTCCCTATGCTTCAGCCATAGGCTCTATCATGTATGCAATGCTGTGTACCAGACCTGATGTGCGCCTTGCTATTAGTTTAGCAGGGAGGTACCAAAGTAATCCAGAGTGGATCATGGCAAGTGGTCAAGAACATCCTGAAATACCTGAAAAGGACTAAGGATATGTTTCTCGTTTATGGAGGTGACAACGAGCTCGTTGTAAATGGTTACATCGATGCAAGCTTTGACACTGATCCGGATGACTCTAAGTTACAAACCGGATACGTATTTATATTGAACAGTGGAGCTGTCAGTTGGTGCAGTCTAAGCAAAGCGTCGTGGCGGGATCTACGTGTGAAGCGGAGTACATAGCTGCTTCGGAAGCAGCAAATGAAGGAGTCTGGATGAAGGAGTTCATATCCGATCTAGGTGTCATACCTAGTGCATCGGGTCTAATGAAAATCTTTTGTGACAATACTGGTGCAATTGCCTTGGCAAAGTAATCCAGATTTCATGAGAGAACCAAACACATCAAGAGATGCTTCAATTCCATCCACGATCAAGTCAAGGAGGGAGACATACAGATTTGCAAGATACATACGGATCTGAATGTTGCAGACCCATTGACTAAGCCTCTCTCACGAGCAAAACATGATCAGCACCAAGAATCCATGGGTGTTAGAATCATTACTATGTAATCTAGATTATTGACTCTAGTGCAAGTGGGAGACTGAAGGAAATATGCCCTAGAGGCAATAATAAAGTTGTTATTTATATTTCCTTATATCATGAGAAATGTTTATTATTCATGCTAGAATTGTATTAACCGGAAACTTAGTACATGTGTGAATACATAGACAAACAGATCACTAGTATGCCTCTACTTGACTAGCTCATTGAAACAAAGATGGTTAAGTTTCCTAGCCATAGACATGAGTTGTCATTTGATTAATGAGATCACATCATTAGAGAATGATGTGATTGACTTGACCCATTCCGTTAGCTTAGCACTTGATCGTTTAGTATGTTGCTATTGCTTTCTTCATGACTTATACATGTTCCCATGACTATGAGATAATGCAACTCCCGAATATCAGAAGAACACTTTGTGTGCTACCAAACGTCACAATGTAACTGGGTGATTATAAAGGTGCTCTACAGGTGTCTCCGATGGTGTTTGTTGAGTTGGCATAGATCGAGATTAGGATTTGTCACTCCAATTGTCGGAGATGTATCTCTGGGCCCTCTCGGTAATTCACATCACTATAAGCCTTGGAAGCAATGTTTCTAATGAGTTATTTGCGGGATGATGCATTACGGAACGAGTAAAGAGACTTGCCGGTAACGAGATTGAAATAGGTATTGAGATACTGATGATTCAATCTCGGGAAAGTAACAAACCGATGGCAAAGGGAACAACGTATGTTGTTATGCAGTTTGACCGATAAAGATCTTCGTAGAATATGTGGGAGCCAATATGAACATCCAGGTTCCGCTATTGGTTATTGACCGAAGACATGTCTCGTTCATGTCTACATAGTTCTCGAACACGTAGGGTCCGCACGCTTAACGTTCGGTGACGATCGATATTATCAGTTTATGTGTTTTGATGTACCGAAGGTAGTTCGGAGTCCCAGATATGATCATGGACATGACGAGGAGTCTCGAAATGGTCGAGACATGAAGATTGATATTTTGGACGGCTATATTCAGACACCGGAAGTGTTCCGGGTGATTTCGGAGAAAACTGGAGTGCTGGAGGGTTACCGGAACCCCCCAGGGAAAGATTGGGCCTAGGCCATAGGGAAGAGGGGAGGCAGACCACAAGGGGCAGTCGCGCCCCCTCCCTATAGGAAGTCCAAATTGGACTAGGGAGGGGGGTGCACCCCCCTTTCCTTCTCCTCTTCCTCTCCTTTCCCTCTTTCCTCTTCTCCTCCTAGTTGACTACGAAAAGAGGAATCCTACTCCCACTGGGAGGAGGATTCCTCCCCTCCTTGGCGTGCCCTAGGGCCGGCCAGCCTCCCCCCTTGCTCCTTTATAAACGGGGGCAGGGGGCACCCTAGAACAGAAGTTGATCATTGATCTCTTAGCCGTGTGCGGTGCCCCCTCCACCATAATCGACTTCGGTCATATCGTTGCAGTGCTTAGGCGAAGCCCTGCGCCGGTAGCTTCATCATCACCGTCATCACACCGTCGTGCTGACGAAGCTCTCCCTCGACACTCAGCTGAATCGAGAGTTCCTGGGACGTCACCGAGCCGAACGTGTGCAGATCGCAGAGGTGCTGTACTTTCGGTACTAGGATCGGTCAGATCGTGAAGACGTTTGACTACATCAACCGCGTTGTGATAACGCTTCCGCTTACGGTCTACGAGGGTACGTGGACTACACTCTCCACTCTTGTTGCCATGCATCACCATGATCTTGCGTGTGCGTAGGATTTTTTTTGAAATTACTGCGTTACCCAACACTAAGATCCCGTGATATAGTATCCTCGCATTCAGTAGGAAGAATGTGACAAATCTAGTGTTTGCTTGGTTGGCTACATATCGTTCCAGCGTTATTGTCTTCAATAGAATGTCATGAGAACTGAGAAAATACCGGTGCTTACGAAACCACCGATTGGTTATACCTTTCTTACCGCGTCCTGTTGCCTATGTAGACACGAAGATTGAAAACAATTAAGGTCTAAAAAAGGGTGTCGAAAGAGCAACAGATGAACGGTTAGTTCTAGTAGACTATATGCGGGCTTCCAATGTGCATGAAATTATCACCTTTATATACAACTTCTCCAGACAAGGAAAGCATTACAACAAGCCAATAATCTTGTTCAGATCAAAACTATTCATATGGATATATAAGATCTTGATAGAATACAGTACCATTGATAGGCTATCCATGGATAAACTCTTCATTGAGTATAGAACATAATATTAGTACAAAAAGTGTACTCCAAGATGATATAGAACTTATGCATAGAAATTTCAAATACAGTTTATGATTACAAGTGTAGATGATAATATACAGTACCTGAAGAACCGTGGATCCAAACACCATCTTGAAATGAGCACAAAGATCATGTATTACACCCAAGGTCTCCAGTTTAGGCGCAGAGACGACAGTTATTTGCGATGATGAATAACAAGAATCAAGGATCAACCTTTGAAGTGAAGGGGCATCTTCGATGATGATCCCCTTCTGTCAAAAGAAATTCCAATTCTTACAAGGTTAGGTGACTTTATTTGGAGACAACCGATTCTAGCTATCAAAACAAGCACCAAGTACTCTAGGGCAGGGCAACTGGAGTGGATGATGTTGTGCATTGAGGCCTCTGACATACGAACCCGCACAAGTGAAAGTTTTTTGAGAAGTGGGAGTCGAAGCTTTTGTACCAGATTGTCTGGTAGGTTGTACAACGCAAAGGTGGCAGTGTGGAGAGAGGAGGAAAACCGTGAGATGGACATCGGTGCTGAGGGCACAAGTATATGGCGTTCGTTATGTGGTATGTGATATCTGGAGGAATAGTAGAACTCAAGCAACGCCGGGATTTCAGCCAGGCGTCCACCCTGCAGGGCATCCACAGGTAGCATGCCGGGATGCAGAGGCCTTGTACGGAGCCCTGGTGGGAGGAGATGATGGCTTCGGGGAGTTAAAATTCATTAACGAGAGATAGGCCACGACAGTCAAGATTAAGAGGTGTGGCACGCTGTAACGCCCTGAGACCGATGCTCCAGTCGGCTGCCATATTTTTTGTTATCGTTGTGTGTATTTATTTGTTTGCTGCATTCATCATGTCATCATACGCATTGCATCCACATGTTTTCATAAAACTTGCATTCGCTCGTCGTTCCCGTTTCTCCCTTTGCCTTCATCACCTTACCTCGGACCGCTTTGCCTTCGTCGACCGTTCCAGACCAATCGGGTTTTCGCTGCCCTCTTGACCGTGACGGCCTAACCCCCCTTTGCATCCGTGTCCGAAACTTCCCGGACCCAACTCGAGCAGTCATGACCGTTGGATCCGGATCATCTCCAAACATCCCCAAAATATCTTCGTTTATTTGTTTGGACTTCTGAAGCATTTTATTCTCGACCGCCCAATTATGATCGGAGGGACGAGATAGCCCCTAACCTAATCCAACTACTATATATACTGACCTAACCCTAAAATCTTGGATGGCTGTCCCATCCTTCCCATCCCCGCCGCCACACTCCTCATGTCTCTTCCTCCTCGGGATCTCCTCCCGATCCATCCATCAAGTCGATCCCCACCTCCTCGAATTGCAAACCCTGCTAACCACCGAGCACCTCCCACCTCGAGCTCCTCCTAGATCACCACACCACCTCCACCAGCACTCCCCTCCATCCCCACCAACCAGAGCCCCACGGCCCTTGTCGACCAGCAGAGCTCGCCCGCCTCCTCTGCCTTGACCCCGTCGCCCTCCGTCTTCGTCGTAGCGCTGCTGGACCAGCAACCCCGTCGCGCCGCCATGCTCCTCCGTGCTGGCCAGCAGCAGCGCACCCCGGCGCCCTGCTCCGGATCTCGACCTCGTCGCGCCGACCCCGCTCGACTCGCCGGCGAGCCATTAGCCATGGAGACCACCGCGACAAGGCCAGCCCTCGCCGTTCTTCTCCTTTTCCTCTGTCCTTCTTCCACCTCCCTAATCTCTCTGCTCCCCCTCTGCCGCCATGGACAGGGCTTCGACGCCATCGTCCTCGTGCTGCTTCGTCGTCGCTGCCGGATCCGCCTCCCTCCACCTCACCGAGTCCTCGCCCCCGCGCTGGTTCTGCGCCTTGCCGTGGCGCCGCCGCCGGTGAGCCGCTGCCGTTCAGTAAGGCCCCTCTCGGCCTCTCCTTTTCCTTCCCCGACTTGTTTCTCTCTGAAATTGTCTCATCATTGAACAGAGGACAGGCGCCACCTTCTTCAGCTCCACCTGAATGCCACCTCGCTGAAGATCCCATGCCAGTGTCGTCCTCTTCTTCTGATCTGGCGCCGTCCCAGGAGCTTGCCGTCAGATCCGGCGATCTCCCCCCGTCCCCGTCGCTCCGTCCTCCCGCTGAGTTGCCCGCACCGCCGCGGCTCTGCTTCCTGTCAAGCAGAGGACGCCTCGCCCCAGCCTGCTGATGCGCCCTGTCCCTCCCCAGGCCAAGGCCCAGCGTGCCAGCCTCCCTTGCCGGCCTCACCTCACCGTCGAACTGGGCTGCAGCCCATGGTGAGCAGCCCCCGCCCTCTATATGTTCTGTTGGCCAGTTGGATTCAGCACGAATATGTTTTTTTTCAGTTATGTGATTTTAGCATTTATCCAGGTTTTACCAGTTTCGCAGAAAAACCCTCCATGTTCATGCATTAATAATTCACAAACCGTGCATTGGATTAAAATGTCTTAAATATGTAAGATGCTCAGAAATTTGTGTAGTTTAATAATATGCCACATTCATCCATGTTTAAAATGTTTAAATTGATGTTTGCTTTAATTTGCTTAAATGCCATGCTAAAATGCTTTATTTCATAACTAAATAACCATAGCTCCGAATTTAATAAACTTTATATGTAAATGGGGTGGAAAAATGCCTAGTTTAACATGGTGCCATTACTTTGCATGTTTAACAAATCTAAAATATGGTTTAGGGCAGAACAGTACCATAACAAAAATATGCATATGAGGATTTTCCGGAATTGTTATTTGTTGTTCCGGCCTCATTTAAACTTGCTTAAATAGTTAGTTTACTTATGCTTCGCCTCTTGCCATGTTAATCAACATTTAATATTGTTGGGTACATAACCGAGAGAGAACTAAATAATTGATGTGGTGTTTCATCAATATGCAACTCGTTGCATATTGAGCTCCACTTAATTTGTAGTATTGTTTGTGCACCTTGCCATGCCATCCCTATTTAAATCGACATGCATCATACTTGTTTGTGCATCATGCCATGTGTATGTGATGGTTGTTTACAATGTTGTTTGCTTCTTTCCGGTGTTGCTTCTTCGGGTTAGTTCCGATAACGTCGTGTTTGTGAGGATTTGTTCGACTTCTTCCGTTTGTCTTCTTCATGGACTCGTTCTTCTTCCTTGCGGGATCTCAGGCAAGATGACCATACCCTCGAAATCACTTCTATCTTTTCTTGCTAGTTTTTCACTCTATTGCTATGCCGCGCTACCTACCACTTGCTATATCATGCCTCCCATATTGCCATGTCAATCCTCTAACCCACCTTTCCTAGCAAACCGTTGTTTGGCTATGTTACCGCTTTTGCTCAACCCCTCTTATAGCGTTGCTAGTTGCAGGGGAAGATGAAGTTGTTCCATGTTGGAACATGGATATCATGAACTTTGTTGGGATATCACAATATCTCTTATTTAATTAATGCATCTATATACTTGGTAAAGGGTGGAAGGCTCGGCCTTATGCCTGGTGTTTTGTTCCACTCTTGCCGCCCTAGTTTCCGTCATACCAGTGTTATGTTCCTTGATTTTGCGTTCCTTACGCAGTTGGGTGTTATGGGAACCCCTTGACAGTCCGCTTTGAATAAAACTCCTCCAGCAAGGCCCAACCTTGGTTTTACATTTTCCTAACAACCTATTACCCTTCCCTTGGGTCGGCCAACCCGAGGGTCATCTTTATTTTAACCCCCCCGGGCCAGTGCTTCTCTAAGTGTTGGTCCGAACCGAGCAGCCTATGGGGCCACCTCGGGGAAATTTGAGGGTTGGTTTTACTCATAGCTTGTCTCATCTGGTGTGTCCTGAGAACGAGATATGTGCGACTCCTATCGGGATTGTCGACACATCGGGCGGCTTTGCTGGTCTTGTTTTACCATTGTCGAAATGTCTTGTAACCGGGATTCCGAGTCTGGCCGGTCCTTCCCTGGAGAAGGAATATCCTCCATTGACCGTGAGAGCTTGTGATGGGCTAAGTTGGGACACCCGTGCAGGGTATTATCTTTCGAAAGCCGTGCCCGCGGTTATGTGGCAGATGGGAATTTGTTAATGTCCGGCTGTAGAGAACTTGACACTTGACTTTATTAAAATACATCAACCGCGTGTGTAGCCGTGATGGTCTCTTTTCGGCGGAGTCCGGGAAGTGAACACGGTTCTTGTGTTATGGTTGTACGTAAGTAGTTTCAGGATCACTTCTTGATCACTTCTAGCTTCTCGACCGTTGCGTTGCTTCTCTTCTCGCTCTTATTTGCGTATGTTAGCCACCATATTTGCTTAGTGCTTGCTGCAGCTCCACCTCATTACCCCATCCTTCCTATAAGCTTAAATAGTCTTGATCTCGCGGGTGTGAGATTGCTGAGTCCTCGTGACTCACAGATTCTACCAAAACAGTTGCAGGTGCCGTTGATACCAGTGCCGGTGACGCAACCGAGCTCAAGTGGGTTTTCGACGAGGTCCTTGGTCGTTACTATGTTTCATTTCCAGATGATCAGTAGTGGAGCCCAATTGGGATGATCAGGGATCTAGCATTTGGGGTTGTCTTCTTTTATTTTGGTTCCGTAGCCGGACCTTGATTGTATTATGGATGATGTATGTTTATACTTGTTATTTGTGTGAAGTGGCGATTGTAAGCCAACTACTTATCCCATTCTTGTTCATTACATGGGATTGTGTGAAGATGACCCTTCTTGCGAAAAAACCTACAATGCGGTTATGCCTCTAAGTCGTGCCTCGACACATGAGAGATATAGCCGCATCGTGGGCGTTAAAAGTTGGTAATCAGAGCCATCCCCGACCTAGGAGCCCACTGCTTGATTGAATCGCTGACGTTGTTGAGTTTAGAACAAAAATGTTTTGAGTCTTAGGATTATATATATCGGAGAGTAGGATTCTTTTTACTCCTCAGTCCCTTCGTCGCTCTGGTGAGGCCTCCTGACATAGATGTTTTGACTTTCCTCTCCTCAAATTTCTCTAGAAAAAAATTTAGGATCACGCGGGTATCTTGGAGTCGTTCTGATGGTTTTGTGACGAGAACATTGTTCTTGGTGCCTCCTGACATTTACGGGTTGTGGAAGTGTCCCGGGGAGTTGAGCTCCGAGGTGTTGTCGTCACAATTTTATTGTTGCAGTTCTGGAATATCTGAGTTTCGCCGACATCGAAAATCTCTTTTATGCGCTTGTTGGTGAGATCACTCGACGCCACCCAAGATCGGGCGGAGTTCGAGTATTGCCATAACTCGTATAACGGATGCTTTTCGAAGGTTGAGGTTCATGATTTCTGGAGTTTCCTTGGTTATGCGTTGACGGATGGATACAGCTGGATCTAGGTATTGTTAGTTTGGGTGAGATACATTGCGTCCCCTGTATCCCCAACACCAGATTGCATAACCAGAAAGTTTCGGGAGTTTATAAGTGGGAATTCAAGTAGCTCTTAGATTATGTTTCCAACAGACACATGATACGATATGGGATCTATCATATGTTAGTTTCTGACTTATTTCCTAAGCCAATCCTTTGTTTTGTTTTGGTTTGTGGTATTTGAGTTGCTTCGAAGTCAAGTGTTGATTCCATACCTTATTCTAAGCGGTGTCCTCATATTTCTATGTGAATACTAATCCTTCATGATAATCAAGAATGTCATGTCAATTCTATTTTCCAACCGGTGTGCTTCTCTCCAAGTAAATCCGACCATTCCAACATTCGCAAGATCAATTCTAAGATTTTTCTCAACGGTGTTCGTTTCATCCGGCCCAAGTTGCCTTTTGTTTTTCCCACCCTCCCACCCTTTTTCTTCAAGGACTCAGATTTCTAATCGGGTATCCATCTTATTGATATGAAGTCTATTCATTCTTTTCTTTCAGTGTTCTTATCCGGTGATTCTCAGGAAGATGCTAAGGAAGTTTCAAGTTCATCATTCTTCACTCTCTTTTTTTCTCCGGTGGTCTAAAAGTCAAGCTTCATTGTTGATCATATCCCTTCCTCTTGTTTCACATGATTTCCACGTTGTAAGTTCTTATCTAAGCATCTCATAATCGTGCTCTTCTCTCTATTCATGTGTTCTGGAGTACGGAAGATATCTCAGAAGATTCACATTTCCATTCTTAATCCGTTCAAGCTATTTCGAGGATGCTATCTCATTCAAGCCATTTAATTCAACCAGTGCAATCTCTCTTTTCAAGCAATCATTCAACAGTGGTTCTTTTGAGTGGGCCCTAACCCAAAGGTCTTTTCCCAGGTTCTTACCTGAGTCTTCTAATTTTCCCGGAGCTTCAAAAATTCTTTTCAAAGTTTGACGTAAGAATGGGTTATCATCAGTCATATGTCTTTCTCCAAGATCTTTCAAATTCTTTTCATCGTTGGTTCATCATTTCTATTCTTCATTACGGAGTGCCTCAACAATTCATGGTCGTGTTTATCGTCATCATTCTTAACATTTTAAGATCGAGGTAGAGATTTATCCTAAAATCTTGGTCCACTCTCTTGAAGATTCACGGTTCTAGCTTCATGCCACTCTCATAATTGTTTTCGATTGTGAGAATTTTTTGCACCCATCCGGAGCAATTCATGAGTCTTTTTAGTTTGATTCTTTGAAGGCCATCATTTTAGAAGATTTATTCGTTCTCAACATTCAGCTCTCATTCTCCAAATCTTACCGGTGCATCATTCAAGTATTCTCTAATCAGCTCGTGACCTATTCGTTCACATGTATCTAAATCCCCTCAAGTATCTTCATTTGTTTTCCAAATTTTCCCGGTGTATTGTGCTTTTGCCACTTTCATTTTCAATTCTTACGGCGGTTTGTTCAAGATTCCACGTCCTATATTCCCATATTTATTTTGTTCGTTGTTTCAATCCTACCGGTGGTTCATTGAAGACCTTCTCAAGTTTACGCTATATCCCTCTTAATCCTTTCTACGAGAATAAGTATGCCAAATCCGTTGCTTGTCATCAATTTAAATTGGTGAAGGATACGCATAATGTAATTCTTACTCTTGTTTCATCCAAGTGATTAATTCCTTATTCCGGAGGTTCATCAAAATTCTTGATTTAATTTGTTCATCTTTCTTTCCAAAGTTCCAAGTTTTTCTCGGTTATATCATCGCGAAGCTCCATTCAATCAATGCAAGGATTCATCTTATTCTTTTCAAGCTTCTTTTCCTTGCGACCTTCCTTTTTATCTATCCGAAGTTCTTCGAGAGTTTCTACATGGTTGGTCATCAAGGATTCCTTTCATTCTTCATTTGTTCTTCAAGATTTTCTCTCGAAGTTTTGATCCGCCAAGCTATACTCAAAGATAATCATGGTGCTCAACACATGTTTTGTTTTGAGGAGTTCAAGTATTCTTCATCTTGCATCCCAAAGTGCAATTATTTCTACCTTATCTCTTGAGATGGTGTTATGTCACTCTTTTCCCACAAAAAGGTGTTATGTCACTCTTGGCAATTTCTCCTCGTGTTTCATGATTCATAGGTTGTTAGGAATGAGATATTTAAATCCATCATTTTCTCTTCGTTTAAGAGATCTTTTCGACCAATCAATCTCTTTGTTGGGGTTATCTTGGGTTATATTTCACCTACAGCCTTCCCTAAGGAATGTTGCTAATTGTGGTGTCTATCAATGATCCAAGTTTTCTCCTATCCTCTCGGCGAGAGAAGTTTTCATCTCTTCCTTGATCTCAAGCAAGCTATTGTCTCGTTAGTGGCAGAATTTCACCTCATGTTTTGAGATGTCTCCATAAGCCCATGAAGATCGTATCCTTTCTTTGTTGATTTTTCAACAACTCCGTTCTATCCTTCTTTTCAGGATGCTTTCTCAAATTCACTTGTAGAACATGTTGTTTTCTTCTCCGTTATTTTCATTGCATTCTTTCATTTCTACCGGAGGCATTGTGATATTGCTCTCTTCGAACCATCTTCTTGTTTTTTCAAGATCATCTTCTTTCCTTGCTTATCCATTTAACCGGAGTGTTGTGTCCTCTGCTCAAGTTCTTTTCATCTTATCAAGTTTTCTTCTCTTTTCTACCGGAGTGCTGTCCAAATTCTATCATTCTTCTTCCTTGGCTATCACAATATACCGGTGGTTGCATATTCTCTTAGGTTTGTTAAGCTCTTGTTTCATGCCTTTCAACCTACAAGGTTCTTGTAATGTTCCTTGTTCCTCTTTGATAACGGAGTGTTTGCAAGCTCGTCATCTCCATTGTATTCTTTCTTTCACTTTGTTCAACCTCTCAAGGTTCATGGTTTCACTTGTTTGTCAAAGAAGCAACTTGTTTTACCTGTTCCTCTTTCGTTTCTCCCTGGTGCCATCCTAGATCTCGGGACGAGATCCTCTTGTAGTGGTGGACTGTTGTAACGCCCCGAGACTGATGCTCCAGTAGGCTTCCATATTTTTCGTTATCATTGTGTATATTTATTTGTTTGCTGCATTCATCATGTCATCATACGCATTGCATCCACATGTTTTCATAAAACTTGCATTCGCTCTTCGTTGCCGTTTCTCCCTTTGCCTTCATCACCTTCCCTCGGACTGCTTTGCCTTTGTTGAACGTTCCAGACCAATCGGGTTTTCGCTTCCCTCTTGACCGTGATGGCCTAACCCCCCTTTGCGTGCGTGTCCGAAACTTCCCGGACCCAACTCCAGCAGTCATGACCGTTGGATCCGGATCATCTCCAAACATCCCCAAAATATCTTCGTTTATTTGTTTGGACTTCCGAAGCATTTTATTCTCGACCGCCCGATTATGATCGGAGGGACGAGATAGCCCCTAACCTAATCCAACTACTATATAAACCGACCTAACCCTAACATCTCGGATGGCTGTCCCATCCTTCCCATCCCCGCCGCCACACTCCTCCTGTCTCTTCCTCCTCGGGATCTCCTCTCGATCCATCCATCCAGTCGATCCCCACCTCTTCGAATTGCAAACCCGGCTAACCACCGAGCACCTCCCACCTCGAGCTCCTTCTAGATCACCACACCGCCTCCACTAGCACTCCCCTCCATCCCCACCAACCAGAGCCCCACGGCGCTTGTCGACCAGCAGAGCTCGCCCGCCTCCTCTATCTTGACCCCGTCGTCCTCCGTCTTCGTCGTAGTGCTGCTGGACCAGCAACCCCGTCGCGCCGGCCATGCTCCTCCGCGCTGGCCAGCAGCAGCGCACCCCGGCGCCCTGCTCCGGACCTCGACCTCGTCGCCCCGACCCCGCTCGACTCGCCGGCGAGCCGTTAGCCATGGAGACCACCGCGACAAGGCCAGCCCTCACCATTCTTCTCCTTTTTCGTCTATCCTTCTTCCACCTCCCTGATCTCTCTGCTCCCCCTCTGCCGCCATGTACAGGGCTTCGACTCCATCGTCCTCGTGCTGCTTCGTCGTCACTGCCGGATCCGCCTCCCTCGGCCTCGTCGAGTCCTCGCCCCCGCGCTGGTTCTGCGCCTTGCCGTGGCGCCGCCGCCGGTGAGCCGCTGCCGTTCAGTAAGGCCCCTCTCGGCCTCTCCTTTTCCTTCCCCGACTTGTTTCTCTCTGAAATTGTCTCGTCGTTGAACAGAGGCACGACAAAAAAATACACTTACCTGATGATACGTGTTTGTCACAGTAGGTCGCGTTTTTTGTCATGCATGTACATCCATGACAAATTTATGACAGAATCAAGATAGTCATACCTGTGCTGTCGTAGAAGTGTTGCATGACATTACCAAATCATCACGGAAGTGTCCACTTCCATGACGATAAATCACGCGTCACAGAAGTGCTTTCGTCAAGGGTGACCGACACGCGGCATCCACCGTAACGAACGCCGTTAAGCTATCGGGTTGATTTTGGATCCGATAACCCGTTAACAGCCCGACCAATGGGAAATTTCCACGGTAAAATCATCATTGGTCGGAGGAAACACGTGTCGGCTCATCGCTGGGACAGATGTCATCCACTCATTGGACGTATAGCGCCTATGATACGTCGACACGTGGCACGGCCCATCAAGTTTAAATGGGTCGGCCCAACTAAAGGCCCACAAGATTTTGTGGACCATAATGGGCCGGCCCAGTTAAAGGCCCACGAGAATTTGCGGACTATAATGGGCTGGCCCAGCTAAAGGGCCACAAGATTTCGCGGGCCATATTAGGCCGGCCCAGTAAAGGCCCACAAGATTTTGTGTGCCATAATGTGCCGGCCCAGGTAAAGGCCCACAAAATTCTTGCGGATCATAATGGGCTGGCCCAGCTAAAGGCCCACGAGATTTCGCCGACATTAATGGGCCGGCCCAGCTGTAGGCCGACAAGATTTTGAGGACCCTAGTAGGCCGGCCCATTAACTGGCTGCCATATTTTGGGCCAAATGCCGGGCCATATTTGATCCGGTCCATTAATGGCATGCCACGTTCCGGGCCTAATGATGGCCCATATAAGATCCGGCCCGTTAAAAGCCTCCCACTTTCTGGGCCAAATCACGGTCCAGATCAGGTCCGACCCTTTAAGAGGCTTTGGGCTCAATTATGGCCCATATCGATTCGCCCGCTGACCGGACGCTATGCTTTTGGGCCCACTTGCTAAAGGCCCATTTAGTAATTCGGCTCGATATTAGTTTTGGCCTGTTAAGGGCCCATTTAACATTTCGCCCTATATTAATTTCGCCTATTAAAAGCTCGTCATATAGTTGGGCCTAACCACGCCCGGTTTGCATCCGCCTGCTTTCATAGCCGATATCTGATTGGGCCAAACAAGGACCGAGACAACTTTGGCTGTTAAAGCCCGTGAATTGATTCGCACAATCATGGGTCGGGTCCAATCGGGCTGCTGCCGCCCGTGAGCTATTCAAAGACGTTTCAGTCCGCCTACTTTCAGCCTCCTAAAAGCCCATTGAGTTTCCTTGCTAAAAGAGGGCCAGGGGTTACTCGCCTATTAAAGGCCCGAATCTACTAGTGGGCAGTTTGACGGGCCCATGATGCGGATGATACATCGTGATTGCATGACGGCCCGATTATGTACCGTAATTTTACGGTTTGGCTGGTTTACTGCAAAGACAGGATATATATACAGTAAAATAACTGCAGCATCGTGAATAAGAAAAAACCTAGACTATACAATAAAGAAATTACGGCATATTACATCCACTGGGCATCAAAGTTCCCCACTATGATAATAAAGCACAAGAAGACAGCAGATTACATACACTGGGCATCAAAGATCGCCACCTGTGCAAATAAACACGCCGACAAAATAATATACAAAACCGACAACACTTAATAGAGTTCAAGAAAGGTTAGCCCTGCTGGGGAGCTGCAGCGCAAGCAGCTGAGCAATATGATGAGACTGCGCTTGTTCAACACTTATATCTTCCTCACTCGAAAGATAAACAAGCAGATGATGACAGGTTTTGCACATAAAAGTATCAAGGTTGACAATTCATCACATTTCTTCGATTTAATAAAGTGAGACGGTTTAAAATTGCATTAACACAATATGGTACTGTTCAGGTCAAGACATGGCAGGAAATGACATTGTGAAGGAGTTGGCAGCTTCAATGACACCACCGGATTACAGATCAAGAACTCATAAGTATCAATGGTTAGTGTGTTGTCAATTTATCCCATTTCGATTGGCAAATAAAGAGATGGTTTAATAATACTCCCTCCGTCGATTACTTGTCATCAAAATGATGTGTCTAGAACTAAAATACATCTAGATACATCCATTTCAATGACAAGTATTTTCGGATGGAGGGAGTAGTAGAATTTTTTTATGGGTGATATGACATTGTTCATAGTTAAGACATTGCAGAATATGACATTGTGCTGTAGTGGGTAGGTTCACCACACCACCGGATTACGGATGAAGAATGAAGCATACATGCAGTGCAAAAGAAGATCACTTGCTCAGATAGTTTAATTTACATGGTATGAGGAAGGAACTTGGTTGTACAACTGAAAACTTAAATTGAGAAGGACAAACTTTTGTTTATGAACAACATAATAAACTTTAAACATGCAATTTGATGCAAACACCAAAAAGAAACTGCCGTTGCAGTCATGCCTAACCAAATATACACAATAAAGTTTGAAGGCTTGAGACGGACAAACTTACATTACTGGTGAAGACATGCTCTATAAAGCCCTTGTCCATGCTGATGGGGGGGGGGGCAATTCAAGAAGTTTAGCACATAATGTTCTTCATAAGCATTCCCTTTATTCTACATTTTGTTAAGAGTAAATATAGATGCGATAATATACGAAAAAATGGAGAATATTTAAGATAAGATGAAGAGTGATGCTACATAACCAAGTAGCTATAAATGTATGTGCAGCGATACAGGCAAAAGGCACAGCCAAGAGCAATGCACAACTAAACTTCTTCAGTACCAACCTTATGGTAAGAGTAAATATAGATCTGATGTGTAGAAAATGGAGGGCAAAGGAAAATAAGCTGCAGAGTGATGGTACATGAACAACTACTGTCAATATAAGTACACCGATAAAGGACAGCATGTACTTACAAGAACAATGCAGAGCTAAAAAATTCATTGGCATTGATATATTCTACACTAATGTAACCATTCATACAGATCGATAATTTGGAGCTTAACAATTGATAAGCAAGCTATCATGCATACTCTGTCACATAATGAACCAGGTATGTATGCAAGTACAATGATACAGACAACAGTACTAACAAGAGCAAAGCAGCAGCAGCATATTTGCGATATCCTCGTCGTTTTATCAAACCGAATTCTTCTTCGAGCAGATTTCCTGCAAAAAGATCCGTAAGGCACATGCGGAAAAGTAGAAGTTCAAATTGTCATGTGATTTCATAGACAGACCTCATCCCGAACGAGACCATTGCATAACAAGGTTTTTCCATTCAATGCCTTCTAAATTTAGCAGAGGAGACTTCACCGGAAATTCGTTTATAGACTTGCCATCAAAGTGTGATTTCCTCAGGTAACACCGATACTGCTGCAATGCTTCCTTGAAAAGCACAAGTAAGCTTTGCTCTTCATGACTATCCAGATTTACCCTCACCTAGTTACAACAATGTAATGTAAATCATTGATGTGTTCGATCAGCAAAAAACAGGAAAATAATAACCATGAATAATAGCACTTACATGTAAGTTGGACAGGAAGATGTGAAAATGGTGTTTGTCTTCACTATAATCTTCCCATGATGGGAATATATGCACGTAGTCCATAACAACATTGAAAGCATTGTCTTTTAAACTGGGAATAAATGGAATGGGGTTCCAATCTGCAGGAATTGGCCGTCTCTGCAGTTGGGATAGGTCTTTGGCCGGTGGACTTGCTGTACTTTTCTTCGGAGTGGGATTTTTCTGTGGTACGGCTGGTGCTATGGCAAATGAAATCGGTATACCTTTTGTTGGAGTGCAGGTCCTGTGTGGTGGGGCTAGTGGTGTGGCCAGTGAAGTATGGGTATAGTCTGCTGGAGTCGGCCCTATGTTTTGTGTCACTGGTTGTACAGCCAATATAAGTGGGGTGCTGTCTGATTTCTCCGGCACCACCACATTTTTCAAGGACTTTGCTGGTGCTCCTTCAGTTTCGGCAATCACCCTCTTCCTTTTTGATGTTTGATGCACAAGAACAGCATTTGAGTGGAAAAACATGGTAGGACGACAGATGGAATATGTATTGATAATGGATGGGCATGGCATCTCGAGTTATATGATGAGTAAACTAAGCAGATGGTGGTGCAACAAAGTAGAAGAAATGCAAGACAACATATGCAAGATACGCACAATCAATAAAACCTTGCCAAATTAGAACAGGCACCTTGATGGGTGAACAGGACATGCCATCGCCTTTGACTCTCGAGGTTAGAATAGTCATTAGGATGATATTCGAACAAGAATCAACAGGTGGGGAGCGACGAGTTTCATTGCTTCGTAATGGCACTCAATGCCTTGGTGCCAATTTTGTAAGTCATTGCAGTGTTCCACAATATTCTTCGATGCGGATTCGATATTCACCGTAATTGCGTATAATATCCGAGAACCATGAAAACATAAATAGTTGTGAGATTATCTTTGTAATGCGATGATATTCTAATATAGGCGCTACCGTAAACACTTATGTGGTATCACCGATTCGATGAGAGAGCTCATGTGTGCTGTAATATCGCATGCGTGCATTTATATAATCTCGCACAAGTACACAAACAATAGGCTCCAAAAGTAAGGATAGCTGGTAGATGATAGGTTCATAATATACTATATACAGAGTTTATTGCCAAACCATGATAACAAGAGCACACAGCAACTAGGCAGATCATAGTGTACATAACAGGGGTGTCAGGACCCCGATTCTAAGTCACACTGATCTAGCCTGTAACACCTCATATCACTTTGCGGCCTCATGCACGGTATTCCCACGGGTGTCGCCTTACCATGGCCCGGGACCGTTTGCGCCTTTTGGCTCACGTATATGATAGTGTCGTTTGTTGGGTTCTACGGTAGGGTGCGTCAACTGCAAATTAAAATTTTCCTACACGTAGAACATCCAGGAACATGCTACGAGAGATGGATCACAGATCATTACCACTACATGCGCAGTGCCGTGCAGCGGAAGAAGAGTTGCGGCAGCGCGTCCGCGTGGATCGTCTCCTCCTCGTCCGATCTCCCTCGAACAGCCGGTCGTCCGATCCCATGTACAAGTTCGCCGGAGCGCGCAAGTGCACCGCCACTAACGGTATCCACGCGTGCAGGAGGAACACCGTGCGGCGGACTGCTAGGTCCAATCACACAGTCAGCCGCGAGTGGAGGTGGCTATTCGCAACACATGCAAACCCCTAGTCGTAGCGCCGAAGCGATCAACCACATGAGTGTGCCGCACCTCCACTTTATATAGGCGTCTGTTGCAGGCTCAACACTTGGGCCTCGCACGGACCCTAAAGCCCAAAGTCTACTCGGTCACGTTCCTAGTCCAGTTCGGATCACATCCGACCAGTGTCCTACGATCCGACCTCGTTGGTTCCTTCCCTTAAGCATGCGAACCCTTAGGTTCAAGTCGGCTTGGTCACAGTTCGGATCAACTCCGACCTGCATGGCTGGTAGCGGCCTCTAGCAAGGCGTGCCGACCACCAAGCAGACTATGAAGCTGGTTAGGTGAACCTGTACAAGGTGTCACACTTCTGTTCCCTTTGCCACACGATATATGTTGTCGGGCTCAAGGCGAGACTGTCATCCTTGTGCTAGCCCGACTCTCTTTCGCTCCAAAGGATACCGACCACTATCCGGATTATCTCATAATCCTTGTCGCATGGCCATGCTTATCCTGGTCGGATCACACGTGGGGCCCAGAGTATATCTCTCCTGATCGGAGGGGCAAATCCCATCTTGCTCGACCATGTCTCGCAGCATGGGACTGGACAAACCTGAAACCTAATTTGTAACTACCCAGTCACGGAGTAGCGTTTGGTCGGCCCAAAGCAAGTCTGTCACCATCCCGAGTACATCCGTCAGCTCATGTCTTAGGACATAGAACGTATGTTGTACTAGAGACTCACAGATGACATATCGCTGCGTCTCATAGTTGGGTCTGTCCGACTCGGACCTTATCTCGACTCGGATCCGACTATGTCGAATCCGACCAGACCTTTCCAAGTCCATATTATCCGGTTAGCATCCAATGCTCCATGGCTAGTGAGACCAAGCCATCGACCGTGTCATATGCAGTCTAGTCGGCTCAAGGCCCACACAGCCCTTTCGACTAGGGACCTTTTAGGACAGTCATCATACAATGCATAGTCCCACAAACAAGTCACATACTTGCTAATACACATCATTGATAATGTCCAAGGACTATCTTTATTCATAAACACATTGGAAATATCATCATACATGATTGCCTCTAGGGCATATCTCCAACAGTCTCCCACTTGCACTAGAGTCAATCAAATAGACATCGAATGCCCATAGCTCTAACGTGCCCCTCATGCTTGGGTTGTGGAAGTGGCTTAGTCAACGGATCTGCAACATTTGCATCCGCGTGAATCTTGCATAACTCTACATCACCATTCTTTACGATCTTTCGTATCAGGTGATATTTCCGGTCTATGTGTCTGACCTTGTGGTGATTCCTCGGCTCCTTGGCTTGTGCGATGGCACCAGAATTATCACAATAAAGGTCCAACTGTTTCACCGAGGCTGGGAAAATACCAAGATCATCCATAAAATTCCGGATCCAAACACCTTCCTTTGCAGCTTCACAAGCCGCAATGTATTCGGCTTCTATGGTAGAATCGCCACCGTATCCTGCTTGAACTCATCGAAGGCACCGCCTCCATTCAGACGCATACGAATCCGGACTGTGATCGACATCATCTCTGCCGGTTTGGAAACTAGCATCGACGAACCCCTCACGACGAGCTCTTCCTCACCTCCATAAACTAGGAACATCTCTTTAGTCCTTTTCAGGTACTTCAAAATAGTCTTTACTACTGCCCAGTGACTCTCACCTGGGTTGCCCTGGTATCTACTTGTTAGGCTTATTGCAAAAGCAACATCAGGCCTTGTACATATCATGCCATACATGATGGATCCGATTGCCGAGGCAGATGTCGAAGGACTCTGAGTCTCGCTTAGCCTTATACCATGTGAGAGTGGCAACAACCCTTTCTTCGCCTCAGTCATGTTGAACCGCTTCAACACTTTATCTATGTACGTGCTCTGGCTTAAGCCGAGCAGCCTCCTCGATCTATCTCTATAGATCTTAATGCCTAAAATATAGACTGCCTCACCAAGGTCCTTCATCGAAAACTTGCCATTCAATGATCCCTTGACCGAGTTTAGCATCGAAACATCGTTCCCGATCAGTAGTATGTCGTCCACATACCAGATCAAAAACACTATTGAGCTCCCACTTAACTTCTTGTATAAACAAGCGTCCTCTTCGCTTTTGATGAAACCGAGACCAGTGACGACCTCATCAAAACGAATGTTCCAACTCCGAGATGCTTGCCTCAGCCCATAAATGGATCTCTTGAGCTTGCATACCTTACTAGCACTAGTCGGATCGAGAAAACCCTCGGGCTGTATCATATACACGTCCTCGGTTAAATTTCCATGAAGGAAAGCCGTTTTGACATCCATCTGCCATATCTCGTAATCGAAATATGCAGCTATAGCTAGTATGATCCTCACCGACTTCAAGATCGCTGCCAAGCAGTAAGTCTCGTCAGTAGTCAATTCCTTGAACTTGTCCATAACCTTTAGTGACAAGCCGAGCTTTGTGGATCTGAACATTTCCATCCACATCGGTTTTCTTCTTAAAGACCCATTTGCAACCAATGGCAGTTACGCCAGGTGGCGGATCAACCAAGTCCCAGACTTGATTCTCATCCATGGACATTAACTCGGATCTCATGGCCTCCATCCATGCCTTGGAATCTGGGCTCACCATCGCTTCCGCATACGTGGTCGGCTCGTCGCTTTCTAGCAACAATACATCACGCACTCTGCGCAATCTTTCCGACCTCCGTGGTTCCGGTGCCGCTTCCACTACAGGTTCCCTGACTGACTCCGGTATGATCTCATCACCAGCCGAGCCGTCCCCGAGTGGTCCTTGAATTTCTTCGAGTCGAACCGTCCTCCCACTGGCCTCCCGACTAAGAAACTCTTTCTCAAGGAAAACCCCGTTCCGAGCAACAAACACTTTGTTCTCCTCACGGTTGTAGAAGCTATATCCCAAGGTTTCCCTCGGATATCCCACGAATATGCATTTATCTGACTTGGGTGTAAGCTTGTCTAACATAAGTCGCTTGACAAATGCTTCACAACCCCAAATCTTTAGAAAAGACAAACTGGCACTCTTCCCGGTCCACATCTCATGTGGTGTCTTGTCTACGGATTTTGATGGTACCCTATTAAGTGTGAAAGCTGCAGTTTCTAGAGCGTATCCCCAGAATGGTAAGGGTAAATCCGATTTGCTCATCATAGACCAAACCATGTCCAACAAGGTCCTATTCCTCCATTCTGACACGCCGTTTCTCTGTGGCGTACCCGGAGGTGTGAGCTGAGGTACTATACCTCGGCTTTTCAGATGATCATCAAACTCCTGGCTCATGTACTCACCTCCACGATCAGATCGTAGAAGCTTTATAGTCTTGCCAAGCTGATTCTCAACCTCTTTCTGAAACTCTTTGAACTTTTCAAAAGTTTCCGACTTGTGCCTCATCAAATAGTGTCATGCTCGGGAACGGGGTCCCAGACTTGCTCGCTGCGGCCTGCGGCGTGGCTCAAAGGAGGCCAGGACAACCCATCTTCACCAACACAAACTCAAGACCTCGCGAGGGGCCAAGCCTCTGGGCGGACGACCAGAGCTCCTCAGCACGGCCTCGTCAGCTGGCTCACGAGGAGGCGGAGAGTTCAAGGCAGGGTACTCGCGAGGTGCCCATGACGCAAGCCATGACGCACCAAGGGTGCGGGCGGGCGCCAGCCCGCGCAGCGTCCTCCTTTCCTCTTTGGTGAAAAGGGAGCAAGCGCAGGCGAGAGCATCAAGAAAAGGCATCTGTTTTGGTGCAACAAGACCAAGACCAGCCCCAACGGCTGGAAGGGAGTCATCGTGGAGCCCAAGCAGGCGTCATCACCAGAGCCTTTGGCAGGCGAGGACCAACTTTAGTCAGGATAAGTGTACCCGCTGTTCCCCTTCAAAATGGCCAATTGGTGGCGCCCTTGCCGCTCAATATTTGGGAAGAGGCCCAGGGCCTTCGCCTATAAATAGGAGTAGCCACACTCAGAGTAGGTGGACGATGGGATAGATCTAGCATTTGGAATCCAGAGAGAGAGAGATAGAGACCCGATCCTCAAGCTAGAGCGACGGGACACCACTTAGCAGTTCATCACACCCACCAAGAACAGACCCTCGCGAGGCTGTTCTTCCCTGATCTATTCTTCATCAGCCCTGAGGCAATCCACCACACCACAAACTAGAGTAGGGTATTACACCACAACGGTGGCCCGAACTAGTATAAATCTTGCGTCTCTTGTGTTGTTCTTGCTAGTAGTTTAGGTCCCTGCGATTCGGCGAGGTGCGAGACAGTGGAGGGTTGGATCTCTGCGCGCACCCCAGAGTTCGAACCTTAAGGGTCTGCCGGAAACCGTAATCCGACATTTGGCGCGCCAGGTAGGGGTGCGCCGGAATCTTCCTTTTGTCGCCTCGTTCTTCCCCGACCACCGCAACCATGTCTGATGCTCGTCGGGCCCGCGCCGAGCGCCGAGCCGCCCTTGCCTCCCATGTCGCTCAGACGGCCCCCGTCGGCGGGCGTCCTCGTCATTCCCCGTCACCTGCTATCAACGCCGTCCCCAGCCCGGCGGGGAACGAGCAGCAAGCGCCGCCCAAAGACACCGCCCATGAGGCCGGACGGCCGCGATCGCCACGCTTTCGCCACCCCGCTGGTTCTTCGTCACGCGCGCCAAGGGCCATGGAGGCCCGAGCTGCACTCATCGCGCTAACGAGCTCCTGCGCTACCGCTTTGCCGACGACGTTTACGAAGAATGGCTCGACCGCTGCCGCCGAGCTCGTCCGCGCTGCGGGAGGCGACCGCGCCGTCCGTCTCGCTGCACCGCATCCGCTTTCGCTGGCGATGAAGCTCCCGGGCGCCAGCCGCCTCCTCCTCAAGACGGCGCCTCGCCCCAAAGGCACGCGCCTCGGGCGGAACCTGCTCCGCCAGCGCCAACGCAGCAAGAGCAGAGCTGCCAAGAAGTTCTCGCCGCAAGAAGCTGCCCGAGCGCCCCGCCCAAGACGTCAAGACCTGCGCTGCCCCGGCCAAGGCGCAGGAGGCCTGCAAGACCAAGCTCTCTGCCGTCCGAGGCCCCCCACGGCCACGGCGGGCTATCGCGCCTTCACCACCGAGCTACGGAGCGTCGCGTGGCCCGCCAAGTTCAAGCCAGACCTGCCTCCACGCTACGACGACACGGCTGACCCTACGGAGTTCCTCCAGCTCTACGAGCTGGGCATCGAGGCTGCCAACGGGGATGAAAAGGTCATGGCGAACTGGTTTCCCATGGCGCTCAAGGACGGAGCCCGCACCTGGCTCCTGAATCTGGCCCCAGGCACGATCTCTTCCTGGGCCGAGATGCGACCCGCTTCATCGCCAACTTCCAAGGTACTCGTGACCGGCCACCCGCCGTGAGTGACATGCGCCAGATCAAGCAGCAGCCAGGGGAAACCCTGCAAAAGTACATCCAACGCTTCAACAACGCGCGACTCAAGATCCCCGTGGTAACGGAGGAGGCCATCATCTCGCTTTCTCCGACGGCGCGGCGCGACGCCAAGATGAAGGAGGAGCTGGCGATGCATGAAGATCTGTGCACCTCCCTGGAGCTGTTCAACTTGGCGACCAAGTGCGCCAGGGCTGAGGAGGGGCCCTCTCCCTCCTCGAGCTGCCTGCCGCGGATCCCGAAGAAAAGAAGTCCAAGGCCAAGGACGTGAAGCGCAAGGGGGCTGCAGTACTCGCGGCCGAACCAGACACCAAGCAAGGCAGAGATCAGCCCGAGTCCTCTAAGGGCAGTCGGTACTGCGTGTCCCACGACCTCCACACCCACAACACCAATGAATGTCAAGAGCTCCGGGCCGTGCGCGAAGGAAGGGTCGGCAGACGCCCCGAGCGCAGCGACCGGGGCTACGACCGATGAGGAGGAAGGAATGCAGGACGCTGGGAAGACCGCGGCCCGTGCCAAGGGTGGCGCGACCAACCTCGCGAGGACCGCTGGAAAGACCCACCTCGCAAGGGGGGCTGGAGGGATCAGCCTCGCGAGGATTGCCCGCAAGGGAACGCAGGCCTCCCTCCGCTGCCGCCGCCACCAAGGAGAGTCGAAGACCGTCATCAGGACGAGGGGGCTGGGGGCTTCTGTGAAGCGCGGCGATCGCCAGATCCCGGGCGGAGCTCAAGCCCCAGCCTCTCACCGCATCTTCAAGCAGTTCGCCCGTGAAGTGAATGCAGTCCTCCCCAAGCTCGAGTCCACGCGCCCTCTCAGGTGGTCGGTGTGCGCCATCACGTTCAGCTTAGCGGATCAGCTCAAGCGCGCAGCCACACCGGAGTTCTTCCGATGCTTTGCTCCCCAATCATCGGCAATGTGCTGGTCACCAAGACCTCATCAACGGCGGAGCAGGGCTCAACGCCCCGTCCGTGGAGACGCTCAACAATCTTCAAGTGCCTTATACCAGCTTCAGCCAACCAAGCCTTTCTCCGAGTCACCGACGGCTCCACGGTCCCGATCGGGCAGGTCCGCCTTCTGTCACCTTCGGGCCCGCGACAACTACCACACCGAGCTCATCGACTTCGACGTCGCCCACATTCGCCGTCAGATAACGCCATCCTTGGTACCCAGCGTTGGCCAAGTTCATGGTCAGAACCCACCATGGCTACAACATCCTCAAGATGCCAGAAGCGGCGGGGTCATCACGGTGCCCCGTGAAGAGAGAGATGCATGTGCTCCCCGGAGCGAGCTTTTCAGCTGCATCATTTGGAAGACCTGCACCACAAAGCAGGATGCCTCCCGAGGCAGCACCCAAGAAGAAGAAGACATCGACCGCCCGGCTCTTCAAGAGACAGGCCCCTCAGGCCCGTGACCGGGCCAGGGGGAGCCTCCTTCCATCGCATAGGAAGCGGCGGCGCCTCCTCAGCAGGGCTCGGGGCTCTCCCTCGAGGGCCGCCACCTCGCCAAGGTCTCGAGGGAGGCGCTTGGGCACCACGTGGAGGCGTGTTTCAAGCACGCTTCCGCAAGGTGAGCAAGACCAGGAGGACAGAACCCTCAAGAGTTCATCGCAAGGCCATTCAGAGCTACAGGAGTCAAGGGTCATGAGGGCAGCCGCCGCCACTCACTGTGGCCCCCATCCAAAGCGAGGATGGTGGGCTGCGCGTCTGATCGACATACCAGGCTCAACCGAGCCGCATCTCAAGAGCGCCTTTGGCCCTCGCGAGTGGGACGTTGCGAGGGTGCGCCCCACAGCTACGTACGCATGCCGTATGGCCTGCCAAACGCGGCTGCTGCGCACCAGCGTCTCATGAGGACCATCCTGGAGGCTCAAGAGGTAGGGCACGCCGCAGCCCTGGCGGAGATGGAGATGGCCCATGAGGAGCCGCCGGGGCCTCCGGAGCCTCCCGAGGCCCCCGGGCCTGGGGGCACGTGAGGATCGGCTCCCGCAGCCCACCGAGTCTGCTGCATCAACAACCCTTCATCCCCAACATCACCAGGTGACATATTTAAGTTTTATTTCCGGCTGGGAGCGCCTTCAGGTCAGATTATTCCCTGTGCGCGTGGGTCCGTCCTCATGCATGTATCCCTTTATTTCATGTCTTTAGCTTATCCTGTTGGGGGCACCCTCGGCTGCATCATCCCCAAGCCGCCGGGCCGGTCCCAGCTGCATGTATCCTTCATGCGTTTTCCTTAGGATTATGCTCTCGCTCCACCATGCTTGTTATTTGCGCCTTCTCCGGGTGGAGAAATCTTGCACGTTAAAGGGGGTGCCCGAGCATCGCGACTCGTGGCTCCTACCGCTCTTGACCCTCACCTCCTGGTCTTGTCCATGGCATCGCGACCTGGCTTGCCAACGACGGTTGAGACCAGCCCGAGAGCCGGGACCCAAGGACGAGAGTTTCACATCCAATAAAGCTTATGCTAAAGGGGGTGCCCGAGCATCGCGACTCAGGGCTCCTACCGCTCTCCGCCCTCACCCTCTGGTCTTGTCCATGGCATCGCGACCGGCTTGCCGGCGACGGGTGAGACTAGCCCGAGAGCCGGGACCCGAGGACGTAGAGTTGCTGCGTCTGACCCAGCTTGCGAGTTAAAGGGGGGGTGCACGAGCATCGCGACTCAGGGCTCCTACCGGCTCTCCGCCCTCACCCTCTGGTCTTGTCCATGGCATCGCGACCTGGCTTGCGGCCGACGGCCGAGACCAGCCCGAGAGCGGGACCCGAGGACGAGTTGCGCCATCTAACCTAGCTTGCACGTTAAAGGGGGGTTCACGAGCATCACGACTCAGGGCTCCTACCGGCTCTCCGGACCTCACCCTCTGGTCTTGTCCATGGCATCGCGACCTGGCTTGCCAGCGACGGCTGAGACCAGCCCGAGAGCCGGGACCCGAGGACGTAGAGCACCGGCATCTGGCCAAATTTGCAGGAACACACTCGAAGATAAGGCCCAGAGCTAGGCGCAACCCGCCTTGAGGTAGGGCCTCGTGAGTCCTGCGCTGGCTCACGGGTGCCCAGATACACCTCGTCCAGCCCTCACTGTGCCAGCCCACGCTGCAGGGGCTAGAGACGCCTGGGCTCCTCCCGAGGGGAGCCCCTCCCACGCTCCAATGGAAGCACCATGCTCCGTGGCTGGCCGACGACATCGCCGAGGAGCGGCTATGCCCGTATGTATGCGGAAGTGCTATGCTCCGCGCTGGTGATAAACAACTGAGGGTGTCCTCCGGGTCGCATCAACCTCAGGGAGCCCAGAGCTCAGTGTCTGGCCTCGTCGCAACGCCTCCCTTTGGGAGCGCCTGAGCGAGGGGCTGGGCACGGGCTGCGCTTAGGTCACGCCAGACGACGCCACCCAGCCAGCCCCTCGGGCCTGGTTCGTCGCAAGGTCACTCCCAGAGCGGAGCCAAGGCACGCATGCCGCTTGAGCGTCAAGGGGACTCGAGCATCGCGACTCAGAGCCTAACTGGTCACGTAGCCCTCACCCCTTAGTTCCAAAGGCTAACGGCGGTTGAGGTATGCGCTGGGCCGGGCTCGCAGACGAGAACGGTGGGTCCGCCCGCGTCTCACCTCCCTACTTGTTGTTCGTGCACCAAGGGGGACTCCTGAGCATCGCGACTCAGGAGCCTAACTTGTCACGTAGCCCCTCACTCCTTGGTCCCATCTTGGTTTCCGGTCGGGGCTAACGGCGGCTGAGGTATGCACGGGGCCGGGCTCTGTCGGCGTAGAACATAAGCAAGTAGGAAGAGCAAATTTCAAGGAATTCGAAAGCAAATATTACAGTCCACACTGTCATCGCAATACCAAACGCAAGTTTAAACGCCTCCCCGAGGCATGATACACGTGCAGGAAGTAAAAGAAGGACAGGAGCCACAACGGAGTCACTTGCCGGTGGTGGAGCAGCGCGGAGTGGGCTCGCCTCGTGAAGCAGCAGGGCCGGCAGCGCCTCGCTTCGGCTTGGTGCTGAAGGCCCGGAACTTCCCCAATAGAGCCTCCGCGCGACCCTTCACAGCCTCGGCAGCGGCAGCCGCATGCTCGCCGCTTGCGGCCCAAAGAGCTGTCCATGTCGACACTGGGATCGCGAAGATAGATGTGGGTGAGGATCCGCGTCGATTGCAGAAGACAAGACACGCGCCTCGGCCTCACCGTGGGGCCAAGACCAAGGGAGACATCTTCAAGAGCACGAATCAGAAGGAAGCATCTTGGCGGGGCCGTCCTCTGCGCCGGCCAGTGGGCTCTCCAGGCCGCTGTCATAAAGCTCCCTCAGCAAGGCGCGAGCCTTCATCTCCATATCCATGAAGGCCACGCGATCTTCGGCAAGAACCCGCGCCTTGGTGTCCAGCTCGACCTTCCTCGCCTCCAGTTCCTGCTCCAGTAGGCCCAGCGGTCACGACGCTTCAGCTTGGCCTCCCGGTCCTTGGCGGCCGCCCATGAGCCTTCATGCTTTCCTCCTGCTCCTGGCGGAGGCGGGCCTCATCGGCGAGCTGGTCCTGCAGGCCCTTCAGCTCGCCCTCCAGCGTCTCACAGCGACCTTGGATGCTGGCTGCCTCCCCCAGGGCAGCATCGCAGGCCACCTTCGCCTCACGAACAGCCTGCTTCTCCTCGTCGCAGGCTGTCGAGGCCTGGACCAGCGCCGCCCGAATCGAAGCGTCGGCGCGAATCCAGCCAGATGCCAGCTCCAAGTGCCCGGCCACCAAGCGAGGGTCGGCGCCCAAAAGATCCTTCCGCAGCCGGTCCAATTCAGCGGCAGCATGATCCAGGACAGCGGGAGGAGTCGGAGAGACAGCAGTTGGCGGAGTAGGAGGAGATGGCGGCGGAGCAGCCACTGCGCCTTGAGGCGGAACCAGCGGCGCCACGGCAACGGTGGAGGCAGCGTCCAGCAAGGCCACCTCGGGAGTCGCCTGGGTCAAGGGGGCTGAGCTCGCCCCAGCGGGCTCAGCCAGGCCTCGCGAGGACGCCCGGGCAGGAGAGACCTGGGCGTCGGGATCATCTCCCTTTTCGGGCAACGGCACCGTCACGGATGGAGCCTCAGGAGCCCCCTTCAGCTTCTTCGCCGCGGGCGCCGGCCTGGCCGAGGAACATGGACATCAGATCTCGTCAGCAGAGCAATGATCAAGACGGAAAGCAGGCACTTACAGGTCGTCGCTGGTGGACTCGAGCAGCCTCCGGCCATACTTGAAGCCCGAGAGCCGGCTGCAGGGATCAGCTTCAAGGGAACCAGAGCGGCGGCGATCGGTGGATCGCCTGGGCCGGGCGGACCTGCTGGGACCAGCCCAGTCCGTCCTTCTTCGGGATCGGGGCAAGCTTCGCCTCCCGCCATCCTCATCTTCGCGTCGCTGCTCTCGGGAGGCGGGAACGCAGGGCCTGCGCCGCAGGAGGGAGCCCTTGACTCGCCCCGAGTCAACCCCTCTCCTGGCTCCTTTCCTCCACCTCTTCGCCGAGTCGGAAGAGGACACGTCCACCAGGTCCTCCGGAGCCTCCGCTGGCACGAGCCTGTCCCCATTGAAGGCGGGCATGGACCCCACAACTTGCTCCCAATCCTCGCTGAAGGAACAGGGCGTGGGGCGCCCGGTCTCGCCACATCGCCCCAACCAAGGACTGGAGGACTGTCGCCAGATCCTCGCCGGCCAGGCCACGGGCTCGGGTGTGGCCTCCACATCGAAGCGGTATCGCAAGCGGAGCCAATTGGTGCTCCAGAACTCCTCAAGAGCGACGCACGGTCAGCCTCGCCACCACCGCGTCGGCCGGCTTCAGATCTGCATTCATCTTCTCCAAGACTAGCTTGCTGGGATCCAAGCTTCGCTTTCGGGACCAGTCGCCGGTGCTCTTGGCGGGCTCCGTGGGCAGGATCAGCCGGGTGGATTCGCCAAAGATCCACCAAGACCCACTTGCTCCTCAGTAGCCCTCAATCCGCTTCCCGGGTTTGAATGGCGATGGCTCCGCAGATGCGATTTAAGCTCACAGACGCGGAGGCGGAACCACGGAGGACCGGAGGAAGAAGTAGTGGCGCAACAAGGCCACCGAGCGCTTCACCCCAACATGGGCCTCACAATAGTAAGCGAAGATTGCCAAAAGAAGGACGGAGTTGGGATGGAGGTGCAGTCGCGTGGATGTTGTAGTGACGGAGGACGGAAAAGAAGAACTTCGAGAAGGGAGGCACTGCACCAGCAATGATGGCGCCAAGAACGGGTAGAAGGTACTCCCCGACCCTCGGGCGGAGGAGCCGCCTTGAGCACCGCTGCTCCATTGACGCCCTGCGCCCCGCCAACCGGGCGATCAGTGGCAAGGCTCGCCACGACACATTCAGCGGGTCCAAGGCAGGAGAGTACTGAGCTCCGCCGGGTTTGGCGAGGAGCCATGACCGGCTAGGGCACAAGGCGGAGTGGATCTCAAGGTCTTGGAAGCAGGGAGGAGAGGTGCAAGAAAGGGATCTGCGAGCAATCGGAGAAAGTAAAGGAGGCAAGGAAGATGCCGCCTATTATCAACTTCTCGCTGTTGCAGAGGCCCCCACGCCCAATCAACCGCCACGCTTGGCGCCAAGGTCAAGAAGCTGTTAGGGGCCCACGACGCTCAGACTTGCCCTTTCGCCTCTCAGACGGCCAAGTTCGGGCGCGCCAGGCCGGGGCTATCTTGTCATGCTTCTGGGAACGGGGTCCCCAGACTTGCTCGCTCAAGGCCTGCAGCGTGGCTCAAAGGAGGCCAGGACAGCCCATCTTCACCAACACAAACTCAAGACCCTCGCGAGGGGCCAAGCCTCGAGGGGCGGACGACCAGGAGCTCCCTCAGGCACGGCCTCGTCAGGCTGGCTCACGAGGAGGCGGAGAGTTCAAGGAAGGGTACTCGCGAGGAGCCCATGACGCAAGCCATGACGCACCAAGGGCGCCATCGGGCGCCAGCCCGCAGCAGGCCCTCCTTTCCTCTTTGGTGCAAAGGGAGCAAGCGCAGTGAGAGCATCAAGCAAAGGCATCTGTTTTGGTGCAACAGACCAAGACCAGCCCCAACGGCTGGAAGGGAGTCATCGTGGAGCCCAAGCAAAGGCCATCACTAGAGCCTTTGGCAGGCGAGGACCAACTTTAGTCAGATAAGTGTACCCGCTGTTCCCCTTCAAAATGGCCAATTGTTGGCGCCCTTCCTGCTCAATATTTGGGAAGAGGCCCAGGGCCTTCGCCTATAAATAGGAGTATCCACACTCAGAGTAGGGGGACAATCGGATAGATCTAGCATTTGGAATCCAGAGAGAGAGATAGAGACCCGATCCTCAAGCTAGAGCGACGGGACACCACTTAGCAGTTCATCACACCCACCAAGAACAGACCCTCGCGAGGCTGTTCTTCCCCAGATCTTATTCTTCATCAGCCCTAGAGGCAATCCACCAGACCACAAACTAGAGTAGGGTATTACACCACAACGGTGGCCCGAACTAGTATAAATCTTGCGTCTCTTGTGTTGTTCTTGCTAGTAGTTTAGGTCCCTGCAATTCGGCGAGGTGCGAGACGGTGGAGGGTTGGATCTCCACGCGCACCCCAGAGTTCGAACCTTAAGGGTCTGCCGGAACCCGTAATCCGACAAATAGATATACCCATATCTACTCAATTAAATCGGTAAAAGTCAATGGCATCGTAGCCACCTCTGGCGGTTGTGCTCATTGGACCACACACATCACTATGTATAAGTTCCAATAGTTCGACGACCTCTCGCAACTCTTTGCGAAGGAGACTTAGTCATCTTGCCGAGCAAGCATGATTCACATGTCTCAATGACCAAGTCGACGGGTTAGAGCCCATCATCATGGAGCTTCTTCATGCTTTTAGACTAATGTGTCCAAGCCGCAATGCCGTAAGTATGTCGATTTATCTCATTAGGCTTATGCCTCTTGACATTCACGTTATAGACCGGTTCTGTTCTAGATTCAATATAAATAGGCCATCAACAATGGGTGCATAGCCGTGGAACATACCATTCAAAAATATCGAACATCCATTGTCCTTTAAATTGAATTCATAACCCTGACTCATCAAACATGAGGCAGAAATAATGTTCCGACGAAGTGCAGGAATGTAATAACAATTATTCAATTCCAAAATAAATCGAGAAGGAAGCTGGAGCTGCATTGTGCCGACCTCCAACGCAGCAACTCTTGCTTTGTTGCCGACCCTGATGTCAATCTCCCCTTGTGCCACACGCCTAGTTCTTACCAGCCCCTGCATCGAGTTGCAAATATGAACAACCGATCCGGTATCAAATACCCAAGAGCTACTAGGTATGTCGGCAAGGTAAATGTCTTAACATATGCAACAAGTGTACCTTTGCCTGAAGCAGCATTTCCGGCCTTCTTGCCATGCTCTGCAAGCCACTTGCTACAGTTCCTCTTCAAGTGACCAGTCTCCTTGCAGTGATAGCAAACGGTCTTCGAGTCCGATCCAGACTTCCACGATGTGGCAGAGGTTACCATCTCCGTGCCCTTTGCCTTAGCCTTTTCTTGGACCAACTCTTCTTGAACTTAGCGATTTCGCACCATCAACACTTGATGTGTGCCTTTCTTAATATCCTGCTCGCCACCTTGAGCATCCCATGCAATTCAGTGAGCTTCTTATCCATGCCATGCATATGATAGTTCGAGATGAACGCCCCATAGCTGGGCGGAAGAGAACCTGAACAGCATCAAGAGTCAGCTCATCCAAGAGCGGAAGCCCAAACGATCCAAAGCTTGCACATATCCGATCATCTTGATCACATGTGGGCTCAATGGATCACCTTCCTTCAGCTTGCAATCCATCAAGGATCGCCAGATGTTGAACCTTTCGGTCCTAGCTCGTGGTTCGAAACATGCTCTTGAGACTCTCGATCATATCGTAAGCCTCAACATTTTCAAATGCTGTTGCAAATCGGGCTCCATACAAGCCAGATCGATACCTGATCTCCGCTGATTCATCAACGAAGTTTCGTAGGCATTCTTAGCTGTGGCACTAGCATTATCGGCAGGTTCCTCCGAAGTGGATCCTCTAGAACATGTTCCTTTTTATCATGCTTGAGAACTATTCTCAGATTTCTATACCAGGTGGTAAAGTTTGTTCCATTCAGTTTATCCTTTTCCAGAATTGATTTCAATGCAAAGTTGGGTTGAGCAGGTGGTGCCATTGATCTACAATAGAAAATATGCAATCACTAAGCAATGTGTTTATGTAGAGTAATTCTAGCCTAAACAGAAATACTCCCACTAAAGTCAAGATCCTCCGCAAACTCTCAAGTGATTCAGATCCGACTAGCGATGCGACTAGTGAGCTTTAGCATCATGCTAGCCAACATACCTATCCGTAAGCAACTCCTTGCTAATCGTATTCTATACGACTCGCCGGTCGAGAAGGTATCTCATACCCTGCTCCCAACCTTCTTTGCCACAAGGCCCAAAACCGCTTTGATAGCCTTGTCAAGTTAACTCGATGCAAAGGCATATCCGTTCCGACATTTAACCCTTCAGTTCAAGGACACCCAAAGAGCACCCCAATTTTATGAGCCCACTACTAGACGTACTTGACGTGCGAAGGTGCAACATCGGGGATGGCAATTCGCTTGATATTCATGAGGGATCATTCTACCATTCTAACATGCATAGAAAACAAAGAAGCATAACAATCACAAATATAACACATATTGTGAAATAGTATGGCTCCTTCATGGACGTTCTTCCAGGTCGGCTTCGACTCCGATGACCATCTACGAACTCCATCTTGTTTGTCACACCGGGACGCCAAGCCACCAACCTGATCTCTATTATCCAACTACTACAACTAGTAATGAATTTTACATAGAGTCACAAGTCAACACGCAGGTCGTTAGACAATATAATGACAGCACTTTATTCTCGCCGTCGACAAACATGACACGCAGCCATGATAAATTACACACATGCATCACATACACATGAGCCATACTATTCACATCAAACCTGCAAAACAAAGTAATGCATAGAATCACATTCTACTGGTTTGTGTGTCGGGTACGAAATACACGGCGCTACACGCACAGAACCCGCCGTTTTCGGAAATCACAGATCACATCTGAACTCCGATCATGCCGAATTCTCTGATCTGACCGATCTTATCGATCATTGTGAATCCGATTTGGATTTATGTTTTACTGTTAACCTCGATGGCGGATGACCGACCGGTAGGGGTAGATCGTGTCACGACCTCATCGATCCCGATTGACAGAAAACATAGCCTCAACGATCCCCATGTGTAGTTGATCACATCAACCGTGCACATAGTCAATCTGATAAACAACAGCAGATCTCATCTGCCGCCTCCACATATCTAATATGCATACGATCTAAATTCAAATCCTATAGCGGAGGCTCTGATACCACTATTGGGTTCTACGGTAGGGTGCGTCGACTGCAAATTAAAATTTTCCTACGCGTAGAACATCCAGGAACATGCTACGGGAGATGGATCACAGATCATTACCACTAGACGTGCAGTGCCGTGCAGCGGAAGAAGAGTTGGGGCAGCACATCCGCGTGGATCATATCCTCCTCGTCCGATCTCCCTCGAACAGCCGGTCGTCCGATCCCACGTACAAGTTCGCCGGAGCGGCGCAAGTGCACCGCCTCTAATGGTATCCGCGCGTGCAGGAGGAACACCGTCCGGCGGACTGCTAGGTCCGATCACACAGTCGGCTGCGAGTGGAGGTGGCTATCGCAACACATGCAAACCCCTAATCGCTGTGCCGAAGAAATCAACCTCATGAGTGTGCCGCACCTCCACTTTATATAGGCGTCCGTCGCGGGCTCAACACTTGGGCCTCGCACGGACCCTAAAGCCCAAAGTCTACTCGGTCACGTTCCTAGTCCAGTTCGGATCACATCCGACCAGTGTCCTACGAACCGACCTCGTTGGTTCCTTCCCTTAAGCTGCGGACCCTTAGGTTCAAGTTGGCTTGGTCAGAGTTCGGATCACCTCCGACCTGCACGGCTGGTAGCGGCCTCTAGCAAGGCGTGCCGACCACCAAGCAGACTATGAAGCTGGTTAGGCGAACCTGTACAACGTGTCACACTTGTGTTCCCTTTGCCACACGATATATGTTGTCGGGCTCAAGGCGAGACTGTCATCCTTGTGCTAGCCCGACCTCTTTTCTCATTCCAGTGATACCAACCACTATCCGGATTATCTCATAATCCTTGTCGCATGGCCATGCTTATCCTGGTCGGATCACACGTGGGGCCCAGACTATATCTCTCCTGATCGGAGGGGCAAATCGCATCTTGCTCGACCATGTCTCGCAGCATGGGACTGGACAAACCCATAACCTACCTTTGTAACTACCCAGTCATGGAGTAGCGTTTGGTCGGCCCAAAGCAAGTCTGTCACCATCCCGAGTACATGCGTCAGCTCAGGTCTTAGGACATAGAACGTATGTTGTACTAGAGACTCACAGATGACATATCGTTGCGTCTCATAGTTGGGTCTTTCCGACTTGGACCTTATCTCGACTCGGATCCGACTATGTCGAATCCGACCAGACCTTTCCAAGTCCATATTATCCGGTTAGCATCCAATGCTCCATGGCTAGTGAGACCAAGCCATCGACCGTGTCATGTGGCAGTCTAGTCGGCTGCGCGTCCACACAGCCCTTTCGACTAGGGACCTTTTAGGACAGTCATCATACAATGCATAGTCCCACAAACAAGTCACATACTTGCTGATACACATCATTGATAATGTCCAAGGACTATCTTTATTCATAAACACATAGGAAATATCATCATACATGATTGCCTGTAGGGCATATCTCCAACATCGCTAGCATCCATATGACAGAGAACCCGGGCCGACATGACTAGCCGTGAACCCAAAGTGGCACTAACTTACGGGGACATGCATACATGAATCAATATCGAGCATGTCGGTCAGCAGCGTGCCAATCCGGGCTGTAGCACTGGGCTAACAGGACTCTGTGAACTGGCTGTAGCAGGCTAGGCAGACTCGGATTTTACTGCGTGACATTTCCCCAAAGGGATGTATATAGGAACAAGTGAATCACATGCCGCCGATCAAGTGTTCCGAGCAAGAGTCTTTGGGCTAGCAAGATTCGTGAATCGGGCTGTAGCGGACTACTATGGCTGATGGAAGCACAAGACTACATTTCCCCATAAGAAAGGCTACCAAGGATAAACAACCAGGTTGTCGGATCCCACACATACCAAGCATTTCAATCATACACACAATATGCTCAATATGTGTAAATACAACATGGCATCACAATAAGACTCTACGACTCAAAGTATTTATTCAATAGGCTCAGAGGAGCGAGATATTACAAACATGGGTCTCATGACCCAACATTCAGAGCATACAAGTCAAAGCACATGCGGAAGCTTAACATGTCTGAGTACAGACATCTACAAATGAAAAGGCTGAGAAGCCTGACTATCTACCAGATCCTGCCGAGGGCACAAGATCGTAGCTGAGGTATCAAGCTAAACGTCGAAGTCCGAACGGAACTACTAGCGATACTGACGTCTCTCTGCAAAACATAAAATAGGCAAACGTGAGTACAAATGTACCCAGCAAGACTTACATCAGAACTAGCTACATATGCATCAATATCAACAAAGGGGGTGGTGGAGTTTGACTGCAGCAAGCCAGCTTGGACTCAGTGGCTATCCTAAACTATGACTGCAAGTAACTCTTTTGTGGTGGCGCACACGAGTCCACATATTCACCATATCAATACACCACTATGGATCCGCTCCCGTCTCCCAACGAGAACGCCATCCATAGCACTCACGCTTATCTTGCACATTTTAGAGTATCCAGTTTCACTTGTCTATGAACTGTACAGGCAACCCAGAAGTCCTTTACAGCGGACACGGCTATTCGAATAGATAATGTTAACCCTGCAGGGGTGTACTTCTTCACACACACTCTCACTACTTATCGCCGTTTACACGACATGTACACGGCAACCTTCAAGCGGAAGCCCAGCGAGGGTGTCGGCCACGACCTGACTAACCACACAAGTCTCACGTCCAGGTTTATCGCCTATTCGGGTTCCATCTGCAAGGAGATCCGGCCGGGGTGTCGCTCACGGCCCCAAGCGATGTGAGCAGGGTTCCCAAGCCCACCATCCGGGTGCCACTTGGTACACCATGCCACTGTTGACTAGTCTGTCCCAAGCCCACCTGTACCGGGTGCCACTTGGTAGACTACTAACACTACCTACAAACACCAGAAACTAGTTGCAACTCCTGTACAGAGATCGAGTTGATTAATAATTCGAGAGGGGTCGAGTTACCGGAACCCAATGTGTGGTAGTAACTGTTGATGGATGACAAACACAGAACTCAGTTCCTGAGGACGGTTTCAATGAGACAACCCACCATGTACTCCTACATGGCCTCTCACCGCTACCTTTACCAAATCGTGTTCACACACTTAGCTCTCAACAGTAGGACATGTTCACCACATTCCAATTCATCCCGGATGAATCAGACCTGACTCAACTCTAAGCAATAGCAGGCATGACAAACAAGCATGAATGAGTAGGCACATCAGGGCTCAAACAACTCCTACTCATGCTAGTGGTTTTCATCTATTTACTGTGGCAATGACAGGTCATGCAGAGGAAAGGGGTTCAGCTACCGTAGCATGTAACAGTTGAAACGGTGTTGTCCTAATGCAGTAAAAGAGAGCAGGAGCGAGAGAGTGGGATTGTATCAGAATGAACAAGGGGGTTTTTCTTGCCTGGCACTTCTGGAGATAATATAGTTCTTCATCGGTGTCATCGAACACGTCGTCGGAACATCGTCTACCGGGAGGGGATAACACCGACAAACAAGAAAGAACACAATCAATGCAATGCAACAATATGACGCATGAATGTGACATGGCAATATGCTGTTGATTGAGCTAATGCATCTAGCAACAAGTTAAATGAAGTTTGTTTGAACCCTAGTTTCAAATTCAAACTCCATATGTCAAGGTTTAAATGTCCTTTATATGATTTGTCCTGAACAACAGTCATAAGTTGTTCTAACATGCATGAAAATGGTGCAAATGGATAGATTGGATTTTTCTGATAATTTTTCATATATAACTTGTTTCATTTGGAGCTACGGTTGAATTTCTATGAATTTCAGAAGTTTTGGATATTTTCTGAAATTTCCTGAATTAAAAATAAATCTAGAAAAGGAGTTATGGCGTCAGCACTACGTCACTGTGACATCAGCAGGTCAACTGACCCGGTCCAGGTCAAACCTGACCAGTGGGGTCGACACGTCAGTGACACAAGTAACTAACAAGGTTAATTAATTCTAGCTAATCAAATTAACAGCCACTGGGCCCACTGTCAGTGTTAGCAGGGGTAACTAGTCCTAAACTAATCTAGTCAGGGGCGGGGCCCACGCGTGTTGACCCCAGGGCGGTCAAACCCCTGGTCAGCGGGGTCAAACCCGCCGGCGACTCGACGCCGGCGAGGTCAGACGCGGCGGAGGGCCTTGGATTTTGATCCTCCGGTGACCAAATCGCCGGTGGAGACGTGCTACGCGTAGCTGGGGAGCTGCCGCATCCAGTGGTGCAAGTGGTTGGACACGGGAACGCCGGAAATGACGCCGGCGAGCTCAACAGCGGCGGCCGGAGTTCGTACGGGGTTGGGTTCGACACTACGGTGCACGGGAGGAGGAGCTGGTGGTGGCTACGGGCCCCTGGTGCTACGCTGAGCACAACGGTGAGCTTGGCTTCGAGCCACTGTGGCTCTAGCCACGATGGCGCCATGGCCGGTGGTGGGGAGCTTTCGGGTGTGGTGGAAACGGCGACTACAGAGGCCAAACGAGCACGGGAGCTAGGGGAGAGGAAGAGGAGCTCATAGCGGGGTCGGAGAGGGGGTCAGCGAGCTCGGGGAGGCCCTGTGGACGACGAATCGGCGGTGACGATCTCCGGTGGCCGAGGGCGAAGACGACGATGCTGGCGACATTCTAGGGCTTCCGGGCTTGCCTCCATTGGCTTGGAGCTCCAGGGCGATGTGGCGGAGTCGATGGCCACAGCGGGGAGGCGAGGCAGTGGCGCTGGGGACGGCAGCGGCGAGCGGCGGCGACGGGGCACTCGGGTCGGGCGAGAGGGTGAGGGAGAGGACAAACAGAGGGGGGGGGGAGCGAAACGTGAAGGCTTTGGGGTCTGCGTGGCGCACCTAGGGATGTCCAGGAGCAAGCGGCAAGCATGAGGTGGCCGGCGCGTGCGCGCGCGCGTCGGGCACACGCCCTCCTGCCTACTGGCAGGAGGTTGAGGACGGTGGCGGCTGTGGTGGGCTGGGCCGCACAGTGCTGGACCAGCACAGGAGCTGGGCCGGCTCTGGTGGGCTGCACAGGTAAGCACTTCTCTCTCTCTCTCTCATTTGTTTTTGTTTTCTATTTTGTTTCTCTGTTTTGGTTTAGTAATAATGCTAAACCATTTCGTAAAATCCTGGAAATAATTATGGGTGCTTTCTGAATTATTCCAGTGACCCTTAACAATTTCCAACATTTTTGGAGCATCTAAAATATATATAGCATTTAAATAGCCCCAATTAAAATATGTTTGGATTAATTCAAAGTCCAAATATGTCCTGCAAAAATGCGAACCATTTTTGGTAGATGCTTCCATCTTGATCCAGAAATGATGAACATTTCTAAAGGGCATTTTGAAATCATTGAAAAATATTTTGGTTGAACCTATTTGAATTCCTTTTGATGCTGGGGTTTGAACATCCCCATTTCCAATTTCCATGAAAGTTAAACATGATGCAAGCAAGATGCAAACACTAGGCAGCACCAGAAGCTAGGGATGTGACAAGGGGTACACCATAACCACAATATATAAATCGGGAAAGTGGAACTGGCTTGAAAATACGGTGTTGTATTGCCGCTAGTAGTTGAAAGCCTATCGATCACGTACAGGCCAGCACTATCGAACATGGTAAAGAAGAGCAAGCAGATTTTGGATAATAAAATGTTGGTTGCGCAGTGCCCACACAAGATGAACCAGAGCGCATTAAGAATGCAACTCCAAGCTGTCTCTCGACCATTTCCGGCGGTTGGATGAAGATCCTCTCCTAACCCTTCTTCTTCCTCGTCTCTTAATTCTTCCCATACAGAACACCGCACGGGCTGCCGGCTGGACCACCGGCCCCCACCGTCTGTGTTCCTCCGCCACCCCCACCCCCCACCCGCATCAAGTTTTCTTCGTTCGGCGAGGCCCCACAACCACCCGAGCCCTTGGATCGCAGCGCCGAACTCCGCGAGCTCTGAAAGATCGGTGACCCAATTTTGAAATTTAGTCTCTGTGATTTAACTAGTGTGGAATATAAAGGGAAAACCATAAGCATTGGGAGTATAGTGTTGAGCGTGCCATGGCGGATCTGAAGGTGCAAACCGGACAAAGGCAACTTCGCAACCAAGACAAGAAATCAGAGTAAAGCAGTGTCGATCTATTTTCTTGCTGCGATAAATAAGTTGAGCAGATACGAAAGAGTACCGCCTCTGGTGCGGCGCCGTGTATGCATCTGCTGAGAATTTGACGGTGATGCGGTAGCGATGGCTGTCGGCGGCGTGGAAGAAGATCTAGGAGGGTAGACGGTGGTGGCGGGGCGCGGTGGACAAGACGGTCGTAGGAGCGACGCCGGCAAGGTGGACGACGGCGGGGATGAAGCGAGAGGACGGGATGCAAGGATCCCGGTCCGAAGGCGTGGATGAGAGAGGTCGATCCCTTGTAATGGACGGTGGCGTCGGGGTATCAGCTCCGGCATGGTGGAGGAGGAGGGCGGTGGATGGGGTGGCAGACGGCGGCGGACGGAGGAGGGTGGGGTGGAGAGGGTGTTTTGGCGCCCACGGAGTACGAATGGGGAAAAGGGAGGTAGAGAGGAAGGGGGGGGACCATGTATTCAGGGCGCACTTGTCTCAAATGCGAGGAAATTTACAAACTTAGCCCCCGTTTCAAATTTCTACTACATCACAGCAACATTAGTCGGTTGGGGATAGGACGGTAATCTCGCATACACCGAATATTTGCCGACGAGAGTTTGTTTTTGGCGCCCACCGTGTATGAATATGAATCGGGGAGGGAGTCGATTTTGGCCGAGGGCACACTGTGTTTTGGCGCACACCGTGTATGAATCCGGGTGAGAGGCGGTTACGTCACGTTTGGGTGAAATTACAAACCTACCCTATCGAAACCTATAGAAATCCAGCAGATAGGCTTTGCGTGGCAGGATAGGCAGTAGTGATTTCCATCTCGCAGATTTTGGTTTGGCGGGTTCTGCGACTTTCCCGCTTCGTTCAAATTTTGCACAAGGCATCGCCATCGTGCCAACTCAATTCAATCCCGCTTGTATTTTACTATTTTTTTCAAGGGATCCATTTTCAATTGGAATTACATTCTATATACATCATTTTTATATATACTTTCAAAAGCACAACACCATTTATACATAAATATGGTTTACAAATGGCATGATCTCAGATTCATAAGGTTGTATCCATCAATTTGGATTTTCAAATATTTGAAACCACTTTATTTTGAAATCCAATGTATGCATTCCTCGCTAACTGTCTCCAATTAATGTGTGTTTCATGCGGTTTTTTTAACTTCTCAAACATGTATAATGTGTTTCACACAAGCAACATATAGTTTAATCCCGTTTAGACATTAATTGCATATAAACCATGCATTGTTTGTAATTGAAGAATCTATGGATCACCAATATTGATAAACTATATAACATTACACGTGTGCCCAAATTCAAATGAATATGCATGTTTGATACACCAATTTGCGTTATGATATTATCGATGTCGTGATCTCCAGTTTAAATATTTGAATCCCCTTTAGTCCAGATATTCGTCTCATATAGCTATCACTCATGCTTATATAGGACTATCTCTCTGGACCTATACGCGTTCATCGTCTCTCAGGCATCTCTCGTGCTACCTGTATGTCAACAATGATCTTTTATCTTCGTAACACACTGACGGTACTCTCTCCCTCGACCTTCATCACTCTATCTCTCTCTAAGTATATCTCGCTCCCTGCTATGTGTCTCTAGCTATGATTCTCCATGTGGAATCTCTTTCTCTCACACAAACACAAACCTTTGCCTCCTGGGGTCTCATTTCTCTCAACTATTCCCATGTGTGCCACTCGCACACCCCTCATACAGAGATGTCTTTCGCTCCTTAGATATAAGAACCTACGACTCTTCCTCTTCAATATCTCTTTCTCACACACAAACACAAACTCTGTCTCCCAGGGTCTCATATTTCTCCATTGCTCTCTTGTATGTCGCTCAAACACACCATGTCTCCCTAGAGATATCTTGTGTTCCCTCATATGTCTCTCTAACTATCACTCTCGTTGTGAAATATCTTTCTCTCTCGCAGACACAAAACTCTGTCTCTCTGGATCTCATTTCTCTCTGATATCTCTTTGTATGTGACTCACATGCACCCTCTCTCTATCTCTCTCACACCCACACACATAACCCAGCCTTCCGATCCACTCGACTCCTATCTCTAACGCACACTAGCTAGCATCTTTATCTTTCTATTTATCTGTTTCTCCATCAACCTTCTTTCTCGCCCTCACTCTTGATTCCTATCACGCACACTACATATGTTTCTCTCTACATGCAGTCAAGTGCCCTCTCACACACATATATAACTTCACCCTTTGAAGCACCCGACGGTCATCTCCAACACCCAAACTAACGGATGTCCCTCTAGCTAGCATCTCCATCTTTGTATCTATCTGTAGTTTCTCCGTCAACATTTCTTTCTCGCACGGAGTCTTGCTTCCTATCACCCACACTATATATGTCTCTCCATACATATGCATTTATAGGTTGATCTCTTTTGCATAATCGTTGCGCCTCAGCCCCTCTGCTCGCCATAGATGCATGCTCCAGCCCACACCACTATCTCTTAAAGACAAAAACACATGCTCAATTGTCGGGCCTTCTTCCCTGCATTCTCACATGCATACATATTGTCATACCGGCCCGTCTCTCCCATGTCGTTGATCTTATGACTTATGTCTTCTTTCTTTTATCTCGATCATCTTGGCTTGCACACACACACACATCCCACGATACATGTATACCTCTCACACATGCACGTTCAAGGTCTCTATGTCTCCATACGTAGTTAATTACCCTCAATCCTAACGCCACATCGAATCGTTCTCCTCTTTTGTGCACATAACTTTCGACTGGATGGGCAAAACACACACTCACACTTAACAATCTCCTTCTAGCTACCCCCCAGCGCCTCTCACTCTTCCCCTATATCCCCGAAACCAATAAGACCATCCCTTTGTTTAATTCCCGCCTACATGCACCATCGATATATAGTAGTCTTCCTCGGTGTCTCTCGAACAAACACGTTCTCTCGATGTCGACTCCTCTCACGCGCACGCACCTTCTCTTCCCTCTCTACGGGCATTTTCTCTCTCGCACCCCATCGTTGGTGGCCTCTGCCATACACATCACCTCTCTATGATGAAGCCATGCACACTTAAATTACATCCGCCACAGAGGACCCCACACACACACACACACACACACACACACACACACACACACACACACACACACACACACACACACACACACACACACACACGCACGCACGCACCCCCCACACCCACAGACACTAAGACTCCATCTCTCTCTCTCACACACACACAAACACACACACACGCACGCACCCCTCCCCCCACACACACTTAGACTCCATCTCTCTCTCTCACACACACACAAACTAAGACTCCATCTCTCTCCTCTCTCTCTCTCTCTCTCTCACACACACACACACACCCCACACACACACTAAGACTCCATCTCACACACACATGCTCTAGGCGGAGCATTTGTTCCTACCACCCTTCATCCAACCTTACCCGTATGATAAACAATCACCTTTATTTACTTGCATAACATGGACAGATTCCACTTTACTTTAGTAGTCAGCAAACTTATCATCTATACCCTTATAAAAACGAGTTGGCGATGATGGTGTGCCTGCCATCTTGTGTCTGAACCGTATGATCTATATCGGACGGATAGAAAGCAAACTATGATAATTTTACAAAAGATACCGCACCTCTCTCCACATCATTATCTCTCATAACCTCATTGCTCAGCAATTAAAAGGAATAAGTCTATGGAACAATCTAGCATGCATGGTGGCGCTGCCGCGGGCGCTGGCAAATCCATCCCCATGCCTCCGCCCATTCCGACCACCAGTCACCACCACGCTCCACTCCTCCTCGCCTTATCTCTCATCTTTCATTTTTTTGATGACATTCCCGAGATACCAGTTTTCCGATAAAATTCTTGAGATATCATTAATTTTTACACATGGGATTACTCCTGCATGGGTCAATCACAACAGGTGTTTTGTAAAAGAATGCATATTGATGTTCCGTGCAATGCACGAGAATCTTGCTTGTAATTATATAACGCAAATCACGAGCAGGAAGTGACATTTTTTTGACACAACCACGCTAACATGGCCACGTAAATCACGAGCAGGAAGGAGAAGGGAAGTGAGCTGTGGGGTAACATTTTTTACCATAATTTCTTAGGAAACTGAGTGCAATAATTGAGTATTTTGCAAACTACCATTACTACTACACCTGAAACGGTTCAAAACCTATACTCCCTTGCCAGCGCGCGCTTCCCGCGTGAAACGGTCAGCGTTGCCTTGGAGCGTCAGTGCCGCATTAATGCCCGGCCAGAGCGGAGGCGACCTCTCACTGGCGCCGGCTTTGAAGTGGCGCGACAGCCGAGAGAGCGCCGCTTCCCGGTGCACGCGACTGCTCTATGTCGAGACTGGCCATAGGCCTTGTTTGGATCCATGGGTTAGAGTTAGTTTGAGCTAGTTGGGGCTCAAATAGCCCTAAAGTATCCAAGCATGAGGGTTTAAATTGGAGCAAGTTGCACCGAACCCGCTGTCATGACCCCGATTCCAAGTCACATCGATCTAGCCGGTAACACCTCATATCACTTTGCGGCCTCACGCACGGTATTCCCATGGGTGTCGCCTTACCATGGCCCGGGATCGTTTGCGTCTTTTGGCTCGCGTATATGATAGTGTCGCTAGCATCCATATGACAGAGAACCCGGGCCGACATGGCTAGTCGTGAACCCAAAGCGGCACTAACCTAAGGGGACAGGCATACATGAATCACATCGAGCATGTCGGTCATCAACGTATGAATCCGGGCTGTAGCACTGGGCTAACAGGACTCCGGTAACCCGGGCTGTAGCAGGCTAGGCAGGACTCCGGATATCACCGCGCGACATTTCCCCGAAGGGACAGACATATGAACGAAGTGAAACACATGCCGCCGATCAAGTGTCAAAGCAGTAGTCTTTGGGCTAGCAGGACTCGTGAACTGGGCTGTAGCGGACTACTATCGCTCAGGAAGCACTAGAATACATTTCCCCATATGAGAGGCTGCCAAGGATAAACAACTAGATTGTCGGATCCCACACATACCAAGCATTTCAAACATACACACAATATGCTCAATATGTGTAAATACAACATGGCATCACAACATAACTCTATGACTCAAATATTTATTCATTAGGCTCCGAGGGCGAGATATTACAAATATGGGTCTCATGACCCAACACTCGTGAGCATACAAGTCAAAGCACAAGCGGAAGCTTAACATGTGCGAGTACGAGACATCTACAAATGAAAAGGCTGAGAAGCGACTATCTACCGAGATCTGCCGAGGCACAAGATCGTAGCTGAGGTAACAAGCTAAACGTCGAAGTCCAAGCGGAACTATTAGCGAGACTGAAGTCTCTCTGCAAAACATAAAATAAGCAAACGTGAGTACAAATGTACTCAGCAAGACTTACATCAGAACTAACTACATATGCATCATTATCAACAAAGGGGGTGGTGGAGTTTGACTGCAGCAAGCCAGCTTTGACTCGGAGGCTATCCTGAACTACGACTGCAAGTAACTCATTTGAGGTGGCGCACACGAGTCCACATATTCACCAATCAATACACCACTATGAATTCGATCCCGTCTTCCTACGAGAACGCCATTCATAGCACTCACGCTTACCTTGCGCATTTTAGAGTATCCACTTTCACTTGTCTATGAACTGATATACGCAACCCAGAAGTCCTTTTCCGCGGACACGGCTATTCGAATAGATCATATTAACCCTGCAGGGGTGTACTTCTTCACACACGCTCTCTCCACTTACCGCCATGTACACCTCGTGTATCTCGGCAACCTTCAAGCGGAAGCCTGGCGAGGGAGTTGGCCATGACCAGACTAACCACACAAGTCTCTAGTCCAGGTTTATCGCCTATTCGGGTTCCATCCGCAAGGAGATCCGGCCGGGGTGTCGCTCACGGCCCCAAACGATGAGAGCAGGGTTCCCGAGACACCAAACAGGCGTCTCAGTACACCGTGCCTTGGTGTATCTACCGCAACATAGCCCACCCCTAGGGTCAGCGCTACGCACGGCCCCCAACACATATCCTACAAACACCAGAAACTAGTTGCAACTCCTGGACAGAGATCAAGTTGATTAATAAGTCGAGAGAGCTTGGAGTGCCCGGAGCCCAATGTGTGGTAGTAAGCTGTTTCATGGATCACAAACACGAACTCAGTTCACGAGGGCGGCTGCAATGAGACAACTCACCATGTACTCCTACATGGCCTCTCACCGCTACCTTTACCAAATCGTGTTCACACACTTAGCTCACACAGGAGGACATGTTCACACACCTCTGATTCATCCTCGATGAATCAGACCTGACTCAACTCTAAGCAGTAGCAGGCATGACAAACAAGCATGAATGAGTAGGCACAACATGGCTCAAACAACTCCTACTCATGCTAGTGGGTTTCATCTAATTCTTGTGGAATGACAGGTCATGCAGAGGATAAAGGGGTTCAGCTACCGCAGCAAGTAACACATGAGTCGTTGTTGTCCTAATGCAGTAAAATAGAGCAGGAGCGAGAGAGTGGGATTATATCGGAATGAACAAGGGGTTTTGCTTGCACGGCACTTCGAAGATAATATAGTTCTTCATCGGTGTCATCGAACAATCGTCTTAACGTCGCTCTCGAGAGGGACAAACACCGGCAAACAAGAAAGAGCACAATCAATGCAATGCACAACGAAAGAATGACATGTCATGTTAAGGAACTGAATTGACCTAATGCAGCACTAAGCCAAGTTAATTGAAGTGGAATTCAAACAAGGTTAAACTCCAACTCCAAATGCTAGTTCATAAATTACCCTAATCATGATTCATCCTATTCAGTGAGGTTAACTTGTTCAAACATGCATGATCATGGCATAAACAGATTCTTCATATTTTTCTGATCATTTTTCATATATAAATTATTTCAATCTGAGCTACGGTTGAATTACTATGAATTTTAGAAGTTTAAATCATTTTCTGAAATTTCCTGAATGTTTAGAAAATAAACTAAATTCCAGAAAAGGAATATTGCGTCAGCATGGCGTCGGGGTGACGTCACCAGGTCAAAGGCGCCAGCCCAGGTCAAACCTGACGGCTGGGGCCCACATGTCAGTGTAACAGCTAACTAATAGGGTTAGTTAATGTTACATTAGCACTAATTTGGGTTAATTAGGGCCTGGGCCCACTGGTTAGTGACTAAACTAACTGTCAGGGTCAATTAGCACTAACCTAAATCTAATTAACAGCTAACAGAGACGGGCCCGCACATCAGTGACCCGGGGGGGTCAAACCCTAGGTCAAACGGGTCAATCCCGCCAGCGTTGAGTCGCCGGCGATGCCGAGGCGGCGGAGGCCTTCGGGATTCGCCCACGGTCGGCCAAATCGACCGCGGTTTCATCCTATCGTGGCTGGGTAGCGTGCTGTCTGTTAGGCCAAGAGGTAGGAGCTGGGGTGGAGCGAGCTCATGAGTCGAGCTCGTGGCGGCGCCGAGAATCAGGCGTCGGCGGAAACGGCGCTACAGCGAACGGCAGGAGCGGTGGTTGGGGGTTTTGGGATTTTGGCATCACGCTGAGCACGGTGGTATGCTCAGACGCGACGGGCGTGAGCTCTAGCCGCGGCGGCGACGGGTTCTCGGGATCGCCAGAGGCGACGGCTACACGGTGAAATCGAGCACGGGGAGAGAGAGGGGAGGCGTAGGAGCTCACAGTGGAGAGGAAGAGGTGGTCAGCGGCTCGGGGGCGTCCGGAGTTCGACGAATCGGGCGATGGTGACCGGCGGGTCCGAGGAGGGGAAAAGCGTCGGGGCGGCGCTTCGGGCCTTCTCCGGTCGCGTGAGCCGACAGAGAGAACGAGGGAGGCACTGCGGAGCTCGGGAGCGCGTCGGAGAGGAGAGGGGGTGGCGGTGGTCGCGAGGGCAGCGAGGGGCAGCGACGGTGGCGCTCGGCCGGTTGTGTGCGAGAGGGACGGAGGAGGGGAGAGGCACGGGGGAGAGTGAGAGGGGTCCCAGGGGGTCCAGAGCGGCGCCGCGGAGGGGCTTCGAGGCTCCTCGGTGAGGCAGGCGAGCAGGGAGGAGGCGTGGCGAGCTCGGGCGCGTGCGCCGTGTCCCTCCTCTGCCTACTGGCAGAGGTAGGCGATGACTGGCACTTGCCAGGTGGGCTGGGCCGGCTGGAGGAGCTGGGCCAGGTGGGGCGCCAGGTAAGTTCTCTCTCTTTCTCTTTTAATTCCTGTTTTCTATTTTTCTGCAGCTTTGTGGCTTTATTAAAAATTCTAAATCAATCCCAAAAATCATGCAACTGCTCATGACCACTGTTGGAAATATATCCTACAGTAAACATTTCAGTTTGGGATTATTTGAGCATTTAAATTATTTATTAGCATTAAATTCCCAAATGCAAATACTTTATGAATTAACCTAGTGACTAAATATGTCATGAAAAATGTGCAGCACCTCTGGTTATGGTTTATAGCATTTTCCAGAGATGATGAACATTTTCTAAAGCCATTTGGTTTCACTGAAAAATATTTTTTTTAGTTGAACCTATTTGAATTCCTTTAATGCTAGGGTTTAGGCAATCCCCATTTCAAATTTCATGAAAATAAAACATGATGCATGGATGCAAAGCCACTAGTTACAAGCAAGCTCTAGGGCTGTGACAACTCACCCCCACTAAACAAGAATCTGGCCCGAGATTCAAGGCGTGAGTAAGAGGAAAAGGGAGTCACAAAACTATCACAATCTTCATGATCCATTTGCCCTTCTCGAAGATGTTGATTCATTCCATCATCTTGGTCTTGGCGTCTTTGCTTTCGAGATCTTCACTCGACACGACAATGTAGAGAGGGGAAACCCTACAGGATTTAATCTTCTTGAAGATCGAGCAACTCAAGATCAGTTCATGGAGAGACGTAAGAACAACTCTTGAGTTGAGACACCAAACACACATCAGGAATGATGGTAAAGAAATGGATGACGAAGGTTCAAATTGGTAGGCAACCATTCCACGCTTAAGTAAAATGGTGCATGGTTTCAAAGTAACAAGGAGATGATTGCCATGACTCCATAACGGGACACTTTAGGAAAGGTGACGCGAGGAACTATTCCCTTAAGTGACAAAAAGAATTACTTTTGATTCAGAGATCATTGAAACTCTTTAAACCAGCCTAAGGCATTCACAATCGATCATTTGAAGGAGTTCGAAAGAATGACATACTCGGACTAGAATGGATGATGTGGAATACCTTGTTAAAGACAACGCAATGGATGATTTGCTTATCATCGGAAATGGATGGGACCCATGGTAAGTCCACTTTTGAGGATGATCCTAGACATCAATTCTCGAGAGGGCAGCCCATGGAAATTGACACAATGGGGTGCAAGCTGGGAACAAAATGCAAATGCTGGGAATGTTCCAACCATCATATCTGCCTGAGATTCAGATCCGATTGGTAATAGGATACTCCAGACTCAGCATGTCTGAAAAGGAAAGGTTGCAACACAAATCGACAAGATGACGTTGCGAGATTCTCGGGATATGAACTACGATAGCAACCTCCAAAACATGAGCTGGTTCTGCTAAACACATGTGAACACGTTGTCCCAGACAAGCATGACCACATAGTAGTCTTATGATAAAGCACTACCGAGTTCAGGTGGGGAACCATCATCTAGGGTAACGAAGTCTTGTGCATGACCTAGGATTTGCACAACAACTCCTTTTCCCTGAACAAATCAATCAGTGGCTTGGTGTGCTAGGAATACATATAGGATGAAGGTTGCAAGTCTCCAGACTACATAATACTTCGCACGTGTGCATGACTGATTTGGGATGATTCCAAAGGAAACAAAACAAACCTTTCTCATAATCATGGCGGCAACTTACACCTAACGCACATGAATTCGAGGAAGTCACTTCTTCTATCCAAGCATAAGCTTCATGAACGGCACACGAAGAAATGCTTACACAAGTTTCCAGCACTAGGTTGATGTTCAACATGACTCATGGGGGAGACAAAATGCTACAGATGGGCTCAACAGCAACTCATCGGAATTTCCATATCACTGGACTTCCACCATCATGTGAACACAGTGATAGCATTGGTCAGACCAAAGGATGTAATGGTATATGCTCGAGGGATCAACCACGAGTAAGACAACATTACGAGCATCGTTGGTACTGATTTGATTTGACGATAGCCCACACTCAAATCAAAGGATTGATAAGACAATAGGTCCAGCAACTGATCACAGGGGCCAATCGATGAAGATATCATCCTTCTTCAACACACACTACACAAGGATATCCCTTTGGAACGAACTAAGTTAGGCAAGATTTTATCTTCCAACTCTCCAAGTTGTTGTCTCGCATAACCAACTAGTTCAGGGATATCCAACACAGAGTCTTGGAGAATGGGTGGTTTAGAGGAAAACCAATATGGTCACGAACTCAACATAGCGGTCAGGTGACAACCTGGTAGCACTTCCAAGAAGATATTTGGAAAGTCACGAACCACCGTATGTTACTAAGCTTGAGAACAATCTTGCTTTTGAGGGCAAGACGATATGATCAAATGAGTAAGGACTTGACAAGATCCTAACTCATCAATCGAAGTGTGCACCAGAAATAAGGACTAGATAGCACGATCAATCTTAGGATGATGATTTAATAACCAACACGCTAAGAATGAGGATATTGTCCATTAACTACCAAGCAACGAGTTGCCAGGAGTATCGATTTCACACATCACAATTCACTTGTCGGCATTCCGATTGCGACAACACGACACCGAGGAATGAACAATGATGGCGAGAAGTATCACTAGGACAAGAATTCACAAGAGAAGGTGCAATTCTCATGATGTTCCTGACATAAAGATGGTAACACTCCAGGGTAGAGCAGAATCAAAGCTGGATTGGCATTTGAATCTGCGGAATACAACTACTTTGACCCAATCCTAGAAATGGACAAGGTACTATAGTTTGTTTCTCCTAGTCATTCCCGAATAGAATGGCTTGACGGGCCACAAGAGTAGTGGCATCGTTGAACACGAATGCATAACTACTCCTGACTATCAATCGATAGACGAGGGCCAGTAAACAACTAAAGAGGGACAACTCAAAGGAACACATGTTTTTCTGAGTTGTGGATGCATGGATTAGTATGTCGAACCAAGTTCAACAGGTTTCTTCCGGATAACCCATGCAGGAAAGTAGAACTGGCAGATTCACAATTATAAATGGAGAACTCCTCAAGAGTACTCTGATTGTGATCCTTTAGTTCAGCGAGGAACTTCTGCCATAAGCGGTTCATAGCATTTGGAAGAGGAAATACCACAGACCTCGAGGGCTAATGCAAAGGTTACTAATATCCTAAAGGAACTAGCAATTACTATCAACATGAAGTAAGGTGAATCTCGGGTTCAAGAACCCAGGAATAGAATGCCTACTAACTGATAACATCACGGGATGCTTTCAAGAATAATGGCCAGAATCATCACACTGGGGATACAAAAGCATTGCTAAATTGCTAGGTGACTTCCTAAAACACCTAGGGTCATAATAATAGTTCCAACATATATGTCGAGGCAACAGAGTACCTCGACTGATTGGTTAGTGTGCTTATTCTGACCAAAAAGGACATCGGGAACGGAAAGAAGGGATTTGCAAATGCATCAGACTATTTAGAGACCTGGGATGACTCGGACAGCATAACGGCTGCAAATGCTCAAAAAGATTTGAGACATCCTGCAAAATGGTGGCATAACCACTCAACATCGCCATATCAAGGTTCCCAGATCAATAGTTATCATACAGAAATAGTAGGAACTGAACTGGGGCTTAAAACAAACAATCTTAAAAGTCTATGGATTAGTAACACGTCATCCTGATAGAAAGATGAGAAGCCTAGTTCTTAAACCCCGTAGAAGAGAAGAGGATGACTCAGATTAGAAGGCCATGAGGTATAAGGAGTAAAAAGAGCCTTACGTTCCCTTCCACAATCAATTCCCTTATATAACTAAAGCATTTCTAGACACAACTTCAACCAGTTTGGCTTGGTAATCTCTGAGCAGCGGGCTCGATACCAATGTTGTCGGGACCCGATTCCAAGTCGATCGATCTAGCGGTAACACCTCATATCACTTTGCGGCCTCACGCACGGTATTCCCACGGTGTCGCCTTACCATGGCCGGGACCGTTTGCGTCTTTTGGCTCGCGTATATGATAGTGTCGCTAGCATCCATATGACAGAGAACCGGGCCGACATGGCTAGTCGTGAACCCAAAGCGGCACTAACCTATGGGGACAGGCATACATGAATCACATCGAGCATGTCGGTCATCAACGTATGAACGGGCTGTAGCTTGGGCTAACAGGACTCCGGTAACCGGGCTGTAGCAGCTAGGCAGGACTCGGATATCACCAGCGTGACATTTCCCGAAGGACGGACATAGGAACGAAGTGAAACACATGCCGCCAGTCAAGTGTCCAAAGCAAGTAGTCTTTGGGCTAGCAGGACTCGTGAACCGGGCTATAGAGGACTACTATCGCTCAGAAACACTAGACTACATTTCCCCATATGAGAGGCTGCCAAGGATAAACAACTAGATTGTCGGATCCCACACATACCAAGCATTTCAAACATACACACAATATGCTCAATATGTGTAAATACAACATGGCATCACAACATAACTCTATGACTCAAATATTTATTCATTAGGCTCCGAGGAGCAAGATATTACAAATATGGGTCTCATGACCCAACACTCAGAGCATACAAGTCAAAGCACAAGCGGAAGCTTAACATGTCCGAGTACGAGACATCTACAAATGAAAAAGGCTGAGAAGCGACTATCTACCAGATCCTGCCGAGGGCACAAGATCGTAGCTGAGGTAACAAGCTAAGCGTCAAGTCCAAGCGGAACTATTAGCTTAGGCTGAAGTCTCTCTCGCAAAACATAAAATAAGCAAGCGTGAGTACAAATGTACTCAGCAAGACTTACATCGAACTAACTACATATGCATCATTATCAACAAATGGGGTGGTGGAGTTTGTTGCAGACAAGCCAGCTTTGACTCGGTGGCTATCCTGAACTACATTGCAAGTAACTCTTTTGAGGTGGCGCTACGAGTCCACATATTCACCAATCAATACACCACTATGAATTCGATCCCGTCTTCCTCACGAGAACGCCATTCATAGCACTCACGCTTATCTTGCGCATTTTAGAGTATCCACTTTCACTTGTCTATGAACTGATATAGGCAACCCGAAGTCCTTTTCATGGACATGGCTATTGAATAGATCATATTAACCCTGCAAGGGTGTACTTCTTCACACACGCCTCGTCACTTACCGCCATGTACACCTCGTGTATCTCGGCAACCTTCAGCGGAAGCTTTGGCGAGGGAGTCGGCCACGACCGACTAACCACACAAGTCTCTAGTCGGGTTTATCGCCTATTCAGGTTCCATCCGCAAGGAGATCCGGCCGGGTGTCGCTCACGGCCCCAAGCGATGAGCAGGGTTCCCGAGACACCAAACGGGCGTCTCGGTACACCGTGCCTCGGTGTATCTACCGCAACATAGCCCACCCCTAGGGTCAGCTCTACGCACGGCCCCCAACACATATCCTACAAACACCAGAAACTAGTTGCAACTCCCGGACAGAGATCAAGTTGATTAATAAGTCGAGAGAGCTTGGAGTGCGGAGCCCAATGTGTGGTAGTGGCTGTTTCATGGATCACAAACACAGAACTCAGTTCACGAGGGCGGCTGCAATGAGACAACCCACCATGTACTCCTACATGGCCTCTCACCGCTACCTTTACCAAATCGTATTCACACACTTAGCTCACACACAAGAGGACATGTTCACACACCTCCGATTCATCCTCGATGAATCGGACTGACTCAACTCTAAGCGATGGCAGGCATGACAAACAAGCATGAATGAGTAGGCACAACATGGCTCAAACAACTCCTACTCATGCTAGTGGGTTTCATCTAATTACTGTGGAATGACAGATCATGCAGAGGATAAAGGGGTTCCGCTACCGCAGCAAGTAACACATGAGTCGTTGTTGTCCTAATGCAGTAAAATAGAGCAGGAGCGAGAGAGTGGGATTGTATTGGAATGAACAAGGGGTTTTTGCTTGCCTGGCACTTCTGAAGATAATATATTTCTTCATCGGTGTCATCGAACAATCGTCGGAACGTCGTCTATGAGAGGGGACAAACACCGGCAAACAAGAAAGAGCACAACCAATGCAATGCACAACAAATGAATGACATGTCATGTTAAGGAACTGAATTGACCTAATGCAGCAGTAAGCCAACTTAATTGAAGTGGAATTCAAACAAGGTTAAACTCCAACTCCAAGTGCTAGTTCATAAATTACCCTAATCATGATTCATCCTATTAAGTGAGGTTAACTTGTTCAAAAATGCATGATCATGGCATAAACAGATTCTTCATATTTTTCTGATCATTTTTCATATATAAATTATTTCAATCTGAGCTACGGTTGAATTACTATGAATTTTAGAAGTTTAAATCATTTTCTGAAATTTCCTGAATGTTTAGAAAATAAACTAAATTCCAGAAAAGGAATATTGCGTCGGCATGGCGTCGGGGTGATGTCACCAGGTCAAAGGCGCCAGCCCAGGTCAAGCCTGACGGCTGGGGCCCATATGTCAGTGTAACAGCTAACTAACAAGGTTAGTTAGTGTTACGTTAGCACTAATTTGGGTTAATTAGGGCCTGGGCCCACTGGTTAGTGACTAAACTAACTGTCAGGGTCAATTAGCACTAACCTAAATCTAATTAACAGCTAATAGAGGCAGGCCCGCACGTCGGTGACCTGACTGGGGTCAAACCCAGGTCAAGCAGGTCAATCCCGCCCGGCGTTGAGTCGCCCGGCCGAGGGCGGCGGAGGCCTTGGGATTCGCCTGATCGGCCAAATCACCAGTGGTTTCATCCTATCGTAGCTGGGGCGCGCAGCGTCTGTTAGGCCAAGAGGTAGGAGCTGGGGTGGGCGAGCTTGCGGAGTCGAGCTCGTGGCGGCCGGGTCGGGCTTGGCGGAAAGCGGCGCTACTGAGCAGCGGGAGGCGGTAGTTGGGGTTTGGGGCTTTTGGCATCACGCTGAGAGCACGGTGGTATGCTCAGAGGCGTGGCGTGAGCTCTAGCGCGGGTGGCGACACAGCCGGGCGGTGACGGAGTTCTCGGGATCGCCCAGAGGCGGCGGCTCTGTGGTGAAATCGAGCACGGGAGAGAGAGGGAGGCGTAGGAGCTCATAGTGGAGAGGAAGAGGTGGTCAGCGGCTCGGGGGCGTCCGGAGTTCGACGAATCGGGCGACGGCGACCGGCGGGTCCGAGGATGGGAAAAGCGTCGGGGCGGCGCTTCGGGGCTTCTCCGGTCGCGTGAGCCGACGGAGAGAACGAGGGAGGCACTGCGGAGCTCGGGAGCGCGTCGGAGAGGAGAGGGGGTGGCGGTGGCCGCGAGGGCAGCGAGGGTCAGCGATCGTGGCGCTCGGCCGGTTGTGTGCGAGAGGGACGGAGGAGGGGAGAGGCACGGGCGAGAGTGAGAGGGGTCCCAGGGGGTCCAGAGCGGTGCCGCGGAGGGGCTTCGAGGCTCCTCGGTGAGGCAGGCGAGCAGGGAGGAGGCGTGGCGAGCTCGGGCGCGTGCGCCGTGTCCCTCCTCTGCCTACTGGCAGAGGTAGGCGATGACTGGCACTTGCCAGGTGGGCTGGGCCGGCTGGAGGTGCTCGGCCAGGTAAGTTCTCTCTCTTTCTCTTTTAATTCCTGTTTTCTATTTTTCTGCAGCTTTGTGGCTTTATTAAAAATACTAAATCAATCCCAAAAATCATGCAACTGCTCATGACCACTCTTGGAAATATATCCTACAGTAAACATTTCAGTTTGGGATTATTTGAGCATTTAAATTATTTATTAGCATTAAATGCCCAAATGAAAATACTTTATGAATTAACCTAGTGACCAAATATGTCATGAAAAATGTGCAGCACCCCTGGTTATGGTTTATAGCATTTTTCCAGAGATGATGAACATTTTCTAAAGCCATTTGGTTTCACTTGAAAAAAAAAATTTGGTTGAACCTATTTGAATTCCTTTAATGCTAGGGTTTAGGCAATCCCCATTTCAAATTTCATGAAAATTAAACATGATGCATGGATGCAATGCCACTAGTTACAAGCAAGCTCTAGGGCTGTGACACCCACCAAAAAAACTATCCCACCCAAGAGGTGCTAACTAGAGATAGTTCTCATTGGGACCACTAAAAAATCACTTTTCTCTTTCCATGAAGTGCATTTATTGTCAATCTAACCCTGTCACCCAAACACCTCTTTGGCTATAGTTAGTTCTGGGTTAGTCATGAGTTAGTCTAACCTCTAGCAAAGTTAGAGTATCAAACAGGAGCAGTATAGGACATGCAAGTTGCTCAAAGCATACGAGCAAATTAAATGCGTGAAAGGATTTTTCTTTTTGAAAGCAGTGCGTGAAAGGAATTTTTTAGAATGCTCTTGGCATGTCGCTAACATGTGATAGTTAATCGACCTCAATAGGCGGCAGAAGCGCCAGCCTGCCGCACTTTGATAGAGGCGAGGAGGAGAAGCGTCTGAGGCTGCTGGATTACTAGAGATAGGTGTCGCACGGAAGCCAAGAAATATGGTGATAGCATGGGTTAGCCATGTACTAGTATGATGTAACTACACTTTGGGCTGCCGTGTTTCGTACTCTTCGATCCTTTGTGGAGATGATTGGTTAATTTTATATCGCTGAATAATATTAAATATTATGAGTGCAGACGCTCACCACGAGGTTCCATGCTCCTTCTCGGTCGTCCAGGAATCTATTGTTCTTCCACTCCATTTTTTACGTGAGCTTTGTTCATCCTTTTGCCAACACGCGAGACATCTAGCATCAAGGTGCACATGTTATGCAACGATCGTTCCATCTATATGAAGAACACGTGGGATTGGAACTACGAGGCGGACTGTACCTGTGAGTGGACGTCTGAACTGAGTAATGTAGCGCGATGAAGTGAAGTAGAAAGGCACAAATGGTATGAACATGCGTGGCATACTGAGGTGTGTTTGGTTGCGTTCTCGTCTCGGCATAGTTGTTCCCTCTTCTGCATGCCCAACTCAACACCCTCTTCATGCATGCTTCTAGTGTATTTGTGCTAAACTAGTGTGGACTCATGCACCCTCCATACACTCTACCAAACACCCAAAAGTAGGTCGAGAAGGGAACTCTTGGGCGGCATTTGTCTCTTACTACGTACTACCACTAAATGTTGTGCGTGCAATGCCTGGTGATGTTATGGATGCGTGCCTAAGTACTCTACTACTACTATATTAGTTGGAGGCACATATTAACTTTTATATTTGTTTACGTGTATGCCCCAAGACCTTCCAACTAGGCGTGTCTTTCTCTCCAGTCGCACTTTGCATCGTTCATACCACTAAGTACTACTACGTGTGGTCTCCGACCAAGTGGAAGAAGTGGAGACGCTCTACCACGCTGTTTTTTTCTGTTGGGCTCTACCACCTGTTCATGTCCCCTCCTTTGCTGACATGTGGGACATCCAGCGCGTCGTGTTTGGCACCCTTCGTCGTAAGAGTTGAAGCGCTAGCATTCATCGAAATAAAAATAATTATAAATCGGCGGTGATACTATTTTTTGCGAACCAATCAGCAAAGTGATACTATACCACACGGTTTCCTTGCTCCTCGATATCGGAAAGAATACTTCCGTTCACCAACATGTGGGACGTCGACCATCTGGTACACTTGCCATGCACGCAGAACTCCAGCGGAGAGTCACCCAGTCGTCGCGCGCGATAACAATGACTAATGAGCCGTCAAATCACAG